>JAJEKV010000027.1:4794622-5394622 GCA_021234155.1 Isoetes taiwanensis
AACATGCATCTAGAACCACCCAAACATCACAAGCATAAAAGACAACTTAACGAGGGGCTTGTATAGAGTTTTAACTCTTGTACTGAAGATTCTTTAGATGTCAATTCTTTGCTCAGTACAACGTGATGCAACTTCTTGATTGTAACAGAGACAAGGAAGGTAGAGACAAGGAAGGTTGAATTGTTTTTCATTTTTTGGGAGGTTTGCCAAAATGGCTTTGTAATTTTAGGATCTTCTTACAAAATAACAGCTGCTTTGACATTTGGTAAATCTGAGGTATTTCCAAGTAATTTTGTGATCCCAATCGTAGTTCTGCCACTTGTCATGTGGATGGCAGATATCCAACGCATGGAATTCGAAGCAGTATTTGGCAAGATGTTTGGCAGGAGTTGTGGTTTGTGTATTTCTTGGATGGCAAGATGTTTGGCAGGAGTTGTGGTTTGTGTATTTCTTGGATCTCTTCGGAAGGATTAAATTAAGTGGAGAACGTCACTAATGAAGCATCTACCTTACTATCTCTAACATATAATTATAAAAGGGCAGTTTCTAGAATGTTCTATTATTAGATATTGAACCGAGATTTTTGAATGGTTGGTATAAGGAGAAGCTACTAGACGAGGCATTTCTAGAAGCCGTTGTGGAGGGTGTCGCGGAGTTTCTGGAAGGTAACCAGAATGTTTGGGGGCTTCTGGAATGATCTGGAGAATGCTTTGTTTTGGTATAAAAGAGAGGAGCGGCCGGTAGGTTTAACCCATTGCGCCTTGTGGCGGCCATAGGTTTAGGGAAGGGGGTTTCTGGAAAGAGACGACGGAGGCTGTAGGGCGCCTGTTCTGTTTTCCTTCCGCTTTTCTTTTTATTCCAGTTTCTGTGTTGTTGACGCCTTCGGCATCAGGGGTAGTATCAAGTGTGGGTAGCGATGCAGATTCAAGCAGATATCTGGCTGTTCACTTGCGTATAAAACAGGTAATTATTTATTCCTTTGTTCAGGGTTGTGATAATAGATACTGTAGTGTTCTTGCCAGGGAAGCCTCTGTAGAAGCATCCTCTGATATGAAAGCATGGGCTTCGACTCTAGAACCTCATCGCCACTACACCAAAATATAACTGCGGTAAAGAGTACCAAAAAGAATAATAAAAGGCTTCTCTGTTGGCTTCTCTCTAGTACCCGCAGAACAGAATAACCACAGCTCTGGTTTTACTATATTCTTAAAAGGACATGGATTCTTAAAACACATAAATTCTTTTGTCGTTTTCAAAAAATATATGCATACTACCCTTGATTCTGCCTGCTCCAGTTTCAAGCTTTTGGGGCATCGAGATTTCTATAAAATTGGAGCTTCAGTAGGCCGATGGTGGAACAGTCAGGTTATTTGGTTAAATCAGTTGGTATTGCCCCACAGAGATTTAACGTTCTCTGATATCGGAGCTACCGTCCTAGAGCAGTAAAAAAAAAACCAAGGTAATACTTCTTATGAAACAGAAAAAATATGTCTTGTGCCTCTGGACTATACAGGTACATATTGCAGCATTTTCAGGAGGTATCTTGGCTAAAAAAGCCTGTATTTGAGAAAGCAAGCAAGCAAGCAAGCTTAATATCTTGATGCTATTATGCAGAGGTAAAGATTGGGCATGAGCAAGGACCTGGCAAATCTCTGGTTTTTTTAACAATAATATATGACAGGATGAGTAGTGAAAAGTTTAAGGCTTGCTTCAAAATTTAGAAAACCGTAGTGAAAAGTTTGAGTCTTGCTCTTCATCTTCCATGTTTCAAATCTACTTCACCGAATTGTGGCAACAAATTTGTCAGCTCATTACAGACATGGTTATGGGAGGCGGTTCAACAATTTGCTATTCAAAATTATTCCTCTATTTCTATTGTAAGGTAAGGGCTGCTGGTATCTGGTAAGAGATCTCAATCTACGAAAATGGGAATCAATCTGCAAAAAAATGGCTTCTAACTTAACATGTCCCAGGTGTTATTCTCATTTTCCATACTCCGAACTCTAAAATGCAGAAGCACCATTTCTGAGTTACAGAATCCTCAAATATCACCCGCACACAAATCTACTCAGCCTGCCATATTGAGCCCAGGCTCTTAGCTATCTACGAATGCACATCTATCTGCAACTACATAATTGGCACATGAAATCGTGCCATTCTCAGAAGTAAAGCAAAAAATAAGAAAATCATAACTAGAAATACTCGGAATGAGGCCCGACTCCATCTCATGTTATCACATTTCTCTAATAATTACCTCAGGACTTTTAAGGCAAATTCCTTGCGCACGAAAGCCACAAACGGATCAAATGGATTGCAAAATTGAACCAGCCGGACTCTCACGTCGCTGTTGCACCAGGCATCCAATATGGACGATCTCTTATCTAAGCGCAGCCAAAATTTAACAACCTAATAAACCTTCTGTCGGGGCATTTTTCGACATTCGTTCGATTAGCTTCCCCGACACGTCCATGTATCTATCTATCTATAAACTTCCCTGTTTTTTGTTTTGTATTTGGAATGCAATGGTGTGGAGTAAGATTTGGCTGGTGTAGAGTATGGGAAACCGTATATTTTAGGCGATTTGAGCAGCTTGTTGGCATTTAGATGTCTAATTTGTAATTTCGAACTGGTTGCAAGCTTGTTGTTGCCATATGGTTGGCAAATTTTCATTGTGGATAGCGTTTCAGGCCAGTTTCTTTTCCAGCAGGTGCAGCGGAGCAGAGCGGGGGCAGCCATGGTTTCAAGGGCGCTGTTACAGGGGGATCTCTACTGTAGGTCGTGCCTGCAGCGCCCAGCGGATCTGCCTCAACGCCCAGCGGACCTGTACGTGAAAAGGAATCTTGGGTCTGGAGCGGCAGCGTGGAAACCACTTGGGATTTGGGATTTGGAGCGGCAGCGATAGCCGGCTTTGGGGTTTCTTATCCGGATTTGGGGTTTGTTGTCAGCATGGCGGCACAGGGGAGGGGCAACCACACAGACAGAATTTGCAATCTGTTTGAGCAAGAAATTTGCTTCAAGATTCAAAGCCATAGAGGCCGGAATTGGGGTTTGAGCAAAAAATATTGGCCAAATCTTCAGATTTAAAGCCGCACAGGCCGGATTTTACAGTCCGTGGCCTTGAGCAAAAAATCTCACGAAATCTTCAGATGTCCAGGGGCCCAAGAGGGCGGATGGGTGTGCCATGGCAGGACGGCGATGCGTGTAGGATGGCAGGACAGCTTATACTATGCCGGGACATGCCATAGCTGTGGTTCCTTGAGCTATGGTTCCTTGAGCTAGGAGCTTGGTTTTTTTTTGTTTTGTCTGTACCATGGGTGTGGAAGTGACCTTAGAAAGTGGCGAGGAATTTTGTTGCCGAAGAGATGTTAGCCGTTGATGTAGTACGATGCTTTGGATATGCTGGAGATCAACGGTTCATATTCAATCTGAAAAACAAATCCCATAAACCCTTGAAAAAGCAATGACTCTTAACATGCCAATATCTAACCCCCATTATCCCAACGGTAGAGATTACCCAATCTCTAATTGCAACAATGAAGATTCAATCCCCAACTGCAACTCCTTTTTAACAATACTCATCTCCACTTGGCGGCTAGGATTTTACCCTCTCTCGATGCAATGGCTTACGGGGGCATCCCCCCATGCATGCCCCCATGGAGATCTAGTGGTCGCAACTTCGCCACCTTGCAGCCTTTCCAACAAACGGCCTAGATTTGTTTGAGTATATAGACAATCTATATGATGGGGGTATATCCAAGATGCAATTAAAAACATCCAAAATGTTTTACATTCTTCTAATATGTATATTCATTCCTTATCTTTACATTTAACACAATCGATCTTCTTAACAGTGCGCACATGGAGCAAGTCAACCAATCACAAACTATTCCCATCCATCCAACATCGGATCGACCCACCAACAAACGGATATGCCCCCTAGCAGGAATTGCACCCTTATCAAGTCAACTGGACCATCAAAGCTCGTGTAACAAACAGGGGTCCTTTGTGAACATTCAATAAACCACATGCCGAAGGCAAAGTTTTTACGGTAGAACTCACAGACAAAGATGTAAGCTTCATTTTGCTTCCCTTCCAAATAACCTTTCAATACAACTTCATACTCTTAAGCAGTGCTTGGACATCAAACATACTTCTCAATAAAACAACTCAAAATAAAACAAATGTACGCGGCAGCCTTGGCCGCCGCGACAAACTTCTTGTAATGTTTAAAGACGTTATTATGTATCAATTTTACATGCCACAAAAACATTATCTTGCTTTTAGCATAAACATACCTTTGCGGCAAATGAATGCCAAAAAGAACACCATTGAAGAGGTTGGCATGATACAGGTCAGAGAAAAATGACTACATTGAGCTTCCTTCGGAATGAAAATGCAACCCAAATTGATTAATATAAGCTAGCGAGCAGAATGAAAATGCACCCCAAATTGATTATTCTAACCTGGTGAGCATGGGAAACTTCTGTTGAAAAGGTATATTTGTCATTTGGTCCAACAAGAAATGCCTGTGTAGAGAGAACACCATCATGGACAAACATATATCTAATTCCACATACTATTGTACTGCCCAAACTCTGCTTGAGTTGCCAAACAGCTAAATTACAAGAGAAATGAAGGTTATTTTACAACATTCATTAATCAATAGCATGTGGATACAAAACTAGAGCCATTTCAATTTCACGAGTTAATCCACTGCAACCTTAATTGTCAACTGCTAGAGAGAATGTGCCAAATATCTCTACCTATGGTACTGACGAGTTTCCTGCATTATCAAACATCAAACACAACTCAAAAAATTAACAATGGTGATTTGTAATTTGTAAACTGAAGCAGTATCTCCAACATGTAAAAGTTAAAAAATACAGTTTCTAGGTGATAAGAACACCAATGTCAAATCCATCCTCTGCGTGTCAAAATATATTTGAAGGTGGCTTAATAGGTTTCAGTCATACCTAGTTAGATAGACATTGGAAGAACAAGTAATGATGTCGAAGCCTTAAAAAGCTACAGCCAATGTATACAGACCACTATATATGGGCAAGGTGAGAAGCACCAACACTATAGATAGATAGATAGATAGATAGATAGATAGATAGATAGATAGATAGATAGATAGATAGATAGATAGATAGATAGATAGATAGATAGATAGATAGATAGATAGATAGATACAGACCACTATATATGGGCAAGGTGAGAAGGACGAACACTATAGATAGATAGACAGACAGACAGACAGACAGACAGATAGATAGATAGATAGTTGTTTTACTGTCACGCCACTAAGCAGCATCCAACTGGACATGTGACCACACACCACACTCTCGATTGGATTCATCACTCTACATTGCATCTGTGGGATTTGACGTCCAACAGTTCAGAGTGCAATTCTGGGTGGTCTCGAATTCGAGACCTGTAGTTGCTAGAACTAGTGTGTTACCACTAGACCAAACACCCAGAAGAAAACTCATGACACTAAAGTTCGAATGTCAACCAACTAATAAAATGTACCTGCCTACACCATAGTTTTCTAGTGTGCCTTTGTGCTAGATTTATTTTTTTCTCAAAATACGTGACATAAAGTAGTTTTAATCCTCTACAACAAAATGACTCCCAATCTTAGCCTTCTTACAACTTCTTGAAGTTTATGCCCTGCATAAATTCTTGGCATGTCTGTTTCTCGATGATCAACCCACAATGAGTTAGCACATTATTTTCAATTATTACCATTGTGGAATGTTTGTCTATAGAGCCACAATCCATTGTAGCAATGATCGTAGCAACAAAATGGTACTTTCGACAAAGAAAAATAAAATACATTTCTTAGTGTTTTCACTCTCATTGTGTTTTTTTTTTTCTTTTTTTTTTTGAAGGTGACATTGTATTTTTCTATTAATAATGATGTACAGTACAAAGAGTCCCCACAATGGACAGATAAAAGAATTATAGCCAATGTTATGGATCCCTATACATCAGTACTACGTGTACTTTAGGAACTCTTCCACATTAGCAAGATGAGAGGGGGAAACCATATATTCTTAGTTATTCAGATTGTTTCCACAACTTGTCTCAACATTTGGGGCTAGGTCCTCAAAACTTATCGAGTGGCATTTAAAGTAGCTATAGGACCCTTCATCTTGCCAATTCTGTCCAGTCCCTTATGGTGACTCACCCCCATCCTCTTATGATGGGACAAAGCCATCAAAGCTACTTCCATGTTAAAGTAATTCTTTATCTTGTCAATAGAGATGCTTTGACCCTCCAGAGCCACATCACAACGATGGCTCCAAATAATCCAAAAGGTCACACTAACTAAAGAGACAGCAATGGAGCATGTGTCTGAGATCAGTATAACACTAGGCCACCCAAGTTGCTATATGTCTAAACTAGGGACATGATATACCCAGTTCCAGAACTCAATAATCTTACGACAAAAAAGGATGTATGAAAGAGATTTATTCGTAGCATTGTAACATGCATCACCTAATATACAGTAGTTTCCCATTTTTCCAGATGTAAATTTGGTGCAAGCAGATGTTCTCTGAAATAGTGCCCAATCATGTGTGCTTCCTGCCTAACCAACATCGTAATCCCATATCAGACATTGTAAAAGAATAGAATGAAAGCCCTTCATATGTAATAATCAGGAACATGTTCTATAGGAGCTATTATGGGAATGTGACTGCCATCCACTGCACCAATCACATTGGGAATGCCATGCTTGGCCTCAAACCCAACTGTATATTTCTTACAAGTACTCATGGAGGGCCAAATAAGACCGCAATGTAGTCCTTCCCTCTTTATTTTAATTGCCTGACAAAATTCTATAATGCATCTATAAACTGTAGTGATACCAATTCCATATAATTCTGCTACCACGGGAAGTGTTGAACCACTTGCAAGACGAGTCAATGCAATAGCTACTTTTTTTTGGAACTTCCAAAGCCAACCTTAGGTGCATGTCCTTCCTCACTAGCACTGGATGTAAGACACCGCCCAACCATTCAAAAGTTGCCTATGACACCCTCATCTTTTGATGAAACATTATGTCTGTATGAGTGCAAGACAAGATGTTTTCATAGTATCCTTCTATGTGCTTATACACCCAACAATTCCTTTGAACAGAGTTGCATTTGAAACGGGAGTGTTGCACAACTCCCGTTTCAAAGATTCCCTGTAAAAAACACAACATGATCCAGAAAGTGATCTTTTTGGGCAGAGGTTGAGATTCTTCAATAGTTCAATTTTTTTTACCCTAATTTTGGCACCTCATGCAGGGGAGAACTTGTTTTTGTAAAACAACATACTTGAAAAGGGCAAATTTTAGAAATGCAATGTAAATCTATCAAAGTATTACAAAAAAAACCATCAATTGTGGAATGAAAAAAAATATATATTTCGGATATTTTGGTAACACATCAAATTTGAGTGGTGTTGTAATGCTAACAATAATTTATTAATCAGTTTTGAATTCAAAGGTCCAAGATATACTCGTCATCACCCTTCTTGCTTGTCTCAGGCTCTTCTTTTGATGTCGATTTGTTTGCTTGTCCGGTGAATCAACCCGTTCTTCTGCAGCTTTGTCTTCTGGATTAACAACTGGAGCAACTTCTTTTAGCTCTACAAAAACAACCTCTTCGTCAACAGAGCTCGTGAGAGGTGGCTGAATCTCTGATGATGTCATCTTGGCATAATCAGATGAGGATTTGGCGCCTAGCTCTTGATTCTCATCAGGAAGGTTTGGTAAGACAACCAATCTCATCTTAATGAAGCTCACAGCCTCCTTGTCTATGTCCACGGCCACACAATTTCGGCCCTTCTTGAGTGCACATGCAATGGTGGTACCAGAGCCAGAGAACGCATCAAGCACCCAATCTCCTGGACGAGAAAACATGTCAATGAGATGGTTGATGAGTTTTTGGGGCTTCTGATAGTGGTTCACAATTCGCCTTTGTGCACTCGGGTCTTGCGACTTACAGAACAATGCGAGAAACTCTAAAACATTTGAGAAGTCGGTCGCGGTGTATGTTGAAATGCTCCATGGTCCTCTTGCCATCGAAGCTCCAGTAACCAACGTGCAGATATTCCACTTTGCTTAACAGCCTGGGGCCTCCACCATGATAATTTATATTCGTTTTGTACCTTCAAGAGAAAGGTCAATGGTCAGCAACAAAAGAAAATAACAAGTAGTGTATTCCAGAATACGAAGCGTACCAGACTAAGTTCTCGTAACCAGCTTGGTCAGGAGATCCAAAGTGATTTTTAAAGCTGACTTCGACAAGACCAGCTTGCATACTGGAGTGAAATACCACTAGCCGCCAGTGTCTAGCTGTAGTGATCTTCATTAAGCCTTTTATGAATTCATTGAAATCCGCATGCTTAAAAGGGATGTCATCGTATCGACTGTCTTTAATCTTGAAGCCGTAGGGAATGTCAGCAATGATTAGCATGAAATCTTGTGGCTTCATACTCGCTACAAGCTTGGTGCAGTCCCCATGTGCAATTGAGTAGAGATTGTTTTGGTCGAATAAAGTAAACGTTTCATAGTCCGTTTACTATGACCTCTACAACCGACGCTCTCCCAAAAGTTCTTTATTCCCGAGCAATCCTTACCAGGTGCATGAAACCTTCTGGTAGGTCCTTGTTTTTCTTCTTACTCTGCAAATCCACAAAATAATTAGAACATTTACAAATCTACGCTACCTAAACGCCCAAAGCAGGCTTACCCAGCCTTCAAACTTTGGAGCGTACTGAACAATTCTCTCGTCAGATGTAGCAATAGGATAAAGCTCCTTGCACCGTTCCCATGTTTGCACATTCAATTGTTCCATCAAACATGTTTGACATGTAATGACGTTCTTCTGGCTGCAACATCCAAACCAAGAATTACATCAGGGACACGTCTACAGAAGAACTTTAACGCAATCACAAAACAACACCACATCAAACAAGAAAATCCAAAGTGTATTCCGGAATACACTTTGGCTAACGTGTAAAGCCAAAGTGTATTCCGGAATACACTTTGGCTAACGTGTAAAGCCAAAGTGTATTCCGGAATACACTTTGGCTTTGCTTCAGTTACTCAGCGTTGCAGACGGATTCGTAAGGCTAAAGTTTCCGGACTGTACAGAGCGTTGACACAAAAGACTAAACTTTCTAAAAGACTTACTTGTGCAACTCCTTCGACATTTCTTCTAAAGTAAATTCCTTGTCCACAACCTTTTGCAGTAACATTTCTAATAACGGAATGTCTGTAAATCCTTGAAGCTCTCTCCAGACAGTGATAGTCATTTCTTTTTTTGGAACATCGGATCCTTTTTTCTTGTCTGTCACTTTGCCCTTACTTTTGAGGTCTTCGCGCTCGAACATATTAAAAATTTCGTTTTGTAAATCCCATATCTAAACATGGTAACAAGTGGCGTTAGTACAATGTATTCTGGAATAGAATGCTGGGACTAGCTACTTGAACTAAAATGCGGACATACCCTTCCTTCTCTAAAAGCAAGCTGGAACCAGTTGTCATGGGCAATAAGAGAGGTCCTTTTGTTGTCCTCGTCGTACTTTAGACAACACTCTATGGCACACGCCTCTTTGAGCTCCAAGGACTATGCTGGCTTCTTTAGGTCTTCGCCATATTTTTCTTTAAATATAAGAAATTCTCTGTGCATAAACCTGATTTTATCCACGAAGCTCATCTTCAATTTGTACTCGTTGTCCGCATTGTGGGTGTTGGCAACGATCTTAGCTTCTTCGTCGGTAAGGCCACAATATACTGCACAAAGAACCGTCAGATACCTCGCGTTGAACTTCTCCTTGTACAGTTGCCTCCTTGCTTTAAAGCTGTGGTTCCCCCCTAACACATAATGCGTGTAGGTATTTTCCTTGTCATACTGGGCGGGGTCAATGCACTGTTGCCTGTCAACTAGCACAACTATAGGAGCTACATGAGCATACGGATTGCTCCTGATCCTGTCCTTCAAGTTCCTTAAATGATCTGCATAGATCTTCCGAACTTGAAGAGGTCTCTCACCGTTTTCGTTCTTTGGTGGCATTTCCCTATTTATTGCTACCATTTTTTCTGAAGTCTTGTCGACCTTCTTTTCTTTAATAGCCACACCAGGGGCTTTGTTTTTTCCTCTTGCCTTTTTTTGTTTTGGTTCTTCTTCTGGCTCTTCCGATACCACTAATGCCTGAGTTCTCTTCTTAGCTGGCTCTTTAGCAGCAACAGTGTTTCGTGGCACTGGCCTTCGTGGCTCTTGCTCCACAAAATCCTCTTTGCTCCCTTCATTACCAGATGGGCTGCTAACTGATTGTAAAGTCTTCACTAAACGAAGAACTTACAGTGTGTACAATGGACAACAGTGTTTGTTTGTTTATATAGTGTGCCACATACTTGTAAAGTGGATTTGGGTTTACCCTAGTCAACCTCAACATAGCCTCATCAAGAACAAACATCCCCTGTGATGTACTAAATGACAGCCTACCGCGCTGTCCAGACTGCCCAGCAACACTGTCAACACTCTTTATATAGCCCATGCACTGGAATTCGACGTCGTCGTAACGTTTCTGTCCTGGACTCTTACAGGCGTGCAGGAATGTGAGTGTGGAGCACTTGCCTCCATGGCCTCTAGTAAAGAACCACTGAGTTTGGAAACATTCGTAGACAGTTGATTCAGATGGGCCACCCAGACTCTTCGGCGGCTGGTGCTTCTTTGTGACAAGCTTCACGATCTTCTTAGCAGGTTGCTTCTGGGCAGGGTTTTGGCTGTAGTAATGGTGTCATTAGCAAACAGAAACTAGAGCAGGATAATCAGCTAAAGTAACAAAAACGGAGAAAAAACAAGCATTTCGACACTTAAAACAAGGAAAAACATTGCAATCCTTGACCTCTAAAGCCCTAAAAGTAAGCAAAAGTGTATTCCCGAATACACTTTTGCCGCACAAAGTAAAGCAAAATGTATTCCCGAATACACTTTTCCTTAGACTGTTTAGCCAAAATGTATTCTGGAATACACTTTGGCTTTCACTGTTAAGCCAAAGTGTATTCATACACTTTGGTTTTTACTGTTAAGCCAAAGTGTATTCCGGAATACACTTTGGTTTGACGGGATTGCCAAAGTGTATTCCCGAATACACTTCGGCTTTTGTTGGTAGGCAAAAGTGTATTCCGGAACACACTTTGGCTTACCAATGAAAGCCGAAGTGTATTCGGGAAACACTTTTGCCTACCAACGAAAGCCGAAGTGTATTCGGGAATACACTTTGGCTAGACAGAAGGACAGTACGTCTAACTTGAATGATTAAAAGCACGTACAAATGACAAGTCGCACTAACCTGTCCATGGTAAGCCTATGCAAATCGGAATACAGCTCGAGCGGAAATTTGCGGAGGCGCTGGGTCTGGCGACTGGAGCTGCGGAAGTCGAATAGAAAAATGAGGGCGCATTTTTTTCCTTTTAAAGATACGCTGACACGTTTGTCCAAGTTCTATGTGAAATCGAATACAATACATTGTGTGGGCCAATCACTGTGTATTCCGGAATACACTTGCAGTTTCTTTTTGTCTTCTCTTTTCCTTCCCTTCGCTGCACAACTCGATTTGTATTCCCGAATACAAAATGCACACCACTTCTGTGTTTTACTTACGTCTAACAAATGTTTTGCAGCTTCGTAAGATGGTTAACCGCGTGCTGAACAAGCTACCACCACCTTTTGTAGTATCTAGTTCGTCCAGTTCGGAGGGAGCCCTGGTCCAGGACGTTGTTTGTCATGATACCACCTCTTCTCCATCTCGTTCCTCAGCAACCTCCTCGTTGCTCGTCTTCGACACTCCGAGTCCAGAAACAAACAGGTTGCCACAACCCTTCCAGCCGTCGCCAAGTCCTGTACAAAACAGACTGCCCCCTCCATTCATTCCATCACCACCTGTACGTAACATGCTTCCACTACCCTTTGTTCCTTCCCCCGAAAGTGCACAGGCTCCACATGCAAAGGTTACTCGGAACAGGCTCCCTCCACCCTTTGTAGTATCTCCATCACCAAATAGAAGTGCAAGGTCTGCTGCACGGTTTGAAGAATACGAGATTCACCACAACTTCTCTCAATATGACTTCAACACAAATGAGGATGATGTTGCAGCTTCAACACCTCGACACACAAATATTGTGACACATGGGTTTGCAGAGTTTCAAAGTGCAGTAAGAGATATGTTTGCAAGAACTCCTCAACAAGATGCTGCCACAACATCTGCTACCACAACAGGTTATGGCCCATCTCCTACATTTAACACCGTGCCTCTGCCTTTTCCGGGAACAGCTTCACGAGGCCTCTTTTCCTCTAGAAACACACCAATGAGGGTAGAGGAGGCCACTCCAAGAGTAGAACTCTCGTCCAAAGATGAAGGCAACAACGGCCAACAAGATTACATGTTCTCCAGCCAAACTACCCAGAAATTCAGGGTGGATTATGGATTGAGAGCATGTTCATCTGTGAGAAGGAAAAACCTTATGGACGAGAACAAATTGAGGAGAATTCTAAGAACTACTAGATGCTGCTCATTGGGTTGCATCACCAAATTGAACATGGCTAAACTTCGTGAAATTAGAAACAGGTACAGTTCGATGACATTATCAGATCAAAATGCCTACTTGGCATACAGTGTAAGGCCAGACCGCAAAACATTCTTGCACTACATTAGAGGTGAACAAGTGTGCCAGAAATGTTTTATGGTTGTTCACCGTCTAGGGTCCACTAGAATCTCTCGAATACACCGAAGATTGGATAAAGTCCCTGCAATTGATGATCACTGCGGGCTAGGAAGAGTTGTAACAATGCACGCCTTAGGTGCTGTAGCTTGGATGGAGAAATATTTTAGAGAGACATGTGAAAAGCTGCCAAACAGTAAAATGTATCATTTGACAGACAACATCACAAAAAAAGATGTCTTCAACCAGTACAAAGAAACATGCACTCAGTCTCAACACATCTCTTACTCTCACTTCACTAGTCTGTGGAAAGTTCAGTTTGGTCTTGTGAAAATTCCCCGAAAATATAGATCGGGTCATGTACCTCGGGCCAAGACGCAAAAATGAGCATGCAGGTAATATCACAGAAATTACCAAAGGTATGTTGATTGCTACTCCAACTGAGGACGATGATAAAGGGCGACCTTTCTGGATAGCAAGCCACCCATTTCTCCCTATCTTTCCCTAAACCTCTCTCCTTTGATACCCAGCTTAACCTGATCAGTTTTCCTGACCGTAAGACGCCAAATGCACAGCTAGGAAGTTTAGTCCCAGATGCACACCCACCATGGTAGCAGCAGTAGCAGGCCCTGGCAAGAAGATCCTGGAGCTCCTTAAGCCCGGGAGGGAGGAGGAGTCGTCGAGTTCGACCGACGACACCTACCACGCCTCCCAGGAGGAGAATCAGAGTAGCTCCTCGGTGGAGACAACGGATGGATGAGACCGTCACCTTTGGCCATCCGTCCGACCAGGAGGAGCAGGAGCACCAGGAGGAGCACCAGGAGGAGCAGGAGCAGCAGGAGGAGGACGAGCAGGAGAAGCAGTAGTAGCAGGAGGTTGGCCCTTCCAAGAAGAGGAAGGGCAAGGAGAAGGTAGCGGAATGGCCGAGGGAGAGGGCCCAGAGGAAGACGAGGGAGAGGAAGAAGGAAGCGCGGAGAAGGGAGAAGCGGTCCAAGAGGGACCAGGACTGCCCAAGAGGGACGGTCAGGAACCTCGTCGGGAATCTACCGACGAGGGGGAGGAGGAAGAGGAGAGTGAGGGAGCCGGCCAGACGGAGGATGAGCCCGAGGGAGACGCCGGGGAACCCTCGAATCCTGACGCCCGCCCACCATACTCTAAGTGCCCTAAGCCACCTAAGGTCATAAAGAAGCAGAAGGTGGGCGAGCGGGAGTTCACGTTGAAGCAAGACCGTGAATTCCAGCGTTGGAAGAAAGTATACCAGGAGTACCTCTGGAGGTGGAAGAGGTACAATGACTGGTATTGTAAGCAAAACGTACAGAGGTACGTTAAAGGCGGGCGGCCGAAGAACCAGCCCAAGCCACCGCCACTATGGCCGGAGCCGTCGAAGAAGGTCCACCACGGGCCCAATTCAAGGCATGCCCGTGTCTTCAAGGAGATTAGGCACTTCCAACAGTGCACTAATCTCCTTATCAGGAAGGTGCCCTTCGAACGGCTCCTCCCGGAGATAATGCAGGACTTCCGGACCAATTATAGAGTGACACCCTTGACGGTTCGAGCCCTGCAGGAGGCAGCAGAGGCGAAGCTCATCCAGCTTTTTGAAGAAGGTAATCTCTGTGCAATCCACGCCAAGCGGGTGACGATAATGCCCAAGGATCTGCACTTGGCGAGGAGGATCCGCAAGGTGAAACCTTGAGGAGCTCCATTTTTGTACATAAACTAAAATTATATATATATATAAACTTTTGTCTGTATAATTCTATTCCATATCTATATAAAAGTTTTTTTTTCCTGTAAATTAATTTCTTGTTTGATATAAAAGTGTTTTTGTATTGCAGTAGAATCTTTTGTATCATACTTAGAATACTCCTAATTGCTTAAATTGCATAAAATTTTGACCCAAAAATCAAAATTTGGCTCGAAGTCAACCCACTATGGCCGATTCATGCCAAAGCCCTCTGCGTCGCGAATGCAGATCCCTTTCACGCGAATGGACCCAAGTCACTTGATTTGGGGCAAAATTGATCCAATTTTTGTACTAAGAGATGTTACAATGCCTAAAATTCGTCTAGAAATGCAGTGTAGCACTTAATTTTAGTTAAAAATATCAAAATCAAGTCAAAATTGGCTCACTCGGGTCGATTCGAACCAAAGCCCTCTGCATCGCGAACGGAGACCCCTTTCGCGCAAATGGACCCGAGTCACCCAAATTTCCACTTTTAGATATCCAATTAGCATGAAATAAGTTGCTAATTAGTTTAGAATTGACCCAAATAGGCATGTTAGCATTTTATAACCCTTAGAAATGTTTAATTGTGAGCAAAATCAGGCCACTCGGGTCGATTCGCGCCAAAGCCCTCTGCGTCGCGAACGTAGACCCCTTTCGCGCGAATGGACTCGAGTCGACCAACTTTGACCACGACTTGCCCAAATTTGTCCCATCAAACTGCCATATAGTGTTTCTTGATTTGTTTTGCTTAGATTTGCACTTCATGGTACCTCATTTGGAGATCCATAGCCTTAGAACAAAGGTCTGTTCGATCAAGAACCCTTGTGCATGGAAGCCGAGGCAGCCTTAGTCTATATAAGGGGGCCTCATTTGCCATTTCCTCTTCGCCAAACTTGCTCTCACCCTCTTACGCGATTTTCCAGGCGTTTATCAGTTCTTCCAAGCCATTTTCTACATCTATCTCTGCTCAATGGCACCTACCAACTTCGTTCAATGGTACGACAGTGCCAACCACATCCGTGATTTCCCTGCTGAAGAGGCCTTCCATGTGTTTGATCATCTCTTCGACCTGCATGCAACCCTGACTAGAACCCCTTACTACACTGATATAGTTTGCCAGCATGACAAGCAAATCTTACCCTGGGAAGTTAGCCTTCCCCTAGGGGAGGGAAGTGGATATCCTTAGAGTCGCTGAGCCAAGCCATAGGGAAGGATCTAGAGTCAAGAGGCAGCTGTGGGACAGGACGAGGGACATGTCTGACTATATGACTTGTAAGGCTCACAGGCATAGGTATATTTCGGCACAGGCGGCTCTCTCTTTATACATGTAGTATAGGGCAGTCAACAAGGTGGGGGAGCCTTCGATCCAGCCTTTGGACCTAGCGCCACTCAACACAAGCATGGAGCAAAGCCAGATACAAGAGATTGAATCCTCGGAGTACGTGTACCATGGCACAACATCAGGGACACTGCAGATTGAGCAGAGCTATGAGAAACTTGGGGAAGAAAACCCAGATTAGGAGAGCAGGGAGGCAGCAAGAATGGAGAGATGCATAGCAAGGCATGATGATAACATTAGACGGGCCACAGAACCACCAATCGACATCACAACTCTATCGCCAATAGTAATCGAAGGTGAGGAGTACATTTTGGCAAACGATATCCTCAACCTCCCATACTGCGAAGAAGAGGGGCTCAGGATCGACGAGCTCTTAGGCTTGATTGCAAAGGAGCAGCAGAGCGACTTCATTGACTACTCCTATCAGGAAGTCCCAAGAGAAGTAGCAGAGCGGCACTCCTACGCCGGCGAGACAATGTCTGACGTCGCCGCCTATGAATATATAAGAGAAACGTACCAGCGGCAACAGCCAGTCATCCCAAAAGAGGAGTTCCAAGTCATTCAAAGCAGGTTATACAAACCAGGGAAGGCCGGAGCTCCAGCCGAACCGTTCGATCGTGAAGTATGCGCGAGGGGTCCAGCAGCATCAATTTGGAGAGCGCAACCACCATGTGGAGGGACCATGAAGAGTCTACGGTGGAGTAGCTCAAATGAAGGGCACAGGATCGCAAGAAGCGGGGCATAGGGGAAGAGCGCTCCGATACTATCTTCCAGTCCTCAGTCAAGGATAAATGATAGTCTTCCACAAGGAGTTTAGCCCACGAGGAGAGGAGGCCGTGGCGCTCTTAATATCACTCTCAGGTTTTGGGCAGCATGCCAAGTTGCACAGCAACACGGATCACATCATCCTCTTCAAGAGATCCGTGGTACTCTACAACCTCGACTTCGCCAGGGGCCACTTGAGAGACGCACCAATGACGGTCGTCACGGCAACAACGCCTCCACTTCCTCCACCTCAAATGGCTCGAGCTCTCGAGGGTGGGTCAGCGAGAAACATCCTGTGCAACGTCGGCAAAGGCCTTCGACTTAAAGATGTCAAGAACTTCTTCAAATCAATGCCAGGAACACCGGTTCAGGATATCAAGGCCAGGGCCGACAGCAACTGTGGCAGCCAAGGAACTTGTTCGGCCGCGAGCAAGACGACGACCAAGATATGACAGTTGAAACAGTAAATGCAAGCTTGGCTCAGATGAGGAATCAGATGCAGCAGTTACTACAGTGGGCAACACCACTAATGCATGCCCAAGAGTATGGACCTCCACCACTGCCTCCACCTCCAAGGGGTCTTGACGGAACTCCTCAACCAGAGGGGAAAGAAGCCCAGGCTCCCGAGAAGCATAGGAAGAGAAAAAGAAGGCATAGGATGAGCCCATCTCCTTCCAGCTCTAGCAGATCAGAGACTTCAGACAGTGGATCCGGAAGTAGCTCCGAGAGTGAGTTAGACACGTCGCATGGCAGAGATAAGGACAGAAAAACAGATGACTACCAAAAGAAAGTAGACAACGCAATGAGTAATGTGTGGAAGATAAGAAAGCTAGGCCAATTCTCGGGCAAGGACAGATCAGGTATGGAGGCAGAAGCATGGCTGGATGAGATGGAAGAATTCGGAAACTCTTATGGAATGAAAGATAAAGATATAGGCAAGGTGGCAACAACAAACTTGATAGGGCCAGCCAGAATATGGTGGAAGGGTTATGCAAAATCAAACAAGTTGAGAAGAAACAACTGCAGGTTTAGGACATTCAGCGAGGCATTCCTAAGCATTATGTCCCGAGATCCCATACCAGCAGACAAATACAACAATTCTATAGGTTGGATCAGGGTAATTTATCCGTGGCTAAGTATAGGGAGGAGTTCATGAGGTTGAGATTGAATGTTCCAAGGATAACGGAAAGACAAGCCGTAGATGGGTATATCGAGGGCCTCAATAGCAACATCAAAAGGCTAGTGAGGGCAATAAATCCGAGAACAGTTGGGGAAGCAGAAGATAAAGCTCTCAGCTTAGAAGAGGCACCAGTGACCCCGGCACAGAAACAACTTCCATATAAAGGAAAGGCAGCAGGGCAATATCAGGCTAGACAGGCACCCTCTATTCCAGCAGGAGGCTAGTACCAGGGGAAAGCTCGGGGGAAGCCTTATGGGGAACGCAAGCCACAGGAAAGATCAGGGGGCAAGTCAGTTAGATTTCTCCTAAACAGCATCCCAAAGGAGAAAAGACAGGAATGCATTGAGAAGAAATTGTGCTTCAGGTGCTTCCAGACCGAATGCACAATTGCCCTTTTGTTATACAGGCGGCATTAGCTGAACTTGTCGATTGGGAGTCACCAGCCGAGGGGGATGACGAGGAAGGAGACCAACAGGAACCCCAAGACTTCATAGAAGGTGAGTGTAAAATTTGTGCAGCCATTGAGTCAGGGGAGGTTAAGAATCAGTCTACAATCATCTCGGCAGAAGGAATCATAGATAGCAAGCCATACATAGTCTTGATAGACACAGGTAGTTCCCACAAATTTGCCTCTCCAAGGCTAGCTGCTTTCATGAGGAATAAGATCTTGAAGTCCAAGCCCAGGCAAGCGGCGCTATCTGCCACATTAAGGGGAGGAGAATTAGTTTTGACATAGACCTTAGTGGAAGCAAGTGGCCGATGGGTGCGAAAGTGATGGACATTGGGAAATATGACCTCATAGTAGGAATGGAGTTCCTCAGACCAGCAACGAGATCTCTATGACCGCAACGAGATCTCTATGACGGTGCCAGACGGCAATCGATACATAAGGTAAGAAGGTAACTTCAGCTATGCAATGTATCTCTATGAAGTAGTTGAGGAAAAGCATAATAAAGAATAGGGTGGATTATATCTTGAGGCTAGAGGCAGTTGAGTCAAGTCAAGCAAAAGGAAGTGAGCCAAGTGAAAAGTAGTTGCCTAAGCCAATAGCAAGGCTTATAAAGGAGTTTCATGATGTATTCATGGATGAAATCCGTCACCTACTACCTTACAGGGGTATAGAGTGCGAAATCATGCTAGGGGGTTAGGATCTTGATTTCGGACGAAAATTGAAGATGCACATACACGTCAGCATGAGAGCGCCATTTTTCTTGAATCGTTTGTCTTTTATGATTCAAACTGAATCTTGATGAAATTCATCAGGAACTTTTCAATAGAGTCGGATCTGTGATCGAATCCTTTGCTGGTCTTGTAGAGGCCAAGCAATTTTTGAATTCCTTACAATCTGAGCTTCACATGGATGGAAAATTCTTTGTAATTCTGAAACAGGAGCAGAGAATTACATGTGGTTTTCTTCAAGGCCCTTTCTCGGAGCTTTGGAATTTTCTAATCTTTAAACAATTTTTCCCGGATCATTTATTTGAAGCTGAATACACCTTCATACCCGAATCAGAAGAATTTGAAGGCCAAATTATTGAATCCTGGGTTCTTGAATTCACAGGAAGACACAATATTTCTCCAACAGCTATCTTTCAAGTCTTCTGTGGCTGGGCAGATAACAAGATCACGGTAAAGGTGTTTACAGAATGATATCAAGTGTTAAGGCTTTGGTTTTGTTTAATTCTGGCTTTAATTTGGCTTTCCTCTCTTTCTTCTTGTTTTATCCTTCAATTGTCAGCCTTGTTTTTCCTGATTGTCTCCCTTAATTGCTCCTTTAGTCGATCCATATCTTGTTTTCCTTAGAACTCTGCTTTCCCCCCTTCTTTCCATGATGGCTAACTTTACTGAAAATCCAAAAAATTCAAATATTTCAAAAAACCTAAATGCCAACTCCCTCATTCTTCTGCACAATTTCATGCTTCTTGCTCCCGACCAAAGAGGCGACCTTCTTAAACAGTTAAGCTCTTTTCATTCTGATCCTTCAAATGTCTTTAAATTTGGGGATTTTGCTGACTTAAACCTTCTGTCAAAAGAGATGCATCACATTTCCAGAGATGTTCCACACTAGGACAATCTTTCCAAAGATCCAGCTTTTGATGGCTTCTCGCCTATTCTCGATGCAAATGGGGTGCCCATTCCTTATGGGGATCCAAGACCAGCACAACAAATTCATTCCAATCACGAGCTTACACAAGAATTTTTCAACCTTCAATATCTGTCCCGGCCTGATCTCCAATTGTTCAAAGGTATTCATCTTAATAACTCGTCTATTGCTTCCAAAATTGAATCTTTGTCTTCTACTACTGTTGTTATTTCTGTTGATAAAGTTGAGTCAACATTCAACAACTTTGGGATCATTTGCTGAGATTAAACAAGGGAATAGTTATAAACTCTATTTACTGGCTTAACTATCCCTATTTGCTTATGGAATGTGGCAATAGCAGAACTGCAAATTTCATGCTCAAAATGGGGCATTCGACCTTTAATACATTCCAAATCTCTTTCATTAAATGGAGTCCCTCTCTGTCTATCAATGATTTTGGAAAATTCTTCATTGCATCTGTCAGCATGAATGACTTATCCCCAATTTATTGGAATGAAGACTGCTTTTCAAAATTTTTTAACTCCCTTGGAACCTACATTTCCTCCGAATATTCTCCATATAAGCCTCCAAAATGCTATATCCAACTTGATACCTGTTAGAGCCTGAACTCTAACCTTGCAAGAAGGATGAAAAACCCAACACAATCTAACAGAACAAGGCAATGCACAACACAAAGAATCATCATCTCCATAGCTAGATCAAGCAAAAGAAACTCTCTCCCAATACACCGTCTCTCTGTTCTTCTCTCTCTGCTCAGATAACACCGTCATGATCATCCCACAATGCATACGTGCAAATATCCTGCACGCGTGCATGTGCGTATCTCCCTCCATATACAGTATACAATCTTCTATACCACCTCAATAATGGTGAGTGTGGTGAGTGGTGACGAGTGTGGTGAGTGGTGACGAGTGTGGTGAGTGGTGAATGGTGACAAGTGTGGTGAGTGGTGACCACCCTAACAATACCACTAAGCCAATTCCTACTTCCATTCCCCTTGTGGATTTCTTTGGTAAACCTATGACTCTAAATCTAAGACGGGTAGGACTGCCAAATTTCTGCCAGAATTGCAAAGCCAGGCATTTTTTTCACTCACCCTGCAGTCATAAAGACTTCAAAGATTCTGGAAATCAGGTTCAAGGAGATATACAAGGGAATTTACATGGTGATTCAAAAAACACCAATAACTCTCTTTATGCTTTAAAGCAAGGGCAAAGGCAGAAAATAGTACCCCAGAGAAATCAGTTCAACTCAGGAGATGTGGTTAATCAAAGTCAGCAGGATCAAACTCAGGAAGTTAACCACAACAATTTTAATCTGCAAGAATGGATTCCATACACAAGGATCAATGGCAGCAAAAAAAGAATTCTCAAAAAAAGGGAACTCAAACAGAAGCAACTGTTGGAAAAAGAAAATAATGCTTCAAGCTTCATGCACAGGAAATTTACTACTTTCAAGCTTGCACCCTCAACAATCAAAGTTCTAAACAGGGGTGTTTGTTGCCCATTTCTGGCAACATGGACTAGCATCTATTATCAAAAACTTTTGTTTCATCCATATTTCCTCTAAGGAAAAGTTTCAGGCTATTGTGATCCCATTAGAGTTTGGAAGACATTTGACCAAGTTTGGAAGGCATTGGGGATCTCCTTTTATAGCCTAATCTTTTCCTTGAGGTAAAATACCTTTTAGACACATTCCCATTTGTTTAACATTTTCCTTTGATTTGAAGACCAGGCAAAGGCTATAGCAAGATTATCAAGGAAGCACAAGATGTTTTACCAAAGCTCAACCTTATGAAGCTTGCTTGAGTTTCATTAGTAGTTTGAAGTCACACATACAAGGATGCCATCTTGGAAGTGAAACATGCTCTTATTCTAGCCTTGAAGTTTGGAAGACCCTTATAGAAGTTTGGAAGACCCTTAGGCTTTGAGCAAATGTATCTTAAACTCACGAGGTATGATTTGAGCATTAGAGACAATCTGAGATGAAATCAAGTGCTTCTGAGGGTACCCATCTTGTCTTCATTCCATATCCACCTTTTTTATGTCCTATGAACCTTTTATAACCTTTCTCTCACCATGTTTTTCACTTTTGAGACCTTTTCCCATCATTTCACTACCCATTTTTTTATTGATCCTACCTTCAATTGAGAATTGCCCCCTAATGATCTTGAAAAACTTCAAAGGCAAGAAAACTCTTTTCTCATTCTCATTTCATCTTCCTAAACCCTAGTATAGCCTATTTACACCCTTTTCCCATCTTTTTCCCATGACTTTTTCACCATCCCTATGTTGCAATATTTATTGACCATGGGTCAAAATGGACAAAAATTTAAATGTTTCAGTTTGACCTGAAAACCTTCTAGATGGAAAGCTTGGCAAAAAAGAGCTAACATAGCCTTTTTAAATTTGAAAAAAACCTTTGGGAAGGCCTTCAAAACTGGATTCTTGGGATGCGTGCCAAAAAAATAAAAAACCTATTCTAGCCTATCTACCCTATCTATTTCTGCATAGTTCCGGTCACCCCCAATTTTTCCACGTGGGCGGGGGCGGGGCGGTTTAACGGCTGGGTGTCCCCTCTCGTGGCACGTAAATTTAATAGTGGGGTCAACACTATTCCTTATATCTGAGAAAGCTGCCGGACTTCGTTTATGCCCGTGGGATATATCACCCTTAAGAATTTTCGATGAACCCTAAGAAATGGGAGAACACGCTAAATCCGCCAATTAGGTGCCTAAATTTGATTGAATCCCATGCCAATTTTCCCCGAGATCAACTCCCCGAACCTTTTCCGAGACCTTGGGGACCCTCTGTGGCACTTGATCCGTGAGAAATTGCTCAAATTTGGCCTTAAATCACTTTCGGCGAGAGCTAGTTTTGTGAGAAGAACGGTTCTTAAACCGGCATTACAGATCAAATCGGGGCGCCCCTCGGAGATAGACCTCTGTGATCTTGGCATTTTGATATTCGATATTATCTTGCTCGCTCTATTCAAAATTTGCTCTGCTTTCCCGCTTTCGTGATTGAAAGATCTCGTCCCAAAGTGACTTGTTCGACAAATTGAGGCACTTCAACTACAACTCAAAAATCATTTCATTCGGCTTCATTGGTAGTTCTGAGATTCACTAAAGGCTCAGACAGACCTGGATTTTACTTTCAAACACTATTATATGTTTGAATTTGGTAATGCCTTGCTAACACTATCAAATTTCTTGTGTTACATTTCTATAATGCATAGTCTTTGCCTGGAAAGTTGTTGTCACCATTGTATATTCATCTTTTGTAATCCTGCATTGTGCTTTTAAAGCTAAAAAACTAAAAACAAAACCCAAAATATTTATTCCAAGCTATATTCTTTTCAGATAGTTGCATTTCATCTTCATAAAAACCTTAGAAACCTACACATTCAAAGAAAACACATAAAAAGACCTTTTTTCATAAGCATCCACGAGTTTGTTCTTTTCACGAGGCCTCGGCTACTTACAGAGAAACCAAAACTCTCTTTTGCTATTTAAACCCTATGCACATGATCTAGGGGTTATTTTGAAGTTGCCTGCCCAGATCCCAACTCAAGATTCCTTATCAAACTCCATCTGCAAATTTTGGCCCTCTGTTTTGGCACTGGCCAACTTTTTGACCTGACTTTGACCTACATTTTCTCAACCTTCCCCTATTCAAATCAAGTCAAATCTCCACCCCCAGTTTCCTTTGCTTGTTGATCATCTATACCACCAATCACATCTCAAAAAATCTCACAAGGTGTTAATGCGCAAGGCCATTTTTTGCTCTGACAGTTTTTTCAGTTTCAGTGACTTTAGTGATTTTGGAAAAACCAATATTCCAAAATGACTTTTCTCACTTCATATGTCAAGGATTGATCACCCTAAGTGATCTGGAGGTCCTAACCATTTTGTTTGAGCTTCCTTAAGGTTAGAGTAAAATTCCAGGTTTTAGGCTAACATTTTGGAGGTCCTACCGAGATTTTCACCTGGAAGTTGAACTCCATGGCACCAAGAAAGACTGCTGAGCCTGCTGAGCAACCTGAGGTAACAGGTCAACCAGATCTAGTAGGGGTAAGCATGAAAGTGGCTACCAGTTCCACAAAGAAATGTTACAAATGTTTACGCTTTGCCTTTTCCTCCACAAGCTCCTTACCAATTTGAGCTCACTATACCGTTTCTTCCCTTGTTATGATTCTTCCATGAATGCCAACCATTTCTTGAAGAATTTTGAAGAATATTATGAGGAGCATGGAAAGAAGAAAAGTACCAGGTTTCTTTGAGTTTATCAAATGCATGAAAGGTGATGAGGCCGGATCCCGGTTGGATTTCGAATCGTCGATAGGTACTAAGTGGGATGAATTGGAACAAAGGTTTCATCAAGGTTTGGTAAGACTACTTCACCCCAGGACCTTGTTTTTGAGCTCAATTCCTTTTCTATTAAATCTGGTGAAAGTGTGAAACAAAGATGTGGAAAGATTTAACTCTTATTTGCTTTGGTGTGTAATAGGAACCATGTTTCCCACCCAACTTTGCATCCGTTTGCTTCCTTTATCGAGGTTTGATGTCCAGCCTAAGATTTATAGAAAGTTATTAAAACTTCAAAAGTTTGGTGAGCTAGATTCAATCCATAAGACATTTGTAAAGGCTGTAGATTTAGTAGAAATGCTAAGCTATCTCACGATGATGAAATCGAGATCCATTCTACCCTCCTCATCATGATCTTGAGCACGAGTCACACTATGCTAATGCTGCCCCTGTATGCAGTTCGGAAGGAAAAGAAGAAGCCAAAAGTCTGAAGAGCTAGACCCTCGGGTTTTGAAATGAAATCTGAGATAAGTAAGGTATCCTGAAGCTCTCTTAGAAGTTACCAAACAACTCATGGAGTTAAAAAATAGTAATAATGCTCCTTCTTCTAGCTCACCATACACGAATGCACAAACCGTGGTAAACCCTATCATAGGGCTGAAAATTGCTTTGCAAAATCTTGTCCTAAATGCCACAAAAGGGGCCATTTTGGTAGAGAATGTCTGTTTGTTCTTTTGCAAAGAGATAGGTCATGAAGAGAAGTTCTGCAGTGTCAAGAATTACCTTGCAAAGCAAGAAAAAGGTAAAAAATTGTCCAATATTAGTTTTATTGAGACTTGTGCAGCAGAAGAACAAGAAGAACAAGATGTCATGGTTGTGCAAACACGTGCTAGGCTCCATTCAGGTACATCATCGCAAGTTCTGTCCCCACCGTGTAGCTCGTAAGGTAACATTTCAGCCAAACCCTCGGGGATATAGCTCCTCCCCCCGCTCAAAGGTATAAAATGAAAAGATTCCGAGCTTGATGAATTTGAATTGCTTATGAAAAACTCCAAGGTTACTGTAGACTTACTAACTTTACTAAGGATTGCACCATCATCATAGGGGAAAAGCTCATCAAGAATACCCAAAATGTTGAAGAAATTGCTGCGAAAACTTGCAACAACATTTCTCAGAGCCTTACCTGAGCACACTGAAGATCCGGGTGCTTTTATTTGTAGTGCTACTATAGGTACCTCCCATTTAGATAAGGTTTTGTTGGATGGAGGTTCCTCCCTAAATGTCATGCCTTATCATGTTATGAAGACACTGAATCTCAAAGTAGAAGACAACACTTCTATTGTTCTAAAATCCTTTTCCAATGCTAAGGTAGTACCAAAGGGAGTGGTGAGAAATGTGTCCGATTATCTGGGGGAATCATTGTCTTAGCTACATTTGTGGTTGTTGACTTTGAGAATGTTAATCATGCTAACATTTATGATTTATTGTTGGGAAGAAGGTGGATGAAAACAGTAGATGCTAGGCCTATATGGTCTGAAGGTATTTGCACTATTTCAAATGGAGCAACTTCCATTAAACTGTAAACCAAACTGACCCATACGCTAACATTAGATTCATAGATGTGGATATATTTTGCAGGAAGAAGAGTTAGGAGTTTACAGGTTTAGGTCTAGATGTTGATATAAATGCGAGTTATCAACTTTGCTCATGTAGAGTTCCCCTGATCCAAAAGAAAACAAGGCCTACCTCTGGTTTTGATGGAGGTATGTCTAAGAAATTAGGGATTGCTTCTTCCTCACTGCTATTCTCAAGGATGCAGATCTTAAGCTGATGACTAAGATAGGAGAATTCATCCTAATATTTCTTCTAATGCAATGTTTTGTAATATAGGGCCCTCATTGCAGCCCTCTGAGGAAGCAAGGTTCATGAATATATCTCCCATATTGTTATCTATGGAGACTCACAACTTGTTTGCAAAACAGATTTTGGGAGAATACCAAACAAAACATCAAGATATGGAGGATCTGAACACACAAGCTCGAGAATTGCTAACTTTTTTTTGATCATTGGGAAATTTATCATATTCCAAGGTCTAAAAACTTTGAGGCTGATTCTTTGTGCAGGGAAAACACTCTTAGAGCATCTCTCCGAGGGAGCTATCAAGGAAGATGTCCTAGATGAAGATGAACTCTCTCTCGGTTTCATCCTATCTTGACCATCAACCTAGCACAAGAGGAATCACACAAAGAACTTGAAGTACACAAAGGAGGTATGTCCGGACTTTGCAAATGGGAGATCTATATGATGAAGATTGCAAAGGTAAAATGATTAAGTACTTTGAAGATTGGGTGGATGTTTTTGCATGGGAATATTCAGAATTGAAAGGGGTTGATAGGAGCATTTGTGAGTTTGAGATAAAAGTTCGTGAAGATACTAAACCTGTCATGCAGAGATTGAGAAGAATTAATTCCTCACTTTTAGATCTTATCAAGCGGAATTATTCAAAAATGCGAGGAGTCGAGGTTTGATAGTTGACATTGTGAACCCTTCTTGGGTTTCTTGTATTGTTCCAGTTCTAAAAAAGAATGGTTCTCTAAGAATATGTGTGGATTATAGAGATCTAAATAAAGCTACTGTCAAAGATTGTTACCCTTTGCCTTTTTTGGAAGAAATACTTTATGCAGTGGCTGGCAAGTCTATGTACTCATTTTTGGATGGTTTCTCTGGTTTTAATCAGATTAGCATCAAAAAGGAAGATCAGCCAAAGACATCCTTCATTACTCCATGGGGAACTTATGCAATGAAAAGGATGCCTTTTGGCTTAATGAATGCCCCTGCTACATTTCGAGAGAGCTATGGATCTTGTCTTTGCAAACATGACTCCTGAGCAATTCAGAGTTTATCTTGATGATTTATGCTTAGGTACTGGTACAAGTGATCATATTTCAGAGCTAACAAGGATATTTACATTGTGCAGGAAAACTGGAGTTAATCTAAACCCAAAGAAGTGCATCTTTTTGGCATCCAAAGGCCAGCTCTTAGGCCATGAGGTTTCTGCTAAAGGCCTTCAAGTAGCTGAAGAGAAGATCATAGCTTTAAAAAAGCTTCAAACACCCAGGACAATTAAAGAAGTCAAGGGATTTATGGGAATGACCTCTTTCTTAAGAGTGTATGTGCCTAATTTCTCTCACCTTATTAGTCCTATCTCTAAGTTGACTAGAGTAGGCCAAGTTAGTAAAAGAGAAAGTAAATATAGGCCTGTTGTTTGGACTGATGAGTGTGAAAAAGCTTTTTTGCAGATCATAGAGGCTATTTGCCATTCTACACTTTTAAAAACTCCAGACCTTTCATTACCATTTAAAGTTTACATAACTATCACTAAAAAGGCTGCTGGAGTTGCCATTTTGCAGGGTAGACACCCTATTGCTTTTGCAAGCAAACAATGGTCTCAAACCAAGAGAAGTATGCTAAGATAGAAAGGAGTCTTTCAGCTGCTCTCATCTTTTTGATCGAGAGACAGGGTCATCTTTTACAAAAATCCCAAGCCACTATCTACATGCAGAGAACCCCATGCCTTTTTTTTGTATGGTAAGAAATTAGAAAACCTAAACTTCATAGGTGGGCTTGTAGGCTTCAATCTTATGATTTAAAGGTAAAGGTTATTCATGTATTGAACAACCCGAAGTTTATACTTGCCTGCTTTGCCTACTTTGAACATGAGGAGTTGATACAAGAAGAAGAAATGACTAACCTTGTTGTAAATGAACAGGACTTGTCAACTATACCAGCTCAAGGTTGGCAACAACCTATTAGGAGGTTCCTTCAAGATCGGGGAGATACCTTCTGAATTTTCAAAAGCCAAGCTTACAAGTTTAAGTTAAAATGTTTGACTTACTCCTTGGTTGGTGACATCTTGTGCAAGGTAAATAGGGATGGTGTACTCTTAAGATGTGTTGATGAAGATGAAGTCTGCCCCGGTACTTGCTGAAAATCACAAAGGTGTTTGTGGTGGTCATTTTGCAGCCAGACACAACTGCCAAGAAAATATTGAGGTCCGGTTATTTCTGGCCTCATTTATTTAAAGATTGTTATGATATTATAAAGACTTGTCATCAATGCCGGATCTTTGGCAAAAGAATCTTGCATCCCCGCTCCTCTTACAGAATTGTCTCCCCGGTCCATTTCAAGTTTGGGGATTGGACTATGTTGGCCCTATCAATCCCCATCCTCAGCCCAAAGATGAATACATTGTTGTGGCTACAGATCTGTTCACTAAGTGGTCGAAGCAAACCTTTTAAGGAAAGCAAATGCCCATACTAATGCTAGATTTTTGCATGAGAATATTTGCTCTAGGTTTGGCATTCCTTTTAAAATTTTGACTGATAGAGGCTCTACTTTTATTAATGAAGTTATTAATTTCCTTGTTTCAAGCCTCAAGATCAAGCATGTGAAAAGCTCAGCCCTATTATCCTCAAGGAAATGGCCAAGCTTGAGTCTACTAACAAAGTGCTTAAGGGTATTTTGCGTAAAAACAGTTTGCCAAAACCAAAGGGATTGGCACTTGAAATTATATGATGCTCTTTGGGCTCATAGAATTACTTCTAAAGTAGCTACTAATGCCTCACCTTTCAGTTTTAGTATATGGAGTAGAAGTCGTTATTCCAAATGAAGTTAGAGATACCTTCTCTAAGGATGGCACTCAAGCTTGAGTTGGAGTTTTCTCAAGCCTTGAAGCACGTGTATGAAGTTCTGTTAAAATTAGATGAAGAAAGGTTTGTTGCAGAGAATTACAATTTGGTTTGAAGAAGGCTAAGAGTGCAGGCAGACTTTCAAGGCTGCTCACAAACCTCATGAGACAAGTTTGCACCTATGGAATTAGTTTTAAAGTGGAATGCTGCAGGTGAAGGAAAGCTTTCAAAGTTTGAAAACCCCTGGGAAGGCCCTTATTAGATTCTAGGAGATGCTGGCTGCTCATCTTATAGGTTGGCAGATCTTGGTACAGGATTAGAGCTGCCAAATCCCATTAATATTCAACACCTTAAAAGATATTGGCCTCAGCATGCCTGCTTGAGCCTCTTCACTTCTATATAAGCATTTGTTCTAGCTTAGAATAGGTTAGTTTATAATTTCAAAGTTGAGGTTTTAATATTTCTTCTGACTAGCATATTTCCTTTGAGGTTTAATATGGTGTTTTCTGGCCACAAGGGATAAAGGCTTTGATTATTACCTATTAATGAGTTCTATGTTGTCATGACAGGGCCATTTGTCAAAACATTTCATCTGCTTTTCATACTGGCTTATTCTTCATGAGACCTTGCTTCTCCATTGGAGTTCTAGAGTGCTATCCATATATACTTTTCCACATTTCGTTTAGCACTCATGCTAACCTTGATTTACTGTCATATGCAGGTTCATTCTTCTCTCCTCCATTTTCATCTGCCTATAAGTTGCCTTACATTCCATTTCAACCTTCTATCCTTTTATTTTCATTCCCTACAATGCTCTGCACCACATTTCCACCATAGCAGAGTTCATATTACACTCATACCACTCATTTCATTACTCTACATCATTCTGTCACCTGCACCAGTATTTGAAGATCCTCAGTCTAAGTCTACATCTGTTAGGCTGAGGGGACCAACCTATTCTTTCCTTTGAGGAGATGTTGCCCATTTCTGGCAACATGGACTAGCATCTATTATCAAAAACTTTTGTTTCATCCATATTTCCTCTAAGGAAAAGTTTCAGGCTATTGTGATCCCATTAGAGTTTGGAAGACATTTGACCAAGTTTGGAAGGCATTGGGAATCTCCTTTTATAGCCTAATCTTTTCCTTGAGGTAAAATACCTTTTAGACACATTCCCATTTGTTTAACATTTTCCTTTGATTTGAAGACCAGGCAAAGGCTATAGCAAGATTATCAAGGAAGCACAAGATGTTTTACCAAAGCTCAACCTTATGAAGCTTGCTTGAGTTTCATTAGTAGTTTGAAGTCACACATACAAGGATGCCATCTTGGAAGTGAAACATGCTCTTATTCTAGCCTTGAAGTTTGGAAGACCCTTATAGAAGTTTGGAAGACCCTTAGGCTTTGAGCAAATGTATCTTCACTATGAGGTATGATTTGAGCATTAGAGACAATCTGAGATGAAATCAAGTGCTACAGAGGTACCCATCTTGTCTTCATTCCATATCCACCTTTTTTATGTCCTATGAACCTTTTATAACCTTTCTCTCACCATGTTTTTCACTTTTGAGCCATTTTCCCATCATTTCACCCCATTTTTTATTGATCCTACCTTCAATTGAGAATTGCCCCTAATGATCTTGAAAAACTTCAAAGGCAAGAAAACTCTTTTCTCATTCTCATTTCATCTTCCTAAACCCTAGTATAGCCTATTTACACCCTTTTCCCATCTTTTTCCCATGACTTTTTCACCATCCCTATGTTGCAATATTTATTGACCATGGGTCAAAATGGACAAAAATTTAAATGTTTCAGTTTGACCTGAAAACCTTCTAGATGGAAAGCTTGGCAAAAAAGAGCTAACATAGCCTTTTTAAATTTGAAAAAAACCTTTGGGAAGGCCTTCAAAACTGGATTCTTGGGATGCGTGCCAAAAAAAATAAAAAACCTATTCTAGCCTATCTACCCTATCTATTTCTGCATAGTTCCAGGTCACCCCCAATTTTTTCCACCACGGGCGTGGGGGCGGGGCCAGACACGGGCTGGGTGTCCCCTCTGCGTGGCACGTAAATTTAATAGTGGGGTCAACACTATTCCTTATATACAGAAGCTGCCAGACTCGTTTATGCCTGTGGGATATATCACCCTTAAGAATTTTCGATGAACCCTAAGAAATGGGAGAACCTGCTAAATCCGGCCAATTCGTGCCTAAATTTGATTGAATCTCGCCAATTTTCCCCCGAGATCAACTCCTGAACCTTTTCCGAGACCTTGGGGACCCTCTGTGGCACTTGATCCGTGAGAAATTGCTCAAATTTGGCCTTAAATCACTCGGCCGAGCTAGTTTTGTGAGAAGAACAGTTCTTAAACCGGCATTACAGATCAAATCGGGACGTCCCCTCAGAGATAGACCTCTGTGATCTTGGCGCATTTTGATATTCTGATATTATCTTGCTCTGCTCTATTCAAAATTTGCTCTGCTCTGCTCGTGATTGAAAGATCTGTCCCAGTGTGACTTGTTCGACAGCTGAGGCACTTCAACTACAACTCAAAAAATCATTTCATTCGGCTTCATTGGTAGTTCTGAGATTCACTAAAGGCTCAGACAGACCTGGATTTTACTTTCAAACACTATTATATGTTTGAATTTGGTAATGCCTTGCTAACACTATCAAATTTCTTGTGTTACATTTCTATAATGCATAGTCTTTGCCTGGAAAGTTGTTGTCACCATTGTATATTCATCTTTTGTAATCCTGCATTGTGCTTTTAAAGCTAAAAAACTAAAAACAAAACCCAAAATATTTATTCCAAGCTATATTCTTTTCAGATAGTTGCATTTCATCTTCATAAAAACCTTAGAAACCTACACATTCAAAGAAAACACATAAAAAGACCTTTTTTCATAACTGTCACAGAGTTTGTTCTTTTCCTGAGGCCTCGGCTACTTACAGAGAAACCAAAACTCTTTTTTGCTATTTAAACCCTATGCACATGATCTAGGGGTTATTTTGAAGTTGCCTGCCCAGATCCCAACTCAAGATTCCTTATCAAACTCCATCTGCAAATTTTGGCCCTCTGTTTTGGCACTGGCCAACTTTTTGACCTGACTTTGACCTACATTTTCTCAACCTTCCCCTATTCAAATCAAGTCAAATCTCCACCCCCAGTTTCCTTTGCTTGTTGATCATCTATACCACCAATCACATCTCAAAAATCTCACAAGGTGTGTCTGCAAGGCCATTTTTTGCTCTGACAGTTTTTTCAGTTTCAGGGACTTTAGTGATTTTGGAAAAACCAATATTCCAAAATGACTTTTCTCACTTCATATGTCAAGGATTGATCACCCTAAGTGATCTGGAGGTCCTAACCATTTTGTTTGAGCTTCCTTAAGGTTAGACTAAAATTCCAGGTTTTAGGCTAACAGTGTTTTCATTGACACTGAGAACAACAAAGATTTGGCTACTGGAATTTCAACTAAAAAGGATGTCATTAGCAGTGGTCAAAATAAATCTGATCTTAAGGGTAAAGCTCCAATCCAGCACTCATCTCACACTCAACAGATTGATTTACATCAAACCCTCAAGAATATTATGCTGGATACTAAAAAGGTTGCAGCTGAGAGACATGTTGGGATTAAGATTCATGATAATCCCAAATAAACTCACCACTCGACTCTTGGTTGCAAACCACAGACTTCAAGGGATAAAGAAGAGCCATTAATTATAGAAAACAATACTTCAGATATGGTTAATTCTGAGAAGGCAGAATCTCAAAGAAAAATTCATTGCTCTAATAGCTTTGGTATCTTAGCTCATCTTAGCAATGATACTGTTGCAGACACTCTTGTAACTCCATCATCAGTTGAAATCATGGACTCCTCATTGCCTATTTCCATTCATCCTTTCACTCACAATCCCCCCTCTGTTCAACCCCTTATCGACCTATCTGACCCTCAAATTCTCCCTATCAATCCTGCTCACCCTGAAAATCCCAGTTTTTCTAGTTCAATCTACAACCAAGTAGCTCAACCGCTTGCAGAGTTGCATGTGGAAGTTGATGGTCATGGTTTCCTTAACAGCAGCTTTGAACCTCAAGATGTGATAGATGGATATGAAAATTATAGTAAGGAAATGCAGTTCAACAGATCTGGGAACTTGGATGATGGAATAGAGCAGACAATAGGGCAGATAAACAATGGGAATAAGTTGCAAGATGAGGTATTTGTTCAGAAAGCTCAGGAATCTGCAATGAGCAAAAATGATGAAGTGGCATTCTCCAGGCAAGTTCTAAACCCTATTGATAATAATTTAATTTTATCCACTGCTGTTGATGTTCATGTAAGCTCAAATCCAAGCCCTTGCTGTGGATCTAAATTCTGGAGCTGTTCCCATCTACCAAACCAGGTAAGCTCTGACATTGATATTTCTGATAAAGAAAATGAGATTAATAATAGTGCTTTAAATATTGTCAATAATGGCTCCTGGGAGGATGACTCTTACCTATTAATTCCTTCAACCTGTCCCAAATCAAAAAAAGGGAAGTCTAAAAATAAGGCAAAGATTAAGCATTCTAATAGAATTCTTAATAATCTAGGTACCCCTGCAAATAATACCAGGAATAAAGCCAAAGATAACTTCAAATCCTAATTTCATTTTCTTCTCATTTTCCTATCTATCATATGAAGATTTTATCTTGAAATTTAAGAGGAATTAAAGGTCCCCTTAAGAGAAGGAGGGCTATATCTCAGATTAGGGAATACAAGGCTGACATTATTTTGCTGCAAGAGCTGAGACTCCCCAACTTTAAATGTTCCAACCTGGCTGACTGGATTGGTCCAGGCCTGTCCTCTATCTGGATTGAGGCTTCTAACACTTCAGGGGGGGCTTTGTATAATCTGGAGAAATCTCACTCATTCTACCCTATATAACAGTCCATGTAATAGATGGCAAGTTGTGATCTTCAATTTCTCAAATTCCTTCTTTGGAATTATCAACATCTATGCTCCAACCAACTCGAGGGATAGAGAGTTAATCTGGCCTCAAATTAATAACTGGCTTCAAAATCACAATTCTGTTTCTTGGATCCTAGCTGGTGATTTCAATAACACGCCCTGTGCTGATTTTAAATCCAACAACAACTTTAGTATGACTGTCAAAGAGAAGGAAAATTGGGAATCTTTGTTAGACGCACATCTCCTCAGTTATATTCCTTCTTCTACTGCTAAATTCACTTGGTCAAATAAACAGGATGGTCACTCCAGAGTTTACTGTGCTTTAGATAGATTTTATGTTAAAAATTCTGAGTTATCTTTTTGGGACAATTGTGTTGTTTCCAGTGATGAGAGCACCTCTATTTCTGATCATCAGCCACAGTTCCTTGAGACTAAACATTCTCTGGGCATTAAGAGACAAGGAAATATTCCTTTTAAATTAAACTGTTCTATTCTGAGCAATGAAAAGTTCTGTGCTGACTTTAGTATGTTCTATAGCAACCTCCCGAGAAATAATGGTAATTTCTCAATGAAAGCTTTTTATTCCAAGATTAAGGCTGCCAAATCCTGGATCAAAGGTTGGTCCAAATCTTTGCATGCTCAGAAGAATGAAACAAAAAATAAGCTTTTCATTGCCATAAAAGAGGTCAGACCTAAGTTGCAGACAGATCCCTTAAATCCTTCTTTGCATCATATGGAGGATGATCTGGAGCATGATATTAAGAATATTGAAGAGTATGAAGCCAAAGGGGCTGCCATGAAAAGCAAGATTAAATTTCATAATGACATGGATAATTGCAATTCCAAATTCTTTTTTAGAATTGCTAAGAACAGACTTCTCAAAAAGCAGCTCACTTCCATTCAAGATGACAATGGCACTATTCTTAATGATCCAAAGGGTATCTCTGATTTTCTTTCCTCTAAATACTCCTCTATTTTCTCTGATCAGCAAAATATCAATTGGGATACGCCTGAGGCTAAAAGTTATCTGGATATTCTTAACTCATTGCCTAATAATATTGTTGATCCCCTATGTGATCAAATTCTTAGAATTCCCTCAGAGGAAGAGATTAAGCAGATCCTAAATAGCCTGGCTAAAGGAAAAAGTCCTGGCCCTGATGGACTTCCTCCTGAATTTTACGTCAAATTCTGGGATCTCATCAAACAAGATTTGGTTCATATGGTTAATGGTTTTTGGTTATCCAGTCATTTGCACCCTGCTCTGTCCTCTGGATTTATTTCTCTTATTCCTAAAATTGACAATCCTGAGGCTTTTAGTGACTGGAGGCCTATTTCTTTGACCAACACTACTTATAAACTTTGTGCAAAAATCATAGCCAATAGAATCAAAGGTTTCCTCCAAAAAAATATTAGCCTGCATCAATCTGCTTTGTTATCTAACAGGTACATTCTTGATAACTATATTGCAGCCATGGAGGGCATGCATTGGGCTAAACTCTCGAACCAAAACTGTGTTCTATTGAAGCTTGACTTCTCTAAAGCCTTTGATACAGTCAGATGGGACTTTCTTACCCTCTCCCTTCAGAAAATTGGCATCCCAGCCAAATTGATTGATTTGATTATGGGACTTAACATAAGAGCTCAGTCATCTATTCTTATTAATGGTTCATGAAGCAAGTTCTTTTCCTTGAACAAAGGTGTTAAGCAGGGGTGCCCTCTGGCCCCCTACCTTTTTATTATTGTTGCAGAAATGCTTACAAGGGTAATTCAGCACCATCAGCAGGAAGGAAACATTGAAGGTCTGTTGCTCCCTGACAATGAAAACCAGCTATCTCTTATGCAATATGCTGATGACTCCTTCAGCTTCCTGAGGAATGAGATAAATAACATTGAATTTTTCTTGAATACCATTAAAGGATTTAGTGTTGCTTCTGGCATCTATCTAAATCAGCAGAAATGCACTATCTTAGGGGAGTCCAATCGACCTGATATTCTTGGCATCAAATGCTTTGGTTTTGACCATTCCTCTACTCTTCTTGGTATGCCCCTCTCTTTGGATACTTCTACTTCCCAACAGACGCAATGTAAGGTGGTTGGGGGCAGGGCCCAACCAAGCAATGTAGTGTGGTGTGTGGTAAGGTGGTGTGACGTTAAAACTACTATCTATCAAAAATCTCTGGTCCCCCATTGTTTCCAAAATTAGAAGGAAGCTTAATAATTATGGAAGTTGTCTATGAAATCTGACAATCGTTTACGCCAGAGAACAATCAATTTACTTAAGAAGGCATGTAGCTACGAGGACGAAGATGAAGAAGAGGGTGGTAATGCTTCAGCCTCTGTTGACAGTGACGAGGAAGATAACTCAAGCACTTCCTCAAGCGACAGCGAAAGAAGCGAAGGTGACGAAGATGGCATAAATGAGGATGAAGATGTGCTGGATCCCTCTGTGATCGCTCCTCACACTTTTGTACATAACTAAGTCTTGTAAAAAGACTGTAAATTTTGTATGTGAATGTGAAGATTTTGTCTTCAATTTTTGAAAATACTACAATTTCAGTTGTAAACTTCACTTAAAGTTTTGGTTAAAATATATGTTCCCTCAAATTAGAGGTTTTCTCTAAAAACATACTTCATCCAAATTCTTATTGCTAGAAAAGTGTCACTTTGAAATAGCTAATTCTCTCATTGCACAACAAAATTAGTGATTTTGGGGGGGTCAAGATACAGTTTTATGTCTTTTTTTTTTTAAACCTCATTTTAGCCTTTTTTTTGAAAAAAAAGGGAATCTTCGAGGAATATTCCTTTTGATCCCGTTTCAACGATCCCCTCTCGTTTCTATTGCAACTCTGTTTTTGCTGCTTTGTCATGAAAGTCATCTTCTATACCAAGTCCAATACTTGCACACATGCATACAAATATCTATTTGATGGCAGTGCATCACTGGGCCTTAACATCTCCATTGTTATGAACAAGTGCAAGGTTTCAAAAATTTGTAGAAGACTTTGGCGAACACTTGGATCCATGGATTTCAAAATCCTGATGAAAAATCAGAATACAAGAACATATTAGATTTCGATACATGAGTAGATCTATACACACATTAGTAAACAAACATGAGTAGATCTATACACACATTAATAAACAAACATGAGTAGATCTATACACACATTAATAAACAAACATGAGTAGATCTATACACACATTAATAAAAGGATGCATATACATTACCAGCTTATACACCATATAAAAGGCAGACATATGCAACATCAACCAAATACAATGCTCAGAAGCTTGCATTTAGATTTTGAATGTAAATATATTCACCCCTTAACCCTTGCATTCTTAAGTCATTTGGATCTTTGCAGAAGTTGAAAGTTGGATTTGTGTAGCTCTAGAAAAGTTGGATTTAAGCTTATGTATCTTTTATAAAGTTAAAAGAAGATCACTAGGGTATGGTTGCCTTCATTCGTGCATAGACCCGCGACCGCTCACCTCCCCTCCTTGAACATATATTGCAGACCATAAAGATAAAAAAATAATGGCTAAGATTTGATGTCACGAGATAACAGCAACCATCCACCACCATTTACGAGCCCATCCACCACTATTTATAGACTCCCGACTAAAAGTGTCATAATTTTCTTTCCCATCTATGTTTATCACACAGACATCTGTGTGATAAAGATAAATAGCTATTTGGAAGGGCTTTTTGAGGATGTAGACATCTGTCATGCTTGCCTCTTAAATATCTTGAAAAGCGTCGAAGAAGAGGATGGAGACCCCTTGCATAGTAGGAAGGAGACCCGCCTCGTGAAGGGGGCCATCAAAACCCTCCTCTTCCGCATACTCTAGTTTTTTGTAACTATGCCAGAATAAGACAATATTTTGTTCATGTGAAATGCAAACAAGTGAGATATCCAGAGAAATATGTTTTTAACCAATTTTGACTTTGAGTCTATATTAGCTAGTTGTTACAACAACAACAACAACAACAACACTAATAATGTATTAATCATGCCCACGTTGGATCTTGAAGATTATGGGGCAAATATTTACAATTGATTTATTTTCAGAAGTAAGTTATGGTGAGAGTCCACTGGCTTTATGTAAAGACCAAGGTCAAGTGGCCTCATGCCAAGGATAGTGTCTAGGTTTGTTTCTTCAATTCCAAAATTCTCCTGAATATCTGAGTATGCAGGACAATGTATGAGTATATGGTATTTCATCTTCTAATGCTTGGTGGTCACAGAAATGGCAAATCCATTGGAAACCCCTACCCATCTGCTTGTCTCAATACCAAGATGATGTGAACTTGTCCTGTATCTAGCAATCACTTGCTTGAGGTTTCTTGAGATATTGGATTTTAAATACTCTTGCTCAACATATACCAGCATTGAATTAATGTCATCTATGTATTTTGTCATTCTACTACCTCGTACTGACCAGAGGCGTTCTATTGCATGAGTCTGCAATAAATCCTGAGCTCCTAGCTCTGAGCCCGGCAAATTTTCAACTGTGACTCCCCCACCTATTCGCCCATTCCATAAGATCATGATGCCATCCTGATGCTCGTGTGAGCAAGAATGCTTGTTTAGATGGTCTATGGTCGGGCTGCAACTGAACTCTATTGGCAAAGTTAATTGCCTGGTAAAGTGCTTCCATCTCCAATGGGAACATGCCTGCCCCTGCTAGCATGATAGCAAAGGGCGTTTGAGTTTTCAACCCTAGTTCTTCTCTAAGAAATATCTTCAAAACCATCTCGATCTGTGTCCATTGCCTACATGATATATTAGGTCCCCAAATAGGAGAACCACACAGCACAACCGTCTGGACCAAGGCTTCGAACAATTCAAGCACCAGCTATCAAGATTAGCTTTCCTACATTTGGAAAGCATACCATAAAGCACATTTTTCCCACCTGAAATTCATTTTTGGATGCATTCCTCCATGAATATTTCGTTGCAAATTCTAGTCCCATGTATTTGTATGTGTTGACTATCTCCAATTCATGTCTCATATAGTTGAAAGATGGACGGTCTATGGTTCCTATTACCATGACTTTAGATTTTGATAAGTTAACCTGCATGTTTTTTTCATTACAAAATGATGTCAGACTGTCCAATGTTATAAGAAACATTAAAATGTTTCCTACTACACTTTCGCAATACTCATTATCAATTGTGTCAAAAGTCATTCCTCAAAAGTCATTCCTGACCAACCTCATTGGTCCAATAAGGGCCACTCCATTATATGAATGTCCTTTAAGCTTGCGACTATATCCCGCACCCAAATGTAAGACCTGAGTTGGGGTTGCCGGTTATGCAGCTTGAGCTTCAAAGCCCGTTCAAAATTGATCCAATTTGGCAACATTATCACATTACATTAACAGGAACATTTGAGTCCTCCCCATAGCTTCTTATAGACATTACTAGTTTTAAACATTACTATAGTTTTGTTTTCATGAGAGCAAAACCTATAAAAACTAATAAATGTTTAGACAAGACCTTGGGTGTTATGTTTCTCATTATTTGTTCTAAACTATTAGAGGATACTCCATAGTGGGAATATTATGGTTGTTATGAACCGAAACTCCATATCTAATAGGCACCAGAACACAAGCAATAGTTCGCAATTCAAATCTTGCATCTTTCTAAACTGACATGCGTCCATTATTACTAGGCATAATTAGAATCGTTAAGTGGGTCAATGTAGAGAATTGTTCGTTTGGGCGCCATCTCTATACAAACTCACTTTCTAGATGTAGGGGAGTCGGGAAAAAGAGAAACAAGGCCGCCGCGATAAATTTCTTGTATGCCTCGATAAATTTTTTGTATGTATAGAGGACATTTCTTCTGATGGAAACAGGCGACGGGTAAAGCAACCCTCATTAAACAAAAGACCAACCCCGGTGTCGAGTAAAAACCCTAACCCGACAATTTGTGAACCCTAGCCTGGCTATGGCGACGGTGGCCAGCAACTACGACGACCAAAATGACGAAGACGTTCCTACTTTGAGTGCTCATGCTCTTGCTGCCCTTCAACAATTTGCCCAAGAGCAGCAGCTTTTGCAAAGCGTGGATGTGGGCACAGCTATGGTGCCTGAAAATTGGGGCATGAGCCAGTTTTGGTACGATCCTAACACATCTCAGGCCTTGGCCAAGGAGGTTTATCATCTAACTAATGAAAGTAGCGGCAACGGAAAAGTGGCCTGTGTTTCATGCCCCTCTCTTTTTGCCCAGATCAAGGTTTGTGCCAGGCGTTTTGTAATATATTTTTCTTAGGTTTTTGTTCAATTGCACACTTTGCATTGCTTCCCTTGTCAAACTATGTATTCCTTTTCTCTGATAACATAGGAGAATGCAGAAAGATTATCCTGCAATAGATGCCCGGTTGTTGGAGTATGACCATAGATTTGCTAGGTATGGTTCAGACTTCGTGTACTATGATTTTAATTCTCCAGAAGATCTGCCTCATGAATTACAGCATTCTTTTGAGGTGGTGATTGCAGATCCTCCTTATCTAGTGAGTCGATGGTCATACTTTGAAATTTATGACATGTCTTTTGTTTTTTTTTCTCACATCTAAATTTCTTTCTCTTTGTCAGAGTGAAGATTGTTTAAAGCAAATATCTAAGACCGTGAATTTCCTCTCTAAGGACATTGTTCAGTATCCTGTCCTTTTGCTAACTGGTATATTTATTATGTTTTTTTGCACGTAACATCATTCAAACAATTTATTCTTATTGACTCTCATGCAAGCAGGAGCTGTCCAACAGGAATATGCCTTCAAACTTCTTGGATTACGGCCCACTCTTTTCAGACCTTCCCATCAATGCAAACTTGGCAATGAGTTCAAGTTATTCACCAACTATGACCCTACAAGAAGCCTAGGAAGCTGGGAATAAAATAGACAAGTCTGGATGCTTTGTAGACCATCACAAGTATAATGAGATTTATACAGCTCTGGTTCATTAAAGATTGAACGTGTGATCTGGTCTCATCTCAATTTGCAGATTATTGATCTAGTTAACTGTAGAAAGTTGGTCTGGCTAGTTTAGGTCGCCATGTGGTTCGGTCTACTATAATAAAATAACAAAAGTTAGTTGCTGAATTGACTAACCTTCTGTCAAAGATGGCAGTCAAGGGACTGACTATGGTTCAAACCTTTAGATTTTTTTTATTGCTAGAAACTGAGACATAACAATCTGCAATTGTTTTTGAAGCCTGGGGACAATTTCCAGAGTTTTGAAGCTGTTTAAATATTCTATAGGAGCATCTTAGAGCCTTGACACAGTTCGGCCAATTAAATGACTTCGTTTGGAACAGATTATTGTTTAGCAAGAGGCATCCTACCAAAATACTTTGGTGGTACTAATATAAATCCAACGGGGCATTGCGGTTGCAGTCAGGGTGCATCCCCATTAAGATGTTCCAGGCACTTGCATCCCCATTAAGATGTTCCAGGCACATGCCTCTGCCATGTGACAAAGGCAAGGCCAAAATTTTTATATACCAAGCTAATTCAAGCTAATAGCTAATATTATAAGACTCATAATTCACCACCAAAATCTCGGTGTAATTTAGCTATTCGGCAATGGTTTTGGCCACCTAGAGTTTTGCGACCAAGCTACAGAGATCAATATGGATAAGCTCAAAGTATAAGTTACCCTTGCTGTAATAAGTTACTCTAGATTTACAAAAATTTGATGCGGGATATGGCCAGCCCATTTGGATTCTTTCTATTTTACTCACTACATGGCGTTGGCAAGGAAATCGGTGGCAACATATGGTGTGAATACATATATTATATTGCCACGTCACTGGCATAGAGCAGCATGTACACAACAACCGTATAAAGTTATACCCTAAAAAATGACCATTGGAACCATTGACATATGCCTGTAACCATTGCCGCGTGGCAATAACAGGGAATAAATTACTAATCGCATATTTTTTATTAGCCTGAATAACTTTAGCTAAACTTGCTCGATATTAATCCCAAAACTTTCTGTGGTTTAGCTAAACTCTACACATTTTTCCTCTCATACTTTCTAGCGTTTAGCTAAACTAACCCAAACATCATCCCAAAAATTTCTATGGTGTGGCCAACAGAAAATATTAAACCAAATTACTATACTTTTTTTCAATATATTCCACTTATTTTTAGTCATTTTCTTTGTAAAAACATTCTAAATTAATGTTAACTAGCAAAGTCTAGGACTCAAATTAATTCATCATGATTAAACTACTAATCATATATTTCATATAAACTAGAATGATGTTAGCTAAACTAGCCCGAAATTCATTCTAAAAGTTTCTATGGTTTAGCTAAACAATACAAAATTTCATTCTCTTACTTTCTACCGCTTGGCTAAAGAGCTCCAAGGTTGGTGCAGTCCCGAAAAAAGTTAAGCTAAAATTATTATTATTTTCCCAATTTTTTCCATTTGTTTTAGCCAATTTTTTTTGAAAATGTGCTAAAAAATCGCCAAATAGCTAAGTTTAGCCCTTAAATTATTCCATGCCAATAACCCTATAGATGCCAACCCTAAAAGCGTCATGATAAAAGGAGTCTGGAACCCTAAAAGTGTCTCTTTCGAATTGCATCTTCCAGAGCTCGCATTGCACCTGTGACAGATCCATTTCGACCTGCCAGCACCTGTAGAGCTTTCCTAAGCAGACTGCCAAGCTTCGACCATCTCGAACCACCCCAATAGCATGGACGCCATCCCAGGACTGGGAGCGAGCCAAGGATCTGGTATGTGATCGATCTGACGTGAAATGGTGGCTTCCTGACTGGCATTGAGCCGAGTTTTGCATCTTTTAATAGCTTTAGCAGACTCCTAGATCCTCAGATCTCAGCCTATAACGAACGAGCCTAACTTTGTATGTTTAGGTAGATAGATTAGAATTTATTTTGTGTTTTCAAATTAATGGATGACGATGGTTTCTTTCTGTGCGCACTTCTTGTGTATTGGAAAGGACCCACAGCCGTTGTAGATGATGCTCCTAGAGTAACCTCCTTAGCTCCCAATAATTGTGGCCTGTGCATAGGAGCCTGCCTGGCTGTGGGTGGTGGGGTTAGATCGGCTGATAAGGGAGACTTGTCTGACTACAGTTGGTCCCTCTGGTGCATAGCGACAACCGGGGAACGTTGTGGGCTAGGCCTGATAGTTTGCAGCTCGCATGCCAAATTACATGACTATGACTGTGAACAGGAGAAGGTACTTCTCTTGCACAGCTGCCTTAGCCATGTTCTTGTTCCACAAGGCCCAAACACAATTAGGAGAACCTTCAGTCTAGCCACTGGCTATAGAACCCCTTAGTTTTGCAGGAGAAGACCGCCTACTCCTCGAATATGAAGGCTCCGACGAAGAAGAGGAAGGAAGTGCAGAGGATGAAGACATCGAGATTGTTACCCAGGTGGATCCTGCTGAAGAACAACGCCAAGCAGAACAAGAAATCCACAGGTTTGATGCAGACTTCTAGACGACTCGAGCAGCTTCATCACTCGGGCTAGGCATCACAAGTCTAACCCCCATCATCATGGGAGGTGAAGAATACCTTCTCCTCCACTTGTGGAATTATATTACTAAAGGATGCAAGGGAATAATAAAATTAGAATACCATACATGCAGAGTATATATCGTATATGCAGAGACTATACGGACAAATATACTGGTGGTTAATAATAAATACAAATATAGTGAATATTGAGGCATGTGATGGTGAAGCATTTGGAAGGAGTTAGATTGCGGATGGATTGCTGAAGGAGCGAGTTGCGTGCAGTGATCTGGGAGCGTTGCTGGAGTTGCAGAAGGAGCAACCAAAATTTCCAGGTGGGGGTCAAGTCTTACACCTGGAGTTTTTTTTTATAGTGTTTGGTTAACCTGTGATTGGATTGTCGTAGTTGATTGTTCGTAGTTCAGCACAGTTTGGAATTGGTTGTGAATTTATTTGAGTTGTGATAGAGAAAGGTTTGCTTAATGCTTTTATTTGAGATCGTTCTATGTCTTAGCATCCATGAGTTCCCTTGAGTTTATGTAAGACATGATTAATTAATCCATGAGAGATAAGAAGTGGAAGGAGGGTAGAATCATGGAATTGGATAGTATCTTTGTAGAATGGATCAGAATCATATTGCAGGAGTAAGAATTGGCAGGGAATGTCAGTATTTTCTTGTAGGCTGCTAGTGGAACGGCATGGCATCTCAATGTTTTGGAAATGCTTGAAAAGCATGGAATAAAGCTGGAATGGGCCGATTTGGGTCTTGGGATGGTCGAAATTGATCTGAGAGGGCGGATTTTTGTGAATGGGATGAGATCTGGCACTAAGGGCTTGCCGGGAAAAACCATTTTTCCATAGGCTATGGGCAAGAACTGACCTGGTTTGAAGGCCAAACAGGTCGATTTGATCTGGAAGAGGCTCTGTGGGAAGACTCGGGAAGATCCAGAGGGAAATTTGATGCCGACTTATGCCATCGAATTCCTCATGCTGAGCTTTTGTAACTTGCATGTCAGAGTTAGAGAAAAAAACCTTTCCAATCTATTTAATTTCTTTAGCAGGGTTGCCTAACCCCCCCTGCCCACTTTCCTGCGTTCTGAGCTATGCCACGTGTCGTGCCACGTCACTTAAAATCATTTTGAGCCATCCAATTCTATAATTTCGAATCGTACGACCAGGGAAATTAAAAAACCCAAAAAATTCTCTTCGGCGTTAGGGCATGGCAGAAGGGCGACGACTCCCTCTTACTCTGAATTTTTTCATCACGGCAATGGCTAGCAGAATCGAATCCCTCCTGATGGTCACGCTTGGGCAAATCGCCAATCCCTCCTCTTGGGTTTTTTGCAGGCTCGGGTGCAGCATTCGACAGGGCAAATGGATATGGCCAGAGGAAAAACAGGTTATGGCAAAGGGCAGTGAGATATGGCCAATTTACGGTATGGCGGATCTGACAGAAGAGCAGATGGATATGATAGAAACACAGATGGTATGGAGGTGTCAGGCCGATGACAAAGAAATGCAGCAAGAATGAAACAAGGAATGACAGAGACAGATTAGTGCATGGAAAACAGATCGATCATAAGGAGGACAACGGATCAGAGAGGGATTCAGGACAGACCAAATTACAAACAAGCTTATTTTTTTTTTCTTTGATTCTCAGGATTTGGCTATGGCTGCGAAGCTTTACACAGGCTGCAAATTGTGGCAATCGCAAGGCAATATCAAAACATAAATACAACAGATATTCAAAACAAGGCAAAAGGAATAAGGAGTCCATTTCTTCGTAGATATGTAGCAATGCAAAGCACAGACGGTTTGGACGCTTAGCAGTGGCAGCATTAACTTAATGCAACAATGACGTTCTTCCTCATCTCTAGTTTTGCAGGCAGAGGCGCATCACAAGGACAATGGCAACAGCCGCTCATGGAAAGCAGTAGACACGAAACAAATTTTCTTTGTTAAGAGCATGGCCAAGCATTCTATCAGATAAAAGCGTGGTAAATGTAATGTTAGAGTCTGTTTTGGCATATGTAAGAACCCGAAAGTTTTGTACTATTTCTTTCCCCTTATTTCATGGCAACAGAAACGAGTAAACCCGAGTAGAGCTAGGGTTTCTTCAATAATGGGTTTAAATTGTCTAAAGAAATGTGCAAAAAGATGGAGCCTTTATGTGGCAGGTTCTCAGTTTCCAATGAAGTAACTGAGCAAAGGAAATCAAGAACATATATATTTGAAGTTCCCTGGCAGGTTTAAAGTTCCCTGTCATCTAACAACAGAGCTAAGGAAATCCAGAACAGATTTTAAAACTTTGAAACGTCACAGCATTACGCGTCCGCATAATGGTTTTGTAGGCATATATAAAATTCAATGGTTTATTTTTGTTTCGTTCAACCTTGTTGGCTTCAAGTAATCACTTAGAGCAATTCCGCTTTTGCCCTTCATAACTTCAATAACACGCAATCTGACAGTGAGCCCCTTCTCCAGTAACAAAGGCATAACTTTTGATTGTATTCTTGCGGGATCTCATTCTTTGGTGCTTTTCATCATTGTATAGCACCATTTCTTCGATCTTAGGCCTTTTATTTGCTTATATGCCAATCGTCTCATCCATGCCTTGCCACTGGGGAAAATTTATCTAGAGTATATCCAAGGTCTTTTTTGTGGCTTGATCTCGCCAAGGTTTAGGTCCTTATCATGCCCCTACCTTTGACGCTAAGATGTCCAAATCTCGAGCCTAATGTCGAATGCAACTTCTTATATTATTGACTTATTTCGCAATCTATTTGGCTACTAACTATTATATCTTTGACTAGAATATAAACATCTATCATATTGTAGCCATTTCCATCATTGTTCCCTTGTCTGTATCTCCTCCATTCTTCTAGTTCAATGACCCCTTAGTACATTCTTGGTGGATGTCGTCGAACTATGAATCCCATCATTTCTTTGCAAGCGCATTTCTTATCCTAAACCCAGTGGTATAATCCCATAAATGTTTAGATGAAAAGTGGTTGCCAAATTTTTAGAGATAAATGATCAATCTCAGAAACGACAAACAATGATTTATCAAGACAATTTATCTCGTTCATTTTTTTTTCATCCCCCTAACCTTCACCTCAACCCTACAAGACATAAGGAATAGAACTTATTTACGATTCTGTATCCTATAAAGTTTTCATGCACCCACCCTATGGTGCCTTGTACATGCCTTTGTTTTACTGTTTAACGGTGCCGGATCGAGTACGCAGAAAGATGTGTGCTTAATTCTGAATCAACTTCTTTTGGTTAGAGCATATTTCTTCTGAATTTGGTGAGTTCATATATATAAAAAGCAAGGCTTAAGGTATTATAATGCAGATAATAGTAAGGGTTACGTTGGTTATTGAAGTGGATATCACGAGTCCATAGATAATAACATACGACAAAAATAACATAGTTGCATATTGTTTAAACATTATTAGATATTCTTATGTTTTAAGCTATTTTAGTTATGTGCCTGGGAGGGGATAATTAAATTGTTAGGAAGTGTAAAATAACACCTTGAGTAAAATGACCCAAATAATGAAATTACAATATATGGAAAGACGTGTATGTGGTAATTATATTACATGCAAACACTAGAAGCAACAAATAGTTGCAATTGCATGAGAAATACTAGCTTTTGAATACATGGTGATTGCGTAGATGATCTAATGTCGTTAAGTATAGTGACTCGTTATACATTGAAATGTTAGCATGTTGCCATGGGTACATGTCATTGTGGAATCTACACCGTAAACTTGTTGATGTTGATGACTTAGGAGTTGAGCCTTGGACATATTATTGTTTGGTCATGGATATGCTTGAATTGACCTGAAATCTTGGCTTGGAATGCAATATGACATTACTAGAAAGTGCCCAACAGTAACTGGAGCCAACTCAAAGAAGTCCACCACTGAAGATACCTGTATCCCAAATTTTACTCGAATAAATTGGTATGCAGGGCAAGCTAGTATGACATGCTCTTCGTCCTCAACCTCATTTGCCCCACACACCTTGCAGTATCTTAGCTCATGTGGTATTTTTGCCCAGCGACCAGTCTCCACCCCCAAGTGGTGTGAGCTAAGCCTCATTCTAATCATATGTCTTAGATTCACCGACAACTTCGCTCTGAGATGCGAGGCTTCCTGTAATTTGGGATTGATGACTCGTCTATAGCACTCCTTCTTGACTTCCGGGGTGTCCCACATTTTATGCATGGCATGATTTCTTACCCAACTCCTAATATCACCCTTATTGATTTCCAGGTCTTCAATGTCCATTCCCCATCTTTTGAGCCACTCAGCTATATCCTTATACCACCCCCTTGTCTGGCTACTCATGAAGGCCATATGGGGCAAACTATCCCGCCCTGCATGTGTTTGTACCTTTACCAAATACATTAGGAGCCTGCATAAGGCCTCCGATTCTAATGGCAGCATGCCACTTTCCGTTAGCAGCATGTCGTATGGTGTCTGCATCTTCGTCCCCAATTCTGCATGACAAAACTTTTTTTGCACCTTTTCTATTTTCTTCCAGCTGTCCAATGCAAGCCCCGACCCCCATGCTTCACAACCATATAAAACTACTGTTTGCACCAGAGAAATAAAAAGCAACTTCCTCATGCTAAAATCCCAAATCCAAGCTTAATGACACTTCCTCTGCATTGCATATAGGGCTTTAAGCCCACCATTTACCCTCTGCTCCACTGCTTGATTCCAGCTTGGGCTCTTATCCACTATCAAGCCTAAGTATTTATAATTCCCCACAGTGTCAACTTGTTCCCCCTTGTAGAAGAAAGCATACTTATCCACCTTGTTGGCCCCAAAAACTATCACCTTTGTCTTTGCCATATTTACTTTCATACTCCTGTTATCACAGAATGAGGCCATCGCATCCAGGTGCCTCTGCATTCCTTGCATACTACGAGACAACAACACCACATCGTCTGCATATAATAGCAATGAAATAACATATCCTACCAGACTACGCCCCCCCCATTGGTTTGTCCAGCCCTCAAGCTCATCTATAAACAGCCCAAACAAGGTGGGGGAGAGGGGACACCCCTGCTTGACCCCGGTATTGCTTACCACCATATCCGGACATTTCTGAGACAGTGAAAAGGAAAGTTGCACCGGCACCTTCTCATACAGCATTTTCACCGCATCCTGGAGATCATTGGGCATCCCAAGTGTCTCTAATCGTTGCCATAAAGCTCCTCTCTGGACCATGTCAAAGGCCTTTGTAAAGTCAACAAATGTGGCAAACATTGGCTTTTTTGTACCCTTTACTGAATCAATCAGGCATCTAAGTGTTAACAGGTGATCAGTGGTGGACTTTTTCTTCTTAACACCTACTTGTCCCACAGCTCTTACTTCATGTTCCTCGGCCCATGAATTTATCTTATCATCAAGTATGGTGGCAAAGAGTTTGGAGAAAAGACTACTAACCATTATCATACGGAGGATCCGTCATCCCCTGATTTATGCAATGGGACTACCCTATTCACTTGCCATTGGGATGGAAATCCTTTCCACAAGGCTGCATTAAACATAGAAGTGAGAATTTCTGCCGTGGCCAATCCAGCCCATTTAACCATTTCGGCAATCAGCCCATGGCTATCAGCAGCCCTCCCATTCGTTAGCTTTTGCAACCCACCGAGGATGTTCTCTACTGTGAATTGCAAAGTATCCTACCTTTTGATATTTGGCGCCACTTCTCCCATGCCTGGAGAGTTTGTGTATTTGTTGCATCAATGCGCCTACATCAAGCTTCAAATCATGCTTCCTTTTGGGTCTAAGCCTATTCCAAAATCTTTTGGGGTCGGTAACCAGCTCTGCAAACATAGTGTCATGTTTCTTGCGCAGGTGCTCTCTCTTTTTATTTTTTACCACTTTCATATATTCCCGCTTTGCCCGTTGCTTGTTTGCAGCAGTAGCTTGCTTGAATTGTTGCCGCCTCTCCTTGCATTTCTATATCAAACCATGAATTGCAAAGGAGGTCCATTTGCCTTCGTTTGGACATAAAGCATTGCGCAGCACTCTCCAGCAGCAAGGATGACAATAAGTCACTTATTTCATTTGCACTCGTTGGCCACTGAATTTTTCTGACTCTCCCTTCACAAATCTGCTGAAACCTCTCTTTTTTATGACTATGCATGCGTATGTGTTGGCCTTGGACAGTTTCTATATCCCGGCCAGGAAAGATGTTCGCACCATTGTATATCAAGAGGTCCAAACCACTACACATATTCAACAGATGTAGCCCCTGCGGGTTTGCCCAGCGAGCTGTATCTTGCGAAGATCTGGACCAGCCTGCTTCCATCACCTCATCATCATCCAGCATTTCCAATCAAATATCGCCATGGTCACTACTAATGGCTGCCTGCCTATTAGCAGTGCATCCATTGAAATTACCAAGAAGCCGAATATCTCCTAACGGCATCAGTGCAACCATGTCTTGTTCAAGATGGTGAAACGGATCGTCACGATCCATATCTTCTGAGTTATATGCTGGAGATTCCCTTGGAGGAAAGTAGCATCCAGCAATGAAAAGTTTATATGCTGGAGATTCCCAGGTAGCTCAATCCAAATATAATGTTTTGAGACTTTCTGCTTTATGAGCTTAAGCAAATGCTCATACTCCCTATGGATGAAACATCCAACACCTCCATAACCCTTGAGTCGCCACCCTTTGTGATTCCATACTGAACTAACAAGAACAAACCTATCAATTTCCAGTAAGCCTCGCCCTTCGTGCTCCCCTGTTTCCAAAAAAAAGACCAAATCCAAGGATTCTAAAATATCTCCCATTGTTACCACATCACTGATCTTCAACGTATTTACATTCTACGCCCCTATCCTGATGGCCTCGAGCCCCTATTCCGGGCTTGCCTGGACTACTACTTCCCTGTTTCTCCAAAAAGCTTTCTTTGCTGCTTGCCTTGCTTCTTTCATTATCTGCATTTGTGCCTTGTGTTCATTAAGCTGATCCTTCGTAAGATCCTCATTAATCCACACATTATGTCCTTTCAACATGGTTCTCTTCTTTATAACTGCCGAACGATATTCCCTGTTGTGAAACTTAATAATGACATGACGGACCCATTCTCCCTTCTTATCTACTCGGAACGCATCCAAAATACCATTATCTTGAACTAGTAATGGTGTCCAGCGTTGCTGAGCATAAGTTGGGAGTCTGTGTGGACGAAAACCTATTCAGCTCAGACTCCTTTTCATAAATCTAATATGATAGAAACCAAGCCCAGCATTGTTGGGCTTTAAGAGGCTTTTGTGCATTCGATACCCTTCCTTTTACCTTTGCCTTTTGCTCTATTCCGCATTTCCCTTTTCCCTCGTTTCCCTACACACTTTCCTTTTTCCTTTTCCCATTTTTCTTATTTTTCCTACACATCTTCTTTTTTCCTTCTTTCTTTTTTCCTTTCTTAAACCCCGTCTCCCTTCACTTCCCTTCCCTTTCCCCTTTTCCCTTTCCCTTTTTTCCTTTCCTTTTTTTTGGCGGATTTTTCATCCTTTCCCCGTCCTTCCCATTTTCCCCTTCCTTTTTCTTTTCCTTCACTTTCCCTTTCCCTTTCCCTTTTCCCATGCCTTTTTTTTTTCTTTTTTCCCCATCTTTTCATGTGCCCTTTTTTTTTCTTTCCCCATCCTCTTCCTCTTTATCCTTTGCCCTTTTCCGCTTCTCTTTTCCCAATTCCCTCTCCCATTTTCTTCGTGCTCATTTTCCCTTACCTTCCCCCCTTTCTGCCCTCCTTTTTCTTTTTCCTTTCTCTTCCATTTTCCTTCTTTCGGCACCCTTTCGCTTTTCCCATGCCCTTTTTCCCTTTCCTTTTCTCCCTTCTTTTTTCTTTTTTCTTTCTCTATGCCTCTTCCCATTCCCTTTTCTCTACCCTTTTTATGTGCCCATTTTCCTCCTTTTCTCACCCTCTCCTCCTTTTCCCTTTTCCACTTTCTCCTTTCCTCACGCTTTCTCTTTTCCCCTTTCCTCTTCCTCTTTTTCAATTCCTTGCTCCTCACCCTTCTCCTGTTCCCCTTTTCCCCCTCCCTTTTCCTCCTTTTCTGACCCTTTCCCTCTTTTCCTTTTCTCGACCTTTTTCCCTTTCCCTTTTCATGATGGACTTTTTCCTTTTCATTTTCCTCCATCCCGATCCTTTCCCTCTTTCTCTTTTATCTGTGCCCTTTTTACCTTTCCTTCACCCTTTCTCCCTTCCTTTTCTTTTCCCATGCCCTTCCCACGTTTTTTCTCTTTCCTTTTTTGCTATGCCCATTCTCCCTTCCTTTTCTTTTCCCATGCCCTTCCCACATTTTTTCTCTTTGTTTTTTTGCTATGCCCATTTTCATATTTTCCCTCTCCCCCTTTTCTTTTTTCCATGTCTTTTTTTCGCTTCTTTTTTCCCTTTCTTCACCCTTTTCTTCTTTCATTTTTTTCTTCTGTCCTTTCCCCCTTCCCTTTTCTCATTTCCCCATTTCCTTTGTCTAATGCCCTTTTTCCAGGTTCCATTTCCTCCTTTGCCCCTTTCCTTTTCTTTCTGATTTCACCATGCCCTTTTTCCCTTCCCTTCTCATGTTCCCCCTTTTCCCTACCCTTTTCCTCATTTTCCCAACCTTTCACTCTTTTCCTTTTCTCGATGCCCCTTTTCCCTTCCCTTTCCCTCTCTCTTTTCCTTTCCCATGCCATTTTTCCCTTCCCTTTTCTTCTTTCCTCTTCCTTTCCCTTTTTCTCCCTTTTTCCATGCTCTTTTTCCTTTTCCTTTTCCTTTTCCCATGCTCTTTTTATTTCCCTTCATTTTCTTCCCATTCTTGACCCTTTTCCCCACTCTTTCCGTTTCTCTTATGCAATTTCCCCTTCCCATTTCCCCTTTACCTCTTCCCCTTTTCCTCATGCCCTTTTCTCAGGCTCCCTTCCTCCTCCCTTCCTCCTCCCTTTTGATTTTTTCTTTCCCTTTCCCTTTTCTCATGCATTTTTCTCTTCTCTTATCCCCTTTCTCCTTTTCCCCATGGCTTTTTGCCCCTTCACGTTCTCCCTTTTCCTTTTCCCCCTTTTGTTTCTTTACTCTTTCCCCATAAGAGATCAAAATATGATCAATAACGGTGGTAGGAAGTTGTGCAAGAAATCTCGGCCTTTGGATGCACCTAGATGATCTCGGCCATTCAAATTAGGGCTTGATCCAATCCAAGAATTACGGTATAACATTATAATATAAGATGTAAATATGTTATTGAAACCTTGGTTTGGAAATTTTATGGAATATGCTATGACATACTTGGACTATGCAATGTGCTTTATATATTTGGATGCTCTGTGATATAGACCTCTGGGGCCAGAGTCTGGGTGTGATGGTCTAGATTTGCGGTTTTTGCACAGTAAGAATGTAAATGGTTTTATTTGACATCGGGCATTGGTACCGCATGGTACAATGTCATGCACAGTTAAGTGGTCCTCCAATGCTGGATGCAGCGTGGAGGTGTGTACACAGACCTGATCAGCTGAGTTGGCCTTGCTCAGACCCATAGGAATATTGGTTGCAATGTTTAATGCTATGATTGCTTAGTTATTATATTTGTGGTCTTGAACATTGGAATTAAGTTGCAATTGTCATGCTTATAGTGGATATTCATGGTATAATTATGCATTGTGGATATGCTTGTTGGACTAGTAACTTGGATTGCAGGGGTGAGGCTACGATAAGGCTGAGTTGTTATTTCTAGATTAATGCTTTGTTTTGTTGATGCTAGACATGTCTTAGATCCCCAATCCCCACTTAGTCCTTGTGACTAACTCCATGGTTGATGGTGTAAGCAGAAGTGCGAGATGCTCCAGAGAGTAGTCAAGCTTTAGGAAGGCGAGAGTAGAAGTGTCGATTGCCAGTTAAATAACTTGAGTATTATTATTATATATCGGCTTGAGGCTATAATTATTAAGAACATTAATTGTTGTGCGAGGTTATTGCTGAGTAATGGGCAAGGATATTTTTGGGATCTTAGAATATATACAAATATTAAATTCTTTATTTAAGCATGCATGTGTTAATTTCTTGAGTTCCAAGGGTTAAGTAGATCCAACGGTAGAGATTGATGGGATCTCCTATTACCGAGAGGTTAACTGGCCAGGCCCGTCACATCCACGACATCAAGAATCTACCAGAATGTAAAGACCGGGGATACAGAGTGGACGAGCTCTTACATCTCCTATGGCAGCAAGCAGACCTCGATGACTTCATCGATCGAGAGACACATGATTTCCCAGTTGACGTCCACGAATCAGTGTCCTGCATAGGCTAGCCTATCTCAGACCTTCAGGTCTACAGTAAAATCAGGCACATGATAACCCAATAAGAGCTACCATCAGAAGAAGAGTTTATAGCAATCCAAAAACAAATGGGCATCAAAAGACAAGTCGTCAGCTGAGTTCCTCCTACACCACACTCAACCCCAGCTACAGGGCAGAAGCCGTCAACCTGACTAATTTCAGAACTCAACTTGCGGACCACGGGGGCCTAATCGTAGTTCCAGTATGCGGGCAAACACAGGCCAAATAGACAGAAGACTGACAAGGAGGACAAGATAGAGCTCTCAAATACTACCTGCCACTCCTCACTGACGACAGAATAGCAATCATCCACCGGCAGTTCATTCCGCGCGGGGAAGAAGCCGTATTCGTGCTAGTCGCACTCTCGGGCTTCGGTAGTTATGCGTAGTTATGCAAGATTTCAACAGAGTGTCGACCATGTCATACTGGTCAGGAGATTGATAGCATTATCTTCACCGCCGACCTGGCAGGCTAGCAGTTATCGCCGCCTATACTTCAAAAAGGAGAGCCGAAGAACTCGTAGCAGCTATGCAAGGAGAAACGGCTACGCATATTTTGAGGAACGTAGGACATATAGTTGGTACAACCCGAGTAAAGAAATTCTCAGAGGATCACCCTGAATATCAGTGATCATATCACTTGCTATTACAATTTTTTTTATTGAAATAATATATCGGATATTAATGGAATATAAGCTCCTTTGTCTTGCAAATATTATATTGATATATATTTTGTCCAAATAATTATATCATTAAATAACAAATGCAAGCACAAAAACACCCATAGTAAGGCTTATACTTCAATGTGTGCAGCTAGAACAGCCAGGACCACTGAACAATATCGCCACTGTATGGAGAAAGAAACACCCGCCCGACAATTTCAACCTCACAACCTCTTCGAAGAATATAAGATGCCAACCCCGAAGAGGAACTATCTCAGATAATGTCAGGCATACAGGAAATAAGAGCATTGTTAATCAGAGTGAGCATCAAATACACCAGACCAGAGCGTCCAATTGCCTCAGACACCACCTCAGGCCAAGGACAAGGGGAAGAAAAGGAGCCAAAGAAGGAGATCCCCCAGTACAGACTCATCAGATAGCATCTCTGACTCTGATTCGGAATCAAAAGAGGAAGTGGAAGTTCAGCACGACGGCCAGGGAGGTCAGAACAGGGACAGACTAGGGAGAGGGGCTGACTATCAAAAGAAAGTAGATTCAGCTCTAAGTAATGTGTGGAAACCTCAAAAACTTGAGCTATTTTTGGGCAACAATAGATCAAGGATGGAAGCCGAGGCATGGCTCAATGAAATGCGAGAGTATGGCAATGCCTATGGAATGAGGGATAAAGACAAAGGAAGAGTAGCCACAGCAAACCTCTCGGAAGCTGCCAGAATATGGTGAAAAGGATATGCCAAAGTACACGGGTTAAGCAGAGATAGCTGCAGATTCAGAAAATTCGCCAAGGCATTCAAACGCCGTTAATTATGTGCTCACAGAACACAAATGTCCCATGATGCAGCAATTTTATAGGTTAGAACAAGACAATAAGTCGGTGCAGAAATACACCGAAGATTTCATGAGGCTAAGGCTCTATGTGCCAAAGCTAGGTGAATGACATGCCGTGGAGGGTTACATCGAAGGACTCAATCAGAAAACTTGTCCGAGCAATTAACCCAAGGACAGTAGTAGAAGCAGACTCTAAGGCAATAAGCTTGCAAGGGACGGGCTCCCAAGATAGTGGGCAAAAGCAATATGCATATGAATAAGAAAACGAGCCCAGCACCTGCTAGACCAATATACAATGTGAACAATGGCAAGCATGAGAAGAAACAGATCAACTTCAAGGACAAAGACCAACCGGGAGGGTCTAACTACTCTAAAGCAGTGAACCAGTTCCTGCAGTCCATACCAGAGGAGAAACGACGGGAATGTATAAAAAAGCAGTTGTGTTTCAGATGCTTCCACCTGAGACATCGAACAGCATCTATCCTTACGTGATGAATGCTGCACTAGCTTCGAGGATGGGAGACACCCCCGGAAGATGAGGACGAAGAAGCTCGCGACTACATCCAGGGTGAGTGCCATATCCATGCCACCATTTGCCACAGAGAATGCTGAGAATCAGTATCAAGCTATATCTATAATAGGTAGATAGATAAATAGATAGATGGAGATTTTATCGTTCGCGAAAACCCAATCGGGTTATGGGACCCAATACAGAAAAAGGGGCATAAGCCCAAACCAAGACGAGGGGCAAAGGCCTATCATAGAAACATTATAAACAATGGAACATAAGCAATACAAAAACAATACCAAAGTACATAAGAACAGAGCAAAAGCAGATCCGAGCCGGGTAGAAGCAAGTATACGTAACCCCTAGAGCGATTAGACGTAACCTAACCAAGGGTTTTGAGGCCACTGATCAAGAATAAGTGCGGCACCTCCCTGATAGACTGCCCATTTTCTTTGGGGCCTTGCCTCTCGAACCTTACATAACTCATCACGCCACCAAGTTAATTGAACTGGGGAGAGGTCTTCCTGGACCGAAAAGGAAGTGCCCTTGAGGTGACTCCCATGCTGTAGCACATGTAGCTGGTCCTGGAATGTCAAGAACTGTACCAAAAGATGGGTGGCCAGTCGGGCCAATGAGCACCTACTCAGCACGTTGTAAAAGTTCCTGGACTTCGAAACGCACCATTAACAAACTCAAAATACAGTTAGGAGTCATTTTCCATATATCTCTAGAATGCTTTTGCATCCAACATGAAGAAATCATGTAGTTTTATACATGTTATTCAACACAAGCTTTTGGTTTTTTCATGGTTTTATCAAATTGCATCTGGATTCTACACTCTGTCAAAGACTGCCATATATTGATCAATGTGGTAGCCACAATAATGTTTGATTCAAATACATGTTACGTATATTTGTGACAAAAATATTTTGTTAATTGAAATGCTCATTGTGGCAAAGCAAAAAAATATTGGGCATAAGATTGCAAATTAAGAGTCCTGCAGCACATAAGCTCTTTCATATCCGATAATAGAAATTCACAGAGGTACCTTATTTTGAAGTGTACATAAAGGAAGGCTACATATTTTGTTCTGCAACTATTTCTAGCTGGAACTGGATAGTATCTTCAAGGTCATTGCAAGATGGTTTTATAATGCCTTTTTGCAAAACAGAGTTACTATCGTATTGCTTGCTCATCATACCAATGAAAAACTATGAAAACAATCCATTTCGAATACCGCTCATAAAGAAAATTTTAAGTCTAGCATAAAAGAAGTGGTATCAGAAACCTTGACATTCCATTGTGGAGTTAAAAATAGATGTTGGATAGTACTTCCTAGAGTCAAAATAAACGAAGAGGAGCTTCCTTGCATTTTCTCTATGGAAACAAATTGTTATACAAAAGAACAAAACTATTGATGAGACCCGCCTTTTCTAGATCATCAATTTAACTTACATGCTAAGTTGTTGTCTGCTTGATGAGACCGAAAGAACTGCTTAACAAGAACGAACGATATTTCCTGGATGCAAGCAATGCAAAATATGGAGAAAATGGCCTTATGAATGATGTCAACTTTCGACTTGACTAAAGATGCATAGACGCAAACTTAAAATATAAATGCATGAGCTTACTTCTTCATTGTTGCGATTAAGAAGGGAAGCAAGGACAATGCCTTAAGCTCTTCACTCAAAGTCCACATGCAAGGAACTTGCATGCTCCACATAATCCTTTGCGGAAACAAATTCTTGCCTGAAGTTCAAGAAAGAAGACAGTTATAGAAAAGAAAAACAAAAAGAAACGATAAATAGTCCATAGTAAAACCTTGCCTATTGGCCCTTGTTTGTGCTTCTGCCTCAAGAATCCATTCCCAATCAGAAAAGTTTGGATATTCTTGGGGATCTGCCAATGGTTCTGCAGCTTTAACATTGATTTGCAATAGCCAAAAGACTCATCAAGTTGTGATGTAGTTCTTCGTTGGAAATATATAGAACTGTCCACTTACTTTCTTCAGAAGATTTCTCCATCTGAAATCTTGCTTGGTAAATATATCATAGCCATAAACGCTGCTTCTAGTATGCGGTTGCTGGAAGAAGGCTATTTAATGAAATTTTACAAGATAAAATAAAAAGTAAAAAAAAAAATTGCCCATCGCCACAGGGCAAAATCGATTCCTGTGGAAGCAGCGCAAATAAACACCATTTACCAGCTCCGATGAACCCACGCGCGACCCTTCCTAACCACTTCTACATTTAACAGCCTGCATGAATACCAAAGAACCCAAATACCCAGATGATCTAACCGGCATTGGTCTTTGAGGAAGAGATGTGTGGGATGTCCATCTGAATGCACTCGAATCCCGATCTTCTTTACATAAGATAATTGTTGCATCTAACGGAGCAAAATGAAAGTAACAAAAATGAAGAAAATCAAGGGCCAAAAAGCTGCACAGACTATCATCTTATTTCTCCTTTAGTATTATATATAGATACAACACCCTTCCCAAGGCCCAAAAATCGGCCCATTTTCTCTTTTAATAGCATAACTATTGAATTTAACAATTTTAATTAAATCTTCCTTGAAAGCCTCTTTTGTTTAGATGGATATTCTCATACAAGGGGTGACTTTGGCCATTGAGAACTATTGGATGGGCATATTTACAAGTTATACCTCATTTTGGACATTATGTAGCTATCTTCATTTGTGGGGGTATGCTCACCCAAGTTATGGTATACTGTATAGCGAGGTTTGCAAAACACTATATGTTTTGAAGGGAATGTACTAAATGGTGATTTCAAGGGCGAGACGCATGGCGTCCAGCACCCAGACCGCCCACGGGTGGTCACGTTCACAGTACGAGATGCGCAAGTGAAAGCAGCCATCCTGCACCAGGGTAGGCAGCTAAAGGGAACTGCCCTGTATGTTGACCGAGACCTGACCCCGGCCCAACAAGAAGACCGCAGGCACGAGTTGGCCAAAGTTAAAAGCGTTCGCAGACAGGGAGGAGCTGCAGGACTGATTCGGGGCAAGATGCAAATTTTCAGTCACAATGCCGCTAATGAATCTTGCTAACCCTCCAAGCCTCCGCCGCCACATCGCCGCCCAAGCATACCCGCCTACCGCTCAAGTTGCCTCACGGGTAAAAGCATGTTAGGGTGTCCCTTAAAAAGTATTATTTAGTGACTAAAAAGGTACCTAAAAAGGTAGCCAGGACTGGGTACTGGGTACCTGTATAATATCTCAATATGAGGTATGTTTTAGAACTTTTTATATATATATTGGTCTCCGATAGCATTATCTTTATCTTAACTTTGAATATTACCATGTCCTTGACTTTTATTTTGGATTTTTGTATTAGTTTTAATGAAAAGAAAAATGAGAAAGTACCCAGTTCTGAAGTACCTAGTGTATGTACTTTTGCAGGTTCCAAAAGTGGTACACCCTAACATGCTTTTACCCTCACCTTCTGTTGCTCGCACATCTCAGGCTTCTCAAGTTGCCTCACACCTTCGCTGCTCGCACATCTCGCGTGCCGCCCACTTCGCCACCCCCTTCTTGCCGCCAATCAATCCCCACCTCCCCCTTTGCCAACAAATAGGAATTGTGCCTCCGCATGGTCTCCCGGTATTGCCGGGGCTTCCCATGGCGTAAGGGAGATAGTCTCAACTCGCTTGCCACGCACATGGATCTCATCTTCCTCATGGAAACATGGGAGCATGCAGATACGTGATACCCGACTTGCCGATACCAAAGACTACTCAATCTTCAATGATTGCACAGAAGGGGGCATGGGGGTTGCCTCGCTACTACCGAACAACCTTGGCACAATCAATCTCCTTTGTTCAAGACAGATAAGCACAACCGGTACTGCGGGTGCGTGTGCAAAACCGCAGAAAGGCACCCTCTTTGTGGCAACCTCGCTACTTTCCACATGCGAAAGCAACTTCTATCACACCCACTTTGGATGTGGATAGGCTGGACCCTTATGTCGATCTATATGATGACATACAGCAGCATAAGCAGTTGGGCAGTGTCATACTCCTTGGAGACTTCAATGCGCGCACCGGGGTAGAACAACCCATGAGTTTTGATCCCTTGACTGATGATATATTGCAGTTGTGTCCTGCAGAAGGAGCTTGGCCACGGACATCAGATGACAATCAGGTCACGCGCTCACCCGCAAGAGCACTTGTAGGCGTGAAAACCGTGGGGGCGGATCTAGTGTGGTGGACTATATGTTGGTGCCCGAAAGGTGATATGCATGTCATCAAGCACTTTCGTGTGGGAACAACTAATAGGGATGAAGAGATCGACTTCGCACCACTTACCACTTTACTTGAAGTTGGCTTGGCAGGTTGTGCGAACCCCCGATGCAACAACTCCTCACATGCCTCACCGCGACCGGATTATGAACATGCAGGGCTTATGCCCGTGATGCTTATAGATGACCCGGCAGAAATTTTGCAATATCCTACACTAGAGCAAATGCACGTGCCGGGCGACCGATGTGCTTAGGACCGTAGGCGCATTGGTGCTTTGGGATAAGCCGCCCGCGCATGCACCCGTGAACGCAACCTTCCCACGTAATCAATGGTTTGATGCGTAGTGCAAGGAACACAAACGCCGGCTCCGCCAAGTCACGCACCGCCTTTACCCCACATGTACCCGACAAGCATCGCCTTCCTTAAAGCTAAGAAAGCCGTACATTGCAGCATCAAAGGGAAATGTTTTACCTCCCCGAACGCCACCCCCGTGACCTTCCGGGCGAAGGGTTCTTAGAAAGCCGCGACAACCCACGTGGAATATCACTCCCGAAAGCGTTGGAGGCAATACTTGCAAATAGCTATATATACCCTCGGTGCACATGCAAAGATTACCCTTGCAAGAAGGCCCGCTGGAAATCACGTGATTCGGACGGGAACAAGGCTTACAAATGCCTTGCCAATGGGAAAGCCCCGGACTTGGATGGTATGCGCGTAATTGCTTAAGTGGACAGGGGCCGCCCATAATACCAAAGGTTGACCACCTTGTTCAACAAGGCATTACAGAAGGCTTCCCACCGCAGCGGGACCAATAGCGTAATTGTTCCCATCTATAAGGCAGTGACCCACACGCCTGACCACCACCGAACAATCATGGTCGGCTCGGTGTTTGCAAACCGCTGGCCGGGATTCTCGAAAGCAAATAGCTTGATCGGGCCGGGCAGAGGCAACAGAGGTGCGGCCCTCACCCGTGCGGGATTCGCACTCCCGCACTCAACCATTGACCACATCTTCACGCTATAACTCGATTGAAGACAAAGCAGAACCGCCATCGATCTATATTGTTGCTTTGTGGATTTTGCAAAGGCGCTTTGACACCGCCTCGGGAAAAAACTATGGGCAAGACCGCAATTTGGGGTTCCTGTAGATTTGCGTAATGCAAAGCAGGCCGTGCTATATGAAAGATGCTCGGGTCGGGTTGCAGCAGACAAAACCAACCATTTGATAGTAGTATCGGGTTCGCTGTGGATGCCCTCTCTCCCCAACATTGTTTGGGCTTTTTACATTGATCAATTGGAGAGCCGGCTTGCTAATAATGGGGGCGATGGAGCTCACCTTCTATCGATCATCGCATGCTTAATATATGCCGATGATGTGGACCTCCTAGCTTACACACTAGCGTATATGCAACGACATCTCGATGCCCCGACACATTCTCGCCAAGAGACCGATATGCGGTCAACCCGCCAAGACTAAGGTGGTTTTCATATCATCTTCACGCCGGTCGAGGGTCCCCTCCTTCGCCACCAAGGCGGATGTGGAAGTTGCATCCACATACAAGTATTTGGGAGTGGAGTTTCCTTCTACTATGCACCGGGACACATCCATACGGCCACGAGTGACTAAGCAGTCGAAGGCACTATATGCAATGCAAAACAATACTCATAGAGCTGAGTTGTATGATTGGGCCCATCACCACACCTGCTCAAGGTCTTAGTAGAGCCCGGCCCTTTATACCTGAGTGGAAGTATGGGGCCCAAGAGTATCACTTGCTACTTGGAATGACTTGGAGCAGTTCGTAAAAGCCTTCTTAGTACGAGCACTAGGGGTGAAGTCCACAGCCCCATATCAAATTCTACACAAGTAGAGACAGATTCTTGCCTCTTCAGAGGGTGGCCCTTGATCGCCACATTGTCTATTTTCGTAAGGTGGTCAATATGAACAATGCCCGCCTCCCTAAACTAGCTTATATCATGGCAATGGGGCGCAGCCAAAGGCCCCGGGAGGGAAAAGAGAGCTCAATGGTTGGCTAGATGGAATGTGCGAGAGCACAGTGCATACATGTGCAAACAGAGGCAAATCGCCATAGCTTGAGGCAATATCTTGATGCTTGCTTCCTCAAAGAAGCTTTGGGATGCCAATGCCCTTAAACATGTCAAGACAAAGACACTACCAAATACCACATAAATCCCACATTGAACGAGGCCCGCAATGCTACCTGCGGCATCTACTTGCCCATGAAAAGGCGCACTCATTGCCTCCATTCGCGACAGGGGGCACATCATCCGCCCCATTGAGACGACGGCAGATGGATTGGTGAGCCACGCCAGACATCTCCATCAATGCCGCCAAATGGGAGTCATTGAGGATGAATCTCATACCCTTCAAAGTTGCCCAAAGATATGATTCGGACGCTTATGCCGAAGTTGGTCGCCCGGCCACCGCTACATGTGACATTGAGCACAAAGATCCGTCGGCGGTCTTTGGGATCATACCTTCGAGGTTATGGACATGCGAGATCATCTATGTCCTCGCACACACTTGACATGTATATATACATTGATGTATACTTGTAGACAGCTTTGATAAAGATTCTTATTATCGCCACGGTTTTTCCTCAAAACCCTTCTGGCGTGGGTTTTTAACCCTGACAAGAATAAGTTTGTCAAGCTCCTCATGGGTCCCATAGGCCGATTGGCCTCAGTGGACGATAAAAAAAAAAAAATTATTCTTATTCTTATTCTTATTCATATATTATACATTTTTTTTTAATTTTTTTTTTTGGGGGGGAGGGGGGGATATGTGTCAATAGTGGACCGTTTAGGATTAAATTGAATTGAATCGAATGGATTGAACCGTTGTGAAGGAAACATTTTTTTTTTCCAACATGGCCAAAAAACTCTTAGTATGAGGTAATGCATATACCTTTTACGAGGTAATGCATATACCCTTCTTAGGGAAAATTTAGTACATATAGCCCATGAATTCTTCACATGAAATGGGTCTATCTATAAGTAATATGAATTCTTCAAATATCGACTTATCTTTACCCACTTTATTCATTGGTTGAGATTGAGACAAACACTTTGTTTTGAGCCAATAGTGTTAGAGTAGAATTGAATTGAATTGAATGACTTGTGTTTAGAAAAAATGATCCACGTTGTCCACTATTGGACCATGGTTCAATGTTGATAACCAGCATCTCAGCAAATCTTCATTATGATGCTTGTAGTGGACAACTTTTATAAGGAATCAAAGTAAACAAGTGTTTTTTGCAATGGACAACTTTTGCACGTATCTAGAGAGAAAGTAAGTGATGTCTGTGTTATATTTTAGGACACTATGTTATATTTTAGGACACGTGAACCACAACGTGTTATATTTTAGGACACTATGTTATATTTTAGGACACGTGAACCACAACGATAAGATAAGATAAGATAAGATAGAAATTTTAGCGTCCGCGAAAACCCAATCGGGTTCGAGTTATGGACCCAATACAAAATAGAAGCTTCTAACAGAAGTATGTATAAATAGAAAGGAAAGGGAATGGCAAAAGCAGTAGATATGGATCTGAGCGTGGGCATTTTTTTTGCCTTGGTGTTGATTGCGTTGTTAAGATTGAGGAGAAAATGGGGAGCACCAACTCCTCCGGCTTTGCCGATGATTGCCTACGTTGAGTTGATAAGATCCAAGCTTCAGTATAAGACACTAGCAGATCTATCAGTCCGCTATGGCCCGCTTTTTTCCATGCGTCTTGGCTCCACAAAATGGATCGTGGTGTCAAATTCCGAAATGGCTACCGAGATTCTAAAAACCCACGATGCCACATTTTCTTTCAAACCCAAATTCACCACCGTGTCCAAAATGTTTTACGGTGGCCGGGATCTGGCATTTACCCAATATGAGTATGCAAGCAAAGAAATTTTCAAATCCCACTTGAAGGATTTTCACATGGAATAAAATTTAAATATCCGGCGAAGAGCTGGACTTGACAATCCAAAAAAATATCCTTTTCCGAAAGAGTTTTGCCCGTCAGAGCCAATTGATCTAAACTTTAAATTGTCAAATCTGGCCACCAATATGGTGACGAGAATGGCCATAAGCAAGAAATATTTTGGGCCGAGCAAGGAGGCAGATTCTGATGTTTTTATTGAGCTTGTCCATGAGACTTTTCGCCTCATTGCTGCCCCTAACCTTGGAGTTGGAGACTTCTTCCCTTTCCTTGCCCTTTGATCTCCAAGGCTATGTCAAAAGAGCTAAAGCTCACCATTATAATGTCAATGCTTTTCTAGACAAAATCTTGGAGGAGATGCTTCAACAGAGAAAAACAGGAAAGATCGACAATCTTATGGGAGTGCTTTTGGAGCAAGAACAAGATCATGAGGCAGTCAAGGCGGTTATAGAGGTAAGACAAACTCTTCTGTAGCTCTATTTGACATTTTTTATATCCCATGTTCAAATCCCACTTGAGGGCATTTTGAATCCCACATTATTTGTTGAACTAGACATTTTATCCAATTCCTAACTTCTTCTTAATTTTTCTTTTCGTATTATAATGGGAGGGCTACGGCACTTGAATGGGCTCTTGCAGAGCTAATCACAAATCCACTAATGATGGAAAAGGTCCAAAACGAGTTAGACAATGTGGTGGGAAACAAAAGGCAAGTTGAAGAAGACGACATACCCAATTTGGAGTATGTGCAGGCAATTGTGAAGGAAATATTAAGACTTCATCCACCCTCATCTTTTCTTCCTCATGCATGTAATCCCGACGAGGATGGTAATGTGGGCGGCTACCGTATTCCCAAAGGCACCTATGTGTTGACAAATACTTGGCAAATAGGTCGCGACCCTAAGGCATGGGAAAATCCAAACGTTTTTAACCCTGACAGGTTTATTGGCAACAACATAGATGTTAAAGGAAGGGACTTTGATCTTATTCCCTTTGGTTCTGGTAGAAGAATGTGTCCTGGCATGCCCTTTGGACTCTGCATGTTGCATATAATTCTAGCCCATTTGCTCCATACCTTTAATTGGTCACCTGCTGGGGAAATAGACATGAGCGATGTATTTGGCGCCTCTGTCCACCTTAAAAAACCCTTGCATGCCTTTGCTACCCCTCGATACATTTCTTAGTTTTTGGATATATGATAATGGCTAAGGCTTTTCTACCACTTATTGCATTTCTAGTTGTTTGATATATTACATCAAAATAGGGCTAAGATTTTTGCTGGATATGAAATCACTTTGTTCAGTGCTTATACTCCCGGAATCTTATTTATAAAGACACGTACAATACTTTGCAGAAATAATAAGCAATTTTTAAAGGTAAAAGGGGTTATCAAAGAAGGATGATCTTGATTATATCGAAATGTGATTCACTGATTACTAGTGTAAGGTTGTATTGGCATATGCAAATAGACAAGGCCTAGAATTGCATCATGTATAAAAATATAAAGCTTTCTTAACGATGATCTTGAAGAAAAAATATACATGAAGTAGGAGCTAATAAACACCATGGAATAAAATGTGTTTTGTTTTATAACATCAAGATTGCTTTGCAAATCATTTTGAGAATAAAATGTCAAAATGGCATATATTAGATAAACAAGTAAAAATGGAATTCTAATGCAATGTCAAATTATACAGGAGACTAGAAAGACTTATCATGGCAACGTAGTATGATTTGAAGCTCATAGTTGTTCAGGTTATAAAAAGCCTGCTTGAAGCTCATATCTATTCATGTCATGAAGGTCATGCTGCTTCTTTAGGGAAGTCTCAAGTTTCTTCTTATAGGCTCCACTTTAGTTTGTCCTTCTAATAGATGGGTCATGGGGTAATGTAGGGGTGCTCTCATCTTACATGTTTGTGCTAGTTTAATTGTAGCATTGGAACATGGAATAAAGTTTCAGAATGACTTCTAATCTAATTTAACATCCATAACCTTTGTCATGAATACAATAATCTACTCTATTGGTTTCTATACAACACTATGGCACATACTTTAAAATGGATTGATAGTGTGATTTGATGAAAAACAAGGTGCCCATGCACTACGGAACCTTGCAATGTCTACGCTCAATTACCCCACCACCTCAAAAAAATGGTTTTGGATAATTATGTATTTATCAATTATGCTTCAATAAGATCATCTAGGTAAAATTAAACTCTTTAGCGTCATTAGTTTGCTCTAATAGAACAAACAGAATGCTGGAATATGTGATGCAAAGATAGAGATGGCCAGATTTAAGAATGCAATTCCTTCTAATAATAAATTGCTGAAGATTCATATGTCTAAACAACAAAGCAGTGTTTTTTCTTTTACCTACTCAATTTTTTGACATTCTAGCACTGGCTCAGCACCTTTTTTTAGCATTTTCTCGTGATGTGAAGGTTGCCTTTCATCAGTTTTGAAGGACTTCCTTCGTTCTTTTGCAGGGTCTGCAGGTCTACGCTTGAAAAGTTTTCGCAGCCAGAATTGATTACAATATAGGGTGCTAGGGATTCAAAATGATGTTTGAAATAATTTTGAACTTGATTGCTTGACTTTAAGCATGTGTTTCATTTTGCAACAGTCATGAACTCCAAAATTGCGGTGTGATGGTCAACTCTAACGAGGTAAATTTGCTTAAAGAAGTCATGCTTTTCGATTTCGCTTTTCGATTTCAATTAAAAAAATGTTTATTTTATGTTTACAGTTTATGGAATGAAGTATGAATTCCATGTAAACAGAGGTTTGTGTAATGAGGGGAAGAAGCCAAGGGATTTGAAGGCTAAGGATGTTTCCGACCGAGATTTTCTTGATGTCTTGCAATGGCCTCTTCGTAAAGAAAAGATCAACTTGAAATTTATTTAGTTCCAGTTCTCCACTCTCTTCATGATCTCCTAAAAAGGATTATTAGAAAACTAAGCCTAAGTGAAGGTTACATCAGGAACTCGGTGAATACCACGTTGAATCACAGACACGCACTAGACACCATCGTTCTATTCACAAAGGAGATCTTCAGACTCCATGGAATGCCAAGGGAGATTATCTCCAATAGGACCCGAACTTCATGAGCGCATTCTGGAAGGATTCTTCAACACCATTCCAGATAAAGTTGTCCATGAGCACAACATATCATCCTCAAACCGATGGGAAGACAGAGAGAACCAACAGGATATTGGAAGATATGTTGAGAAACTATGTCTGGAACAAGCAGTTGAAATGGGATGACTACATTTGGTACATCACCAAGTAGGAGTCATCTCAAATGTCACCATTTATGATCAACTATGGTTACCAATGCTTGACTCTATATAACCCAGTGTTTAATGTAGAGATTTCTCAACAGATGCAAGTCGACATGCAATAGTTGATCGAAGAAGTTGGGGGATACCTGCTAGCAGCAAGAAGCTAGCAGAAGAGCATAGCCGACAAGCACAGAACAATAAGAGAGTTCCAAGTAGGAGACAATGTTTGGCTGAAGTTAAAGGTCAAACAAGTGAAGCTCCGCATCGAAAATTGCAAGAATCTTGCTCCAAGATGGGCTGGACCGTTTAAAATAATCGAAAATCCAAAGGAAGTATTAGACACCCCAACATTACTGGAAATGTCTGACGAACAACTAGAGATTGTTCTGAAAGTCCTTCTTCACAGAGCTTACAGGAGAACAAGGAGGTCACAATTTTTCCAATACCTAGTCAAGTGGAAGCATTATCTGTGGAAGACGCGACGTGGGTACTACAATCAGATCTCAAGAAGCAGTACCCACAATTCATGGAGCAATGCAAAGGGCAACTTGTTACTGAAATAGTCGACACCGAACTGATAGGTGAGTGGAAGGTAGATTAAGGTCTCCTCTCCGATGAGATGGGAGTAGATAACCATGAGAGATAAGAGATCATATAGGACCATGCATGATAGAAAAGCACCTCTAGTCTATGTCCATTACGAGGAAGAAGCCATCCTCCACGCCAAGGGTGACAAAAGGTATAGGCATTAGAAATTATATTAGGCATGATAAGACGCTTGTCTCCACGGCCATGGTGGAAGAAGCACCCTCTTCCTATGCCAGGACACAATGCTTGCATTCATTTAGTTAATTAAATGTAAGTAAATAGATGGTTTCCTAACAACCATCTTTATATAAAATAAACATGCTAACATAGTGTGGACCGGCAGGCCAATAGAACGAGAAAAAGGCAACGACATCGCACTGCGTTAGGATTGGCAGCAAATAGATCTCCACAGCATGTTACAAGCAAGGGAAAGCATTTACGTGCTCCCGATTGCTTGAATCTACAGACATATTTAAAGCAGGGCGTTAGTTAATTGTCTTGCTATAATCTTGTAAAACTTTGATACTAAAATAATGAAAACTTAATGGTTATCTTAAAGTAATTTTCGTTATTGCATGCATCAAACAAGTCCGACAGGGATCATGCAGGTTTCCAAGGTGGGAAGACACATGAGGCTGTAGACAGTATCAACTCAAGGTGGGGAGAATGTGACGTTCTAGCATAACATACGGTGTGAATATGTATATTATACTACCACATCACTGGCATATAGCAACATCTACATGGCAAGCGTACAGAGTTATAGGCTGGAACATAACCATTGGAACCATTGACATATGTCTATAACCATTGCCGCATGGCAATAATCCTAAATGACCCTTTAGATGCCAACCCTAAAAGCGTCACGATAAAAGGAGTCTGGAATCCTAGAAAGTGTCCCCTTCGGATTCCAGCCTCCAGAGCTCGCATTGCATCTGTGACAGATCCATTTCAACCTGCCAGCACCTGTAGCTGCCAAGCTTTGACCATCTCGAACTTCCCCGAGGACGTCGTCCTAGGACTGGGATCAAGCCAAGGATCTGGTATGTGATCGATCTGACATGCAATGTCGGCTTCCCGACGGGCATTGAGGTGCGTTTGCATCTTTTCATAGCTTTAGCAGTCTCCTGCTTTGGAGACCACACCCACGGGAGAGCTAATGAAAGGGATAGAAGGAGGCTCAACGACCGCACCCGCCTTAATCAAGTCCTGAATGGCAGAGCGCACAAAAGAAGAGTGGTGAGCAACAAACTTGTGATTTGGTTTTGACCAAGGTTGTGAAGGAGGGAAATTCAGCCAAGGGAGGTTGTAACCATTCTTTATTCAATCCAACACCATAGAACTATTGCAAATTGATTGCCAAAATGGGAAACTGATATGGTTTAAGGTTAATAACTAATAATGGTGCTCGGGGGAGTGGCCTTGCATGGAACAATATTTATTGATATGATCAAGTAAGAAAGTCATCCAGTAGGTCCAAGCCTTGCTATTATCAAAGAGGGAGCTAAAAATAAACCTTGACCTTTATTTAGAAGCAAAAAGGCAAAAAAGGTATTATTACCTATAAATAAAAGGACAACTTTGAGACGTGATATCGCCGCAACCACAACTCAGAAATCAGCGATCCTTACCTTGTTGGAAAGCCCTTGAAGTCTAGTTTCCAGATTGGGCTTGGTTGTTCATAGATTCCTTACGGTTTGAGAGTTATGCCCCGAAAGGTGCATAGGGGTCTGAGTTGACTGCACAACTAGATCTGCTTCTTCCTATGTTGATGATGTGCCTAGCCTTACCTTTTAGTATCTTCTCTTGTTCCTTGCTTGATCATATCATTAGAAGGAGTTCATGTAACATCAGTGGTTGGTGGCGAGAGAGATCTTGTCTTGCGGAGTAGCTTGACTTGGTGACATCTCTTCTAGTTGGTCCGGTTGGGTGGTAAAACGAGTACCCTGTGGTGCTTTACTTTCTAATAAGTTGATGAGTTTTGCAGGATAGTGGTGCTTTACTTTCTAATAAGTTGATGAGTTTTGCAGGATAAATAGAGCACTCGTAACAGAAACGATATCTCAAGTGACTGCTAAGGGCATGGGTGGAGGCAATAGAATTAGCATCAACATCTGGACACAAATAAAACTTCACAACAAATGTTTAAAACTTCACAACAAATGTTCAGGACCACTGATGTTAGTATCACAAGCACATTAAATTTTAGAATGACCCTAATCACAGAAAAGGATATGAAATGAAGATAATATAGGCATGGCATAAAGTGTGACATAGTGGAAGATGCGAGATTATGGGAAAATCTACAAGAGAAATCGAGAGGAGAAAATATTATTGTATTAAAAAGTGGATAAGACAAATGCAGTGTAAATAGTGTGCAAGGTATGGTGTAAAGTAATAGTAAGGGTATATGAGGGTGAAAGTTAAGTATATAAGATAGAGTTGAAGTGATTGAAATCATAAATAAAAAGGTTACAAGTGGCGTATAATGATAGGAGAAGTGGGAGCATGAGGAAGAGAAGATAGTTAAGGGTGAGGGTTGTGTTGTGATTTAAATTAGAATGTGGAGTGAATATGATGTGTAGATATATGAGGAGTGTTTAAATGGTAGATAATGGATAAGGAATGTGTAGTGGATTAGAATGTAGTGAATGGATATTGAAATGTGATAATGTGTGGAAAATGTAGATCGAGAAGCAAACATGTGGAAGATAAGTAGGTAAACTAAAAATGCATATAATTAAAAACATGTGGAAGGTAACAAGAAAAGAAGTAGAGAATACCAAAAGGTGAATGTGAGTACAAAGAAAAAATAAACATGCGAAAAAAGAGTGGTAAAAGAAGTGCTAAATTAATTATGTGTTGTAATAAGAAGTTGGAAATAAGATCTAAATATATAAAAGACTAGTTATGGTGCCAGCGTTGCTGGGCATATCTTAGGAACCTGTAAATAATAAGGTCGTGATGATATGCATCTCCAATATAATAAGGTCGTGAGGAATCTATATAGTTTGGTGGTTCATTCGCTAAAACACTGGGTTGCCTTTCTAGCATGTCCAGTTTGCACATCCAAATTAATCATGGTTGTCCATGGTATAGCATTTCATTGAACGTATTGTGTAGACTTAAGAACACAACGATACTTAGTTAACAAAGCATTTTTCATACTAACATGGGTACATGCAGTTTACCTCTATGTGATTATCTATAGGTAATTATTTGTAGTAATTATTCTGAAAAGGCATTCCACAATGATGCTAACATGATGGTTCTTATTGAATGGCATGTTGGCAGCTAAAAGAACTCTCTTAAAATGATGTTTGCCATATGCATTGACTATACTATCTCAACCCACATACAACTTCTGCTCAATCCATATTCCATAACTGCATAATCACATATTACTACTATTAAGCAATGCACAAATATTCCATCATATTATCCTCATGTCATCTTATTGTCATGTAAGTATAGAATAACAATGAAATTTGACCAGCATATGATGCAAAAGAAATTGATTTCACAATCGGCTTTCATTTGCAATTGGCATAAGGCACAAAGCAATTTTCACATAAGCTACACATATCAAGCACACGTTTTATGGTTTTGTAATGGAAAGAAACTCAACTTTTGTTGTTATGCTGCAATAATCTTCACAATCTATCATTTTTATAACCAACTCTAAGTACAAAATCAGTTGACTTCAATTCTTTGTATACAATCCCTTATAAATGCATGTTGTTCATGCTACGACAATAGATATATATAGTTTTCATTATCCAAGCCACCCCCTTATCAATAGGCCTTCCTTTCCTTCTTAAGCTTTTTGTTTTTCTCTTTGGCAGTTACCTTGTCATCAACGAGGAGTTTAGCATCAGCTGGGTCCATTGCTGGCCTTGTACTTGGAGCACAGTACATAACATCATATGCAAGTACGCTCCTGTCCTCTGTAGAATCAGAAAATATGATAATTTCTTTGACATACATATAATCTAAAGCAAAATCTAGATTATCCCTCTAGGAATCAAATGCCACGGCATGCACTATGAACTTAAAAAAAAAAAGGGGGAAAAAAAGAGATAGTAATGAGCGGAACACATATTTTATATCCACTTTCTGTACTTCAGAAAAAGGAGGTACAATATGTAGCAAAATAACAAGGGGTTCCAGAAGGATTTGATATGGATGTAAAAATAACAATTTCTGAAACCATATTTTAAGACAATTGAATGGGTTGTTATAAAAAAAACATCGATTCAAGATAAAAAATAATTACATTAGCTGACTGGGTATATTGGTTAAAGTAGTCTTATTAGGACATTGAGTTATTTTGATAGAGGTTCAAGCCCCCCTATTACATATTCTAAAATCTTAGGCAAGGTCGTAAGGAGGTTCAATATTCCCTCAGAACCTTAGGCGAAATAGTATTTCATATTTCAAAATCGTAGACGCCTCCAATCATAAATGACTATAAAAGAAAGAGGGGTGCTTAGAGGCCCCAGCATACGATCGGGGTCGTAGGACCGACGAATCTGACGACTGTGGTAGTCCAGGGTGCACCTCATTTAGAAAAAAACTAAGAACATACTTGTAAACTGGCAAGTCAAATGGGATTCTGAGATTGGACTCAACAAAAAGCTTATGCTTATATGACTTCTCCATAGCTGTCTCTGCATACTTTGTATATGTAACGAAAACCCAGTTAGAAAAAGGCATATCAATAAATTCAAATCATTAAAAATTTCAAAATCTGCTATTCTTGTCGTACGTGCAACAATTTTGGCTGGGAGACAAGATCAAGTATAGCTTATTTCTAAAGCTGTAAAAAAAAAAAAAAAAAAAAAAACATTCAAACGAAATCCCTGTTTAAGGGCTAGAAATTTCGGAATACCTGCATTCTCATGGCATACCAAGAGTTTAGGAATGTTAACATCTGCTGGACCCATTCTGGCCTTGTATGTATTCAGAGCATTGTACATAACATCATATGCAAGTATGCTTGTGTCCTCCTGTAGAACCAGAAAATATGATGATGTCTTTGATATACATAAAATCTAAAGCAAAACCTACATTATCTATCTATCTATCTATCTATCTCTTGGAATCAAATGCCATAGCATGCACTATGAACTTCAGAAAAAAAAGAAAAAGAGATGGTAATGAATTGAACACATATTTTATATCCAATTTTTGTACTTCAGAAAAAGGAGGTGCATATAGAACAAAAGTAAAACATACTTGTAAACTGAAATAGCAAGTAAAGTGGGATTCTAAATCAGGCATAACAAAAAGCTTATGCTCATGTGACTTCTCCATGACTGTCACTGTACTGCATTGTACCTTCAAAGAAAACCCAGTTAAAAGGATGCCTATCAATAATTCAAATCATCATTAATAAATAAACATAAACCATATTGGAGCATAATGAACATGTTAAACATCATACCCTTCTCTGTTGTTTGTGGTTTGAGGTGCCTGAATTATTGTTGAGCAACAACCAAAAGATGTGACCCGTGATTCAGTACTTTCCGCATCATATAAGGTGATGGCTATGGCAGAAGGGTCTCCTAAAGCAATTACTCCTTCTGCGCACCCTCACAGAAGCACCATAGCATCCTCTATCACTTCGCCCTAAACCTCTGTTCTCTACCTTGTAGAAGAAACTAACAAAAATAAACTGCAAATGCATGCAGGGGGGAAAATTAATGTCAATCCAACACCGTAGAAGTTGAATAAACAAACCTTAGAAAACTGCGTGACAAGGAGCTCTAATTAAAGCTAAAACTTCGACTATCCTTTCCCTCCTTCTATGTGCCGATCTTCATAGCTCTGCAAGTGAAAAAATACCTAAATAAACAAAATCCGAAGTTGAAAAGCTCAAAACTGAGCCCAGTTCATGTAGCCATGGTGGTGGAAAAAAATTGTAAGCTCTACAACTAAGGAGCATCTGCCATGGCGAGAAATTTTTCTAGGGCGCTTGTCATGAACCTACGCGAAAACAAGGAAAATACGCAAGAAATACGAAAGAAATATGCCAAGATCGGTAAAGAATCTGATATATGAACATGAATCAAGAGTACAATGGCCCAAAGGCAAGCAAGAATACGAGACAGATGCCTCGAAGGCTCAAGACTAGCGTTAAACTGGAATGGTTCGACAAAAGGAGGTGCCTCCTTATATATCTAGGCCAACGGTCAGGATCGCACCACTCCATTGGATGAGATCGCGCTAAGTGTCGCGCATGCATTTAGGTTCTAGAATATTCTAGAACCTCTTGGAGAAGTCCCGCATATGAGGAAGACGTGAAAGAATGTCTTCAACAAATATTAGTAGCGCACTTGGCAAGGGTGCGTAACTCATAACTGGAAGGTTGCGAGTTCAAACCCTCTCTTGTGCAACTACCCTTTTGCATCTGTGTGACGACCATCTTTTGTACATACGAGTATAATGTTCGTATGATACGAATATCCACGAGTATAATGTTCGTATGATACGAATATCCGTATGGTTGTCACACCATCGCCCTCCTACGGCAGCAACGAATCCTCGGAGCTGGGGCCGGAGTACTCATAATTGGCTTGTTCAGATAACGTCGGTGAAACTCCGCAATTTTATCAGGAGCATTAGTCAGATTCTCGGCAGGCTCCCAGGTTCTATCACTTGGCGAGTAACCTTACCAATCGACAAAGTAATACAATCGTCGACGAAGAAACTTGGAGTCCAGAATCTCTCGAACCTCGAACTCCGCATGATCATCCATTTCTACTGGTGGTGGCAGTGGAGGAACGCGATCCAGGAAAGTGTTAACTGTGTAGGGCTCCAATAGAGAAACATGAAATACTGGATGGAGCCGCACAGATGGAGGGCGCTCGAGCCAGAATGCCACATTGCTGATTTGAGCCGTGATCCAGTAAGGACCAAGGCGACAATAGTCAAGCTTGTTGCAGGGACGTGAGGTAGGGAGGTCCCTACGAAGAAGCCAGATAAGGTCACCAATGTGAAATATAGGAGCTTCCTGCTGATGCAAATCAGCATAATGCCGATAACATTCCTGTGCTCGGTGAAGATGATGCTGAAGATCTGATTGAAGAGAAAGTCGAGACTCAGCACTAGGATTGACAGAGTCACCGCCAGTGACACTAAGGGACCAACGAGGATGCTGACCAGAGTTCAGAAAGAACGGAGTCTGGCCAGTGGAGGCATGTATTGAGTTACTATAGGCAAACTTAGCTAATGGAAGATAATCGACCCAATCATCTTGCTGATAACTGATAAAGCACCTTAAATATTGCTCCAGAGTCTGATTAGTGCGCTCTGCCTGCCCATTACTTTCTGGATGATGACCAGATATGCAATAACTCCAAAAGCCGCTTCCAAAAACCTGCGACGAACTATGGTCTACGATCGTTGACGATTGTATCGGGTAAGCCATGAAGTCTGATTACTTCACGAAGAAGAAGATCTGTTGTTCCCTCACTGGTGATGGTGATGTTGCAGGGAATAAAATGAGCCATCTTAGAGAAACGATCAACAACAACCATGATGGCATCATAGCCCCGAGAGAGTGGCAGCTCCGGAATAAAATCTATAGAAATACTCTTCCAAGGTCTATATGGTACCAACAGTAGCTGAAGAAGGCCATGACGAAGATGCCTTGGAACCTTCGCTCGACAGCAGATGTCACAAGGTCGAATAAAAGCTTCGACAGAGCGACGAAGCCCAGGCCGCCAATACTCTCGACTAATAAGTTCAAGAATAAGTTCAAGAGTCTTGGAACCTGAGAGGCATCAAAGGCCCTCTCAAGAGAAAAAGGGCACTGATAGCTTTAAGAGATATGAAAGCAGAGATATTTATGCTACAAGAGCATAGGCTGCCTGAATTTGAATCCTCAAATTTAGGAAAATGGATCATACCAAATGGTGACTCCATATGGACTGCAGCTGATGGTACTAAAGGAGGGATTTGCATGGCATGGAAAGACTTCACCTGTATTGAAAAATATAAGCATGATAGTGGCAGGTGGACTGTGGCAGTGTTAAAAAAAGGGGAAAATGTTCTTGGAGTTATCAATGTATATGCATCTACTGACCCAGCAGAAAGAGAAACCCAATGGATGCAAATGGATACATGGATACAAAATCATCCAATTAAAAATTGGCTCATGGCTGGAGATTTCAATAACACACCTATGTGGGATCAGAAACTGGGGAAACAAATGAATATGTCCAGGGGAGAGCGAGTTGCATGGGATAGACTGATGGATAACTTTATTTATGTTCCTCCATCTTCCTCACAACAATACTCTTGGAGCAATAAAAGGAAAGGGGATCAAAGAACCTATTGTCTCCTAGATAGATTCTACCTATGCAATTCTGATCTGAAGGATTGGGACAATCTTACTATCTCCAGTGATATTGGGAATTCCATTTCAGACCACTATCCTTAGTTTTTGGGAGTTATGACACCTCCTCAGAAAGGTGGTATAAAAACTTCATTTAAATTCAACACAGGAATGTTACAAAATAAGCAATTTTGTGAAGAGTTCAAAAGTTTTTATCAACAGATGCCTAAGGTACCACTTTCGGAATCCATGAAGCATTTTGTTCAAAAATTGAGGGACATCAAATCATGGATCAAAGAATGGGGAAAGGTATGGAATCAGAAGAAGAAAAAGGAGAAACAAGAAGTGTATGAAGACATGAAGGTGATTAGAGGATATCTGTTCAAGGACAAGGATAATAAATGCTGGCAGGAAAAAGAGGCAGAACTGGAAATCAAGGTAAAAAAAATAGAAGAAGCAGAGGCAAAAAGTCTAGCCATAAGAAGTAAATGCAAATATATCAATCAGATGGATAATGCTGGTTCTTCCTTTTTCTTCAGGACTGCTAAGAGCAGAATTATAAATAATGGTATTGTGCTTGTAAAAGATGGGAGGGGGAACACTTTAGCCTCCCAAGAGGGGATACAAGACTATTTCCATAAAGAATACCAAAAACTGTTCAGCAAGTATGAAGTTGATACCAAAGACATGGAAGATTTCTTTAATCAAATTCCCAAGGGTCCAGAAATCAATGATGAGGACTTACTGAAGACACCTGAGGAAAGGGAGATCAAAGAAATTCTACAATCCATGGCACATGGCAAAAGTCCTAGCCCTGATGGGATTCAACCTGAATTCTACTTAGGTTTTTGGGAACTGGTAAAGGATGACCTCATAACTTTCATTAAGGGAGCATGGCAAGCAAGATATCTGCATCCAGCAATAAATGCAGGGCTTATTACCCTCATACCAAAAGTTAGCAGCCCAACAAACATTGGTGAGTGGAGACCAATCTCACTCACCAATACCACATATAAGATGCTAGCCAAGATCCTTGCAAACAGATTGAAGCCAAATCTAATGAAGGTCATTAACCCTTGCCAGTCAGCCTTCCTTCCCCAAAGGAATATTTTGGACAACTATATTGGAGCTGCTGAAGGTATGCATTGGAACAAGCTTTCCAAGCAGAAATGTATGCTTCTTAAGTTGGATTTTAGGAGGGCCTATGACACAATCAGCTGGCAATTTCTGGAGAAAGCCATGGAGCACATAGGACTCCCAAAAAAGGTTTATCAGAAGGTATATGGATTCAACATGACTGCCTCCTCATCTTTGATTATCAATGGTTCCCCTACTGAGCAGTTCCCTTGTAGAAGAGGGGTGAGGCAAGGTTGCCCTCTTGCCCCCTACCTATTCTTGATAGTGGCTGAAGTTCTTACAAAGTTGGTGATGCATATGCAGTCCAAAGGTGATATTCAATGCCTGCAACTACCAGGGGAAGGAGGTATTTTTTCTATCATGCAATATGCTGACGATACTTTTGTTTTTTTGAGAGATGATGGAATAAGTCTTTCCAATTTCTTAAATATAATGGAGAAATTTGGTAGCATATCAGGGGTTTTTTTGAATAAGAGCAAGTGTGCCATAATTATGGACTCCCAGGAAGATGCTTTGCAGGGAATCAAGGTACTAAATAAGGATTCTGCTACTGTGATATTAGGTATCCCTTTGGCCCTGAATTCCACACTAAAAGGATTGTGGGAGCCAATTGTAACCAGAATTAAGAAAAAACTTGGGACATATACATCTTGCCTGTCCTTAGCTGGAAGAATACAGATTGCAAATGCTGTTATAGGGAGTACTCATGTTTACTTCTCTTCAGCCATCATTGGGGACAAAGCCTCATATGCCAAAATAGAGACAGCTATCAGGAAGTTTATTTGGCAGGGCTCACATAAGGTAGCATGGGATGAATTGACCAAATCCAAGAAGGATGGGGGACTTGGCTGCAAGGACCTATTTGTTCAGGCACAAGCTCTAGCAGCTAAAATGGTGTGGAGAGCTATTCATAATAACTCTCCTTCCCCAGCTCAAAAACTGATTAGGTATTGGGTGCAAGAATCCTATCCTGTAGGCAGCCACACTTTGAAGCATCGGGTTACGGACTGCATACTTCCAATTTAATCCCCTCCCAAACACCTCAAGTATCCTAAGGAGAATGTTTGAGGCCTAGAACTTAGCCTCTCTGTGTTATAGACCACCAGTGATTGATTGTAATTCTAAAGAGGTGAAATTCTTCTGGCATCCAGATATTGCAGAGAGTGACATTAACTGTTTGGCATGTATTCATCCACAGAAATACATGCAATGGCATAAAGCAGGTATCAGACAGATTGGGGACTTGTATGATGATAATTCAGGTTGGAAATCATGGGATGAAATAGCTAATTTGACTAAAGGTTCAAATCTGGACAAGGAGATATACACTGCAGTAATGGACAAAGTTGAGAATATTGATGAACTGGTAGACAGATATAGTCAGTGGAACTTCAAAGGCAAGGAAATATACTCGGTGAAGGAAGTATATAAAGCTTTGATCCAACACAAACCCTCCAGAGCAGCCTCTCTCTGGAATTGCAGGCAAAAGGTTCTAGCAAAGGTATGTAGAAAAGGATGGAAGAGCTATACAGCAAATAAAGTGAAGACCTTTACCTGGCTTATATTGCATCAAGGACTGATGACTAATCAAAAGAAAGCCAAATTTGACTCATCTATTTCAGGGAGATGTCTCATGGGATGTGGAGAGGAGGAATCTTCTAACCATGTCTTCCAATGTGAGATCATTGATGAATTCTGGAACTGGACTGTCCAGATAAATAAAGGCAAGATTGGAGGGAGTGGACTCCTAGATTTCCTGAATACAGAGGACAGGGTTTTGAGCACAACAAGAGCACTTTCCTGCTGGGCAGTATGGAAACACAGAAACAGAGTAACAATGGAACACAAAAATCCAAATATTATTTGGCTCAAACAAATATTCCTAGCTGAGCTTGTGAACTCGGCAATTGCACATAGATCCTTAAAGGGGATGAACTATGATAAAGGCTGGACAGCCTTTGGTAGATTTCAAGGAGTCTATGATTTTTTTGTGCTTAATCTAACTACTGATGATGTTATTTTGCACAGATGCAATGAGGAGGCTTAATAGATATGGAGCCAAAGATCGAGGTATGGGGGTTGCTGAGGACTCGGACACTGAGGAGTCTAATCTTCCCGGGATTGAAGAAGAGGAAATTTTCATACAGCTGAAACAAGAGATGATTCATGCAAAAGCATTGAAGAAGATTCTGAAGAGAACAGAAGCCTGGAGACATAACAATCTCAGGCCTTTTTTCATGAACTTATTCCATAAGTGGCAGCAGATGCGGGAGGCCCATGTTCTCCTTCTTCTGGATTTCACTAACTATCCGGTTGCCAAATTGGACCTGTACCTGAACATCCTTGGCAGACGAAGAGTACAGGATCTTACCATGCAAGATCTGATTGATGCACAATAGGAAGCATCAAAACACTTATGAACATAAAAGTTTGATTATCTGATAAGTTATTGTATGTAATAGGTAACAGTCCTTAGTCTGCTAACAGACATTAGTCTGGTTTTCTTAACACATTTCCAAACTTTTGGAATGTGTAATTTTGGCATTATGCCTACCAGTATACCTCTGATGGTATACAATATCACTATGTAATTTCCGAGTATGAATACAAAACACAGCTTACCTCCAAAAAAAAAAAAAAAAAAAAAAAAAAAAAAAAAAAAAAAAGAGTCTTGGCTACTCTAAAGTGTTCGGCCATAGGTGAATCATGGCAAGCTTGGAGAACCTGAAGCCTAGAAGCACCAACTGACACATATAGAAGCCCATCACGGAGCAGGAGTCCATCTCGAACCTCAAAACAATCATAGTCTGATCGCATTTGCTGAGAAGATGATGCAGAGCCAAGGTGTGAGAATACATCTTGAGCCAATGGATCGGAGGACAAAAATACTCGAACAGACTCCAACAAGGCCATATCACGAGGTCTCTCGAACAAAGTGAGAGCCATAAGCTGGAACCGATCAGGCCCTAGAATAACCTGTGATTGTTGATCAAATGCAGGATCACCTAGCTTGGGCTCAAGATAGGAGCGTCGAGACAAGGCATCAGGCTTTCCTTGGAGGGATCCAGGACGGTACTTGATCACGAAATCAATACGGGATAATACTTTGAGTATGCCACCGGGCCTGACGATGGCTGAGCACTCGAGCAGACTGAAAATACTCTAGATTTTGATGATTTGTATAGAATGTGACCTTATAAGGAGATCCCTCCAGAAAACGTCTCCACTCCTCGAAAGAATCCACTATCGCCAACAACTCGTCATAAATGGGATAGTTGATTTCAGCAGCCTAAAACTTCCGTGAATGATAGGTGATTGGATGCAATTCATGGTCCTCCCCCTCTTGTGACACATCCCACCAAGAGCAAAATCAGAAGCATCTGCTTCGACAACATATATGGGCGCAAAGGATCCGCATGAGCAAGAATTTGGCACCGTGGTAAAAGCATGCTTCAAAGTAACGAAAGAAGATTCCGCTTCGACATTCCATTCAAATGGCACTTCCTTAACCGTGAGGCGTATCAAAGGAAGAACAATCTCCGAATAATCCCGAATGAAATGCCGATAGAAATTGGCAAACACAAGAAAACAATGAACATCTCGAATGGATGAAGGTGTTTGCCACTCCAAAACAGTGCTAACCTTTTCGGGATCCATAGAGACTCCATGTGGAGTGATATGATAGCCAAGGAACTCCACATTATCCTGCTCGAACTGACACTTATCAATGTGGCATATAACCCATGCTCACGAAGCTTCTGAAGGACCTGTCGAGCATGCCTCTCATGTTCTTCGAGAGTCTTAGAGTAAATAAGAATATCATCCAAATAGATGATAATAAAAGTGTTTAAGAAACTCTTGAAATACATCATTGGCCATATGCTGGATGCTGGAGCATTGGTAAGTCCAAACGGCATAACTGTGTACTCAAAATGGCCATACCGAGTACGAAAAGCTGTTTTTTATTCATTACCCACCCGGATCCGGATAAGATTGTAGGCACCTCGAAGATCAATCTTCGTGAAATAATGCGCACCTTGGAGTCGCTCCAACAACTCTGGGATCAGAGGAAGCAGATATCGATTCGGCACTATGATTTTATTGAGGCCACGATAATCAATGACCAGATGCAACGAATCATCCTTCTTTTTGACGAAGAAGATAGACGCTCCAGCAGGGGACTGAGAATGTCGAATGAAACCAGTGGCTAGATTCTCTTCAATATAATCCCACAAAACCTTCAACTCAGCGGGACATATGCCATATATCGGACCATATGGCGGCATTGTCCCAGGCTGCAAATCTGGCCTTGGCTTTGTCAAAAACATTAGAGAACTCGCCATATTTATCTGAGAGTATTGGAGCAGACTTCACTGGTGCCGAGCTAGCCGATGGGTGAACCTGGATTGCAAATACTGAACTTAGATCTTGCCTTCCAGATTTAACGAACTCCCGAAGAGAAATCTTCGAGATACGAAACTGAGGGCATAAAGAAGCCTCTATAGAAGCAGGAGCAGGAACAGGAGCAGGAGTAGGAGCAGGAGCAACTGGAACGGGAACTGGAGCATGGACTGGAGCAAGAACTGGAGCAGGAGCAAAAGCAAGAACTGGAACTGGAGCGAGAGCAGTTACTGGAGCTGGAGCCGGAGCTGGGACATCATCGATAATATGGTCAGAATCTGGGGCATGAACTGGAGAAGAGGCAAGAGTCGAATCAAGAACATAGAGTAAAAACAGGAACAGAAAGGGTGGAATCAGGGGCCCACGATACTGCACGGATTGAAGTCGATTTGGTGTAGAGACCTGAACTGCAGATGAACTAGAACTAGAGCTAGAACCTGCAAATCGAAATGATCTAGTACGACAATCAATCTGTGGATTATGTAGCTCGAGCCAGGGCAGACTCAAGACTATTGGCCCATGTGGGCTAGCAATGAGATTGAAGGAAATACTACAAGAAACTCCCTCGAACAAAACCTAAAGAGGCGCAGTACATTCTGTGACTGCACCCGAGGAGATCTCCCGTACATCAATCACTTCAACTGGGTTACTCAACCTTGCTCTAGGGATGACACGTGCTTACTGGCGAATGCACTATCCATAAAGCAAGCATTCGCACTACAATCAAGTTGCGCTAACGCTTCCAATCTTCCAGCCTCTGATTTCAATGATATAGAGATGAAGAATGCCTTGCTGACCTTATCCAATGGAATAAACATGTCAAGAAGTGTGCAAGGAGTCTGAGAAAAGGCAGGTAGCCGATGAGAGACTCCTACTACTCGGACCGACCCCTGAAGTTTTCCGACTGATTTGGGCGCTTCACAGGGCATCCACGAGCAATATGTCCAGTTCCTCCACAGTAGAGGCAAAGATTAGCCTCTCTCCGGCGCTGCTTCTCGGCAGCAGATAAAGGTCCTCGAACTGCCCGATCAATCTGCATAGGCTCAGGTCCAGACCTGCAAGATTCTACAGATGAGACTGGGGAAGGTATAGCTATAGGCGCTTGTGTGATTGGGAAGATCTGACTACATCTCTCTTGCCTACAATCGAAGAGCTGATTATCACATCGAACTGCAAATCTGATGGCTTCTTCCGAAGTCTGAGGGTCCTCCATAGACAACAGCATATCTTTGACATCCTCACGTAACCCCCTTCGGAAACAATCTCGAAGTGCAACATTATTCCAGGCAGTATCTACTGCAATTTGACGAAATTCTGATGCATATACTGAAGCTAGATGAGAGCCTTGCCTTAGATTGCAAAGTTTTGTGACTGTTGTGTGCTGACGATCAGTGTCTCTAAAGCATGCCTCGAGCTCTGCAGTGAAAGCGACAAAATCTTGCAACTCTGGGGCTCCTTTCTCCAACAAAGGAGCAAACCAACTTAGAGCTGGCCCTGTGAGAAGAGAACCAATCAGCCCAACTTGTTCCTGGGCCGTGGGATATCTATGAGGGTGGAGCTAGATCACAAGCCTGATTTGATTCAAAAAACCACAGAGCTTGGATCGAGTGCCGTCAAACTTCTCTGGTAAGCTGATCTTATGCTCTGATAGTTTCAATCCAGAGCTAGAAGCATATTCATGTGAAGCAACACGTTCCTTAAGCTCTTTATTGTCCAACTGCAACTGCTGGCATACTTGAACAGACTGCTGGACCTGCTGTAATAAAGTCAAAACCTCCTCCATAGATATAAAATTGCCAAATACGAGAAAAAAAATGCTTAGGATCAAAGCAGGCAAGAACCGGTAAGGTATTCCAGTTCAAACTGTCATGAACCTACGCGAAAACAAGGAAAATACATGGAAAATGTGCAAGAAATACGGAAGAAGTATGCCAAGATTGGCAAAGAATCTGGTATATGAATAGGAATTAAGAGTACAATGGCCCGAAGGCAAGCAGGAACACGAAACAGATGCCTAGAAGGCTCAAGACTGGCGTTAGACCGGAATGGTTCGATAAGAAGGAGGTGCCTCCTTATATATCTATGCCAACGGTCAGGATCGCCCCACTCCAATGGATGAGATTGCACCAAGTGTCGCGCATGCATTTAGGTTCTAGAATATTCTAGAACCTCCTAGAGATAATCCCATATATGAGGAAGACGTGAAGAAATGAACAAATATTGGTAGCGCACTTGGCAAGGGTGTGTGACTCGTAACTGGAAGGTTGTGAGTTCAAATCCTGTCTTGTGCAACTACCTTTTTGCATCCGTGTGACGCCCATCTTTTGTACATACGAGTATAATGTTCGTATGATAGAAAGTAGCATTAGGATTTGCAAGCAGCGCAAGGCACAGTTGCTTGAAAAGATTGCCACATGAAAAGATTGTCTGCCTACCCTGGCCATAACCCATTCAAGGGCTAGCTTGCGTGCCTGGCGGAGCCTCTTATCATTATCTGATGCCAAGGACCCAAGTTCAAAGCATTCCGCTACTTTAGACCCATCCCTGTCCCTTTTAATTACAAATTGCTTCTGGTTATCAATCAAAATATTACCTTTATCAATGATATGTTGCAACGAAGGTGATAAGTGCTTCTTGATCCTCAGTTTGCTCTCAATATTTGCAAAGACATTCTCAACTGCATTAAGGAAATCGAAATATCTTATATTGCTTTCAAACTTGAGCGCTGGAGTTCTTGACTTCTTGCTTTTCCTCTCAACCTCTTGTTGCAAAGCTGTTATCTTCATATGAAGTTCACCCAAGCGATCACCCATGTTGGAAGTCGGCCGCGGCTCCATCCCTTTGGCCCAAACTGGGGCACGAGACTGGTCTTTAGAGTCAACAAAGGCATCCTGTAGAAACTCAACGGTTCCTGCTAGAGGGCGTTTCCCCCGCCTGATGGATTCGGCCTTGGATGTGTCCTTTAGCAATCTAGGCATTGTTGCAGATCCATAAGAAGAAAAAACCAATGTAAAAGGCTCTCAGTCAATTCTGCCAGATATGTAGTCAGAGCAACTATCCAAAATGATATTGGCAAGCAAGAAAACCCATGGTAGAAAAACTGAGCGAGAAAGAACAACAATAGAAATAAGATGGCAGGCAGGAAAGCAAGGTAGAACGGAATGATGAGAGCCAAAAAACTCTGATCCGAAATAGACTGCGAAGCTAAGAAGCACCTTGAACAAAGTAGAGACACTTGAGAAACCAGGTCTGCCTTACAGGAAATAGTAGAGTCTCCAAACAAACTATTGGTCCGCACTCCTCAAGATATTGCCGGACTAAGAAAAACCTGAAGCAACTTGTGCAGAAAAAATCCATAACAAAAAAGGGAGCAAGCATTGGACTACACTCTACCGCCTGCTTGGAAAATGGAAATATAAGGGAGCAAAAAACTTTTTGTCTTGTGTGCTTCAAAGGTGGAAATCCGATAGCACAAGAAGCTTCTGCTGGAAAAAAATTCAAGAAACCTCCACTGGCAATAAACTCAAAGCAAAGGAACTCTATGCCATTGGAATCAACAACCACCTATCTGACTAAACATGTCTTAGATTACAGAAGAGAACTTGAAGCCATAAAACCGTATGCAGGGCCGGAAATAACTCGGCCAAATGGGCGGTCCAAAGGAGTGAGGGAAACCTGACGAAAAATTGGAATCGAAATGGACAAAAATGGACGAACAAGAAGGAAAAATGCAAAGGATGGATTCAGGGTGGGGAGGTCTGACTGCCAAAACCGAAGGAGATGCAGATGAGCTGATGAGAAGGGAGAGAGAAAGAAGGGTATAAAAAGGACATCAATAAACCATAACTGTCAACTAACTCATGGCAATGGTTTTTGACAATTACATTAATTATACGGTAAAAGATTACAGTGTTCGTATGTAAATGTAACATATTATTGGATGTAAATGTAAATGTAACTACCAAGTAGAGAATAAAGTCGACTTTTACATTGGCCTAGTCTGTGGTGAATGTAGATGTAAATGCGTGTAATATAAATGTAGTGGCCAAGATGTATTCTTATAGAATCCTTTCTATTGATGTATTTTTTTACCTTCTGCAGGATGAATTGTTTAAGGAATTCAAGGAGCAGCATCCAGTTATTGAGATTGGTCTAAGGCAATTTGAGTACCTAAGACCCGACTGCTGACCATTACAAGAAGGCCTTTAATGAGATGAGAACCAAACTCCATTAGAACTGCAGCTGCAACTATGAGGTGTGTACCTTTGATGAGAATGGAGGCAAGTGCCAAGCAAAGCTGGCAACTTTCCCAGATATAAGTTCTATGTGGAGGTCTATTGTGTGTGACGAAGATGAGTTTTAGGAATGGCACAATTTGGAATGCATCTAGGGGAAATGTCAAGGACTGTGGCACCAAGAAGGTTGAACTGTGCCCAAGAGACTCTTGCAAGTATTGGCTTTGACATGGATTGGCAAGCATATTGTTATGTTGATGAACCTTCGAAGAAGGGTACTTCTAGGAGACTGAGATTATTAAACAAAACTGGTCCAGTAAATATTATGATGGCAGAGTTGTTTAATCACTTGAAGCAGTTTGTGCAGCACAACTTCAATGCACAATGTCAAAACATGCAATCCAAGCAGTGTATGAAGTCACTCCAGCTTGCTTCTCTGTGTGTGGATTTGCGGAAAATTATACACTAAAGCCATTAAAGGAGGTCCACTCCAAGCATTGGAGTCCCAAGCAAATTTCCATTATGGTTCACATAACAATGTTCAAGACTAAGGAAAAATTGAAGAAAACTGTACACTTCTTCGTTTCGGATGACACATGCCATGACAATATCTTTGTTAGGCATGCATTCAAGCTGCACCTAGACTGGTTGAAAGAAAATGATGGTCAACACATCAAGCAGCATCAGGTATGGTCAGATGGGTGTACTGCCCAATACAAATCAAGAAAAGCCTTTTACCAAATGACCAGATATGGTATTTCCAATACATATTTAAATATTGAAATAAGAATGACATTGGTTTAAGTTCAATAGGTACCACTGGGAAAACAAAATCAGAATGCAATGGAATTTCTTTGGCTCAGGCCATGGAAAAGGTACTCATGATGGAGAAGGAGCCATACTAAAGGAATTCTTGGTATACTTGCAGAAGAGAGAAGATGGGCCAGACATTGATGGAGCTGCAGCAGCTTGTGCAACTGCAGCAGAGAAGGAATGGAATGTGGACAGGGTTTTTTGGGAGGTAAAGGATGTTGACAGAAAGAAACCTTTCAATGTATTACCATTTCTAGATGTTCAATCCATCCACTGAGTGTCCTCTATAAACAGCAATGATCCAACTCTGATATTGTGCAAGTCACATTCTTATTTTTGTGCAGCTTGTGTAAATTTTGATTGGGCCAACTGCCAAAATCTGGATCATTGTAGTGCATGGGAACTAAGGAAACTGGAACCTACTGAAAGGATTGATATACTAGAAGGTGAGGACTCGGTAGATGGCAGCTTTGCAAGTATTGATGATGACATTGAAGAAACTTTAGAGTTTGGTGACATCTTTGCATCATTCACAAACCCTGATAATGTTGAAGACACCCCTTACTATCTGCTGGTTTGTGAAAAATCAGTGCATGAGCTTGACAAGGCAACCGTAGACGATTTTGGAAATAATTTTGACTTGATGAGAGAGATATTGCAGCAAAATGCTATGACAAACTAGTTTGCTGCAAGAATAAATAAAAGTGTATTGGAGGGAAGATCATATTGGTGTCTCCAGAATCAGTCATTGGAGCATGTTTTCCAATTATCAAATTGAACTACAAGGTAAATGGAAGTACAACAACATGGACGTGTTCAAGAAAACACACAATATACTAATGTGTAGTCTACCGGAGATTTTTGATATCTTGGATGAAGCAAATTAAGATAAAATGTGCAATGGGACCCAGATTTGGGATCTGTGCTATTTCAGAAAACAAAGGAGCTAGCAATACGGGAAAAAAACAGGTTTCGAGAATTTATTGAAGGGTATTTTGTGACAGATGTCCTATTCTGTCAAAGACACATTATCTTTAGTGGATAAATGAGCTATTCTTTTTACAAAATCATGACGTCCTACTGTCTATGACAGTCGAACACACAAAATCTATGAATCTGTCATACATCTTTCTACCAGTTTAACATAAGACTTTTTTATTCGAACATTCTTCTGTCTGAAGCTTTCTCTTCAGTCTGAACTATTTTTTAATGTCAGATTTAAAGAAGAAAATCACTAAGAATAGGGAAAGACCGATATCCGACAGGTTTAAAGAGAAAAAAAAAACCCTTATATTATAAAGCCAGAAAGCATCATTTACAAAAAGATCTATCGTATACAGATAGTTTCTAATACAAAAGGTTTACAAGCCAAATCCGACCCACAATCTCTATCATGGATTAACATTATCCTGTGGTTCAGGCTGCCAGCATCGGCAATCCTGCAGTGGTGATCGGACTAGCAATATGGACTGCATATTTTCATGCAGACCCACTAGCATCTCCACATGAGCTCTCTTTTTAGGTCTGCTCTGGACATCCCAATCCACCAGACCCCCTTCAATTTTCAACCCACTGCGCGCAAATAGTATGATCTGTGAAGGGGGTATTGCCATATGAGCTGCAATGACAGGAATTCCGGGTGAAAATCCTGCTGGGAGCAGTGGATTCTTCTGCAGCTAGCGCCATTTTTGGACACTTGAAGCTTGCAATGAAAATGAACTAAGATTTATCAGAATTAGGATGGTACGGGCATTAATCACAACCTGGAAAAATTACGGGCTAGTCTCATGATTTAGTTGATATGATCCCTTTAGGAGATTGAGCACTTGTCAGCAGACACACTGAATTTAATTTTCGGGGCTGTAACTCAATGTAATTTGCAGACTGAATTTCTGTTTCCATAATAGTTGTACCCTTAGTTATTTAACGTGCTTCATATTTACATCACATTTATATTTATATTTAAATGTACATTCATGTAAATCTTGTACTGAACAGAGAACACAAGAAATCTTGTAAATCTTGTGCTGAATCTTGGTTTTTTTAGGAGCTTGGAATATGCCTTGGAATATGCCTTGATTTTTCAGGAGTTAGAATATGCCTTGACTATGCCATGGAATATATGTCTTGGTTCTTTAGTAGCTTCGAATATGTCTTGGAATCATCTTTGGAATATGCCTAGGTTCAAAAGGAATACATATTTAAAAAAAAAGACCATTACAATATAAGACCATTAGAACATGCCTAAGTTCCAAAAGGTAAGAATATTAGAATATGCCTCGAAATATACCATTAGACCATTAGAACATGCCAATTATAACTAATCAGAATCGGAATCAATCTGAAGCCTTGGATAATGCACATCTTCAACTCAGCTAGTAGTGCTCTGTCTGTTGGGCTGTCAATGTCATTCAGGGAATGCTGGAGGGTTCCTTTGAACTCCACATTCTCCACGATCTCTATATGGAACATGCAGTTAGAATCATATCACAACAACAGGAATGAATTTCAAGGAAAACAACATGCTTACTTGTGAACGTGCAGATGCTCGCATAAGATCTATCCCAACATTCTCCTGAAGTTGATTCAAACCAGAACATCCTTAAAAGTGTGCACATGTTGGCACTGCACTCACCAAGCTGTTGCCGGGTCCTCACCATCTTCCTTAGCTAGAAGTGAATTCCCTTATTAGTTCAAGGGATATATATATATATAGACTTGAGGAATAAGAACCGTTGTGAAACGGTCTCCCAATAGATTTGACCATTGCAAATGTTGCACTATCCGTTGTACAACGGTTGCCCTCCAAATAGTCCCCATTGACTTATTATAAGTTCTTTTTTTTTTTTTTTTTTTTTTTTTTTTGTGATCCTAAAGGGCAATTTAAGTTGCAACATTAGGGATTTTTTGAGATCATAAAAGGGCCTTCTAAGAACTGCTGACTAAGCTATATGAACTACCAATCAGAAAATAGAACTGGTAATCCAGTCAGCAAAACAGTTATAACTAACTCACTGGATCACATTTTCTAACATAAGTGTTGATAGAAAAGTCCAAATGAGCTCTTGTTTGGTGCAATAGATAGATCTCGTTGAGATCTTTCCAACCTTGGGTGGTTTGCATATCTTTTAGCCCCGTAGGATAGTAAAAAATGGTAAAAACCATATTTTTTGGAGTTTTGACAATCATAAGTGGTTAAAATATGTGCAAAGCATCTAAGGTTGGAAAGACCTCAACGAGATCTATCTATTGCACTAAACGAAAGCTCATTTGGACTTTTCTACCAATAGTTATGCTAGAAAATGTGATCCAGTGAGTTAGTTATAACAGTTTTGCTGACTGGACCCGTCAGGCTCTGATTTCTGATTGGTAGTTCATTTATCTTCATTTGGCTTAGTTGTCATGTTTTGAAGGCCCTTTTTTAATCTCAAAAAAACCCTAATGCAACTTGAAATTTAGAAAAAAAAAAAATTATTAATTTTTTTAACTGGTTACAAAATACTTTTTCTGAAGGGAAGTATAACCCTTTCTAATCTAAGGAGGCTACCTGCCTCCAAATTCTCATGAACCCCTCTTCACCATGTCATAAATCTCACAGACTTGGCCGATGCTGGGTTTCCAAATCCATGACGTTGGTGGACCTTAGGGTCCACCGGGGACTACTTCTTGGGTAGACTGCTCATAAATGGCCCACCCTTCTTCTTCAAATTTTTTGAGGAAGCCATGGTAAGTGGCCATGGTTGAACAACCCATTTTCTACCCCCCACCCCATTGGGTTAGGCATGTGGCATTATTCATCCTAAATGAGAATTTTCGTATTGTTATGGGATAGTTAGCAAAAATGGAAAAATGACGTCAAACCCGTGAATGTGGGATATAGTGACGACCACTCTAAACTTGAAATTATTTGCATTGTCCTTTCGAAACAGAGCAAAAATAGAGTAGGAGAAAACAGGGTTTATGATGGTTAATACAAGGTATAACAGTGACGTATCAATGGTAGACATGGGACAAAATATTGTACAACCCATTATGGACCATCTGAACCAGTTGTGGCGAGAGTTGGTGGAAAATTTTCAAAGATATTTTCATGAAGTTAGGCACTTCCAATGCCCATTGCACCTTTCAGAGGAAAAGGATACTCATCTCCACAATGAAGATGCACGAGAAGATGATGGAGCTAAAAAAAACATGTCATTGCAATTTGGGTATTGAAGAAGCTGCTGAAGGAGTCAGATATCTAGAGGTACAATTCATTCAAGCCGACCTTTCAATTCTGCCTTGAACAGAGGCAGTTTGTTCGTGATGGCATCATAATGACTCTTATCGAGCGAACTCATTGGGGTGTTATTCACCTTGATGTGATATTCTCAACACTTCTGGAGTTCAGAATTGCCAAAAATAGGCTTCTGAAAAAGGAAATTTCTAGCATTCAAAATGATAATGGCAATATTCTAAATGATCCAAAGGAAATAACTGATTATTTCTTTTCCAAATACTCCAATATCTTTTCTAATCAGCAAAATATTGGTTGGGATAATGCTGAGGCTAATGGATTTTTGAACTCTTAACTCCTTGTCTATCAATATTATTGATCCTCTGAGTGATCAGATCTTAAATATGCCTTCAGAAGAGGAGATTAAGCAAACTTTGAATGCCATGGCCAAAGGTAAAAGCCCTGGGCCTGATGGTTTTTCCCCTAAATTTTTTATTAAATTTTAGGATGTTATTAAGCATGATCTTACTCTCATGATTAAGGGTTTTTGGCATTCCAACCATTTGCACCCTGCTTTGTCTTCTGGATTTATCTCCCTCATTCCTAAAACTGATAATCCTGAGATGTTCAGTGATTGGAGACCTATATCTTTGACCAACACGACCTACAAACTATGTGCTAAAATTATTGCAAACAGGATTAAAGGTTTCCTTCAGAAAAATATTAGTTTGCATCAATCTGCTTTCTTGTCAAACAGATACATTCTTGACAATTATATAGCTGCAATGGAGGGCATGCATTGGGCAAGAATTTCAAATCAAAACTGTGTTCTCTTAAAGCTTGACTTTTCTAAGGCCTTTGATACAGTAAGATGGGATTTTTTAATTCTTGCCCTTCAAAAAATTGGCTTTCCAGCTAAATTAATTGATTTGATCATGGGCCTTAATCTTAGATCTCAGTCTTCGATCATAATCAATGGCTCTCCTAGCAGATTCTTCTCATTGAATAATGGAGTCAGGCAAGGTTGCTCCTTAGCCCCTTACCTTTTCATAATTGTTGCTGAAATGTTAACAAAAGTAATTCAGCATCACCAGCACGTTGGAAATATTGAAGGTCTAAGGCTTCCTGATAATATGTCTCATTTAACTATAATGCAATATGCTGATGATTCTTTCAGCTTTTTGAAAAATGAGAAGAATAACATTGAGACCTTTTTAAAATTTATCAATGGATTTAGTGTTGCCTCTGGGATCTATCTCAATCTGAACAAATGCAACATCCTAGGAGAGTCTAATCAACCTGATATCCTTGGTATTAAATGCTTTGATTTCAGTCATTCAACCTCTCTCCTGGGTATGCCACTCTCTCTTGACACACAAGTGTTAAAAATCTCTGGATTCCTATTGTCTCTAAGATCAGAAGAAAGCTGAACAATTATGGTAGTTGTCTCTCATTAGCAGGAAGAACAATCATTGCTAACTCTGCTCTTGCTAGTTCCCATATTTATTTCTCTTCAGCTCTTTTGGCTCCTAAATATATTTATCAGCAGATAGAGAGGATTGTTAGGAATTATATTTGGGGGAAAAATCACATGGTTAATTGGAGCTATGTTACTCAAAAAAAAGATAAAGGGGGGCTAGGCTGCAAGAACTTACTCTTACAGGGTTATGCATTAGCAGGTAAATATGTTTGGAAATCTTTGTATAATCATGGCAGTCTTGCTACTTCATTCATCAATTATTGGCTTCAGAATAGCAAGTTCAAAGGGCATCCTTCTGTTAATCATCATTTGCCTCACTCTGCCTTCTTTGAATTTAAACCAAGTGTTAATGCCTCACCCTTAATGAGGAACTTAATTCTAGCCTGGAATAGAGTCTCAAAAGCTTACTCTCATGATCAAATTCAAAATTCCTATCACAATAGCAGCATTTTCTGGAATCCCAACTTAGCTGCTCGAGATTCTAAGCCTTTAGCTTTGAAACATCCTAGAATTTATAAAAAATGGATGGAAAAGGGTATTTTATCCTTAGGTGATTTATGGCATGATAACAGATGGATATCTTGGACTAGACTAAAATCTAAAATTGGAGGCACAACCTCTGATAGAATTCTTTTTGATCATATAATGAGGACTGTGAGGGCTATAAATCCTGACTCTAATATAATGTGCAACATTCATTGGTCTTCTAGAGATAAAAAAAACTTATAAAGTTTCCAATATTTATGCTTACCTTACTCAGGATTGTCATCATTCTAAAGCTGGTAAATACTGGCATATAAACTCTGATCTTGAGTCTGCCCTTTTTAAAAATATTTGGAAATCTTATTGCCCACCAAAAGTTGCCTTTTTCATTTGGTTACTAGCCAACAAAAGCATTCCTAGTTTGGATCTTCTTCACAAGATTTACTCTAGCTCTGACCAAATTATTTCTCAGCTATGTCCACTTGCCTGCAATTCTAGTGAAAGTGTTCAGCATATTTTTATATGTCCAAAAATTAATGGCTTATGGGATTTATTCTGAAACCAAGGAATATCATTCATTTCTAATAATGATCCCCTAAGAAACTTTGTTTGCTATATTATTCTTTGGAACATATGGAAGCACAGAAACAAATGTTTTTATGGTGGTCAGGAAAATTCAATTGTTTGGATTAAGTTTCAGATTATTTATGACATTGAATTGATGGCTACAGCTCATAAGAATAAATATGCCAAAAAATATGACAGCAGATGGAATAATTTTGGAAGTTTTACTGGTCCTTTCAGTAGTTTTAAACTAAATTGTCATGACACTTCTACTAATTCCAATTCTTTTGTTGCTAGATTACCTCTGGAACTGTAAATATAAGCTTGACCTTCAGTATGATGCGGCAGAAGAGGCTATAATGGCAAGGCAGGGAAAGAGTAGGGCAGATATATTTCGGTATAATCATGATTACAGCTTCTGGACAGAGATAGTCAAAGGAAGGCTTATGGACAGTTTGAGAGAAATTCCAGGAAGGGAAATTCAGTGGGCTGAGGAATTCTGCAAAGGAACTCATCTTATGCATGCATTGTTCTGGTTCATTAACAGGTTTGGCAGAGAGATGACAGAATCTCAATTTGAATTTCACAGGGAAAGCTATTACTACCATAGAGGAAGGGCTGATTGCTTTGGAACACTGATCCATCTAATGGCCACATGTAATTCTGTCAGACTATTGGAATTAGTACTGGGGGATGTGACGCTCCCTACTAAATATACGGCTCCTAGCCGTACACTCCGTAGGAAATTCCCCATCCGGTCCTGCAACCGCACAGGCCCTCCGTCTATCCTGCACTCTGGGGTCACCGTAGTGCGGGAAGGGGACACGAAGGTGTCTTGCGCGCCCTTCCCCTATGGGCTCCTATCACAGCGGAAGCATAAACATCGTCAGAACTAGCAATAATCCTACTACCTCGAAGGGTAGCTCATCCACATATCCATAACTGCAAGGAAGATAAACATATGCCATAAAACACGAGAGCTCCTACCCGTGGCTCCGACTCATAAGGAGGTCGACTGACTGGATAGGCCTCAAGATAGAGCAGACCGAGTCATAACAATGGCGGGGCTGGCTATAGACAATGGCTAGGGTTGACCACTCCATCTGCCCCTCCTGTGCATACTTTGCAAAATGAGCTAGATCGGGCTCCGGCATGACTCTAGCCTTCCGGATACGCAATCCCATGGTATCACCCATCGGGACTACTCCAGGTTGCATCTCCCACAATTCCGTCCGAGGCGGGAAGGTTGCATCTCCCCTTCCCGGGGGTTCTAGAGGTTCCACAGGCTGGAGAATCATGGTGACACACGATTAGGCCCCCACTTAACCTCCCAAAACAAGAGCCAAGCCAACACTTGCAACTCTTGAGAGGCGGGCGACACCATTACCCCTGGGAGGTGTGGGACCCATGCCCGACCCCACCGCAAGTGGCCCGACCATAAGCCTAGCTCACTATGGGATCCCCAGTAGCCACGCTCAGCAGGGATCCTCCCTCCGTATTGCCTCTAGCCCCGTTGTGTAGTGCTGAGTCACATCATAGCTCCCATAGCTCGGTGGGTTCCTATGCACAGGCCGCAATATAATAGGAACTAAAGGGTCTAACTAGGAGCATTACTAAGTAAGGCTACTAGGTCTCTACCCCCCTTCCCAATACAAGAGGAGCAACATGATCAACCATCATCACATCTCATCATATCATGGTAAACATCATAAGAACATCTTAACCTAATCATACATATCTAACTTACATTTAGGGTTCCTTGATTAGGGTTCAAGATGTTCAACAAGGGTTCTAGGATGGCTCTACTCTAGATACAACATATAGACCCATCTGGAGTGCTAACTTCCAGATGAACTACTATGAACTCTACTCCACCTACCTGCTCCAGAAGCACTCCCTCCTAGCCCTAGCGTCTCCATGCTCCTTGACGTGGTCGAAGCCGTGCTCCCTCCAAGATCGTACACACTCTTCGGGGGCTGCTACACCAGGCTATGCTACGTCGAACGATGCTCGAAACAGGGTTTCGAGCGTGTAGATGAGTGTTCAGTGCTAGGGTCAGGAAAAGAGGTTCAGGGTTAGGCTTTTTGCTAATATAAGATAGGGTCCACATGGGATGCCACGTGGCACCAATGGGGTAGGGCCGTGTGGCGGTTTGCCCAATAGGATAAGGCCATGTGGAAATGGGCCTTATCCCAAGGTTATCTAAGTTAAGCATTTAACTTAGATGTGCACCCCTTACCACTTTCTAATGTATACAAGGCTACAAAGGTAGACTTGTATAGTGACGGGTCTAGAAATATACGTATCTATGGCGTATATTCCCCTGGAACGTCACATTCTCCCCCCTTAGGACAATGCTGTCCTCAGCATTGCGCTAAGGTGACGAACCTACACTATCCCTGCAAAACAACATAAGTATACAACTTTAATTTAATTTAAACGATCAACTTCCTATTAAACAGTAAGTTGTCAAAAGTTAGGCTATATTTGTACCTATACAAAATTATATAGCCTTAACAAGGTTACTTCCTATAATAATTCAAAACATTACTATAAGTGTTGTTAGGGTTCATAATTTAAATCTAAATCATGATCCCCCCATCTTCTCGTAATGCGCCCCTCCTCGATGCTCGCTTCTCACTTGCCTGCATGAGTAGCACATTACGTTAGCTTAGTTAATAAATTTGTGGTTTTAAGGAACCACCCCCCTTACCAACCTCCTTGAGCCGAACTACTAGCTCAAGGTTACCCTACTACCTTGCACTCGATCATGGCCCCATAAGGATTTGAGCTTAAGGAACATTTAAGATGCTCCTATCATCGCCCATGATCAAGTGCTACCTTGTACATGATCGTCCAGATTGAGTACACCCCAGTGCATCATGCCCCGAGGGTTTCAAGCTAGGGAACGTCTTACGATCCCTTCAAGCTAGGGAACGTCTCACGATACCATCATCGTGCATGATCACTTAAACCTCACCATGATCACCATGACCCCCCTATGGTCAGGTGTGCGAGCCCCGCATTGTGGCATAGAGAGCATCCGACAGATGTCTCATCATCGCCCACCATGCTCACTTCCTCTCTCTCGCATGACCCTATTGGTCATGCGCACCTCTTGGTGCATGTTGGCCTAGAGAATGCCTTAAAGGCGTATCTCATCATCGCCTACACGTTCCAAGATTCTGGCATATGCATTCCACTGGCTAGAATACATCTGCCAGAGCTAAGGCTAACTAAGAAACATACTAAGCTAACCTCCTGGCTAGTCGGCGTCGACCAAGTCGGAGACGACTCGCCCATCAAACTCCTTCATGAAGTCCGGGCATTGCTTCTCCAAATCCTGCTTCAATACCCATGTCGCGTCTTCCACGGGCAAGTGTTTCCACTTGACCAAATACTGGAGGAACTGAGACCTCCTAGTCTTCTTGAATGACTTATCAAGAAGCAATTCAGGCACAATTTTGACTTGCTCCTCAGTCATTTCCAACAAAGTTGGAGTATCCAAAACCTCCTCAGGGTTTGGGTTGTGCCTTTTCAATAGACTCACATGGAATACCTTGTGGACCTTAAGGTGCGCTGGGAGATCCAACTTGTAGGCCTTAGAGCCCACTTTCTCCAAAATCTTGAACGAACCGGCCCACCTAGGGGCAAGCTTCTTACAATTCCCTATGCGAAGCTTAGCTTGCTTTACCTTGATCTTCAACCAGACGCTGTCGCCTACCTTGAACTCCCTTACGGTCCTGTGCCTGTCGGCTACACTCTTCTGCCGACTTCTTGCTGCTAATAGATACCCCCTTACTTCTTCCACTAGCTGCTGCATATCTCCTAGCATCTGCTGGGATACTTCAACCTTTGACACAGGATTGTGCCAAGTATCCGAGGTTAGGCACTGGTACCCGTAATTGATCATGAAGGGAGACATCTGGAATGACTCATGCTTCGCACTGTTGTAGGCGAATTCTACCAAGTGGATGTCCTCATCCCACTTGGATTGCTTATTCTACACATAGCTTCTGAGCATATCTTTGATGATGTGATTCGTCCGCTCCGTCTGGCCATCTGTCTGAGGATGGTAGGCCGTGCTCATCGAGAGCTTGGTCTGGATCGTGGCAAAAAGATCCTGCCAGAATGCACTCATGAACTTGGAATCTCTGTCTGATATTATCTCTCGAGGCATGCCGTGGAGAAAATCTCCTTTACAAATAGAACGGCAGTGTCTAAGGCTGTGTCCGTAGTTTTGCAAGGCACAAAGTGTGCCATCTTAGATAATTTGTCTATGACAACCATTAATGCATCTTTGCCTCGTAGAGTTCTAGGAAGTCCTGTGATAAAATCCATGCTTATTACTTCCCACTTTGCATTCGGCACTGCCAAAGGTTCCAAGGCTTCCAGAATTCGAAGCTGCTCTGCCTTGGTCTGCTGGCACAACTGGCATTCTCGAATGTATCTGGCTATCTGTTTCTTCATTCCCGGCCAGAAATAGCTACTTCGAATCTTGAAGTAGGTCTTCATAAACCCCACATGCCCTGCTATTGGGCTGTTGTGTGTGTCATGAAGAATTAACTTCCTTACACCTGACGATTTGGGCACACACAACTTATCTTTATGGTACAACAGGTTGCCTTCCTTCCTATAATGTTTGAAGGCTTCCCGTTCCCTATCTGTTCTAGCCTCCTTAGAGAGGCTTGCTCATGCCTCCTTGAAATCACCTTCAGATGGTAAGGTCTCCTCAATTTTCTTGCCATACCCACTCGAAAGAGTTGATATAGCATTACAATGTGTTCTCGTCTCAAGGGGTCTTCTAGAGAGAGCATCAGCAACCACATTCAACTTACCCGGCTTATAAGCAATCTCGAAATCATACTCTTCGAGAAATTCCATCCACCTCCTTTGCCTTAGATTGAGGAGTGGTTGGGTAAAAATGTATTGGAGACTCTGGTGATCAGTATCTAACTGAAATTTTCTTCCAAGCAAATAATGCCTCCAAATACGAAGAACCCTCACAAAAGCTAGAAGTTCCTGATCATGGGTTGGATAACGCTGCTCGGCGTCATTCAACTTCTTCGAATCATAGGCTACTACTCTTCCTTCTTGCATAAGGACTCCACCTGTTGCTATCTTACTTGTCATCCGTTGCTACTATCTTGTCCTTGTCTGGATCCGACAGAATTAGCACTGGTGTTGTTGTTAAGGCTTCCTTAAGCTTTTCAAATGAAGCTTGAACATTTTCTAACCAATGTGTTCTCCAATCTTTCACCTTAATGCTCTTAGTGAGGTCCGTCAAAGGGGAGGCCCACTTAGCGAAGTCCTTCACGAACTTCCTATAATATCCTGCCAGACCTAAAAAGCTTCTCACTTCTGCCACATTCTTTGGAGCTGGCCAATCGACTACTGCTTCGATCTTTGCGGGGTCGGTGGAGATTCCTTCCGCTGATATCACGTGGCCCAAGTACTCCACTCTTTTGGTAGCAAAGTGGCATTTGGAGAGCTTCCCATACAACCGATGCCGTCTCAACTTTTCCAACACTCTTCTCAAATGCTAACAATGATCTTCAATGGACTTGCTGTAGACTAGAATGTCGTCGAAAAAAACAATGACAAACTCATCTAAGAACTCCCTGAAGATGTTGTTCATGAGACGCATGAAAGTTGCCGGGGCATTCGATAAGCCAAAGAGCATTACCGTAAACTCAAAGTGCCCGTACTGCGTTCTAAAGGCGGTCTTATGGATATCCTCTTCCCTTATCCTTATTTGATGGTAGCCCGACCTCAAATCAATCTTAGAGAAAACCTTCGCTCCTTGGAGTTGATCCATCAAATCATCTGCCCTTGGCAGAGCATACTTATTCTTTATCGTCTGCTTGTTGAGCTGGCGATAATCTATGCACATTCTTAAACTCCCGTCCTTCTTCTTCACGAAGAATATGGGTGCTCCAAAAGGAGACACACTTGCTCTAATAAATCCAAGGTCAAGCAATTCCTGCAGCTGCTTCTTGAGCTCAATTAACTCCGGTGTGCTCATCCTGTAAGGTGTCTTGGTGGTAGGCTTAGCATCTGGAGCTAGTGTGATTTCAAACTCTACACCCCTATAAGGTGGTAGCTGACGGATTTGATCCGAAAATACATCATTGAACTTCCTAATGAGCCTTGCTACTGGCTTGGGCAACTGATTCCCACTTAGGTCACTTTCCTTCTCTTTAGTTGGTTCAATTGCCTCTAACCTCAGAATATACTTCACCTTGTTTCTTATTATACTTTTTCTTAGCTGCTTCATAGAAATGCACTGCATAGGAGAAGCTACCTTCTTACCTTTTACTATGAATCTGCTGCTATCTGGCGCCGTCATGGAGATCTCGTTGCGGTCGCAGTCAATCATCGCTTTAGCTAGCTTTAGGAACTCCATTCCTGCTATAAGGTCATACTTTCCGATATCCATGACCTCAGCCCCCATCGGCCACTTGCTTCCACTAAGGTCTATATCAAAGGTGATCCTCCTTCCCTTAGTGTGCTGAATGGCACCGTTTGCCATGCTAACTGGCCTTGGCTTTGATTTCAAGACTTTATTCCTCATTAGGGCAGCCAGCCTAGGAGAGGCAAAGTTATGAGAGCTACCTGTATCTATCAAGACTAGGTATGGACTGCTATCTATGATACCCTCAGCCGCAATGACAGTGGACCAATTTTCAATATCACCTACTCAATAGCTACACAAATATGGCACTCACCCTCTATGAAATCTTGCGCTTCCTGCTGGTCGTCCTCTTCGTTGTCTCCTTCGGTTGGTGAATCCCAATCTGCAAGTTCTGCCAAAGCTGTCTGCATGACGAATGGACAGTCGTGCGTTCGGTGCCCTGGCTGGAAGCACCTAAAGCACAACTTCTTTTCAATGCATTCCTGCCTCTTTTCCTTTGGCAGGCTATTTAAAAGACGCTTGAGCGAACTGCCCCCTGATCCATTTTGTGGCTTACGGTCTCCAAAGGGCTTTCCCTGAGCTTTCCCTTATGTTGGCCTCCGGTTGGCGTAGTTGATGCTTGTTTATTCTGATATTGCCCTTGATACTGCACTGTTGTTTTACCCTTGAATGGCAACTGTTTCTGCCCTGGAGTAACTGGTGCTTCTTCCAAACTTAAGGCTTTGTCTTCGGCTTCTGCAACTGTCTTGGGGTTGATTGCTCGAACTAGCCTTTTGATGCTGCTGTTCAACCCTTCAATATAGCCGTCGACCGCTTGCCTTTCAGATACCCCGGGAACATTAAGCCTTAGCCTCATGAATTTCTCTGTGTACTTAGCTACTGATAGGTTCCCCTGGTCTAACCTGTAGAACTGCTGGATCTGCCTGCTAGTGTGTGATCTTGGCACATAATGTTTTCGAAAGGCCTTGCTGAAGGTCTTGAATCTGTAACTGTTTCTTTTCAGCTTATTGGACTTTGCATAGCCCTTCTACCAAATTCTGGCTGCTCCTATTAAGTTGGCTGTAGCAACCTTCCCTATGTCTTTACCAAACTCTTCCATCTCATCAAGCCAAGCTTCTGCCTCCATGCCTGACCTGTCTTTCCCTGAAAACTGACCCAACTTTCTAGTCTTCCATACATTGCTCATAGCGCTATCCACTTTCTTCTGATAGTCATCTGTCTTCCTTGCCATGGCTCTTACCTGTGATGTATCGGACTCACTCTCTGAGCTAGAACTGTCTTGGCTGCCAGAAGTGTCTGATGAACTGGAGCTAGATGGTGTTGGGGTCCTTCGGGTTCTCATTTTTCTCTTTCTGTCCCTGACATTTCCCTGATTGCCTTCCCCTTCTGGTTATGGAGCCTCCTCAACGCCTTGGGCAGGTAATGGTGGTGGAGGTTGTGGTGCAGGTCCATATTCCTGAGCGTTCATCAATGGGGTTGCCTAGTGAATCAGCTGGTGCATCTGGTTCCTCATTTGCGTGAGCCTTGCATTGATTGTCTCCACCGTCATTTCTTCATTGTTGTCGTCCTGCTCACGTCCAAACAAGTTTCTAGGTACCCATTGGTGATGTCGGCCCTGGCCTTGAGACCCTGAGCCGCTGTTCCTGGCTGCAAGTATTAGTCATCAATACTCGTTATTTAAGTTATATATTATTCATTCTTATTTACAAGTGAATGTTTGTTGAGCATAAAAGGAATCATGTCAAAATTGCACTTATAAGTTAAGGACAATTTATAGTCATTAACATATAAAAGTTACACATTAATATAAAATACATGATAGTACATAGAAGTGAAGAGATTCAATACAATTTAGAAGATGAGTAAAAACAGAAATTGTTTATCTTCGATGGCCCTTCGTCAATTTGAAGAAATTCTTGACGTCTCTAAGTCGAAGGCCTTTGCCGAGATTGCGCAAGATGTTCCTGGAAGATCCCCCTTCGAGTGCTCGAGCCATTTCAGGCGCCGGGAGTTCTGGTGCCGTTGCCGCTACTATCGTCAATGTTGCGTCCCTGAGGTGGCCTCTGGCGAAGTCGAGGCAGTGGAGTGCCACGGATCTCTTGAAGAGGATGACGTGATCCGTTACGGGGTCTAATTTGGCGTGCTGCCCGAAGCCAGAAAGTGCTATGAGGAGTGCCACCGACTCTTCTCCCCGCGGGCTGAGCTCCTTGTGGAAGACTATCATCTGCCCTTGGCTGAGGGCTCGAAGATAGTACCGGAGTGCCTTACCCTTCCCTATAGCATTCGAGCATGTGCCCCTTCTCTGAGCTGCTTCGCCGTAGACGTCTAATGCCAAGAGGTCTTCATGGTCCCTCCACATGGTAGTTGCACTCTCCAGGTTGATGCTACTGGATGCCTCCCGCATACTCCTAGAACGAACCGTTCGGCTAGAGCTTGGGCCTCTTCCTGATTTGTACAATCTGCTCTATATTTGTTGAAACTCCTCCTCTGGGATGATTGGCTCCTGTTGGCGATACATCTCCCTTATCTGCTCATAGGCCGCTATATCTGACATTGTCTCCCCGGCGTATGAGTGTCGTTCCGCTAGCTCCTTTGGAATTTCTTGATAGGAGTAGTCGATGAAGTCGTTGTGCTGCTCTTTCGCCATCAATCCTAAGAGCTCGTCGATTCGGAGCCCTTCTTCTTGGCAGTAAGGAAGGTTGAGGATGTCATTCGCCAAGATGTAATCCTCTCCATCGATGATTATTGGTGACAGGGCTGTGATGCCAATTGGTGGTTCATAGGCCCGCTTGATTTCATCATCATGCCTGGCTATTCGCCTCTCCATCCTCATCGCCTCTCTGCTTTTCCAATCTGGATTTTCTTCCCCTAGCTACTCGTAGTCTTGCTCGATCTACAGTGCTGGTGTCCCTGATGTCATGCCATGGTACTCGTACTCCGAGGACTCGATCTCATGGATGTAGCTCTGCTCCCTTCGAGTGTCGAGTGGCGCTAGATCCAAAGGCTGAATTGAGGGCTCTCCCACCTTGTTGATTGCCTTATACTGCATGAATAGAGCAAGGGCTGCATGGGCTGATAGATATCTATGCCTATTATGCTTGCAGGTCATGTAGTCGGGCATGGTTCGTGTTCTATCCCACAACTTGCTCTTGCCCTTGGACCCTCCCCCTACGGCTTGGCTAAGCGAATCTAGGGATACCCATTTCCCTCCACCAGGCGGCAAGCTAACTTCCCAGGGTAGGATCTGCTGGTCATATTGGCAAATGATATGTCAGTGTAGAAAGGCGTTCTGGTCAATGTTGCATGGAGATCAAAGAGATGGTTAAATACATGGAAAGCTTGATCAGCAGGAAAATCACGAATGTGGTTGGCAGCATCATATCATACTCCGTGCCAAGTGCAGGTCCTTGGGCATAACCGTCACCCGCTTGGCGTGGATGGCGCAAAGGTTTCCCTCCTCAAAGAGCTGGATCAGCTCTGCTTCTGAGGCTTCTTGCAGGGCCCGGGTCATTAGAGGTGTGACCCTGTAATCGGTCCGGAACTCCTGCATTACCTCGCGAAGAAGGTGTTCGAATGGCGCCTTCCTTATTAGGAGATTAGTGCACTGTTGAAAGTGCCTAATCTCGCTAAACACCCGAACGTGCCGGGAGTTTGGCCCGTGATGGGTCTTCTTGGGCTTCTCGACATTCTACTTGCAGTACCAATCATTATACCTCGTCCAGCGACGGAGGTACTCCTGGTACACCTTCATTCTTCGCTTGAATTCGCGATCTTGCTTGAGCGCGAATTCACGCTTGTCCCACGAGGCCTATCCCTCCTCGCCTTCGTCCTCCTCTCCTTCTCCTTCAGCTCCCTCTCCCTTTTCTTCCGTGCTGCCCTGTCCTCTGGCCACTCCTTCACTTTTTCCTTGCCCTTCTTCTTCATTGAAGAAGGGCCTGCCTGTTGGGTCTGATGCTGCTGCTGCTGCTGCTCCCCGGTCTCCTCCTCCCGGCGCTCTTCCTCCTGATGCTCCACCCCTTCGCCAGACAGGGGCCCAAAGTGGCGAGTCTCGTCGGTTCGCTGAGTGCCTGCCGACGAAGAGCTACTGCTGTTGCTGTGGGCCTCCTTCTGGGAGATGTGGAAGGTCTCGTTAGTGGAAAATGACGCCTCCTCCTCTGGTCTCGGCCGAAGGTGCGGTGGGATTTGCTTGCCGTGACCTCCGGCTGCTACTGCCACCATCGAAGGTGTCCCCTTGGGCTAGTCTTCCTGTAGGTTTGCTTGGTCTTTGCCATATCTTACGGTCTGAGAAACTGATGACGTAAGGCTGATCAAGAGAGAGAAGGTGGCAGGCAAGGTTTGGGAGGAAATGAGGTGGCAAGAAGATTTTTAAAAAGGAAGGTGCTCTAGGGAATATTTCCCTACCATTAATAGGTCTAATAATTAGCCCCCCTTATTAATTACTCCAATATACTTAATTATTAGTATATACTTAATACAGTATTATATTAAAATTTCGAATTTTTCCTAATGGTTTGAAGTGTGAATCATGAATTTGCGCCATTTTTCACCCAGGTCTCGGATTGGCATGATTCTTCGACCCATATTAGGTGAAATTTGATGCCGATTCATAATTTTCACTCCAATTTTACTAGAATGTTTATTTGACTCATTCTTTTTCCTCATCCAACAACTTAGGCTATTCTTACGGGCCCACTACCTAGGAGAAAATTTTTTCCCCTATTTTCGAGGTTCCATGGTGGAAATTTTCATTTCGCACCCTATCAGGCCTATTAGACCACTTTAAGGATATGGTCAGTGCTAGTTCTTGGTCAACCAAGAACATCGCTCTGATACCATTGTGACGCTCCCTATTAAATATACGGCTCCTAGCCGTACACTCCGTAGGAAATCCCCCATCCGGTCCTGCGACCTCACAGGCCCTCCGTCTATCCCGCACTCTGGGGTCACCGTAGTGCGAGAAGGGGACAAGGTGTCTTGCGCGCCCTTCCCCTATGGGCTCCTATCACAGCGGAAGCATAAACATCGTCAGAACTAGCAATAATCCTACTACCTCGAAGGGTAGCTCATCCACATATCCATAACTGCAAGGAAGATAAACATATGCCATAAAACATGAGAGCTCCTACTCGTGGCTCCGACTCATAAGGAGGTCGACTGACTGGATAGGCCTCAAGATAGAGCAGACTGAGTCATAACAATGGCGGGGCTGGCTATAGACAATGGTATTGTTGACCACTCCATCCGCCCCTCCTGTGCATACTTTGAAAAATGAGCTAGATCGGGCTCTGGCATGACTCTGGCCTTCCGGATACGCAATCCCATGGTATCACTCATCGGGACTACTCCAGGTTGCATCTCCCTGGTCCGTCGAGGCAGGAAGGGTTGCATCTCCCCTTCCCGGGGTCTAGAGGTTCCACGGGCGGCTAGAGAATCGTGGTGACACACGATTCATCCCCGACTTAACCTCCCAAAACAAGAGCCAAGCCAACACTTGCAACTCTTGAGAGGCAGGGCGACACCATTGCCCCAGGAGGTGTCGGACCCATGCCCGGCCCACACGAAGTGACCGACCATAAGCCTAGCTCACTATGGCATCCCCAGTAGCCACGCTCAGCAGGGATCCTCCCTCCGTATTGCCTCTAGCCCCGTTGTGTAGTGCTGAGTCACATCATAGCTCCCATAGCTCGGTGGGTTCCTATGCACAGGCCGCAATATAATAGGAACTAAAGGGTCTAACTAGGAGCATTACTAAGTAAGGCTACTAGGTCTCTACCCCCCTTCCCAATACAAGAGGAGCAACATGATCAACCATCATCACATCTCATCATATCATGGTAAACATCATAAGAACATCTTAACCTAATCATACATATCTAACTTACAGTTAGGGTTCCTTGATTAGGGTTCAAGATGTTCAACAAGGGTTCTAGGATGGCTCTACTCTAGATACAACATATAGACCCATCTGGAGTGCTAACTTCCAGATGAACTACTATGAACTCTACTCCAACCTGCTCCAGAAGCACTCCCTCCTAGCCCTGGCGTCTCCATGCTCCTTGACGTGGTCGAAGCCGTGCTCCCTCCAAGATCGTGCACACTCTTCGGGGGCTGCTACACCAGGCTATGCTACGACGAACGATGCTCGAAACGGGGTTTCGAGCGAGTAGTTCGGTGATAGGGTCAGGAAAAGAGGTTTAGGGTTAGGGTTTGTGCTAATATAAGATAGGGTCCACATGGGATGCCACGTGGCACCAATGGGGTAGGGTCGTGTGGCGGTCTGCCCAATAGGATAAGGCCATGTGGAAATGGGCCTTATCCAAGGTTATCTAAGTTAAGCATTTAACTTAGATGTGCACCCCTTACCACTTTCTAAGGTATACAAGGCTACAAAGGTAGACTTGTATAGTGACGGGTCCAGAAATATACATATCTATGGCGTATATCTGGAATGTCACAAGGGAGCAATCAAATTCCAATCTATCAACCTCAGATCTGAGACCATTTCCATTTCCTCCGTTCATATAACTTCTGAGTTTCTTTTGCTTTTATTAGGTACTGTGTTCAATCTGCACAAGGGTTCAACTGACAAGGATAACAGCATTATCTTCTTGGGCAGATCTAAGTGGATCAGAAATATCTTGATCTATTTCATTTTGTTTTCTGCAATTTTAAGCTATTTTTAAACTCTATATAGCTTAAACTTAAAGGCTTATCATCTTTGGATATGCCAAGGTTTTATGTAATTGTTACCATAATTAATGATTAAAAAGCCATGTGCTGAGGACATTGATCTTGATGAAATGTACTAAGAATTAGATGTTCTTTTTTAATAGCAGCTTATTTTAGATCGTTTTTTATAAGTTATATTCATATTCACTGCATTGTAATGTTTAATTGAAAGGGAACTTCCTCTTTTTTTATATATGTAATAGAGTAAATTTGCAATACAATATTGTTTTACTAAAAGCTGTATCCTTAAAAAAAAATGTTTCTCTTTTTTTATTAATAATGTACAACTGTTACAATGTCTGGCAAGGTAATTCCCTCCTCCAAGAAAAGTTTATATTTTTTTATTATAATTTACAACTGTTACAATGTCTGGTGGATAGGAAATAGCAATTGCCTCGGCTGTAAGTCTGGAAATCCCTGTATCATGCAACCAAAGTTTTGAAACTAACCGTGCATACCGCGGCCGGGGGCCAGGTCTAGGATATGCAACTACTGACCCTGAACTCGTCCACTCCAGCTCATTCAACCAATCTATTCTCCTCTCACCCCACCAAAAACCTCTGTGGACTGTTTCAACAGCCTGAAGCAAGGCCAACTGCCTGGAATAATCCACTGGTTCCATAGAAAACATGTTGCTTTGCATTAACTCATGGAGGCATATGAAGAAAGTGTGATAGGTATCATTTGAGTCTTTGTCATCCAGTAATGCAAGCTGGCACACAAGCCCTCAGTAGCCTCCTCTAATCTTACAGCCTTGCACTGTGAGTCAAACTGCTCTGTCCTTATCTGTTTGCAAAAAATGGCAACTCCTCTTGCATACGCATACCACACACTGACAGGGTTTAGGACAGGGAGGATCTATCCACACTATAATATATCTTCTCCTTCTCTTCTTCCATATTAGAGGCTCCTGTAGCAGCATCTCTTCTCCATTAAAAAATGCATTGTACCTCGTCAAAGCAACTCTACGTAAGAACTAGTGATTGCTGCAGAGTTTGATGTATTCCTACAAAATGTGGTCCTTATAAAGATCGGTAGTAATTTAAAGGAACAACATTATCAATAACATATGACTACAAAGTAATAAATGTTGACAACTTTTTTCAAAGGAAAAGTGTCAACGCACACTATGTTGAAGCACCCGAGAGTTCTCATGCGAAATTTCATAAAGCTGCAGCAAGGGAGTCTGAGAAAAATCAACTAACCATTGGTTATGTATCTTTAGTTTCTTCTGAAATTTCGTTAATGTTTTCGTAGATCGAATATGATTGCTTGAGCATGTGGGTTTAATTATTTGAATGGAAAAAGGTTTACTCTTTTGAAAATCTTTATTTTCAAATGATTACTTCCTAATGGAAGGAAAAATCTCTCTATTTGAAGGGTCAGAAAGGGATTACTTTCTTGTTCAGGTAGGGGAATCTACCTGAAGGATCAAAAAAGGAAATATCTGAGAATGTCATTCTTGTTCCAGTGAGGGACACCTACTTGAAGGATTGGAATGGTTAATTTTCTTCTCCAAGTGCGGGATTTACCTTGGAGGATAAAAAAAAAGAAAATTTTTCGGGGAATAAGGTTAATTCTGAGAAGATAATGACTAACACACTTTTCAGACTTGATCAATGATCAACTTTGAGGAGGAAGATTTGATGTTTTAATTCGGGTATGGACGATCGAAGACGATCATTCCTGACAAGGGAAGGATTGATATGGAGCAAGTATGGGGGAGTAGTCCACATCAAATGTGCTAGAGAAAATGGTGTAATCTATATAAATAATATTTCTATATGTTGTCCCAAGATTACAACGATTAAAAATGGCATAGGATATTATATAAACCATTATTAGAATATCTAGATAAACTACTAAGGGCTATGGATATTTTAAAGGGGGGCCTTAAAATAAAAGAGGGAACCTTTTTCATTGAATTTTTAGGAAAGGGGTGGATAGAACAAGCTAAAGGAGGATTAACGTCACGGACTTCATGAGAAAGGACAAGTAACAAAATTTAGTAAAAGGTGAGTTAACTACCTTTACAAAAGATGCGAAAAGGTAACATGGACTATAACAACAAGGACCAATGATCGTATTTGCCATCAAATATCAACGGCATTTGCTACGTGAGCCTTTCATCAATTTCTGGCACATAGAGCTATAAGCGCATGGACTTCTCTGTGTAGGTTGTACTATCCTTTGGCCTTGCTCCAGCTTGTAAAAGCTGGCACCATTTCGCACCTATTGGGACCTTGGCCTGTGAGCATGAGAGTACCCCTTCTATGAGCCGAACCTTTAAGGTTTGCAGTGGTTGCTTTCTCTTTGTCTTTGCCCTCCACCCCGTAGGAATTTTTTATTTTCCTCACCTTGCCAAGCCACGTTCCTCTGAGAATTGTTCCAGTTTTTCGGTTTTCCATATGTTACTCATGGAAAAATCGACCTTCTTGCGATAGTCCGCACTCTTGTCAACCTTGGCTCTGGCTGTAACCATGATTGCTCTATTAGTAGGTGAACCTCCCGCAACTTCAACTTCAACTTCTTCCCCATCTTCTGTTTCAATTTCAGTATCTGATTTTGATGACTCGGGGCTTCATCCTGAGCTATATGACCTCAGATCCTCTATACACCCCGGCATTAGATTCACTTGTGGTGGTAGAACCTCTATTGTAAGCAATTGTAGCTCCCAGATCTCTGATCTCATTTGGGTCTGCTGTAGCCATATGCCTTCTTGACGCTAGATGGAGATGTAGATTTTCAACACACGCAAGGTTACGACAGATTGAGCATAAAGTCGATTACCTATCCATCCCTTCGCTCTTCATCCTCTATTCTGCTATAAGTGCATCTCTAAAGTGCCTGCCCTCCAGACCCGTTTTTCCCCGGCTATCTTCCCCTTTTTGTCGGATTGATTCGAGTTTTCTGACACTATTCACTTGCACCAATCACTGCTCCCGGTTTGGCCAGACTGTTGGATGCGTCACGCTTGTAGTTTTGCCTTTGATTCTTATCAACTTCTGGAATGCTATAAACTCTTTCTTGGAAGGAAGATCCTTCTCTGCCATCTGGTCCCTAATTCTGTTGTAGGCTTCTATGTCTGACAATGTGCATATTTTGGCTTCTCAAACTTCCCTTAGAAAGTTTTATAATTCTCAGTCGATAAAGTTATCCAAATCCTGCTGATGAAGAAGTACCACGAGCTCGTCGACTTTGTATCCTCGATCCTGCATTTTGAAAGGTTCTTGATTGGTTAAGAGAAAGGTATTTCTGACCTTCTACGATGATTGGGGATAAGCTTGTAATGCCTATCATTGCGCACCTATCTGAGGTGTCTGTTGATCAGCTTCAAAGTGTCCGATCTCTTCCTTTGTTTCCTCCTATTCTTTAGTAGAATCCATTTCGATTCAATCTTTGACTTTCTCCTGTTTGTCTTTTGCCATCTCCTCTTCTTTTATCATTGAATACTCGTATTCTAAAAGCATGCAGTCACCTGCCCGCCCTAGAGTCCAAAGGTTCAGCATTGAGTGGTTGGATAGACGGCTCTCCTGCCATAGTTTGGGCTCTATAAGACAAAAATTAAGCTAAGGCAGCATTGTAGGAAAAGTGTCCTTTTCTTTTGGCACTTATTTCTGTAGTTTGACATGCGTGAAGTTTTATTTTCTAAAGCCTTAACAATGTTAAGTACTTGACTTAAAGTTGTCTGCAAGGAGGTTGTGGGTGCAAAGTCTCTTATGCAAAGGGGTAAGTGTTGTACAGTAGGACCTACCTTTTGCTGGAACTCTAGCATTATAGACTGGTATAAAAAGGTTACAGCTAAAGCGGCCGACAAATCAGATTCCTTTGAAAAAGACTATACATTAGGTTCATATCTACCTCAGAGGCATGGGCTGAGGCACTACACCATTTCTTGAACGAAGTAGTTGCCATGCTGACGTGCTAGCTGTTGTTATGAAACAGTGTTTGAAGCAGCCTTGGGAATCGAGAAATTGGCTTGGAGCTGAGAGTAAGATTTGTGAGGTGCTAATGGAGTTATGTTTCCATTTATAAGCAAATCCTAATTTTGGGATTCTAGATTTTGGTACATTTGAGTCATTTTTTAGTAGAGTTTGATATTTCTAGGTTAGTTAGAGATCATAAACAAGTCAAGACTCTCTAATGATCCTATTACAAAAAATTTCAGGTGATTTGAAGTTAGCTAGATCAACTTATAGGTGTTTAACTTTTTAGGGTACTCTCGGAGTACGACGCGCAAAATTTTTGGAAGGGCTATCTATGCACTCCGTGAGTGGTTTGGTCTCTTTGGAGGTTAAGACAAGGTCAAAACTAAAATATAAGGGATATTCTTGCTCTGCGCATTGTGTGAAGCCTAGATTCACTAATCATTTTCAAATTTATATCAATAAATGCCTTGAATCTAGCTAACTACTCTCAGAGTGCACCGATGGCTTGTCCAAAAAAATTGGAAAGGGCTTCTGCGCACTCCATGGGTGGTTCCTCGCAACCCCGGGGTTCACCTCTATATAAGGGGCATATGGCATGTGCGTGCATCAAGTCAGGAGAAACCCCTCTGTATACAGCTGACCCTCCATAGAAACCCCTATGTATACGGTCCCATACTGTCGAAGAATCATACCCGATTCCATACTTTTACACCCAGTGTAAGCACTTCTTGCCCTACCCTCAACCTTAGTTTTACGTCCATTTTTCATTCATGTATCCTACCCTCTACCGTATTTTTACATCCAGTCCGCAAAAGTTACATCCAGTCAGTATTTAGGGTTCTTCCTGGCGCCATTTGAGTTCAATGGTCACTCCAAACAAGATGCTAACGCATCAATGGGTTGCCCTTTAGAGGAGCCATTGATGCATGCGCAATTACTCTGGACGTTCTTGTGCCGAATAATATTGTGTATAAAAAGTATGGCATAAACCTATGGGATTGGATGTTAATAGTGGATTTATTCGGAGAGCTTTGGAATTAGCAATGACTTTCTTGTATTATTAGCCTAGGTTCAAAAGTTCTTTTATTCTAACATCTTCATTCACGTATCTTACAGTACGAAAGTGTTTATGTAATCAATGTTGAGGGGTGATTTGTTGTTTGCAATGAGGTTTTTGAAACTGAGAGGGATGATTTGTTCAAAGGACATATCTTGCTAAATCATTGTTTGGAAATGCCATATGCCATGGGCCATCGTACCAAGATCAAGAACTACAATCATGGAAGCTTTAGGCCTAATTCCAGACTGATAAAACATAAAAACAATGAAATAACATGGAATTTTAATAACAAATAAAATGGAAAATTTGAAACTCCCAACTTCATTGTGTAACTATTATACCAAAACACGAATGAACATAATAAAAATGAAGGGAGGGAAAATGTTACATTTCAAAAGCTTAGAAGTTCACCTTCCATTTTCCCTCATTCTACGCGCATCTTAAAAAGTGTGCAAACTAAGACATTGGAGTCACTTTGTGGGCAGCCTTCTTTATTCACATAATCAGTTGTACCCCATAGTGCCACATATAAAACAGAATGTGGTTCTATTTACATTGTCAAAGTGGACAAAGACAAAAACCAACACGCTTGTTTCCAAAATCAAATACAGTGTGATACACACCCATGAAGACATCACCAAGAATCCTGCCACAAATCAATGGCTCACTACCCATAAAAGATGATGGCAAACAAATATCAAATAGAGCAAAGGTATTAAGTACATACCGTAGTGGTCCAAATAGGGGTGCTACATCCAGGCCAATCAATCCACTCACACATTGAGCTTGTTTTCCTTCACCAGCTTGCAGAATGTACTGGAGCACAACCGAATATTATATACCTACACCAAATGCAAAATGCCAAGAAACAATAAAACAACCACTACCTGCTCGGGTGTAAGCTCAAATGTGTTATTTCCAATGGTGAACTGCACGGTCGGCCAAGAATGTGACACCGCCACACAATCCCATCGTGGACTCCCCATTTGGGCTTGGTATTTTCTCATAAAAGCTTGAATAAAGATAAGACAAATTTTTGGACAAGATCAAAACACTATAGTACACATGCTAATCATGAGCAATATAAATACCAAGGTGACAGGTTTTAAAAGCCTACTTGCTTCAAGTAAGTGAGGATCTGGTCTTTAGTCCGATTTTGTCTAAGCTGATTTTGAACCCAAATAACAGCCATCTCACATATTATATACACAACATCATCATTTGGAGCATTTGAATATTCCTTTTCCAAAATGCTTGCAATCGTGGGTCTTTAAAAAAAAAATGATCAAAGATTTGCTTCTAGAAAGTTCCAGCTTAAATGCAATCTTGTACCATTATTGATTATCTTTTCGTACCAAGCCGAAAGATACTTTATCCGGTGCCAGCTGCAATATAACATGTCAATCTATGCTTAGGCATCTTCAAAACAATCAAAGCATATATTAGCTTCAGAAACTAAGCGACAACCCCAGTGAAGCGGCGGCTCAACATTAATATCTCCATATTGAGAGACAACCATCTTGCACTCCCCGACCGATCACTCCAAGAGCTCCTATAGCCCCGATTGATCTCGGTAATGATATCCTAGAAAGAAGAGGAAAAAGAAATTTAAGTGCCGTGAGTGGCAAGAGCAAACAAGACTCAACCGATGGTCCAAAGAAGCAAGGGGCGTGCCTCTCCTACTGAAGACCATCTTAGAGATATCATCACCTGCATATATGACCAGGGTGAGGGATTTTGATCTTCATGTAAAGAATAAACCAGGAGGAAACTCACTTGGAGGACATATCTGTTGCACCTTCCGAACTGCATGGCACAGAACACCAACAGCAGCCCCAAGCTGTTCTGCACTTTTTAGATCAGCAGCTACATAACGCCAGCACTTTGCTTCATGCAAAACGCAAGATGCATAAATGAACCTCTGCCATGACATATGCAGAGCAACATCTTAAGTTATTTTCACCTGGCAATCTAAACACAATATATTGTTCCATACCTTGAACTTATCTGAGATGTCATTCCAATCACTTATGTTGAGTCTAAGAACATTGATGGCTTCTTCAAGAAATTGAGCAATCCCATAATTTAGTTTAGCAAGCAAACGTCGACTAGCTAAATTCTGTTCTGCCTTTTGAACGGTTACTGCCTACAACAACGAATAGTAAAAGCATTAATAATAACACCACAAAAAACAGGGAAACATTTCACTTCGCCACCATCATGGTTTGAATTCCATTTAGGTCTAAATGAAGAGAGCAAATCTTTGCAACCTATTGACAAGAAGCTAGGTAATCATATTAATTTCTGTTAAGATGAACCAAAATCTTACCTGTGCTTCTGCCAAACAAATCAGGCTCATCATTTTGGCCATTGAAGGTGTGACTTCAGGAGGTCGATCAGAAGGCAGACTTTGCAACAATCCTGGTAGCAATTCTTCTGCCAGATAAAGAAAAACCCCTGCAGCTCTTCTGTAAAGGGATGCAGCATCTACTAGATCTGGCATTCATAAGAACACTGGTTAAATGCTGCACTTCAACTTACTGAATTCATATGCCCCGATTCAAAGTAAACCATTTTGTCCTCTGATTTCGAGGGATGACTCCAGTGGCATTCAACTTAAACGAAGTGGCCAGGTCAATTATATTGCATGCAAATGCTAGTCTATGAAGGATATGCAAGCTACAGGTGTCATTGCTTTTAAATTTTGAAGCATAATAATACAACTCCAGGCAATAGCAATAGCATGGAGGCCAGTGTAACTCAAGAAAAACAAAGAATCAGACATGCAAGAACCAACTGCCAATAATGGTGGGTGGGCATGCAAAGGAATAGACAAGTATAAAATGCCTAGTAGAGCTTACCAACTCGAAGTACTTCGTTTGCCCTTTCTCGAAGAAGCGACGCATACAGAAACAACATCATTGTGAGCTCATATCGTAAATCATCAACTTGGAAATATTTTGGGCCTCTGAGTTCAGACCCACTTGGACCACTCATAACGCTTGTCCAACAGAGCTTGAGATCAATAGTCCACTGTATTATCTGTGCATTCTGCTCTTATGCATATATCCTTCTAACAAGGTTTTCGAGGAGTGGAACATATTTCTCCAACTTCTGCAGATTCTTTACAATCAAATGAACACGCAGTCAAGCTATTAGAAAGTAAAAAAATGCCTTCAAATTGAGATAAACATTTGTAATCAACAATAACAGCACAACCATCTTCACAAAAACCTATGACAAGCAACATTACCGTTGACAATTCTAACTTTACAGAGCTCATGAGAAACGAGATACAAATAAAAAATTACCCGTGCTCTTGCCATCAATCAAGAAATCCTCCATCTCAATCTGCAAAGCTTTGAGATTTCAGCTGAAATGTAAAGTCTTGTTTATTTTAAATCAATGTAAAATCTTACCTGCCAGTAGCCTTCCTTAGTGACTGATACATAAACATGATCGCCCTTATAATGGTCAGGATCAACACCACTAAATACCATCTCCCCTCCCAAATCATCTGACGTATCACAGTTTAACCAGAAAGAAAATACAGGTTCTGGCACTGAGTTCTGATCCAACATGTTGTACCTGTGCCATGATGATCCATCCCAGTTAGGAAAATGAACTGTAAGAGAAGGAAAACAAAAAAATAAAAAACATACCAAACAGGAACTACTCGTCCTTGAGAGATTTCTTGAAAACCAAGTTCCAAGATCCCGTCAAACTCTGTGCTAGATTTTTATGTGGCAGGGACGAAAAAACTTCAAAACATTACCTCCGAAACACCAAATCCTAAAACGTTTTTCTGGCAGCAAGCTTCGGATTCAAAGCCCTAAAACGTATTCTTACGCCTTAGCAGCTCCAAGAAATCCATCCCCGGACCGTGGAAAATGCATACAGCTGGGCGCCAAAACGTATGAGCGCCCGCATGTATACGTACTATTTTTTTCCGAAAAAACCCCTTCTCCGTCCACGCACATGTATTTTACGGAATACATACGTGAACCCCCCGGGCTCGCAACTTCACGAGTTTTTGATATTTTCCTGTAAAATAAGCTATACCATCCTTCCTTATATCTTACAAGGGTATTAATTTAACAACTTTACACGTCTTATTAATCAAAAAGTGTTTATACACAGGGCTTAAAATTTTATACATTGGCTTCAATATTTTTTTTATTTACAGTCAATTGCTTGCGGCGTTTAATAAACCTAACCAATTGCATATCCTTGGGCATGCAAGTGACATATTTGGCATGCAAGGTACATGCTAGGGAGTCTTCAAATTGCTGAATAATCTACATCTCTGCGTCCACTTGCAATGCCAGCGAGATAACATTAGTTGCTTGTACTTGTCGAATTGTGCCAAGATCTCTCGACAAACCGTTAAACCTTCGCCCATGAAATAAAAAGCTGTCATTCTACTGGTGATAATGGATCTCCTCAATGCTCAGGCAAAATAGAATCTCACCTGCATTAATTCAAAAAAAGATTTGCCCCCTTCAGGGCCTAAGAAAAGATGGTGTACAAATTAGAGAAAAGGGTATATATAGATATACAAAAATAGCCATAAAAATACTAGAATAAGCATAGAAACGATATAATTTATAAAAAAAAACAATGAAATATAGGAAAGAAACAATAAGAAAGATATATAAAAGATATCCCGAGCAATAAGAAATAGTTTTGCAATTTTGACATTGAAGTTTTATACACGGCCCGTATTTAAGGGTTAAATCATAATAGGTCCACACGTGGTTTCCAAATTTAGATATACAAAATTTGAATATCAATGTCCAAAAATAACATTTAAGAGAACTATTGGCATTAAAAACCACCATAGTCTACAAGATTGATACAAGAGACATCATTGACCAATTAAGCTTCCCATTGCAAAAATGTCCTTTGTATACCGAGCCCTTGCAAACTGCAAGGATGGGAAAGAGGACCATGTGTCATGCAGAAGCCAGCCATTGATTTCTATCAAATAAATTTTAATACTTTAACAAAGCAAACAAACGGTTTTAAACCAACAAGCTTTATTCAGCATTGCACATGCCAAACCTGATCACTTCAGCACTGCACATGCCAAACCTGATCACTCTGAGACATTTGAATGCGACAAGCATCTTAAATGGACTTACAGAATATGTAGAGATTATAATAAAGGGGTGAGAATTGAAGATTGCTTCAGATATCATGCCGTGGACCTGCATATATTTTATAATCCTTCATTCTTGGTTAGAAACTTCAAAGCACTGAAATATACACAAAGCATCTAATAAAATAAATATTGTAATAATATAGTTTGCTACAAACCCATGGAAGTAGGGGCATGAGCAAGAAATTGAGATGACAATTAGGAGCAGTGCTAAAGAGGCCGTAGAAGCAGGAAACTGAGAGCAAGATTGCATGTCGGCATTGGTAACCATGGAGGTCGAAATGCATGATCCCAATTACGAGACTGAATTACAAAGAAAACCATCTAATGCCATACACCTCGGAAAGCTTACTACAAGTGCTTTCCAACGCACCAAAAATTGCTCAATACGAACACCCGAGGTGAGAGATATCTGAGATTGAAGCAACGTCAAAACTAACGGTAACTATGGAGGCCGAAATATATGATCACAATTTTGGGACTGAAGTAGAGAGAAAATTTATCTGATGCAAATACACCCTTGGAAAGCTTACTGTAAGGGCTTTTCAACACACCAAAAATCGCTTGAAACGGACACCCGAGGAGGGAGATATCTGAGATTGAAACAGTGCCAAAAACCTAGCTCCAGTGAGCTGCGCCATCACCACATTAGCCAAACCTTTATCTAATATTCACATACAATCACACAATCTCTCCTTTTTTAGCCTTTATCTAATATTTTTTTGAAAATCAACGGCCAAGAAAAGGTGCACTCTAGAAATACTATTTAGTACAGTCAAACGAGTACTAAATAGTATTTCTAGAGTACCTAATCAATGGTGAGTGTAGCCCTTTCTTCGAGATCAAAAGAGGGGTGAAACAAGGCTGTCCTTTGGCTCCTTTCCTCTTCCTTATAGTTATGGAAGCTTTAAGCAATGCTCTCAAGAAATCTGAAAATGAAGGCAAAATTAAAGGCTTGAAGCTCCCAGACAATCAGGTATTTCTCAATGCTCATTTTGCAGATGACACTTTCCTATTTATCAAAATGGAGGAGGCCTCAATCACCAATGCCCAAGAGCTGCTCCATAAGTTTGGCAACACTTCTAGATGTAAGATCAACCCTACCAAATCAAAGTTGATGGCATATAATCAGGTAACAGGGCAGAATTCTGCTCATAATCTCGGCTGTGAGTATCTCTCTCCTACCACTAAATCTAAGATTCTAGGCATTCCTTTTGCTTTGAGAAGTAATGCTAGTGAGCTCTGGAGTGATATCATTGAGAAATTCAATAGGAAAGCTGATATGTTAAATAGTAAGTTTCTCTCCAAAAATGGTAGAGCTATCTTGGCTAATTCTATTATTTCTGCCTCTCATGTTTATCAATCCTCCATTCTTCTAGCTCCTAAAAAAGTTACCTCCAAACTGCAGAGTATTCTAGGTAGATTTATAGCTAATGGGGGTACTAGAAGAACCTGGATTCCTGTTGCCATGAAGGAATGTCTGAAAAGCAAGAAAAATGGCGGGTTGGGTATTATTAACATTGATAAGCAGAGCATGGCCCTGGCTGCCAAGTATATCTATAGAGCTGGCTTCAACAAGATCAATCATCCAGTGTCTGGCCTTATTAGACATTACTTATTTAGATGCAAACCCTTTGGCTGGAGAAATGTTAAGATGCAGTTGCCAGACAGTCTTTTCTTTGATTTCAAGGTTCCAAATAATACACCTGGTATCATAAAGAAATGGATTAAGGCTTGGAAGATTGGTTGCAAGATGTATAGTTGAAAGGAAGGGTTGTCTAAAGATCAATCTATTTTCCGGAACCCTTCTCTTATTATAAATAATCCTAACATGTGCTTGGCTATGAATTTTCCTATTCAATGCAGAAAATGGTCAGACAGGGGTATTACTCATATCTCTCACCTTTTTAATGATCGGGGGATAATTGAGTTTCATGATTCTGTTCTGGCTGACTTGGATGAGGAAAATGAGATGCTATATAATGCTATTAAGGTTTGCTTAAGTCTGGGTACTTGGCACAATGAAGATATCCAATGGCATCACAAAGGGAAAATTCTCTACAAAGTTAGTCTGATCTACAAGTTCCTCACAAGAGGTTACACCATATCCTTACATTTAAAGTGGGATATATCTGCAGACAGGTGTTCAGCCAATCTGAGATTCATGTGGAACTCCCCAATTAACACAAGGATTAAATCCTTCATTTGGCAGCTATGGCATAAGGCTCTTGCCACTAATTCCAAGAGGTTTAGATTGCATATGACCTCCTCTAATCTGTGTGAAAGATGTTTGCAGGAGCAGGAAGATGAAGATCACCTCTTTAGAAAATGCCTTTGGTCTGAATGGGTTCTAGAGCTGGCAGCTACTGAGTTTAACATTCCATACCTTTCTGAAACTGCCTTGGTGGATATTATATTTCCTTACCAGCCCAGAGATTGGAGAATTTATATCCTCCTTTGGAGGATGTGGAAGGCTAGAAACTCTCTCATCTTTAAAGAAGAGATTGTGTGGCCTAAGACTGTCATTGAACAGTCAAAATTTGATATAAAATGGATTAATGAAGTATTTGGGTAACTTATACACTTCTTCTTGCTTTTCAGGTAATATTTTGGTGGGATAAAAGAAGTTAAGATGGGACCGGATCAATTTGATGATCAATGCAATGTGGCTTGATCAGTTTGGAGCCAACCCTACGATATATCATGGAGATCAGTGTCGATGCGACTGCTCTTGCTTTCAGAATCTTGACAGCAGAAGAATGCTGATTTGTGAGGCCGTGGATCTTACTGGGCGTTTCAACCCAGCAAAATTCCAGACATGCAACTGTCTGTTCTGCCAATTCTGCTCGACTTCCAGAGGATTAGGGCGAAAATAGTGCCCATATGGGATATTTCTGACCATTGAACTTGCTGCCTTTTTCCTATTAGTCAATGCATGCTTATAATATATGCATTCCTAGATACTCATAGTCACCTTTTATAGTCACTTTTTGAGACTTAGAGAATGCATACTTATAATATTTGCATTCTCGAAATTTTTTGTAACAACTCGTTCTATATTAATATATACATACCAAGCCTTCAATAAAAAAAAAAAACAAACGAGTACATCAACCAAATCATAGCAAAACCATATTGAAAACCATACAAGAAACACAAAGGAAACCCCCTGTTATTGTGCTATATATTGGGCAAAGTAAATATGGTTCATTGTTAACCCAAAATGCGTTAAAAAATCACAATAAAGGATTGGATCAACTTTTAGATGCAAAATGTAGCTCTTTCGAACGTCTTTTGAACGTCCAATTATAATCCTTTCTTACGTCCTAGTTGGTTGCCTAGGCCAATCATCAGTTTTGTACGTTAAGCTTTTGGGCCCTTTTGAACCATCATGACATGAGCCAAAAAAATATTTCTTGTGTAATTGGGATTGAACTAATGGTGGACCAGCTATAGACAGGCAAGGAAAGATTGCAAAATAAAGAATTCTTCAAGTTAAATTATATGGCTAATTATATATTTTTTTTTAAGCACGACCATCTATTATCAAGGAAAAATCAAGATATATACAAAGGCACAGTGATATAGGATCAAAACCTAGAGGAGAAAAATTCCTCATGCCATCTTGAGGCATTTTTAATGGCCTCATCACAATCGAAATGTTCTACCACATCGAGATGATCATCAAGAGACATCAAGTTCTTCATACCACTGAATAGTACGACGCGAGATAGCCTCATGAGATGACATACCAAATTTCTTCCTAGCTGCCTTCTTCCAATTGACCTGTTGCCATGACTCTTTAGAGCACTGAAGATTAAGACCATCATCCATAACAATATCAGATTATGAAAGGAAGAAGAGGCATCAACATGGCTAAAATGACTTTGATGTAACTGGGTAAGGTGTCATATAAACTTTTTTTTTACTTTTTTTTTTCAGGATAAGAATACATATTATATTATCTCCTTCATATAAAATTATGTGGGTTGCTTTTTGATGATGTGCATAGGAGGGGAAAAATCCACGTGGATAGTTGTTTTTTGGTGATGTGTATAGGGGAAGAATTGGACGTGGACGATGGACTCTGAATGGAATACGATGGGAACGAAGGGCAACGGGAGTGAAGGAAGGAAAGAGCTTAACCTGGCGCCTACGATTTGAAGGGGATACCGATTGGAAAATTAATAGCAGCGGGCAAAGGAAGAGAGATAGAAGAGCGAGTCATAGGTGCATAGTAATTTGTAAAATTTACCGGAAAAATTTGGGGTAAACAATAGCAATTTTATTCAAACTGAGAGGTGTTAGGGGAACTAAGAATTCGTGCTGGTTAAGATTAGAAAATTTTTTGCCAAGGAGATTCTATCAAAGAAAAAGATGGAGGACCACAGCCAGCCATGGCAAATGCATAGAGGAATTATGCATGCCGCTCTTTCTAGGTTTTACAAGAAGAATTTTATCTAAGAAGAAAAGGGAAGATCACAGTCAAGTACAGTATGGACCAAAATTGTTTTGTGTAGAACTATACATGCCACTCTTGTTCGACTGACACTGTATATGATTTGATTTGCTAGGTAGTATCAAAAGGAGATATAAAGCCGAGTAAAAATAGGGAAGAGGACTGGGAAGACAATTAAAGTGAGTAGGATACATTTCCTGTTGTTTTTTTGTTTAAGAACACAGGAGACGGCTACAGAAACAGATTTTAAAACTTGCAGGATCACAGCCAGCTATAGTCTGGACTAAGAGTGTTTGATGTAGAACTATACATGCCATTCATTCTAAACTAACACTACATATATGATTTAATTTGCTAGTTATAAAAGTAGGGAAGAGAAGTGAGGAAGACAACGAAGGTGAGTACCATATGTTTTCTGTTGCCATATAATTTGATTTGATAGGTATATAGGATAGATAGATAAACTATATAACATGGATGAGATACAGCTTTGCAATTGAAAATGCTAGCAAATGTGCATCGAAATTGTAAACTGCAATGTTTCTTGGTTGTTTACCTAGGTTGTATTTATATATGGGTGCGTAAAGTCAAGGAAACAAATGATAGATGGATGTTTTCGAAATCAACTTTTGAAATCTTTCATTAGTCTCTCCCTCCTCGAACAGTTTTATTTAAGTATTCGCTTATCAAAGACATATTTCATACAAAAAGATGCAAAAAGTGGGCTGACATCTATCATTATAAGCGAAGGCGTAACCATTGCTATAGAGAACTTCATGGCATCTTGCAAATGGTGTCTTTGATACATGCCACATATTTAATCCGGCTCAATTTCAGGAGGTAATATATGTTACTTATTGTAGATTCTAGATAAATTAAAACTCACATTTCGTTTCTTTATAGCTTGTTAATCTTAAATTGAAGTAGGTTATTTATGTGCACGTTATATATAGTAAACAAGGTGTTGTCGCACAATGGGTTGGCCCCTAGAAAGATGTTAGGAAATGGTGTTGCGAGACAAATTTACCAAAAGATTTGAGAAATGTCGCATGTGTATGAGAAATTGTGTGTATAATGTAATGTCAAATAAATATTCTACTAGTTATGGTGCCCAGCATTGCTGGGCATGAGCTGGAAACCTGTAAATCTTTCCGCTTTAATGTTCGCATCGATATTTGTATTTCTGAAACCTCTAATGTTGACAAATACTCTCTGACAACATATTTGCAAACGAAGCACTCTAACATGAAAGGGGCAAATGCAGATCCATTAGGACATGACACTAACATGAGATAGAAAACGTGTCGAGCGTTACGACAATGATCGAACAAAAAACATGGAGAATCAAACAACAATAAACTAGATCTAGGAAAAATGGTACGTGATAGAATCGGAAAGGCCTGGTATCCCTAGGGTGAAATGGAAGTGGGAGACTGTTTGCACCTTAGCTCTCGAGCTCCTGGCTATGGCGTCTTTATGCTCTCTAGCTCGGGGCAGACCCTTTCTCCAAGACCTATAACACCATCATTGGATATGTCCAGTAGTTCTATCGAAAATGTTACTGGTGTAATAGGTCATAAGGAGTTTATCTTCCCAATTGTTATTCTCTGATCTTGGTATGGGACACGAGTGCGCTAAGCTACACTACTGACAAAAAACACAACCTGAATATGGTATTGCTCTTCATGTGGTTTTGCTGATGTACATTTATATTTTTGGGTTCAAACCTGAATATGGCATTGCTCTTCATGTGGTTTTGCTGATGTACATTTATATTCTTGGGTCCTAGTGAGTGAGGCCAATTAGCCTGGAGATTTAATTCCGTCAACAATTTTGCACAGAGCAAATTTGATTCTCTATTTTGCACTACTGGCACTTGCAAGCCCCCTTTTTTTTCTTTGAAAAATCTATTGACCTCTAATGGGGTATATAACATGAATCGTTTGCCAATCAAAGGCACGGAATAAACCTAGTGAAGCATTCTTGAAGCATTGTTAAGCAATTATAAAAACATGAAAAAGAAAGCTGCGAATCTGTGGCATGTATTCATTGTATGACAAACATTTTAACAATAATGTTAAAACTCATTTTCAACACAACTGCCAATGCCAGCAGCATCTAGGCTACTAATCCAGAAAATGCATTGATAATGCTTTAGTTTCTTGGAATGCATGCCACATGTAACAAGCGTTACTCTACACCTTGAGCTCTCTACACAAGCTTAGGAGCTTGTGAAAGAACTTGTGACCTTGCTTTGATTCTCTTCATAGCAAAATAAGATGTTATTCGCCATTATTATCAGACCTATAATAGCCATTTTGAATTGGATTTATGGTCTGGAACCCCTAATAAATATTTCAATATTGGATTGACCGTATAACTAAGGATATGCTGAACAAAAGGATATTATGCTTTAACAATGCTAACACATCTGCAAAATAGTAATCATATGTTCTAGAAATACTGAGGCAAAAACGGACAAGAATGCTGACAAGAATGCTGCTGCAGACGGACGGCTTCAATGCATACTTCAACTCTGTCTTCTCATCTCAGACCTGATATATCCATGCTCTTAGCCTTTCCCCCAGGAAACACATTTTGCTCTTATTTAATTTAGTGCTGGCTTACCTTCTTGGTGGATTCAATTTTGGCAGGTTATCAGTTTTCTTTCAAGGTCCACAATTTCTATGCATTGTGGAAGTTACAAAAATTTCTGCTCTACAAGAACGTGAATACTATTGGATCTTCTTAATTGCAGCTGCTCATCTCTATCATTGGATACAAACTTATCTTCAGTGTCCTATTGTTATTTGCTGATTATGATACACATTTTGGTATGCTTATTTATAAAGGCATACAACGACAATGTATCTGAGATTTTATAATTAATGACAAAACCAACTCTTACTTTCAAAAAAAAAAAAAAAAAAAAAATGCTGCTGCATCTCCAGATAACCAAACACAAGTACATATTGATAGCAAGTTAGTGAAACCATTATGGCCGGGATTAAAAAACCTCGCCCTTTCGTGTTTTTCGAGGAAAAACCCTGACAATAATGGGATCACTAACCTATGCTAGATTCATAATCTCAAAAGAATCTATACCCTCATGCTGACCAGCCTATATAGTAATGAAGTTGCAATAACAAACTCATGTTGGAATTGTCTCCTCCACTGAACTTCGTTTTGTGCTTGGAATCCAAACCTTCATCCAGAAATACAAGCTATAGGGAAAATCGCTCACCAACTATTATCCTGCATACACAAGAAAAATGAACCAAACGCCCCTAGGGCTACATGGGCACGAGGGCCTCCAACTAGGCACGAGGGCCTCCATCCAGGCACGAGGGCCTCAACCAGGCACAAAAGGCCTCCAACTATGCACCAGGCCTCCATCAGGATGTAGGCCTCCAACCAGCCACTAGAACCTCTAGAAAATTAGCTTACCAATAAGGAAAACGAGAGCAAGGGTGGGAGGGTGGGGAGCCAAACTGCAGAAAAGGAACGGGAGATGCAAAAGCGAGCTGATGACGAAGGAAGAAGCGAGAAAACTGCTAAATAGAATACTAGGAAAGAAAGGACAAAAAATAACTAACTGCTAAAACTACCATCGTATTTCTAGAACTTCGTTTACTTTCTATTCGGTGAAACAAAAGTAAACGTCATTTCTAGAAATACTGAGGAAAAAACGGACAAGAATGCTGAAAAAGAGGCAGAGCATGAAACAATAAAGCAAGGCCAAGAGCAGAAAAGCTAGCAGGCGTACCTATGAATAAGGTCACATGCTAAAATACTGAAAGGAACAAATCCAAATGAACACATAGTAGCAAAAGAACGAATGGTCGGTAAGAAAGAACAAAGTTTGTAGGTTCGACTTATGGTTGGGAACACTAAGAACCAAGGTGAAATCAACCCTTAGCTTATCTCTTGCCCATCAAGCAATCTTAAATTAGTCACACAAACAACAATTTAACTCAAACCTCCAATAACTAGCAAAGCCTACAACTTAGGATTAAAACGTTCTCATCATTGAACCCAAACATCGAATAAGTAGTAAAAAACCCACAACTTAGGACTATAATGGTCTCAACCTAGTAATTCACCAGATCGATCTTAACGAGCAGGAGAAGTCAAGACTATCTATGGTTTTGTTAAAATAAAATTCATTAATGACAAGGGAATGTGAATCTACGCTTGGGCTAAATCTTAGTAAAACCACAACGATTAAAATGGACCAATGGATCAAGAAGTAGTTATCAAGGCTAGGTTTCAGAAAGGCGAAAACAGAGCGGCTAAACCCTGGCCGGCGACCTGGCATGTTGTTGCTTGAACTGAAGGCAAAGAAACAGAGCGTACCTGGTCGACGATCCTGGCATGGCATGAACTTTGCTAGAGACTGCAACCTAAGTGTGTAAGCCGTCATGGCAAGATCAAGAACACGGCATGGCAAGAACAGGTCTGTTAAGAAAGCAGGGAAAACACGGCAAAAGGGGGTTTGATTTATATAAGACTGTAGATAGCAATAGAGATCATAGCTTTTGAAATTTGGTTGTTCTAGCATTGCCAGAGATTAGAACTACTAAAACGACTACAGACGGGTAGCCACAGATTATTAACAACCGATAATCATGACAGGAGCAAGCTGAGATCTGTAAATTACTTCTGAACTCTGTATCTTTTCAAGACAGCCAAAACACTTCCTTATTTTTCTAAAGTAGACCACAGAGCCACAATAAGTAGAATGGTTGAACCCAATAACTGCAACTCTCTTTAAACAGAGTAACTGAATCGAATAATTATCCTTTAGCAGATTATTTTAGCACAAATTGACAAACATACAGAGTCTCCTGGCAGATTCATGACAGATTTTAGAGCCACAAAACATCTAGCAAAGATCCTTTCTCACATCCAAAAGGGTTAAATCCCCCATTTCGTATAACTCTGCCACTCTTGGCCCCTCCCTATCTCTGATGCAGATTAGATTTTTCCTTTTAGAAATTAAGGTGTTACCTTTGTCAATGATGCCTTTAGCTGCTGAGTCCAGGGCCTTGTGCAATCGCAAATGGCCCTCTAAATCTGCGAAGGAGTCTTCTAATTGATTCAAGAAATCAAACTGCTTGATATTTTCCTGATACTTCAAAACAGGGGTTCTTGGTCTCTTGCCCTTTCATTGGATCTCCTCTTGCAAAGATGCGATCTTGGATTCCAATGCCACAACAGCTTCTGCCTTAGAGCCCAACAGATTATCCAATTTCGCCTGCAGTCTGTTTTCCATGATGCCATTTAGATTTCCCATCTTGGCTTCCAACACGCCCTCCATGGCTTTAAGCCATGCCGGAACCCCATCAGAAGCCTCTGCTGCAGACCTCTTCCTAAGCTTTATAGCATTAGCCTTTGGAGCCATAGTAAATCAACGTGGATGCCTAAGAAACTTGATGCATAGGGGAGCCAAAGCGAGCCAAACTGCAGAAAAGGAACGGGAGATGCAAAAGCGAGCTGATGACGAAGGAAGAAGCGAGAAAACTGCTAAATAGAAAACTAGGAAAGAAAGGACAAAAAAATAACTAACTGCTAAAACTGCCATCGTATTTCTAGAACTTCGTTTACTTTCTATTCGGTGAAACAAAAGTAAACGTCATTCATTTGATAGTGAATAGGCTTATCAAAATTTTGTTCTTACCTCAACTGATAATGGTAAATGAACTTGAAATTGTGATGAAAGATACTACAAAATAAATGTCTCTAGGGAACCTCAGCAGTAGATAAGGCTTGCAGTTCCTTCAAAAGGTCTTCAAAACCTAAAGAGAAAGATATGGAAGAATAGAAAGTACTTAGTTTTGAAATTCTCCCAAAAATTTACTTTTAACTCCGATCTTCATTTAAGCTGAAGTCCTTTCTAAACTACCAGAAACACGATCACCTTATGTTAGCATGTGCGATCTGAAGAGCTCTTCAACAGATTGTAAAGGACGGGTATTAATTGCAAAAATACTAGACTTACTACCTCAGCTGCTCTTCTGCAATTTAGAAAATGGTCGTACAGTAACGACACTTCTAGTAGAAAGTAATGACTTTATATTGACGTACAGAAGATTCACCTCAACTATATTGTAGGATACAGATGGAGGCGCAGCAAAATACAGTCCTACATGGAAAAATAGCATCAGCCTCATCGATTGGCTTCCTCTAATACAAATGCAATTGGATTGTATGGAATGTTGTTGTACAAATCTGTTACTTTATCTCCCTGCTGCTCTTTTAGGCAGGATACCTACATCATTAACAGATCATACATATGCATCAAACATCAGATAAAGAAGGATTAATTAAAAGATTATAGGCAGAAAGGTTTTAAACATTGATGATAAATATCTCAAAAGAGGAAAAGCCAAAAAGTTTCCACATTCTTCTGCAGATATAAAAGAAAATAGGGGTCCGCGGTGCCCAGAATACAATTAACCAAGGATAAACAAATTCGTCACAGAAGGCTGACAAGCTAATCTCCTCTATAAGATTTTGTGTTGTGTCTTCAAGCAGAAAATGAATTAAACTTAGTTACCTAAAACATTTATCTACCTGCTGATGTGCATCTTACCATGCCTGCATACGAAACTCCAGAGACATATAACAAGAATAAGGTAGCAAATGGCGATTCTTGAGTCTAAGAACCCCCTGCACATTAAATCTCATATGGATGCTTTGGAAGACCCCAATTTTGAGCAACGGAAGACCCTACTATCCGACAGGCTTGTATCCAAGAGAAACGACTCAGCAACCCTATTTCGTTTGTTATTCCTGGGGGATAAAGGCAACGATCAAGGCAGTCTATCCATAATGGCCTGTGATACGGATAGATTGGAGTATGAAGATGTTATATGGGTAGGTAAAGGCTCAGCAGGCATCAACACCATAGTGCAACTTGAAAGTGATGGGAATTTAGTACTTACAAATGAGTTAAATCTGACTATCTAGTCTACTAACACATCTAATCAAGGAGTAAGGAGAATACGGCTTACTGAATATGGAGCCTTGCTTCTTCTTAACAGTACCAATCACACGATATGGAGCAGTTTTCAAAGCCCAACAAACAAGCTTGTATGCGGCCAAGTTCTGCAACCTGGCATGGAGCTTAATGGAGATTACCATCTCTGAGCAGAGCAAAATGGAGTTGCTCTCTACTTCCATCAGCATTTATATCAAGAATGGAATTGGAATGTTTCATATTTGAAGGTCACTACGTTTGTTGTTCTCCGTTGTAATGCATTTTATGCAAAACTTCAGCTAAGATATCATTATGCAGAACTTCAGCTAAGATATCATACAGGAAACATCTCTTATGCCGGATATTATGAGCAAAATTATAAGTATGGATTCGAGGAGTACTAGGCAGCGTGTGTGCAGCCGTCGCTGCTGCTTGTGTCTTGGTTGGCCGTGTGGATATGGCAAGCTCAATTTGCGGGCTAGAAGGTTTGCACAAATGTCACTAACAACAAGGGGCGTTTGCCAGTTCTTTCTGGTGATAGGGAGTTTGGAGGCGGTTTTTTTATATTCTAGGTATATACTGGCATATACCCAGAACATGTCAAAAACCCACGTAACCAAGGGATTGCCCCCTAGGGGCAACCCAAAAAAGCTTCAAGAGTGTGTAAGCCAACTTTGTATCAATGTTGCTCTAAATACATAGCACAATAACAGAGGGGTTTCCTTTTTGTTTTTTGTATGCTTTTCAATATGGTTTTGCTATGATTTGGTTGATGTATTCGTTTGACTATACTAAATAGTATTTCAAGAGTGCAACTTTTCTTGGCCGTTAATTTTCAAAAAAAAAAAAAAAAAAAAAAAAAAAAAAAAGACTGTGTGGTTGTATGTGAATATTAGATAACGGCTAAAAAAAGAGAGATTGTGTACTTGTATGTGAATATTAGATAAAGGCTTGGCTGATTTTGGTGATGGCGTAGCTCACTGGGGCTAGGATTTTGGCGCTGCTTCAATCTCAGATATCTCCCTCCTCGGGTATTTATTTCGAGCGATATTTGATGCGTTGGAAAGCTCTTGAAGTAAGATTTCTAAATGCATATAACATCAGTAATTTTCTCTCTACTTGAGTCATGGAATTGGGATTATCTATTTCGGCCTCCATGGTTACCGTCAGTTTTGGCATTACTTCAGATATCTCCCACCTCGGGTATCCATTTTTAGCGATTTTTGGTGCATTGGAAAGCCCTTACAATAAACTTTCCGAGGTGTATGACATCAGGTGGTTTTCTTTGTAATTCAGTCCTATAATTGGGATCATCGGCCTCCATGATTACCACCGCCAATATGCAATCTTGCTCTCAATTTCCTGCTTGGCCACTTCAGCACTGCTTCCTAATTGTCATCTTAATTTTCTTGCTCATGCCCCTGCTCCCATGGTTTGTAGCGAACTGTATTATTACAATATTTATTTTACTAGATGCTTTGTGTACATCTCATTGCTTTATAGTTTCTAACCAAGAATACACCCAAACCGAAGGGGGTTTCAGGGGGAATTTAATTCTAAAGTGTTGGATGTAATGGTTTGTATTAATTCAAAAAAAAAAATTAAGGCCCGTGTGAATATGCACACTAAAATCAAGCTAACTTCAATTTTGCAGATGATTTTAGTGGAGTGCAGATAAAAACAATCTGTGTATGATGCTTGATGCCGACCAACAAAGGTGCCTAAGGACACAAGGGAACCATGCGCTAGTTCTATGTCGTCTTCTTCAACATAAAGTAAGTGCTAAAGTGAATGACATGCTTAAAGACAGACTGCTCCAACCTCCTTCAGAACGACAATCACATGTTTTAGAAATAATTCTGAATTGAGAATGTTTATATGGAACCATACAATAATAAAGTTGATTGTGCACCTCGAATATTGTCTGTTTTTCTCCAATTCGATTTCCAACACATTGTTTTTTATGTATCAAACTAACATTTGACCCCAAAGAGGCCAATTCGATTTCCAACACATTGTTTTTTATGTATCAAACTAACATTTGACCCCAAAGAGGCTACCGAAAAAATTTCGTACACATGCATAGTATATTTCATACATATTTCATATATTTCATACAATTATTATGCATATTACGTACAACTAAACCATTGAAAAGGACATCTGACACATTAAGAAATTGAGCCATTAAATTAAACCCCCCAAACCCCACAGTTATTTTTGTTGATCTTCGTGTAGGGCGTAGCAGTTGGTGAGGAGCTCCAAACATATATGCCCGATATATGTACAATGCGCTTTACAACCTCTATTCTATTCTATTCTATTCCTTTGGTTTAATTCCATATTCAAAACTAACAGTTAATTAAAACTTGCTAAAAAATGAGTAGTGCTTAACAATGACCAGGATTGCCTAAAATCGGCATCCAACTGTCCTAGCCTACTGATGGATGCCTTGCACGAATATCAGCAAAAACAACTTGGGGGTTTAATTCAATGGTTCAATTTTTAATGTGTCAGATGCCTCTTTCAAAGGTTTAGTTGTATCGAATATGTATAATAGTTGTACAAAGTATGTACGAAGTATATTATGTATGATTGAGATTTGCAAGTCAATTAAGATGCTTTTCCTACAGAGCTTTAGTCACTGGTCCCCATTACAAGCTCTAAAGCTAAGTGAGGCAGTCATTTATCTCCAGTTGCATATATCTTTTGAGGATATAGTGCATGGACACTTGCTATAGCATACTAGGGCTTATATTAGAATGTCTGGCAACCATTGCCTTTGAAAGTTCATATAACGAGGTTATATAAAAGTACATGTCCACAATTCTAATATCTATTATCCTGGACAGTAATAGGTATGTTATGTTCTTAGTTTGGGTCCCATAGACCTTTTTGGCCTCTGATGATGAAAAGCATAAGGGTAAGCTGTTTGGGACAACTTTTCGTGTTTTCTTGTTGGATGCTGCGGCCAGTTGCAACCGGAAATAGCTCACCGGAGCAAAGAGGAAAAGCTGGTACAAACAGCTTACTCTCACAACATAACTGTTAGGGAGCTTAATGAGTTTATGACTTGGCTTGATAGTAATATACTTGTTGTTTTCTTTGTTTGGGTCCCATAGGCTAATTGGTCTCTACGGCCGATAAAAATACATTCCATTCTATTCTGTTCTATGCTATTCTATTCTATTCTTCTGCGTTTTACCTATGTAGGACAATCATTAAGAATCGGAGGATCCAAACATGATTCCAGATAATTGTGCAGTGGACATGGCTGCAATAAACTGCAGTACTGGAATAGAATGCGACCCAACTGTTATATTGTAAAATCTGAATACTATTTCTAAACTACACTACATTGCATGTGGTTTATGGGCCGAATTATTCTAGGGATGAAATTGTTTTCTTGCAAATAAATAAATACCTTTTTCAGTTCTCCTTGTACTTGAATATTTTGTATTGATAGACCTTTTTATGCGTTCGTATTTCCTTATGCACCATATGTTTAAAATCACCTAGCAAAGGCGTTGTCGGGGGAATAAATGTACCATTTGCTTTTCATAGTCCGTTGTATGTATCATTTGTCTTTTCGTCTTTTGTTGAGCCATCATTATAACAACCGAAATACCACTTCCCTTCGGTGCATGCTTGAAACATTTTCTATGTCTTATTCTATGGTCATTGCAATAATCATTTTAATTTTAAATTCCAAGACTTGCATCTCCCCTTCTTAAGAAAACCTTCATGCCTTGAAACCGACAAGGGGCACCGAACATCATTGGATTTGAGTAAATTAAAATTTCAAAGATGGATTAAAGAAAAAAGAAAACTGCTCAAGTAAGTGTGTAATTTCACCTCAATGTGGCCAATAGATATTTTGACCTTGTGACAAACATCAAGAGATCAAAAAGACTAACTAGAATTTCTAGCCATTGATGGCCACATGAAGGGCATTTGTCAGTTTGTGCACGTCATGCCCTTTCCACATGCATACATCATCTCCTTTGTAAGGGGGATAGATTCCCACACCATTTTGGTTGATTTGGTACCCATTATATATGTTTGTTTGAAATTGAGATAAGCTTTGTAACGAGCCTTTTGACAAAACTGAAATCGTTGATGACATTACACCACTCATGACATGAGAGTTACATTTATATGAGGGATCTAGAGCTTGGTAAGTTGGATGACACGTGTCCATTCCCATCCTGAGTATGATTTCTAGCACTAGCTACCATCTTGTCCATAAGTTACGGTCCACCCACCGTCAAATTCATCATAGAACCATTTATCTTCGACATTTGGTCATGTTACGCAACATATGACTACAATGCTCTAGAAGTCTTCATATTACATGCTTTACATGACTCAGAGTCTACGGATCCTTATCGCCGCTCGTCCATAATGTTGCAATCTCAACCTATGACTAGATGCTTCTGTTAGTATGTAATGCACATGCACATGATTATGTTAATCTCAAGACAAGCTTGTGTCCCTCATGTACGATGATCTACTAATATCAATCTCAGTGGGATTAAGCCTATACTAATCTCAAGTCTAGATGACTAGTCTATCACTGCAGTGATTCACATTATATATCAGTTGATAAAACCCTAGCTTTGGATAAAAGCGTGCAAAGAAAAGGCTTTGAAATTTAGGTGTTGTTGAATCATGTTGGCCTTGCGTTTTGTTTTCACCCTTCTAGCAAGAATATTGAGATAGGAACGAGTGTTCAACTTGAATAAACACTGGTTTAAATCACGCGAAAACATCTACAGCGTGCAGAGCAAGCAATCGTATTGATTGTATGCATTAGCTAGTCTGGATTCATCATACCGTTCTTCTGGAGGTGAAAGTCAAAAGACCGCTTCTGATAGAGAGAAAGTGTGGTAAATGATGTATTACCGCAGAGCAGGGCTGATGGAAGCATGCATTAGTATAGGCGATGAATGGCAATGATACGGAGAGTGAGATGGCAGAGGAAGTGCGGATGGAATGAGAAGGTGGTGATCGATGGGGGATGGCAGAGGAAGAGGGTGTAAGAGCATTGTCGTGTTTGAACCATGCGCGGGGGGCTAAGTCCCTAAAAATTGCGGTGTATTTTTTGCGCTCCATTATCAGCCACGTATATGTTAAGGATATGCCATGAATATTCGTGGTTTAAGCAGTCACTGGCTAAGATTTACGACGCTGGGGGTAAGAGCTAGGGGTGTGTAATGGGGTAGAAGGAGGAAGAAGAAAATTTGTAAAAAGCCTAAGAGGCTTGTTTATCAAAATGTGACGTGGAAGCCACGTGGGAAGATATTTTGCCACGTAGGAAAATATGTTGCCATGTGGAGGATGTGCATGACGTGAAAAAGGCGCAAACACGCAAAGATTCCAAGGCTATAATGCCCGGGCGTTGCGGTGTAAACGGGGCCGGACTAAGTACATGTACTCCAAGCCCTGGGGCTATGGCGTTCTCTGGGAAAAGACATCATGGCAGGACAGAGGGAAAATTGCAGACTAAATCTGGCTTTGGAGAAACTGGCTATGGAAGGACAGAAAACGGTTTCTTTTTTTTGCTGTGGGCACCGGCCAGATCGGCCCTCCAAATGTAACAAACTGGCTTAAACAGACTGATAAAAAACAGGGCGCATGATTCCGAATTTCTCCCCTTCCCTTTATTCATGAATTGCAGCATCAATTTGGGCCCAAATCGATGCGTGAATGCTCGGGAAGCTTGATGCAAGGTGCCGCTGCAGCATAAAAATGTGTTTTTATTCATTATGGGGCTCCTGATAGATAGAAAGAGTGCGCAGGACGCCTGTGACTGCAAAAAGGCTTCAATTTTTCTGGCCCCCTTGTATAAATCCTGCAATTGGGTCCGGATTTCCGATCCGTGCTGATCGATTATGTGTAAGGAGTTGGGCTTTGAATTGGGATTTGATTTTGGGTTGGGATTGGCAGGGCGTTTCGGGTACTACATTTGCCAAAATCATGCGCGATCTGGAAGAATGGTTGATGGTTTAGCTGTTTAATCGGATAGAAATTTTAATCTGTGCTTAGAAAAATGGGAAGGCAGCCCTGTTGCGATAAGGTGGGCTTGAAAAAGGGGCCCTGGACTGCAGAAGAGGATCGGAAATTGATCAATTTTATCACCCGCCATGGCCACGGATGCTGGAGAGCTGTGCCAAAACTTGCAGGTAATTGAAAATTTTTGGCCAAATTTGACGTTTTGGGCGATTAGAAACCGGACTAGACAGTTTTTTTCTTCTTTGCATGCTTGTAAATCCATCCATGCAGGTCTTCTTCGATGCGGAAAAAGCTGTCGGCTTAGATGGACGAATTATTTGAGGCCGGATCTAAAGAGAGGCCTTCTTAGCGAATCGGAAGAGCAGCTGATTATTGATTTGCATGCAATTATTGGCAACAGGTTTGTTGGATCGATCTGCAAACTGATTTCTTAGCAGTTTTTAGCCTAATGTTTGAGAAATTTGAGCCGATTCATAGCCAATTCTTAGTGGGTTATGTCGAATTTCTATACAGATGGTCCCGCATTGCAGCTCAATTGCCAGGCCGAACTGATAACGAGATCAAAAATTACTGGAACACAAGGATCAAGAAGAAGCTCCGGCAAATGGGCATTGATCCAAATACCCACAAACCGATCGGATCAGTTAATGGGGACAATTCCGATCTCCAAATTCATCACAGCAACAGCCTCGCCGCTGCAGCAACCGAAGAGTCCGAGGCAAAAAACCCTTGTTGGGCACCTTTAAATTCAAAATCTGATCTACCAAAGACGGGTTTTGAATTGAGTGGGGGCAAAATTATGTTTCCGGGCCAACAATCAGAAGCAGTGGATTCAAATTCAATTTTGGGGCGACAGATTACTACAACAAGCTCTTCGTCCAGGATATCAGGCAGCCCAAATTCGAAATCGCCCACAAGCGTAATTCCTCCGGAAATCGAAGAAGATTCATCGGATTCGTTTCCTTGCTTAAGAATTGGGGAAAGCTGCGGCAGAAACGGGCACGCATGGCAGGATTTGAGCGGCCCAATCCACGAATTGCTGATGAGCTGCTGCACAGGGGATCAGGGGCAATTTCAGGCATCGGAAAATCTGGCACAATTCGTTAAGCAGGAGCCAATTCTGTGGGATTTTGTGGACCAGGGCTCTTGCATGAATAACTACTTTTTGGATCCGGCGCCGGAATTCCTGCAGTGGGAAGAAATGGAGATGGAGGGCTCCATCGGATCGTCCAGCTATGGCGGATCCGGCAATCTGCTGCAAATGCCTGAATCCAGCGACTATTCTGTTTCTGTTTGGGCGGATCAAGAGGCCGATGCGTGCCATGAGCTCCAAAAATTGGCAGCCATTTTGGATGAAATTTGAAATCTGACAACTGGCAATTTTGTTTTTGAAATTTTATTTGCTCTTGACCATTGTAAGGGTTGAAAAAGCTGCCAGATCCTTTTCTTTGTCACACAAAAGAGGTGTAGCTTGGATTCCCAGCACTCCCTTTCTGTCTGCTTGTTTTTTTTTTTTTTCCCATTCCAATGGAGTGGTTGTTTGCCTAGCTTCTAGCTTACATAGCTTTGTAAAGAAGAAACAATTTTTTGAAGAAATCATGGTTCTTATATATTCCCACCCTGAAAGTTCACAGTTCACCACTTATAGTTGAATTGGTATATTTTCATGTTCAATTCAAGTAACTCGATGAGTCGTATCATGTTCTATTTTCATGTTCATTTCAAGTAAATTGATGAATCAGATCGTTTTCTAGCACCAAATTGGCTTATTCTTCACTTTGATCCAAGACCTAGACTAGTCAGAGATGGCTACAGATCATGGCTACACTGATTAGGCAGACATGTCTATCCCTTTGCACCTTTAGAATTCACATGCTTAATTCACATGCCCTTTTTTCCTCATTTGATCCCATGATCAAAGACTAGTTAGACCGTGCTTTCTGCCCCATGTGCTTGATTCACATGCCTTTTTTATGATCAAAGACTATAAGACCATAACTTATGATCTTACCTTTGTGAAATAGCCCTTATCTATCCCTTTCTTGTGACCAAATGGACATGGTGTGACATTCATTTAAGACGGGCATTGCTTGTCTTGAGTGTGATTGATTAGATGTCCTCATTCTTGTGATGTTGTTCTAGTTCAAGAGCACCCTTTTTGCCTTTACTTTGATACCTTCATCCTCAAGAAAAATATGTGACTTAAGTTTTCCCCTAAGTTTCTCTTCTTCTTTTTCGGCTTTATTCTTCTATGTATGATGACACTCCTTTCCCTAGGTAACCCTTGGAACCATCATTCAAAATAACTGCTTTAGCGTTATTTTATCAATGCTTCTCAACCTAGAAATTGCTATTTTATCAATGCTTCTAAAACTAGAAAGCCTGACCCATAGAATCTTGCCCTACCTTAAATGAATTGGCATACATTTGTCTTGATAATCTTAAAATATTTGGCATGAAAAGTGTTGAGGGCAATAATCTAAAGCATGTGCATTATTCACATGTGCAATGGCCCAAAGAACTTCGCAAGCAAATCTCATTATACCTTTGACTCATTGACGTGGGTTGCCAATTTTGGTCAATGCCACAATTTTAAACGGGGTTGTGACTTGCTAATGGTGGGCCTTAAAATGCCATTTCATATTGTTTATCAGCCGACTTAGAGGAAACTTGTTCACCTAACGTACATCTTGAGCATATATTAAGGTCATAGCAATATTATGATGGTTTGAAGTTTCACGTTCCAGTAACCATTGTTGTGACGGCCCCAGCTCATATACGATGCCCCGATCGTATACAAACTGGAGATCATCCCTCAAACCAGCATTTGCTCGCTGACATGAGGCCGTCCACCTAACATCGGGCCCTTGATGGTGGCCAAGAGCCCGACGGGGAAGAATGGACGTGTCATTCATCCCGTCTCCCTCGGGATCGTCCTAGCTGCGGAAGCATAAACAAACATGAGCACATGACAACAACAATAACATACCCACCTCGAAGGGTGGTCCACCATATCACAGAGCTGCAACAACACATCAGTAACATCAACATAACATGGGGAGATCCTACCCAGGCTCAGACTCATGGGGAAAGACTGACGGCTTGGGTCTCCGGATAACAATGCATGTAATTCATGGCAAATGGATTTGGGGCATAGGAACATGGCCGTTGGGTAGTCCACTCCATCCGCCCCTCCCATTGCATACTTTGCGATAGGTCGGGTGTATTGGAGCCCCGGCCGTAGCCCCGCCGGGTGAATAGCCGGAGGGGCTCTTTGCATTGGGTTGCATCTCCCCGCCCCGATGAGGCGGGGAGGGGATCACTCCCCTCCGGAAGGTTCATGCCAATCACAAAGCAGCCGAGAGAGCCACCGCTGTGATATCTGACTTGAACCCCTAGAAGATGACGCATCACCCAAGAGGTGTCGAGCCCATACCCTGCCCTCACGCAGTGCCAGGGTATTAGGCCTGGCTCACAACGTTCCCCGGCCGTTGCTACGCACCAGAGGGATCAACCGTGATTAGACAAGACCTCCCTTGTCAGCCGGTCTAGCTCCGCCACCCACAGCCAGGCGGGCTCTTATGCACAAGCCGCATTAATTAGGAATTAATGGGCTAAAACTAGGATCATCCATCTACTTGGGCTCTGGGTCTCTACCCCCCTTCCCAATACACAAGAGTGGCGCATAGAATGTCAAAACATCAACACAACAGAACTGAAATAATAGAATACATCTACTCTAATCTACCTAATCATACATGGTTAGGTTCCTTTGTTAGTGTTTATCATTCTTAGGCTGTAGGGGTCACCTATAGCTAAGAATGGATACTAATCCGATGGAATGAGGGCTGAAAACTCGGATCTAACTATCGGATCAACCACTAACCCGCTTCTTGGCTGGCTCCCACTCCTCTGAAAGCGTCCATGCTGCTGGATTTCGAGATCGGCGGGTCTTGGATCGAGCTGCAACCTAGGAATTCCGATTCCTCTGCTACTCTTCAGGCGAAATGGCGTCCAATGCTGCTCCAATCCGACCTATAGGGGCTGGAAACCGAAAGGGTTTCCCTTTTAGGGTTTATGCCCCTTTATCCCCATGAATTTTAGGGCTGGGCCCTTTTGGTCAATGGGCTATTGCCACATGGCAAAAGATATTATATTCACATGTGGCCTTAACATGTGCAATATAATGGTTCACAAGGTCGTACCCTAGGGTACTACCCTTTACGATCGCCGTGTACATGTCGTCTGAGTCGACATGTACTAGTGGCGACGTCGATTATAATATACGTTATTTATACCGTATGTTATCTTTGGAACGCCACATTCTCCCCACCTTAAAATGATGTCCGTCCGCAAAGATCGGTGGTTCTCCCCACCTTGGGATCTTCCTGTCCTGCAACCAACTTGATGCATGCAATTATTATTATTATAGTTACATAATTATTAGAATTACTCTAAGGTAATGTTTAAGACATTACTGTATTATTTCATTATCCAATTAACTTATCGCTTCATAACTTAATCAACGCAAGGTAATTACTAAGCTTACTTAATACAACATTTAAGTTTATCAAAGTTTATCAAGTTCATACAAAATTTACACTTCCAAGGTACTGTTCATCCCTTGCAACACGTTATAACAAAATTTGTGTTGCAAGTCTTTGCACCTTAAAATCCTGCATTAATTTTACAATATCTATAATTACATACTTACTATCTCACACAAAATTTAAGCGATTAGTTTAAATGGTAGAAATCACAACTATTCTAGAACTCTTGCTGCGAGAAGATATCTTCGTACTTCCTCCACCAACTGTTGCATGTCGGCTAGCATCCGTTAACGTCTTTAAGTAAACATGACAGTCTTGGACGCCTGCACGATCCTGCTGGACTTCCCTTAATGCATGCGATTAACATACTTACTCTAAGGTAATATTTATGAATTAACATTATCATAGTATCGGATACCTTACTTTCGATCGTACAATTATATTTACTCTAGCTTTGCAATATTTAACAACTTCTAGGTCGCGATTATTTAAACAATAACCCTGATTTAGACCTATTGTTACATAGACAAGGTTTTAATTATCATACACAAGAATTAGATGTGCTTCTTATTCTCTTCCTTGGGTCCTGCATTACCCTTGGAAGTATATCCCTAAGATGCACTTTAAGTATATCTGAATTCTATTTTCTATTTATATTTATAAGGACCCGAGGTTATATAGCTATCCTTGGAAGGAATTGCATCCTTGCAAAGGATTAATTAACATGCTACCTCACATTACCGTTGTTATTTAACTTATTTCCCTGTGATACATATATGTACAACAAATTCTATGTGGTTATTAGGATCTATATTTAACTTGTCAATAAGACACATTAAAGCTTATGCCCCAGGCCAGATCTAAGGGGCTTGTCAGGGTAGGGTTCTTAGGATCTGCTTTTTCTGAGATTCTTGGGTACGGCCTGTCAATTCTTGGGCTTCTTCTCGGACTTCTTCTCGGGGGAAGGAAGAAGCCATCATTGGCAGTTATTTCCCTTTCTGGAGGGAAAAGTGAAGGGGAAAGACCCGTTGTCTTCTGATAACGGCTGCTCTTTCTGCTTCCTCCAGCTCAGCGAACTCATCTGTGTTCGGCAAATCTCCTGATAAGAGTATGAAGACCAAGGCGGGATCCTCAGCAAAGCAAAGCAGCAAAGAAGATGACGAATGGACTCAGATTTTTTGGCTGGAAGATAGGAAAGATAAAGCTTGGGGGATTCTGAAGGAACTATATACTGGTTTATAGATTATAAGAGACCAGCAGAAAGCAGCAGCCTTCTGTATGGGAGTGCACGAGGAAGTCGGGATTCTGGCATGCAGAGAAAAGATGGACACTACTGATAAGGACTATTTGGACGGAAGGGCCAACGACAGAGACTGGGTGTGGAATATTTTTGGATTTGTGCAGGAATTGGATAATATCCTTTACAAGCTCATAACAGTTAAACAAGGGCACACAGAGACGGACTGCTGCAGCCTTAAAAATAGTATATTCAGGGCGTTCATGGACGAGCTGATAGCAAAAGTCAAGAACCTTATTATTCAGTGGGATGGGCTAAGAGACAATTCCAATGCGAGTATCAGACTCATTAAAAGGTGGGAGGAGGCCGAGGATCACGTCATCGAGAGGCATAGAAAAACCTTCAGGTCAGGTCTTGCTCTGAATGAACCACTGGAAGGGATTTCAATATCTCTAGAGGTTTATCAGCTGAGGGGTAAGAAATCAGCTAAAGCTTACAAAATCAAAGATTCCAATGAATTCTTTAATCCGGAGGAGGTAAATTCTTGTGATTGCGGCAATTGTGAGGAGGTCAAGCTCTCCGCGCTGAATATCTCAAAGACAAAGATGGGAGAGAACAAAATAAGCAACTCCATCCCGGTGATCGGCAAGAATGACAAGGCAAAAGGTCTTTTTTCTCCACCCTCTTATAAAAATGTTCTTATGAATGATAAACCCTCTGCTTCCCAACCGACTAACCCAGGAAGTCAGAAGATAGTCAGTGGGGAATTTATAGATTTATTTGGAGTTTCGGATTTTTCTGCTACTGACATGTTTTCCAGGAATGCTATTCTTATACACTTCCCGCGGAATTGCCCAAATCAGGGGGAAGTCAAGAATTGGATCACCAAATCCTAGCATATCCCAATTCTTTCTATTCTCAAGCTGGATAAGAAGACCTTTCAGATTGTTTGCAGAGATGAGATCTGTGTCAAACAAATTCTAAGGAGAAAACTAGATTTTATTAGCAATGCCCCTTTCGGGAACGGTAGATGAGATTCAAACCTCAACATGGTTGTCTTTCCCTAACCTCCCTCCGGCGTTTTGGACGCGATCCCATTTAACAACGCTTTCTGAATCTTTGGGGGAGGTTATTGAAGTTAATATACCCCAAACAAATTTCCCCTCGGTTTGCATAGCCAAGAGGATCAACTCCGACTGGAAGGAAAAGATCAATATCAGAGTTAAAGCTGATGAATTCTTGGATCTCAGTATCAGCTATTCCAAATGGCCAGTTCCTGAGTCTTTGTCGGCCTCAAATCAAAAACACCAGAGATAGGTATGGCTACCAAAAGCTACAAACAAGGAGGAAAAGGAGAAGGACAGGGATTCCGGGGGCTCAGCTAAGCATATTAAACAGGCTCATACCAATCAGATTACCCCACTCACATAGAGAATTATGATAATCCCTCAAAGGTGGAGATCCAAGATGATATGGTTGTCCTTATTAAGAACATCAATCTGTCTATCAGGATAGACATGGGGGATTTCATTTTCACTATACCTAAGGATCCAGGCTCCAATCAACAAGGGGATGATGTAGATACCCAGCAGAGAATTGAAGATCTTCTAGACATGGAGGATAGTGGCTGGAATTTGGTAGACAGAAAGAAAGGTAGAGGTAAAAAGAAACTTTATTTTGGCCCAAGCAGATCAAGTCCAAGGAAGCAGACCATCCAAGCGGGGATGGCTATAGGTAAGTTCAAGTATTAATGGATAGAGAAATCAGCTGTGTCACCTGGAACCTCCAGGGGATCAATAGTAACATTAAAAGGGATAGACTGAAGGTTTGCCTCTCCTCCCTCAACCTTGACTTTCTGTTCTTACAGTTTTGGTGATGTTTTGGTGGATTCAAGTAGCCAAAGCAATTAAGAAATGGCTTAAAGAATGGGGCAAAGAGGTTCATCACAACAAGCTCTCCTCCCTTCAGAACTTGAGGGATAGGCTTCCCAATGCCCCTGAGGGGGAGAAGAATAATATTAGAGCAGAAATTGAAAGAGAAGAAATAAAGATAGCTGAAGGATAGAAGCTCAAAGCTAAGATAAAGGAAATTAAGGATGATGAAAGAAGCAGCTCCAAATTCTTCTTTGCTAAAGCTAAGGGTAGAATTAAGAAGAATCATTTTTTTGAAATAAGAGTTGGGGATGAAGACATCTCAGATGAGGACCAGATCAAATTAGCTGCTGCTGACCATTTCAAGAGAATTATGGGCATCAATCAGGACAATCCCCAAGCCATTATGGACGGATTCATTGTGAGGAGCTTTTTTAGATTGCAAAAGATATGGATAAATGAAAAAGTCCGGGCCCTGACGGGCTCCCGGTTGAATTTTTTTATCAAAGTTTGGCCTATTCTCGGGGATTGCTTCACCAATCTGGCTAATGAGTTCAGGGTTATGAAATGTTTGGATGCGAGAATTAACACCAGCCTTATCACGCTAATTCCTAAGACTGATATGCATGTTACTCTCTCGGATTACAGGCCTCTCGCTAACCAATGTCATATACAAGCTTATCTCGGGTACCATTGCCAAAAGGCTTAAGAGTGTGTTAGAAAGAATTGTCAGCTACCTCTCAAGCAGCTTATTTGAAAGACATGTTTATCCTAGACAATGTGGTTACAGCAGTGCTAGGGCTGAATTGGGCTAAAGACTCTAATCAAGATATAGCCCTCATAAAGCTCGACATTACCAAGGCCTTCGACACGGTCAGTTGGGATTTTCTTTTCAAGTGTTGCAGTGCCCTGGGCTTCTCTAATGAGGTAATTCTCCTTTTTAGAGCAATTCTTTCAAACTCCAGATCCTCAATTTTAATTAATGGAGAATGTGGTCCCTTCTTCCCCCTGCAAAGGGGGGTCAAGCAGGGTTGCCCACTGGCTCCTTTCCTCTTTCTTATTATAATGGATGCCCTTCACAGCAAATTGGAAGAGGCCAAAAGGACTAATGTGATCCAAGGTCTTACCCTCCCAGATAATGGGGAAATAGATCAAATCTTGAATGGACATTTTGCAGATGACACGTTTCTTTTAGTCTCCATGGATAACAGGTCCCTTACTAATACTCAAATAATTCTGGAGGAATTTGGAGCTGCCTCGGGCTGTAAGATCAATCCCATTAAATCCAAAGTTGTGGCCAGAGATCAGATAAAAGGAGAGCAAACAGCTGCTCTCTTAGGCTGTAGGTACATCCTCCCCACCAGTTCTTCTAAAATCTTAGGAATTCCCCTAGCTCTGAGAGGAAGTCCCTTCTGATATTTGGTCAGATATTATTGAGAAATTCCAGAAAAAGGTAGACAGCTTAAATTCCAAATATATATCCAAGCAGGGCAGGGCTATTATTGCTAATTTTGTTATTTCCTCTTCCCATGTCTATCAATCTTCTGTAATCTTAGCTCTTGGTCAACATAGACGATGCTCGTCTCCCAAAACTAGCTTATATCATGGCAATGGGGCCACAACGCCTCAAGGCATGCTGGAGGGAAAAGAGAGCTCAATGGATGGCTAGATGGAATGTGCAGGAGCACAGGTGCATACATGTGCAAACAGAGGCAGATCGCCATAGCTTGAGGCAATATCTTGACGCTTGCTTCATCAGCAAGCTTTGGGATGCCAGCGCCCTTGAACAGGTCAAGACAGCACACTACCAGCGCCACATAAATCCCACATTGGAACGAGGCCCACAATGCTACCTGCGCACCCACTTGCCCATGAAAAGACGCAGACTCATTGCCTCCATTCGCATTGGGGGCACATCATCTTCGAATTGAGACAGTGATGGATTGGTGAGCCACGTCGGGGCGAGCTCACAATGCCGCCAAATGGGAGTCATTGAGGATGAATCTCATACCCTTCAAAGTTGCCCAGCATATGATCAAATCCGGACGCGCCCGCTACATGTGACATTGAGCACGGCATCCGTACGGATGCTAGGATCATACCTTCAGGAGGTCATGGACATGCGAGATCAGCTATGTCCTCGGGCACGCACTTGACATGTACATACACATTTATTTCATGATGATGTATACTTGTACAGTTTGACAGCATTCTTATTACTGCCACGGTTTTTCCCTCGAAAACCCTTCGGGGCGGGGGTTTTTTAACCCGGACAGTAATAAGTTTGCTGCGCTCCTTCTGGGTCCCATAGGCCGATTGGTCTCAGTGGACGATAAAAAAACTATTCTATTCTATTCTATTCTATTCTGAAGAAAGTGTCGTCCAAGCTCCAAAGCATTATTGGCAGATTTATTTCATATGGTCAGAATAAGAGATGTTGGACCCCGGTTGCCATGGAGGAATGCTGCAAAAGCAAGAACCTAGGGGGGCTGGGGGTCATTAATATTGAGAAGTAGGGGGTGGCTTTAGCAGCCAAATACTTCTACAAGGCAGCTTATAATAGAATCAACCATTCAGTCTCCATAATTATCAGGCATTATTTGGGCAAATGTCTCTTTTATGGATGGAGGAAGCTAAATTTAGACCTACCCCTCTATCTATTTCCCCTTTACGGTTCCTAATTCCATCCCTGGCCTAATTAAGAAATGGATTAGAGCTTGGTATATAGTTAAAGGGATGTTCACTTGGAAGGAAGGGCTCTCTATGGATCAGTCAATCTTTTGGAACCCGGCTCTCCTCACCAATGATCCGTCCCTTTGTTTAGCATGCCACTTCCCGGAGCAGACTAGGATTTGGGGCAGTAAGGGTCTTCTTTATATCAGGGACATGTTTGATGACCATGGTATTATTCCCTTTCGGAATTCGGTATTGACAGGAGAAGGGGAAAATACTGAGATACTTTGCAACAATATATGCACGATGCTTTCCCAGAATAGGTGGACAGATGAGGACCTCAATTGTGATGATTTTTATTGTACTTCAAGCCTTAACTTTCATTGATAAGTACTAGATCAATTTTACTCCATTCAGTATTTAAGCTATAGACACTTCACAATTGTATTCTAAGAAGAAGATTGTCACAACAAATTCAAGTCTATAGCCACCTTAGAAATTCACCATTCAACTTCAATTTATTCTAAGGTCATTAAACCCAATATCTTCCAATGGCCATTAAACCAAATGGTCAATAAACCATTGAATATAATTCGAACCAGCACTGTAGCAACGGGATTGACTTAGTTACTGTAGCTTCTCTGACCGGATCCAGATTTCAACCTATTCGTTCGATTACGGCATCGTTCCCCCTGTGTATTTATTTGATCAGCTTCCCATTGTGATATATATGCAACCTCCGACGGTTATGGGGGCAGATCCGGCAGTTATGGGCTAGATAAACTTGCCTTCCAGAGTTTTCTGTTCACAGACATATATCCCACAGGCTTGACAAAGAAAAACAGCTTTTCGACCATTGAACCTTTAACATTCAATATTGCATTTTCCTTTTAGGTTAAACAACCTTCACCTGTTCCAACATCACTATAATTCTAATAACTACAAGGGGAGCCAAGATGTGGTCACTCATCCCCTTGTATTATAGTCACCCTGCTACCTGTAGAATTTTATTTACTGATCAACTCAACTGCAAACCTTAACTAATACAATTCTGCTTGTTGACTTAAGACAAGTATTTTCTGATCCCTGTTTCTGTATACATCAATCCCAAGAAATCTTTTTAACTCACCAAGATCAGTCATCTGGAATATTTTCTTTAGAATTTCCTTACAATGGTTTAATACTCTATTGCTTTTAGCCACCATAATATTGTCATCAACATACAAGGCAATGATACACCATTCATCTTCCAAATTAAATCTATATAGATTCCCATCACCATTAAGTTTTTTGAAACCTTGTTCTAACAAATATCCATCCATGCATTTGTACCATTCTCTAGGAGATTGTTTGGGACCATACACTGCTCTATTTAGTTTCCAAACTTTCCCCTTTTCTTCGTCAAAGCCAGCTGCAGGTTTCAGATAAATTTCTTCTTCCAATCTGGCATTTAAAAATGTTGTGCTCACATCCATGTGGTGTATTTCAAAATTACATGCATTAGCAATGGCCAAAAGCATCCTTAAACTGTTTATCTTGACTAATGGTGAAAAAGTTTCATCAAAGTCTTCACCCTTTTTCTGTGTAAACCCCTGTGCAACAAGCCTGGCTTTAAATTTCTTTGTTTTTCCATCTACTCCAGGTTTTATTCGATATATCCATTTAAACCCCTGTGCAACAAGCCTGGCTTTAAATTTCTTTGTTTTTCCATCTACTCCAGGTTTTATTCGATATATCCATTTATTTCCAACTATATTTTTGTTCAAGGGCATATCTACTACAGTGTAAGTATATGTTCTTTTAAAAGCCTTCATTTCTTCTTCCATTGCATGTTTCCAGTGTTTTGCATTGATGCCACTTATGGCTTCACTATAACTTTGGGGTACTTTATCAGATTCAAGCACTAGTATGTCAAATACTGTATGAATCTCACCTTCAATTGGCTTAAATCTTTTGCTTTTTCCAACCTCAGTTCTGCCATGCAGTTCCACATCATGTTTAGCTTCATCTGCTAATATTTGAGCTTCTGTCATTTTTGCTTTCCTTTTGGGTTTGTCTGGCTTAGTAACTTCTTCCTCTTCCATTTCAATGCTTTGATTCATCCTAGGTTCAATTTCTGGCTCTGGAGCTATTTCAGACTCATTATCAGAGTCACTCATATCCATTTGATCTTTAATTCTCTCCTCCTTCTCATTTAGATTTTGTTTTATTTCTATCAACTCTTCTTCTTTTTTGCATTCAGACACATCTTCTGAATTTATCTTAGGAATCTTCCTATAGAATTCCTTCTCATTGAAAACAACATCTCTACTAATTATGATTTTTCTTCTTGCAGGATCATATAATCTGAATGCCTTAGAATTTGAGTCATACCCTACAAGATATGCTATGTAGGCTCTATCATCCAATTTTTTTCTTAATTCTTCTGGAACATGCACAAAACATAACACACCCATAAGCCTTTAAATTTTCATAGGTTGGATACTTACCTGACCATAGCATATCTGGTATGGCTCCTTTTATGCTTGAAGATGGCAGCAAATTTTGTACATACACTGTTGTTTTAATAGCTTCATTCCAGAGAAAATTTGAGAGCCCTGAATATTTTAGCATGGATCTTACAGCATCAAGCAACGTCCTGTTCTTTCTTTCTGCAACTCCATTTTGTTGTGGTGAATACCTACATGTTAGTTGTCTCTTGATTCCTCTATTTGCACAAAATGCTTTGAATTCATCTGACACATATTCACCTCCCCTATCAGACCTTATACATTTTATCTTCCTCCCTGTTTCCAACTCTGATTTAGCAGCAAACAATTTTAAGGCATCATATGCTTGATCCTTTGTTTTCAATAAATAGCATTTAGTTCTTCTGCTAAAATCATCTATGAAGCTCATAAAATATTTGTGTCCACTCAAGCTTGTAATATTTATAGGACCACATAAATCTGTGTGTATTAAGTCCAAAATGCCTTTTGCTCTTTTGTTTGACTTTTTGAATGGTAATCTTGATTGCTTCCCTAGTTGACAACCACCACACATAAATTTTCCTTCTTCTGTTTTAGCAGAGATCAGCCCCTTCTTTCCAAGTGCTTCTATAATGGTAGAATTTGCATGGCAAAGTCTGTTATGCCAGAGTTTCAGACCTGGATATTCAACAAGATTTATTTCATGAAGATGCTCAATATTAAGTCCAAACAGATTCCCAACACGTTTTCCAATAAACTTCAATTCACCATTAAAAAACACTTTACATTGAAGTTGCTCAAACAACACTTTGTATCCCAAATCTACTAGTTGGCAAACAGATATAAGATTCCTCACTAGGCGAGGCACACACAGAACTTCTCTCAGTTTGACAATTTTGCCATTTAAATCAAACAATTCTAAAACTCCAGAATCTTCTATTTTCTTGATGCCTCCATCCCCAAGTTGAACATGTCCTTCTTTCTTCTGCCAGTCTTTAAGCATATGCAGATCACACATCACACTTTTCTCTGCTCCTGAATCTATTACAACAAACTTGTTATTATCCTTTCTTGAAGGCAAAGAGATATTACAAGTCAAATGTTTTCTTACCTCCACAAGATCATCTTCCCCGATTCACCTTCACCGGCTTGTTTTTCTACTACATTGATGCTTGCACCACCTCTGAAGCTTCCCCTTCCTCTACCACCTTTGCCACCTCTGTTTCCACCAGATCTTCCTCTTCCCCTTCCCTTTTTAGGGCTTGGACAATCTGAGGCAAAATGACCTTTGCCCTCACAATTAAAGCATCTAAATTCCTTCACACTACTATTTGGACATTCACTTTTTAAGTGACCATATTGATTACATGAATAGCAAGGTCCTAGTTTTTCCTTTTGAAATTTAATAAAACTCCCTTTTTTGGACTTGCCTGTATATAACACTTTAGTTGAATGTTCATCTTCCTCCTGACTCCCTTTAGTCTGCTCGAACTCTGTACGAATCATCCTAATAGCATGTTCTTTGGATGTAGCTACATTCCTGAGTAGAGTTGCCAGCTGATGGTTATGAGACACAGACCTTGCTAATGCCAATATCTGGTATTGTTCATTTAATATATTCCCAGCTCCCTCAAGATCTGCAATAACAGAATCAAATCTTTCTAGAAAGTCAGTTAAATTATCTTTTTCAAACAACTTCATCTTCCTCAGCTCCTTCTCCAACATATATATTTGTGAAGAGCTTTTTTGTTCATAATGCTTTATGAGATAATCCCACATCTCTTTTGGCTTCATGCCTCGAAGTTTCAATTTTAAGGCAGTTCCTACCTTACACATGATTATGGCTTGAGCTTCCATAATCTTTGCATCATCACCTGCAGTACTTGCAGGACTTCCCCCTGCACCAGTTGCACCTTCAGCTGCAGAGTCACCATCAGTTTTAGTGCTTGAGCTAGCAGCAGGACTTGATCCTCCTGAGCTAGATGCTCCTGCACTTATAGTATGTGTGGAGCTGCACTCAAATAAATACCATAACTTCTCAAATTCTAGCACAGCTCTAATACCTTCCTTCTAGATTTGAAATCCTCCATCTCCTTAAAAAACTTCAATAGAATTCAATAGATTTGCCCCGAATCTGGGGAATCTGGTTGTCATTATCACAGGATAGGAACTGGTTAGCTCTGATACCAATGATGATTTTTATTGTACTTAAAGCCTTAACTTTCATTGATAAGTACTAGATCAATTTTACTTCATTCGGTATTTAAGCTATAGACACTTCACAATTGTATTCTAAGAAGAAGATTGTCACAACAAATTCAAGTCTATAGCCACCTTAGAAATTCACCATTCAACTTCAATTTATTCTAAGGTCATTAAACCCAATATCTTCCAATGGCCATTAAACCAAATGGTCAATAAACCATTGAATATAATTCGAACCAGCACTGTAGCAACGGGATTGACTTAGTTACTGTAGCTTCTTTGACCGGATCCAGATTTCAACCTATTCGTTCGATTACGGCATCGTTCCCCCTGTGTATTTATTTGATCAGCTTCCCATTGTGATATATATGCAACCTCCGACAGTTATGGGGGCATCCGGCGGTTATGGGCTAGATAAACTTGCCTTCCAGAGTTTTCTGTTCACAGGCATATATCCCACAGGCTTGACAAAGAAAAACAGCTTTTCGACCATTGAACCTTTAACATTCAATATTGCATTTTCCTTTTAGGTTAAACAACCTTCACCTGTTCCAACATCACTATAATTCTAATAACTACAAGGGGAGCCAAGATGTGGTCACTCATCCCCTTGTATTATAGTCACCCTGCTACCTGTAGAATTTTATTTACTGATCAACTCAACTACAAACCTTAACTAATACAATTCTGCTAATATCACATGACAACTGCATTTTAACAAATTGGAACCACAATGGATCTGCATGTTTCACGGTAAAATCTGCTTACAAATACCTGATGAGAAGCCAGAAGCTATCTATGCACAGCAAATGGCAGATTGGGGAGGAAAGATGTATAAGGAACCTAAAATTTACGTGGTCCAGTCCTATCCCCCCTAAAGTGAAATCCTTTATGTGGCAGCTCTGGCATAAAGCTTTGGCCACCAATCAGAAAAGGCATAGGCTTCACATGACAGATTCGGATGTTTGCCCCAGATGTCTCAGTTTCAAGGAAGACGAGGAGCACCTCTTCCGATCATGTATCTGGTCGGAATGGGTCCTCGAGCTTGCCTCTACTATTATGGGATATGATCTTAACTTCCTTGACTCTTTGGAATTCTTTTTGCCAAATTACCCAAAATTGGAGGCTTTACATTTTTCTGTGGAGAATTTGGAAGGGAAGGAATAACTTCATTTTTAATTGTGACATAACCCACCCGGAAGCTGTTATCGAGCAAATTGAATATGATATTAAATGGATTATCGCTGCTGGATAAGATTAATTATGGTTCTCACATCTCTCTTGCTGAAATTTCAGGAATTATCTTTGTGCTGGTACGCTTGATCCGGTGGCCAACCAACAATGGGTCAAGGTATTCAGTCCTCCAAACCTCTACGGTCACGAGGAGCCATGCCTTTGCAACTGTTGTTGCGACCAGAATCCAGATGCAAGAAGGGGAATGCTTTGCGAAGCCAAGGATAGCAAAGGTCGTTTTAACATAGCAAAAGCAGAATCATGCCTTTGCGCATTCTGTATTCTCACTGTTATGGTTAGCGGCAGAGGCAGAAAATCCAGCAATTTCAACCTCAAGTCATACTTCTAGGCTGTTATATGTGTCATATCAGATACAGGTTCCTGTTTTCATAACAAAACTGTGCTGCACTTTATTATCATCTAACTTTACTTACCTACCTACTAGGGTTCTACTTCCCTGTAAAAAGTACTTTTTGTTAACTTATACCCTATAATTAATATATAAATACGCTTTCAATAAAAAAAAACAATTCTGAAGAGTCGTGGTGCTAAAGGGCATCACTGGCAAATACACAACCAAGTAAGAAGACCTCTAGTGCCTCATCATGGAACATAACAGTCGCCAAGGCAGAGACATGCAGCTTCATGATGTCTAATATGAATTTCTCCTCAAATCTTAGTCTTAGCATATATCAACGCATAAACTAAACTACCAACTAACATTGTTGTAGCCTTCACAATATCAAGCTTAAGGTACACAACTGGAAGGTTTTGTTTACGTGCTCAATAGATTCCCTCGTAAACCACAACAACATTATTAATGCCAAAGGTTTGCTTTAAATTTAAATGCCTTTGTTTAACTGGCAAAAGAGAAAACTAGATTGCACCGACCACAAATCTATTCACTTATTTTGAAAGTGTGACGCTCTCCACAAAATATTTTCAAAATTTAATGAGTTGATTAGAAAGGGGAACTGGGAAGACTGTTTCAAAAGAATACATAGTTTAACAACTTGCTTTTAAATGAGCTTATCCATATCTTTGAACTCATGTTTAAGTTGGTCCTTAAATAGCAATTGCCATCTAAGGGCAAATTATTATAGGCTTATATTATGTAGTAGTCCTTTTGCAGCTTATGCTAGGCATGATCAATCATATGTCAGTGGAGTCCTTAGTGAGTTCTTTCGAAATTTACTGAGCTGATTAGAAAGGAGAGTTGAGGAGAATGTTGTAAAAGAATACATATGCTGGTTTATCAACTTGCATTTATATGAATTCATCCACATGTTTGAACTCCATATTTAAGTGGTTCCTAATTAGCAATTTCCATCCACATGTAGATTATTATAGGCTTATATTATGTAGTCAATCATATACAGTCCACTCGCATAAACATTTGGAGGGCAACTAAGAAAATTGACACGACTATTTTGGAATATAATAGACAACAAGTAACATCCCCATAGCAATTACTAGTCTAGGGCAGAACCTGACTATACCAGGCAGATCAAATAAAACAAATGGGAGTCCATAAACAAAATGCTTATTGATAGTTGTAGTAAGAGTGGTGCAATATAAAGTGCCTGCAAGCAAATGATGATTCAGCTAATATTATTACCCATTTGTAATCTGCAGGGAGTCAACCTCTATACGTTGTAAACGATGATAATGATAAGTGCTCTTCCTTCTAGTTTAAGTATAGGGACATGGAAAAAAGTAGATAGGTGTAGCAAAATTGGGCAGATTGGCAATGATGAATCCATCTAAATATTCTTATGAGAATAGGTACTTGTCGTTCTTCTCAACATTTTTTGGCTTCTTAAAATCTATGAGAAACATGGCATTTCTCAGATAGATTGCCCTAAACTATGAATCCCTGACAACCTCCTCTACTCTGAGTTGTTGCTACATACCTTATGGGTAGCAATTTGTCAACCCGCTTATATCAAATTTTTCAATTAAGAAAGGGCGATAGCAAAGCACAAGCCCATGCGAAAAAATCGTACTATAGTGCAAGTGCAAAAAAGCCGAATATAATCTAGGACAAAGGCTCATTGTTGCAACAACTTGGAGCAACACCAATCGCCCTAGCTAACCGAGTTTCGAGATGATCAAATCAATATAGTCCTACGAGTTTCGAGCTGGTCAAAGGAATAAGCCCTAGCTATGAAACCCGAGTTCCTACGAACTATAGTTTCATCTTACTTATCGTAGCTAGGAATGTTCTCTTCAATCAGGTCAAAATTCTTTGCTAACCAAGTCACGGGTAGGGTTAATAACCTGTATTCTAGAACTATACATGGTTGTAAATCCATCTCGAAATTTGGTTAAATTCTACATGTCATAAGCCTATTCTTCAAACCCACATATTCCAAGCCTGCATCGAGCCTCCAGAGTATGAAAGTTCACTTGACAAATTTAATCCTAAGTTTGTTATAGTCTAGGCTGACAAGCAGAGTTGTCCCCATTTACAAGGCAGGAGATCCACATAGTCCAACCAATTACCGAACAATCATGGTCAGTTCGGTGTTTGCCAAACTGCTAGCTGGCATTATTGAGCAACAGTTGACTAGGTGGGCAGAAGCAACAGGTGTGCGAGCTCTCACACAAGCAGGGTTCAGACCCCGGCATTCAACCACTGATCATATCTTCACATTGAGGACTTTGGTTGAGGATAGCAAAAACCGTCGGCGGGACCTGTATTGTTGCTTTGTTGACTTTACGAAGGCTTTTGACACCGTGCCTCGGGAAAAGTTATGGGAAAGATTGCGGCAACTAGAGGTTCATGTGGATATGCAAAATGCAGTATACAGGTTGTACGAGAGTTGTACAGGCCAGATGCGGATGACGGGACAACCATTCACTAGCAGTATTGGGGTCCGCCAGGGATGTCCTCTTTCCCCAACATTATTTGTCTGCATACATTGACCAGTTGGAACACCGCTCATGGACAATGGGGTGGCGGGACCCAACTTTTGCATCGGTCATCGACAACTCATCTATGCAGACGATGTTGACCTCTTAGCTCACACTCCGAGGATATGCGGTCTCACTTAGATGCTCGATACATTCTCGCCAGCCACGCATTATGAACGCCAATCCGCCAAGACCAAGGTGGTCCTAATCTCATCCTCGCGCCATCCAAGGCCCCCCTTCATTCACTTATCGAGGGCAACAAGTGGAGGTGACACCCACCTACAAGTATCCGGGAGTGGAGTTTCCTTCTACACTATGCTTTGGGACACTTCCATAAGATTGCGTGTAGCAAAGGTGGGAAAAGCACTCTATGTAATGCGAACAATAACCACAGAGCGTAACTATATGATTGGGGCATCGGGCACATCTATTCGTGGTATTGGTAGAGCCCGCTTTTTTTACCTGAGTTGAAGTCCGGGGCCCGGTGTCCCTTTGCTACTTGGAGCGACTTAGAACAAAAGTGTATAAGGCCTTCTTAGCACGGGCACTCTGAGTGAAATCCACGGTCCCATATCAAATTTTGTTGCAGGAGACAAGTTTTTCTCGCCACTTCAGCGAAGCGGCCCTTGATAGACACATCGCCTATTTCCGTAAGGTGGTAAATATGGATGATGATCGCCTACCGCGACTTGGCTTATGCAAAGGGCAATGGGACCACAACTCTCAAGAATTGTTGGAAGGATAAAAGAGTGCAAGGGCTAACTAGATGGAATGTCCAGAGCACATGTGCATCCAGTAGAAACAGAGGCGATCGTGACACCGAGATGTTACCTTGATGCTTGTTTCTCCAGCAAGCTTTGGGATTCCGTGGCTCGGAGCAAGTCAAAACACCACATTACAAGCATCACATAAATCCCACATTAGAACGAGGCCCACAAATACTACCTACGCTCACATCTCGCCCATGAAAAGCGCAGCATATCGCCTCCATTCAAGACAGTGCCCACCATCTCCTGGATTGAGACAGTCGATGGATTGGGGAGCCACGCCGATAGGGTTTGTCGGTGCTGCATCGAGCCGTTGAGGATGAGTGTCACACTTTCCAGAGCTGCCCAGCATATGATCAGATTCGGATATGCTATGCTCAGTTGATTAGACCTGATGAGCCGCTACACATGATACTGGGCACGACTTCGGTGCGCTCACTCGGATCATAGATTCAGGAAGTACTGGACTTGAGGGCTCAGATATGCCCCCAGTTAACCATTTAATTGATGTCAGCAGCCTTATTGCTGCCACGGTTTTTCCCTCGAAAACCCTTTGGGGCGGGGGTTTTTTAATCCGGGCAGTAATGTGAGTGCTGCGCTTTTTGTATTGGGTCCCATAGGCCGATTGGTCTCCGTGGACGATAAAAACAATTCTATTCTATTCTATTCTATTCTATTCTATTCTATTTGCATAATACAGGAGATGGATCGGAAAAAATGAGAAAGGATTAAAAGAATAAAATGGACAGATTTTGTAGCTCCTAGGGAACAAGTCTGCAACAATGCCTACATTATGCAAAGCAAAGTATTCTGCAATTTGATTTCCATCATAAAGAAAACTTATCGCCGCATGCAATAGAAAACTGAGATTAAGAACTTAATGTGCAGTGCTAAAAGCAAAGTATGCCCATAAATCTGTTTGCTGATACTGATTTCAAAACCAAGTTAGAATTTTTTGTTGAAGGCTGTCTATATTTGTATTAAAGTATTAGAAAATATTACAAAAAACTTTTTTCAAGGGAAGTATAACCCTGACAGAGATGAAAATAAGAAAGGTATAACTATTATGCAGAGACTGTTGAGTATCGAAGTCTGAGTGTGTTGAATAGAGGGTGATCTAATGGACTGATCTGAGATTCATGTTATTGTACTTCCTTGCTTTTCCTTTGAATATAGTATGGAAGGTGCAGTAAATACACATGCATGCTTCCGCCTTAGCCATATTATATCTGCCTTTTGAGTCTTTAGCCTGACACAGCAATTCCCTTCGAACATTGAGGTTCTGGTCACAGCAACAACCGCAGGTGCAGTTATTTTCTCAGTGATCTGAAGTGTTGGCCGCTCCAAAGAGTTTTGTCCATTCATTATTGGTATTGACCTTAACTTTCCTCCATTTGAGCTTTCTCATCAGCAAAAATAGAGTATATGTAATCAAACCCAAATCACCCATTAATACTCTGAATCCAATTAATATCATATAATACCTGCTTAATGATTCCTTCGGGAGGAATAATTTCACAATTAAAGATGAAAGCATTCCCTCCTTTCTAAATTCTCCAGAGAAGGATGTAAATCCTCCAGTCAATCAGGTTAGAGGGCATGAAGAATTCATTCTCATTCAGGGCTACCAAATTCAGGCCAAAAATATAAGAGGCCATAGGCTACCATTCCGACCATAGGCAAAACCTGAAGAGATGATTCTCATCCTCCTTACCGGCTAGACACCTGTCACAAATATCAGAATTTGTCATTGATAATCTGAATCTCTTACAGTTGGTTGCCAAGCCTCTATGCCAAAGTTGCCACATGAAGGCTTTGATTTTTGGATTGACAGGGCTACTCCAGATGAATTTCAGATTCCTTCTAGCAATATCAGGGGAAACACCCCATTTCAAATGGATAGTAATCGCATCGATCCGAGACATCGGATTGCCATTCTAGAATGGGACGAGCATGCATGTCATGCATGCATGCGGGCGGCACATGCCTGTTTTTGGTTGGGAGTTCGCTATTTCAGGCGCGTTCCTGCATCCACGTCTCATCGGCGCTTCCTCTTCTCTCAGCAGTACCTTATTCTCTTTGAATTGTTTCCAGGCAGGGGAGGGGCTTCTTCCTGCCTGGTTTAGCCAATTTGGCGTATCTTTCTTGCTATCCTTTACCCGCCTTTGGCCTCGTCCTGTGACCTTCGTTCTCGATCCTAGTTTGTAAGGAAGTTCTCTGGTAGTCGGGCGGTTTGTTGGTTTCTTGCGAGTCCCATTCTAGAATCGCATCGATCCGGACATCGGATCGCCATTCTAGAATGGGACGAGCATGCATGTCATGCATGCATGCGCGGCGCATGCCCGCTTTTTGGTTGGGAGTTTGCTATTTCAGCGCATTCCGCATCCACGTCTCATCGGGCGCTTCCTCTTCTCTCGTGAGCACCTTATTCTCTTTGAACCCACCCTTCCCCCTTCTTTGTTTATTATATTTTGTACAAGTTACGTTTTATCATGTTTTTCCACCCACTGGGTGATGCTTTTTTCCACCCACCGGGTGATGCTATTCTCCGGTATGTTTCGTTTGTTGTGTTGGTGATGTGCGTGCACGTTGGCGAAGCGGCATCTGCTTTGACTTCTCCATGCGGGGTTTTGGGAGCGATTCTATGCCTTTACGTTTGTCTAAGCCCCTTGCCGGGCTTATCACTAGGGTTTTTCCTCGAAAACCCGAAACGGCGGGGTTTTTTAATCCCGGTGATAAGCTTTCGGCAGGTACATCAGCCACTCATCTATTAGCATTGTATTTGTTTTGGGGTCCAAATGATATAATTGGATTTTCCCTTTATTTTTCGTGGGTAGTTCGCATGTGTGCAGCTACCCACTGTCCACCATTGTAGAAAATCTGCTGAGATGAATGAGAAGCCTATCTATGGGCGGTTTGTTGGTTTCTTGCGAGTCCCATTCTAGAATCTCCTGGTTACTCATCAGGAATCTATATGCCAATTTTACTGAATATCCAATTTTACCCTTATGATGTCAAGAGTCCAAAGAGTTTGACCATCTGCCCTGCATAATAATATTAGTAATTGCCTCCTATAATAATTTAGTGTGATGATCTTCTTCAGCGAGGACAGAGTTATGAAAGGATATGATTCCATTATTGTCAAAAAGATCTATGGTAAGAATTATCCCCTTCTATTTCCACAGATTAGCTTGCTCAGGGAAATGGCAAGCAAGGCACATATTGGGATTGTTAAGGATAAGGACTGGGTTCCTGAAAATAGACTGCTCCATTGAAAGCCCTTTCTCCCATGTATACATATTCCTGACTTATCCACTTTTTGATAATACTTGGAGTGTTGGCCGGTACAGAGAAGGGGAAGTAGATAGAGTATGGAAGCTCCATCCTAAGAGATCTCCAGCCATATGGATGACGTTTGTTGATATAGTGTGACTAAGATAGAGATAGGATGCTTGATCTTATCATGGCAAGCTTTGTGGAAGTATTTGGCAGCTAAGGCCAATCCCTGTTTACCAATATTCATGATACCAAGTCCCCCTTCCTTTTTAGATTTGCAGCATTCTTCCATAGACACAGGGTGTCAGCATCTCTTATTTTGTCCACAAGCAATGAACCTGCCAATAATACTGTGAAGTTTTTTAGAAACCTTTTTGGGAGCCAAGATAACCGAGGATTGATAAACCTGAGAAGAGGAGATCACAAAATTGGAAATTATTGCTCTGCCATTTTTGGAAAGGTATTTGGAATTCATGGAATCAACCTTTTTATAAAAATGTTCAATCACATCACTCCACAAGTCAGATGCATTACTTCTTATAGCAAAGGGGATCCCCAAGATTTTAGATTTAGTACAGGGGGTGTAATACTTACAGCCTAAGAGGCTGTACCTTTGTCAATTTCTCTTGATTGTATTGCTGACTTGAGAGGATTGATTTTGCAGCCAGAGGCTTGTCCAAAATCCTGAAGTATCTACTGAGTATTAATAATCGAGTTGTGGTCCATAGAAATTAAAATAAAGGTATCATCTGCAAAATGTCCATTGAGGATTTGGTCTGTCTGTGAATTCTCAGGGAGTTGAAGACCTTTGATAGAGTTGTTAATCATAGTAACTTCTAACCTGTTATGAAGAGCTTCCATAACAATTAAAAAGAGAAAGGGAGCAAGAGGACAACCTTGTTTAACCCCCCTCTGAATGGAGAAGAAGAGGCTACACTCGCCCAGCAGATCTAGAATTATCAAGAATGGCTTTGAAAATACCAATACTTTCTTCATTGAAACCCAAGGCTCTGCAGCTCTTAAATAAGAAATTCTAGCTCACCGCGTCGAAGGCTTTGGTGATGTCTAATTTGAGAAGGGCCACTTCCTGCTTAGAATCTTTAGCCCATTGCAGGCCCAATATAGCAGTGACTACATTGTCAAGGATATATCTGTCTTTGAGGTAGGCTGATTGGGTGCTGCTGATTATGGAATCCAGAACCTTCTTAAGTCTAGCAGCTAGAGCACCTGCAATAATCTTGTAAATAGCATTAGTCAAAGAGATAGATCTGTAATCAGCAAAAGAAATGGGGGAATCAATTTTCGGGATAAGGGCAATAAGGCTGGTATTAATTCTAGCATCCAGACACTTGCATATTCTGAACTCATTGGCAAGTTTGGTAATACCATCCCCTAAAATAGGCCAAGCCTTCTTGAAAAATTCAGCAGGCAGTCCATCTGGTCCATGGGTCTTCCCATTGTCCATACTCATGATCACTTCCCTAAGCTCATCATTGACAAAGGGGGAGGTAATCATATGATTCTGACTGCTATTGACTTTTCTCCTCATGTTAATGAACGTGTCCATCTCCTCTTATGAGCAATCCATATTAGTTCCCATAATGGCAGTGAAGTGGTCGACTGCAGCCTTTTTGAGGTTGTGATCCCCAGAAATCTGATCATCCCCAATCTTGACTTCATAAATCTGATTCCTTTGATTTTTATTTTGGCTTTAATGAAGAAATATTTGGAGTTGCATCTTTTGTCTTCCTTGAGCTCCTTAATCTTGGCCTTCTGTGACGCTCCCTGAATATATACGGCGCTCCGGACGTATACATACAGGGACTTCCCCCTCCCATGGCAATCAGCTCACCATGAGCATGGCCCTCCGTCTAACTCAGACTATCCATAGAAAGATGCCCGGGTGAAGGACACGGAGGTGTCATTCGGCCCACGCCTTCAATGGGACTCCTAAGTCGCGGAAGCGTGAATACATGTTAGCATACAGCATAAATCATACATAAATAACCACCACGAAGGGTGGCACATCCATCCAAGTACTAACGGCAAAGAAGATGCATCTAATCCTAAGGAAAACGCCCCAAACCCCAGGTTCTACCCCGGCTCAGACTCCTGTGAGGATGGACTGACGGCTCGGTCTCAAGAGATCAGCAGACAGAGGTATAACCTGGCGTTGGCTGGCATAGAACAGTGGCTAGGGTAGTCCACTCCATCCGCCCCTCCTGTGCACACTTTGCAGATGAGCTGAATCACATAACAGCCAATACATAACTACCATTAACATTACTTAACATAAACCATTACATCCAACACATTTAAATTAAAATCCCCTTGAAACCCCCTTTGGTTTGGGTGCATATTCACACGGGGGTTGACTCCGGGCATCGAGAGCTGTTGGATGGGCATATAACACCTTTATTCCTCAATCTACACTGTACATAAAGTTCCTCGTTTGTGGGGTATGCATGTACAAATTTTGCTATACCATATAACAAGATTTGCAGAATACTATAAGATTTGAGGAAATATACTACATGGTGTTGATTTTGTACACAAAATATAATTTTAGGGGCTCTCGCTGCCCTACGTCACCCCCCGTGTGAATATGCACCCAAACCAAAGGGGGTTTCAGGGGGATTTTAATTTAAATGTGTTGGATGTAATGGTTTATGTTAATTAATATTAATGATAGTTATGTGTTGGCTGTTATATTAGAAATTTTTTTTGGGCCCTTCAGGCCCTAATGAAATCAAACATAGGTAAACGAAGTAGAGAACATCTGTGATGATGTCTCCAAGCAAAGAGAAAAAACTAAGGAAAAAAGAATAAGAGATTAACCAAAGAAAAAAGTAGGAGATTATGATTAAGTTTGGTTGCAGGTGAAATATAAAAACTATTAGAAGAGGGGAAAAAAAGTATGTAAGCAACGTCACAAAAATCATGTTAACAAAAGAATCATGTGTATCTAGTTTTCCACTAATTTTCCACTAAGTCGAATTAATATAAGGATAAAAAGGTTAGGACACAACTACACCGCTTAACTACACCGCTGTAGATTCTCACATCCATTGAGGTGAACATATCCAATTATAAACATTCAGAATTTGTAGCATAGTAATAGTCATGAGATTCCCATTCTCCATTGCATACCAAGGTAGCTCAATAGACTATTGTAAAATGACAAGTGACGAAAACTTGAGCAAAATTCCTATATTAGGCATTATGGAGCAAGAGCGGTTGCATTCAGGCTAGCATTTCAGCTCCAAGCACGAAATTCCTTTACATTACAGCAACAGCTTTGATAAAGCAGCGGGCACAAGCGAATAGTTATGTATGGCACCCTAGCATAGATTTACAACATGTTAGATGAAATGGTATCACATGTTGGATTAAATAAAATCATCCTTGTTCTTGAACACACGTCGAGACACAAATCTGAATCCATCCTTCTAAGCCTATTAGCCTTATCAGAGCATATCCAATGCCCTGGCCTTAATCATGCTAGATATTCATGCCTCAAACTGGCCTGCCATGTAAGAATCTGTCTGATTTAATGGTTCAGGGGTCATTCATCGCCCGCATCTCAGATTTCGGTCTTAATCATGCGAGATATTCATGCAGAGTGGTTGCATTATGGGTGTAATGTAAGAGCATTCCAGTTCCAAGCACGAAATTTCTTTACACTGCAACACCACATAAAGCAAGCCAGAGCAAGCAAACAGTTATGTATGGCAAGTAGTTGAACATGACTACATTGAAACACAAATCAATCCAAATTCTAAGCCTTATCGAGCATCTCCAATGCTTTGGCGGCGGCTTGATCTGAGATAATAGCTTGTTGAACTGCGAGGCCCTATGAACTACTGCACTATTGCTTTAATCGGGCATGTTGCTTTGCAGAAGTCTTCCTATTACCATGAATAGGGTCCTTTCTAGGCACAACAATGTCAACTATAACTCTTTCATTACCAGACCCATCATGCTAGATATTCATGCAGAACGGCTGCATTATGGCTGTAATGTAAAGGCATTTCAACTCAAGCACAAAATTTCTTTATCTTTGCAACTCCTTTCTTTGAAACGCAGGCGGAGTGCTCTTTCATTCAGTGAATGATAATGAATCAACCGGCCTTTGGAAGTTCCAAAGATTAAGAATCTCCTTTTGAAGGCCAATGTGAGGATGTGCCGCATCACATACATGAGCAACTAAAGTCTGTTTTTTAAAATAGACGACCAAGGGTTTTGACTAACTCGCCTATTTGCTCAGCTTCATTAACTTCTTGGATTCCTCCTTGTCCCTATTTATTGTCAGACATAAAGGATGAACATATAGAATAGAATAAACCGTTATCTGGAAATGGAAAAAGATAGTACCTTGAGAAGCTGGTGCCTTTGAGAGGAGGGCATGAGAGCAAGAGTTCGCGCCCGGGGCAAAAGCCTCCGTCAGCAGACCTGCCAGCCTGGAAGACTGTCATTGCTATAAGACCAGTCCCCTCCGGTCCAAGTGTTTCGCAATCGGGTTTCTCGATGTGGGTTGTTCCAGTATCATTACAACAGAGCATCGACTCGCGATAATCGAAGATAGGAGGATACAACGAGGCCGCCATCCCATATCAAAAGAAATGATGTTCGATGATGCTTAACCTCTGCTTCACATCCGCCTAAGAGTACCAGTGCTCCACCTCTGCCTTCAGCTAGCAAACCCTCTAGCAAACCCTATTTCTAAATGGCTCGAGGGTTGCATGTCAACGAGCCTCAATAAGCTAATCGAGAAAAAATACAACATGGCACATGGGTCTAAACCATTGAACAAAAACACTAAAATTAATGCAGGCGTATGTGCACTCTAGATATACTAATTAGTAGTCCCCATGCAATACGCTTTCGAAATCATATGAAAACCATAGAAAAAATAGTACAAAAATACAAAACCAACCCCCTGTTATTATGCTACATATTCAAGCTATGGCGCCATTGTAGCCTTCGGAGACGCAATCCCAAGGAATCACCCTTCGGGACTACTCCGGGTTACATCTCCCCGGTCCGATGAGGCAGGTCAGAGAGGCGTCTCCTCCAGAGTCGCAGTGAATCCATGGGTGAGGACACGTGCCGCATCAGCGACCCCCGCATTCGTACCCGACCTACTCCCCTAACTTTATCTTCAAAGTACAGGATGATCACACCACTGTACCCAGGGAGTGTCAGACCCATACCCGGCCCTCTACGTGACCGACTATTAGGCCTAGCTCACTGAAGGAGTCCCCGTAGCCTTTTATGCTCAGGTGAGACCCCACCCCACACTTCATCACTACGGTCCCTTATCTGGTGCTTCAATAATGCCATAGATTCCACAGCTCGGTGGGATCTTGTGCACAGGCCGCATCTAATGGGAATAATACAGGGCTCTATCTAGGAGCATACTACAATACATGGGCTCAGAGGTCTCTACCCCCCGTAATCCCCCATCTTCGGAGTGCTAACTAAGCAAAGAACTACTAATCCATCCACCAAAGCACATACAGAGACTAGAAATGAGAATACTCACCATATCAATCAAGGGTTAGCCTAACAGGTAAACCACAGAGAAAAACAGAGAGAGAACACACCACAGAGAGGCGCTATGCTATAGATCAACAAAGTAACCTACTGACTAACCGTCAAATCGGCCTTGGGCTGCTCCATCTTGACTAGCTAAAGGGTGCCTGACTGCTGCTTCTCCTCCTCCATCTCCAACTGCCCCTAATTCGAATTGGGCCCCAAAAGCCCTAATTTGGGTGTCCCAATTGGAAACCCTGCCTTGCCCAATCGATTTGGGGTGGCATGTCATTAATTAACTAATTAAACTAATTAGGTTAATTAAGACAAAAATACCCTTAATTAGGTTTTATTAATTTAGCATAGCTAAATTAATCCCTTTTAGGTCAACCCCCTAGGTTAACATACCCCATGGTGGCGTATGCCTACTACGTGACATGTCAGTATATTTATACATATACCGTATAAATACATGGAACGTCACATTCTCCCCACCTTAAAAATGATGCTGTCCTCAGCATCAAGACTACTCTTATCGTAGGGCAACACATCGTACATTGGAAGGAAGTCTCCCCTCCTTAAAGAGATAGCGTGAGATGATAAGTCACACAGACGTTGTCATGTTCAAAGTGATGAAGTTTGAAATGACTTGTAATGTGTAATTTATAACTCTGCGATATATCAAAGGTAGAGGTATAGGTCAGACATGACCATCTTTTAGGACCGTCAAAAATGAGCAGTCAAGATTTGCGGAGGTCTCACTGTTTCATTTGTGGTGATGAGTTCACAGTTTATCTTATTTAGAAATTATTCTTTCTATACATACGGGTAATTGATTATATATTATGGACAAGTGTAAATATAAGCAACTTCTATTTGTTCTTTTAATATAATACAGACTTATGTAATCGCGCACTGTTTAGTAGAAAGTCATTCGAATCATATTAACTTCCGTGTATATGTCTATTGTATTCTCCCTTCACTTTGCAATTCATTTTATTACAGCCAGCCCTAATTTATTTGTGTATTAAAATTTTGTTTTCCTATTTTGTTACAGTTTTAACAACGCGTATATTGCTATCGTCAGCGTTTACATGCCCCTCATATTTATACTTACCCTTTAATAGAATTATATATTGTACTGTTTTTGCCATTTTTACCTATATACGTTAATGTTAATTACAGACAGACGTTCTTCATCATTTATTATTCATAACCTTGTGATAACATTTTCTAAGCCTCGTTATTCCCTTAGGAGTTTGTGTAAGACATACATAATTATCTCCTTCTATTATAGTTGACTATATGGCTAAATAGCGTTCTCCTTTTGAGTATCTTTAATGTTACCAGACTCACACTCTCGATCCATAGTTTACACTTAGCTATAACTGATAGCCAGACCCTGATATGCGAGGGGTAAAGACCCTTAGAAAATGAGACTACATTATTGATAGAAATGTTGGTTTGATTTCAAATAAAGTTTTAAGGTGCAAGACTCCAATTACGATATTGTTGGCTTTAAATACCTATGGTTAAAAACCGTTGTGGAGCTAAATCTAAAGTCATGGATCTAAGGCTCCATACAATGCTCCAAAATAGAAAGTAATAAATGGTTCTACAGGTTAATTGACCAAAGGAATGTCGAGGTGAACTATGACTAAAACGAGCTTTACCTCACATGGGCACACCTATTAATTCATTAGTTATATCTATACATTTATTAGAGATACGGAAGCATCAAAAGCATGCCCGGTGCTTCTTGAGGCTAATGAAGGTTAAGCAGATCCTGGGTTCTTGCTTGAAGTAGAAGTGCTAAACGTTGGGAATAAGGAGTGGTAAGGTATCCTTATTTTGGATGGTTACTCGAGAAATTGGTCTGACGATGTTTGTTATCTGATTGAAACACTGGACCTACTAATTACGAGGATTGATTTATCATGCACCATAGATCTGATGAAGAAGTGGTTTATGATTATCTACCATAGACCACATTAGAGAGGTAATGTACTAAGGTGGAAACTGGATTATAAATACCCAGCTTTTGAAAGAGAGATCACTTTAGAAGTGTAGGTTTCGACAATGGTGGTGAAGGTATAGAATGTCGACCCGACATTGTATAGCTATTGCTACTTGAAGCAAGGTATGATTCGTGGAACGGTAGAGAATAATGTTGTATGAGGATGTTGATCCATAAAGTATGGATTATAAAATTACACATACATTGTGTTTCGTAAGGAGATTGACGTTTATGAGGCGTGAAATAAAGATGCAAGATTATGGATGACTAAGGAGACCACGTAGCCACGTGAATACGCTTAATGACGTTGGCCAAATGCATGAACATTATGCATGGTATAATTTAAGGGAATGGCGACATCTTATGTTGGCTGGGAGCATCGAGATGCCGGATAACAGACTGGACAATAATGTGGAACGTAGTTTCCACAGAAGGTCAAGAGAAGGCGACAATTGGTAGGAGCAGGCGCAACCATCCAAAAGCTGCAAGGTATGTTAAGTCATGTACCCACATGACAAGTGTGAGACAAGAGGAGCTTGAGAGTTGTTGTAAACAACGTTTCAAATATAGAGATAGAGAGTCTAGAAAGTGTGGTGTCAAAACCACAACATGTCTATGGTACCAGATAACCGAGTTGAGGAAATACGTTGGCCGCAAGTATGAACATAGCTAGATGGCTATGTCAACGAGTTACATATGAGTCTAGACTTAGGGTTGGTGCACACATGTTACTATATCATATAATAACAACGTAGCGGTCTTGGATGTAGGAAGGATTTTATAGTAGCAAATACTATAGCGGTGCGCATATCGAGGATGTCGATTGTGATATTGAGATGTATATCATATTAAAAGATAGTAGAATATTCGTACAAGGCGAGTGAAATATTACTTGACAAGGTTTAAAGAATGAGCGTAATGATATGCTTATATATGAAGATATTGGGTTAGGTATGCTTTACCAGAGATAAGCATTCCAGTTATCCCAATGGTTGGAGTTGACTATCTTAGATACGTCGTAGTAAGGGAGATGAGAAGAGTTTAAATCAGTGAAAATAGCTAGAGTAAGTCTAGCATATACGGTGATGTTACATTCAATTGGAACGGTGTTGGAATAACCGATAATGAGAGCTTAGCTACTCAAAGGTTCTAGATACTAATGAATTACTTCATTGTTATAAGCTGAGAGCATTTATTTGGTTTTGGGAATAAAAAGATGTATAAAATATCGCGTCCCCCTGATGGAAGAAAAGAAGGAGTACGATGACTTTGGCGATTATACCTTTAGGGGTAACCGAGAAGAGGCAATACATAGGAATTCTAAGTCCCGATAAAAAAAAGTCAAGACGAGGTATATTGATCAGAAGGGGTGAGATTATATAGACCAGGAGTCCATATATCCTAAGAGTTACTCTACTCGCGGGGAACAATTCTAAATGCTGAAGTAGAAGTTGGAGGATCGGTTGCCTTTAGGCATAGACCGCTTAGAGATTATGACTTTAAGACTAGGTTCGAACATAGGGGTTTCCCTATTATGAGATCGAGATATTTTAATGCCTCCGTCTCATTATGAGGGAGCCAAAGACGACAACATTTGAAGTGATCAAAAGCTGAAGTTGACATGGTAACTTAAGAAAATAGGTTAGTTATGACAAAGCATGACGAAACACAAAGGATAATTAAGTGAAGGAACCTTTAGAGAAGGCCTTCGACTGTGGTAGAAACCTTTGGAATTATGGCATAATCCCGTGGAGAAATTAAAGTTTATGTACGGGGTTAAAGTACCATAAGGTACTAAAGGAATGGTTGAAATAGCTAGAGACCCTATCAACATATAGGCAGCATATAGAAGTCCAACATAGAGTTGGCCCCTGTCCATTTGGGAAGTAGGTGGCGCAGCCACATCATAAAGTTACATCGGCAATGGGTTTTGTTTGAAAGAACTACCAAGGTTACACTTTAGCTAAGTTAGAGCAGAGCTCTAGCATTGCGGGATGTAGATATATGTTTATTGTGTACATATTATGTACACATACGATAAACATCTTAGAGGTAATCTAAGTGGCGATACAAGGGGAGAAAGACAACTTCAAAGTTACTAATGAATAGTACAATAGTACAATTCCAGGATCAGTAGCGAATAGCAGTTACCTGCTAGAAGTTTGAATGTGTTTTGCATAGACACCCAAGACTAGATTTCCCACATGGTCTATACCCGCAGGCAGAGGTGAACGCCATGGGTTACATGGAGGTGTAAGTTAGAAGGGGCTTGAACATCGATACAAGCCCAAGTTATCTCAAACGTAGGTAATGTAGGAAGGCTCACAAAATGCAAGACAGGCATCCTGATGACTCCAGGTAACTTACGATTCATACAAAGGCTCACTCGCTAAGTTAGGCCATGACTATGGCTTAGATGAGGATGCCAAGTCATTTGGAATGCCACAACAGTGGCATAACATGATGACAGAGAAACGTAATGACTAGCATTTCTAGGATGTAGGACAACGTTGAATCATAATCCCCCAATGATAGGTGGGTTAACAACATAGGGCCATATAGATAGCGGCTTAGAAGCCACAAAACGGTTAATAAAGACGTAAAGGAGTAAATGGATTGATGATCGTACGGAATAAAGGACCCTTATTAATGATATTTAGCAATCTGGATAAGAAGGTTATTAGCTAACATAAAGGGTTGTCTTTGCTAACATGCAAAGATAGACTTGCTGCTTGAAAGGCAGCAAGAGCTGAAAGGCTTATTTAAAGATTTGGTGCATGGCTTAGGAAATAAGACGTCGATGTCCTAGGACGACATGGTGAATTGAATTCACCAAGAACCTTTTTAATAGACAGATAGATAGATAGTTCTTTTACGTCATGCCGCATTGGCAGCGTCGATGAGGACATATGACGGACCCCCAGAGACGTGAACACAAGAGCTCTTCATAGAGGAGGCCTATCTTGAGAGGTATTTGAGTGGTACTGTCCTCTAGGACATTCCCATAATCCTTTGGACATATAAGTTCACTTGCGGAACTTGACCATATCTAGATACCCTAGAAGGAGGTGACTAGTCAACAATGGTTGGATGCCATTGGACCGTTAAGGTGGAAGAACCCCAAAAGAGGGTAGGCCGCTGTCAATTTGACAGGCGTGTGGCACAGATAATTAATCACAGCCATATAGGCGATGAAGTTTGACACAAAATAGTACTAATGTTTGTACTCTAGATAATTTAGAGTAAAGTGTGGACATTGTTGTGGGGGTTCTAGCACAAGCACTCATTATGTGTTATAGAGTATGCAACCTGAGCTGGGGGAAATGGTCCCCTAAAGAAACACTACCATCTAGGAGAAGTAGTGAAGCGTGATATGATTAAAGCTAAAGCCATGGTCTAGAGGGGTGCTGCATGGCAGTCCCTAGTTGGTTGGGCGAAGAAAGATCCTTTCTCTAGGAAATGAAAGGAGTCAAGGCTTAGACACTAGTGAGAAACAACGTTAATTGTAATTATGTCGATAAAATATTACTTAACCCTTACTATGTAACGTCGAATAAGGTCTAATATAAAGCATATGATTGTAGTATAGATTGAATCATGGCAAAGCCCGAAGAAGTATTGTTATCAAGGCATTTACCAAAGGAAAAGAAATATTTAAAGCTATAGGTCGAGGAATGTCGATAACTGGACATTATTATCGTCGCCTAAAGAATATCCAAGGTGAATAGTGGATTAGAATCCAGCTTGGAAGGTTCTATCTTACTCCGAGGAATTCCCTTCCATCGCTCAACTTGAACGTTCGTCGATATGGCTGCGGGAGACATTTCGCATTAATGGTAAGAACCCTTAGGGTATTCCTACCCCACCATGGTTGCACAAGTCCGGCGGAATGGTTACCAGCGCAGCGTTGGTTTAGGGAAGAGTGATGGTGGACAGGAGTCTTTCTAGAGAAACAGAGATACTATTGGTTAAGTATAACAAGAGACGATTATATTAGCTAAAAAGAGGCTTACCCTGTTGGTAAAGGGTTTGGCTTTGGTGCAGAAGGTCAGGGGTTCAATCCCTTGATGTAACTTTTGCTCGAAAGAATGTTTAACTAGAGAAAACAGAATGTTAAATGTGTATAGATAAGAGATGGAACATACATATCTTACATAAAGAGATTTGGCAAAATGGAAAGAGTGTTGGGTTGGAAGTGGGAGGTCATTGATTCGAAATGAGGGAGGGAAGAAAAAAAAAACTTTTCCTTTTCTTTTTCCTAGGTCTGCGGGCACCGCCTAACCCTAATTTCTGCGCCCGATAGGAGACGCGGGGTACCCCCTGCCCGCCAATTAGGGTTTCACCATTTTTTTTTTATTTTTTTTTTATTTTTTTTAAGGTCTGCGGGCAGCTATTACCCGGACCTCGCTACCCGCGCTAGGGAACCCCAGGTACCCCCTGCCTGCCGATTAGGGTTTCAGCCGATTTCGTGGGGTCCACACTCGCTCGACTGCCGTCCCAGATCGCCCATAGGTCAATTCCTGGGTCCTGGGTTCGATGGCGCCGCCTATTTGCGCATCTGAATAATCCTTTGCGAGATATGGTCGGCCCACATCCGCTCTTACAAAGAGAACTAAAAGTTTACACACCAACAAACTACTTAATAGCAAACCCATCAACCACAGTACCAAAGAGGTCTAAGGCTACTCTAAAGCTATCCTCTCTACTTAACGGTCTAACGCGTTAGTACATGGCCAGTGCAATGGCTCGGTCTACCAAGAACATGCTCTGATACCACTGTGACGCTCCCTGAATATATACGGCGCTCCGGACGTATACATACAGGGACTCCCCCCTCCCATGGCAATCAGCTCACCATGAGCAGGGCCCTCCATCTAACTCGGACTATCCATAGAAAGATGCCCGGGTGAAGGACACGGAGGTGTCATTTGGCCCACGCCTTCAATGGGACTCCTAAGTTGCGGAAGCGTGAATACATGTTAGCATACAGCATAAATCATACATAAATAACCACCACGAAGGGTGGCACATCCATCCAAGTACTAACGGCAAAGAAGATGCATCTAATCCTAAGGAAAACGCCCCAAACCCCGTGTTCTACCCCTCGGACTCTGTGAGGATGGATGGACCCGACTTCTCGGTCTCAAGAGAGATCGCCAGACGAGGTATAACCCGCGTTAGGGCATATAAAACGATGGCTAGGGTAGTCCGCTCCATCCTCCCCTCCTGTGCACACTTTGCAGATGAGCTGAACCAAGCTATGGCGCCATTGTAGCCTTTCGGAGACGCAATCCCAAGGAATCACCCTTCGGGACTACTCCAGGTTACATCTCCCCGGTCCGATGAGGCAGGTCAGAGAGGCGTCTCCTCCCGTGTCATGCATGAATCCATGGGTGAGCTAGAGGACACGTCTTGCATCAGCGACCCCCGCATCCCGTGCAGACCTACTCCCCTAACTTTATCTTCAAAGTACAGGATGATCACACCACTGTACCCAGGGAGTGTTAGACCCATACCCTGCCCTCTACATGACCGACTATTAGGCCTAGCTCACTGAAGGAGTCCCCGTAGCCTTTTATGCTCAGGCGAGACCCCACCCCACACTTCATCACTACGGCCCCTTATCTGGTGCTTCAATAATGCCATAGATTCCACGGCTCGGTGGGATCTTGTGCACTGAGCCACATCTAATGGGAATAATCTGACAGGGCTCTATCTAGGAGCATACTACAATACATGGGCTCGAGGGTCTCTACCCCGTAATCCCCCATCTTGGTGCTAACTAAGCAAAGAACTACTAATCCATCCACCAAAGCACATACATAGAGACTAGAGATGAGAATACTCACCATATCAATCAAGGGTTAGCCTAACATGTAAACCCACGAGAGAAAAAGAGAGAGAACACACCACAGAGAGGCGCTATGCTATAGATCAACAAAGTAACCTACTGACTAACCGTCAAATCGGTCTTGGGCTGCTCCATCTTGACTAGCTAAAGGGTGCCTGGCTGCTGCTTCTCCTCCTCCATCTCCAACTGCCCCTAATTCGAATTGGGCCCCAAAAGCCCTAATTTGGGTGTCCCAATTGGAAACCCTGCCTTGCCCAATCGATTTGGGCCAGGTGGCATGTCATTAATTAACTAATTAAACTAATTAGGTTAATTAAGACAAAAATACCCTTAATTAGGTTTTATTAATTTAGCATAGCTAAATTAATCCCTTTTAGGTCAACCCCCTAGGTTAACATACCCCATGGTGGCGTATGCCTACTACGTGACATGTCAGTATATTTATACGTATACCGTATAAATACGTGGAACGTCACACCTTCACCCTCCATCCCTTGTCAATGTTGATTTCCTCTTTCCAATCTGAATGTTGATGCTATCCTGTTGATCAGTAGGAGCATTGCTTAGTCTCTTTCTTAGTTGTAACAAATGGGCCTGATTCTGATGGTGGATGCTTCTTCCCCATTCTTTGAGCCAGTTCTTAATATGCTTTGCTAGATTAATCCACCACCACATCCAGCCTAAATCACCAACAAGCATAGGATGACAATTAATTATGTCATGTAGCTTGATTAAGAAGTCTTCCTGATCCAAGAGGCTGACATTCATCTTGAAGTAGGATTTCTTTCTTTTCTGGTTATCTTTTCCTGTCACTGTGATCAACTGAGGGTAATGATCTGACAAAGTATAGCCTGTCAAATTCTCAACTCTGCTACAATTGGTCCAAAGATTCTCGCTTAAGTAGAACCTGTCGTGAAGGCAGCAAATAGGATCAGCCCTGTGATCTGACCAGCTGAAAGCATTGGGCTTAGTCCTGGCCAAATTGAGGTTATGGGCAGTAAGAAGGTTTGACCAAGCACGGCTCTCCTAAGGCAGAAGGATTTTGAAGTTTCTGTTCTTCATAAAGCTTTCAGTAACCATATTGAAGTCACCACTATATATGAAAGAAAAACGGCCAGTAGAAAGTCGTCGGAAAGTGACGCAGTCTAACGCGCCAACGTATAATTCGTGGCGTCCGCATTTTCTGCTTTTGCAGATGCGTGGTCTGAAATGTTTGTGGTCGCATTTTGCTAGTTTGTGGACATCTTGTGAATCTTGCGTCTGCCAAAACCACATTTGCATCCCAAACATTGCAGCTGCATGTTGCAGGTTGCACAGATTGCTCGAAAAGGCAGTGGTCGTGAAATGCCTGCTCGCGGCCACAAAGAAAATGTACGACCACGTTTTGCGACTAATACAAACACTGCAAAAACGCGGCCACAAGGATGCGATTTTTTTTATATGGGTGGTGAACAACGGAATTTTTTGACGAACGTGAAGAAACTACTACAAAATGGCATTTTGGTTGATCCAGTAATCGATTGAGTATTTGGGCTGCTGTCTAGATTGATTGATCAACCATTTGAAAGGCACTTGAAACAAGATCGGCAATTTTCTTGCTAGATCCTTCCCAGCCTACCGACAACTCCTTGCACGAATCCCTACTAGCCTACTAGGTACATACTTCACTTCTGAATGTATACATTTGACCTCTTATATCAGAAGAGGTCAGATACATTTGATCCATCGTTGACCTCTTATTCAAACACAAATCGTTCATGGAGAGTTTGCCGATCACGAAGCAGGAGTTTGCTCAAGTGATTGAGGTTGAGTAGATTGCAGTCTCACCTAAATCCTTGCAATATGGGGCTGAAGGATTGCTCACATCAAGTGAGGTCTTCTATAATCTCGACACTTATGTCATCGAGAGGAGGTTCTGTCATGGCCTACTCGAGGATGAGATGATGGCTCTTGTAATGGAGATAATGAAGATGCTTGTTCATGAGCAGTCTGCAAATACAATAATCCAAAAGTATGGCAAGCAACTCACAGATGTACATAGAGATAAGCTTCGGTACGCTACAGTTGATGCTCGTAAAGGAGCAAATAAAATGGCAATGCGCATCCTGAGTGAGTCACCTCATGACATATAACGATTGTTCGATAATAGCAGGCGATACCCCGATACCCCCACTTTCCTCTGCACTCATTGAACATTGATTAATGCTGATAGCTTGAAAAATTCGTTAGTTTGTGTCCTACATGTTCCCATGTCTCCATAAGGAAGATGAAATCCATATCTATAGCAATAGAGTTGAGAGTATCTCCTTTCTACCAGGGGAAGCCCCGACAATTCCAGGAGATGATACGCAAACACAATTCTTAATAGTGAGTGGCGAATGTAGATACAGATGCACCTGGTATTGTAGTGGTAGCAGGGGGGGGAGAGGGGATATGTGGTGCGTGAATTAAAGCTGGTGAAGCAGCAGGAACAGAGGGGGCAGCAGGAGCTGGCTGAGAAGCTGGAGCAGCAACAGCATCAACGTTTGTAGCATTCGTAGCAGCGTCGGCAGTACGACCTAAGGGGTTGCAGCAGCGTGATGTAGTACATTTATGACCTCAGCGTTCGCCGATCGAAAGACCCGCATCTTGCTCCGTATTAATGTTGCCGCCTCCCCTTGGTGGCAAATGGAGGCTTTGATGGGCATCACCATCAAGATGTACATCCTGGGACTTGGGGAGGGGGCTACTAGAGTTGCCGAGACTATATGCGGGGTCTACGAGCAGAGGGGGAATGAAAAATGGGGGCTAGAAGGATGCAAAGGGGGAAAGGGTTAATGTCGTGAAGCCTCTAACAAGTAAAAGGCATGGAGAAAAGCATAAACAATGCTTGTCTTCAGTGGTTGGCATTGGAAAGTTTGGAGGTTCAACCTCGTAGATGGAAGGTTCAGTTCTCGCAGCTGTGTGGTTGAAAAAGAGAGCAACGATGCAAAATTTGGCTAAGCAAAATTTGGCTAAGCTTTGGAGTTCTGGACTCTAAATTGGATTCCTACTCAATTTAGATGGCAAAGGACAAGCTCTACAAGAGACTTTTTTTGAGCATCGAAGCTGAAGCCGCAAGTTAATGGCTGGAAACTCAAGTCGACAGTTGTAGTCAAAGTCAATGGCAGTCAATTGTGGGAAAAAAAAAAGAGAAAATTGAAACACGGAAGGATGTTCCCATGTTAATATTAGACATATTTGCATATTATCACTTTTGATATTTGACAAGTCGACAGTTGTAGTCAAAGTCAATGGCAGTCAATTGTGGGAAAAAAAAAAGAGAAAATTGAAACACGGAAGGATGTTCCCATGTTAATATTAGACATATTTGCATATTATCACTTTTGATATTATCCTTGGTCTTCAAAACTATGTATTACTTATGGCCTTCTGGTTTACGTCTACTTATATTGAAGACTGGTTATATTTCCCATTTTCAATTCTTGGGAATCTGCCTGCCTTTCAAAAATGCATATACAAAGGTTTTTTATTTTTTTCTTTTCTGCTACTCTTTGAATGCAAATGTTATACCCCTTTACGTGCATCCCGAGGGGTTTCAATGGTAAAATATTTTTACAAAATATTCTCATGTAGATTTGGTTAGATAAACTCTTTACCTTTACATTTGTCTACTTACTTTTATGTGTTTATAATTCTCAAATTTTAGAACTATAGTTGAAAATAAATCAAGCTCTAGAAGCTCATCTTTTTTTGTTCCAAAAGCTGAGGGAATCTTCAAATGGGACCACTGAAACAATCCCATTTAGTTTTCAACTTTTTTCCAACCGAATCAATGGCAAGGCTTTTTGTCCAGGCAAGGTCATTTAACAATTTCTTTAAACATTTATAATCAAAACTTCCATATCTCTAAAATTGTCAACATTCTGGTACTAATCAAATGTTATTTCTTCCACTATGCAGTCCATTAGGAGGGTGACATGTACCTGCTATCATACACTGACATTGTCAGATCTCGCTCCTCCATATATCCAATCACCCTTTTGCTCCCTTTCTGTTAACATTGGTCTTAGGATTTCTTTTCTTTTTATTGGTATATATTATAGGTTTTAAAGAAAAGTACAAAAAGTGGCAATTAAAAGGGGAGTCCCACCCAATTGAGCTTTAAGAATTAAGCAAAATTTAGCCTTAAAAGAAATTCTTATAAAAAGACTCTCCTTTATATAGGAAAAAAAAAATCTAATAAAGTTTTCTGGAAGTAACAAACTATCACTATTAAATGACGCAGGCTAGTGTTTTATAACTTGTAGCTAAATAATGCATCTTAACTCTTTGCCCTGAAGGAAGCTGGATACATATGCCAAAATAACCTATAAGTTAACCTTAGAAACCTATTTACCCTTCTCAAATTATAAAATCATAGCTTTTTTAAATACTACCTATTTTGGAATTAAATTAAAAGTAAATCAAGCTCTAGAATTTTTTGACTTCAAAAATTGAGGAACTCTTCGAACAGGGCCGCTGCAATGGTCCCATTTGGTTTTCAACTCCTTTCCAATCAAATCAATGGCAAGGCTTTCCTTTTATACAAGGTTATAAAAAAATTTATTCAAGCATTTATAATCAAGACATCTATATCAAAGTTTCCATCGTCTACAGTTGTCAACATTCTAGTACCAATCAAACATTATGTTAACTGATCGCTTCCACTATGCAGCCATTAGGCTGCTGGCAAGTGCCTGCTATCATACACTGACATCATATCTCGCTCTTCCGCCTTGATAAAATTGAGTAGTTTTTATATTCTACCACCCTTTTGCGCCCTTTTGTTAACATTGGTCTTTGAACCCCCTCCCCCCTCCTTTTTTTATTGGTATACAAAGTACAAAAAGTAGCTACTTAAAGGGAAATCCCACCCAATTGAGCTTTAAGAACTAAAAAAACTTTGGCTCTAAAGGAAAATCTTATAAAATGAGTCTCCTGTATATAGAAAAATAACATAATAAAGTTTTTGAGAATAACGACCATCATTATTAAGTGACACAGGCTTATAGAGAAAGCGTATTTGCTATATATAGCTGAATAATACATCTTAACTCTTTACCATGACGGGAGTTAGATACATATATCAAAATAACCCACGTATCCACCTTCAAAATCTATTTATCCTTTTAGTTTCTAAATGGGGCAACATTGCATGCGTGCCGAAATTCAATGTTCTAAATGCGGGCAGGTCATGCAATTTTTACAATGAATCTTGAGCAATGCTCACGATAGAAATTTGTGGGAGGAAGTAGCACCATCCCTTCAAAGCTATGCCTGGTAGTTTGCCTGATATTTATTAGCATGTCTGTACAATAACAAATTGTCAAGTATTTGCATTTCCTAGGATGGGTCCTATGACACAATCAAGTGGCCGAGAAGTGTTATTCTCATTGAGCTCTTTGAAAACATTGAATACAAATTAATTCAACGTACTAGGGGTAGATAATTTTGAAAAAACTTAAAAAATGTATGCTCTGAAACTAGACAATAATCAAGAGCATGAAAATAGATAATACAAGATAAAAACCTGATCCAACTTATGCTTAAGCTAGACAAAGATGAGAAAATTGGCGACAAATTCTCATTTGGATGAAAATTGCCTTTGCGGGTTTTCAAGAAAAACCTTAATGAGAAACGGTCGCCAACGTTCTCGAAGAATGCTCACAACACTCGAACCAGAATGGAAACAACTCGAATATGTCGCACCGAAGATCAATTGAAGCATCTCACATCAAAAACGATGCCCATATCCTCCTTAAAATCCCCCATAAAAAACCCCTTAAAATCCCCCTTTTCGTGGAATGGACATGATTTTCAGAAACGGGGTATTTGGCCACAATCCCCCATTGTGATTTTGTAGATTAATATCCTCTTATTTGATTATTTTTTATATCCCCCATTGCCATATGCAATGGTCATACCCCTTTTCTCACAAATAATGTTCATACCCCTTTCTAGGGACAATCCCCCTTTGTGATTTTGTAGTTTAATATACCCTTATTCCGTTCATACCCCTCTTCTCAACCATCCTCCTTTTATGTTTTATACCCCTTTCTAGGAACAATCCCCCTTTGTGATTTTGTAGTCTAATATACCCTTATTCCGTTCATACCCCTAATTCCGTTCATACCCCTCTTCTCAACCATCCTCCTTTTATGTCTAATATCCCTTTATTCCATTCATACCCCTTTTATGTTTATACTCCTTTTCCGTTCATACTCCTTTTATGTTTAATATCCCCTTATTCCGTTCATACCCCTAATATCACATACTGTTAATACCCTTTTCTCAAAAATCCCCCCTTCGTGATTTTGTGTTTAATATCCCCTTATTCCGTTCATACCTCTCTTCTCAACCATCCCCCTTTTGTGACCTTGTATTTAATATCCAGTACTTAATTAATACCCTTTTCTCAACAATCCCCCTTTTTTATTTTGTAGTTTACTTAGATCAGATAAGATCAGATCTAAAAGTTGATACTCGACCGCTCGCATACGACAATCGAGCAATCTCTGATACAAACATGATGGTGAGGCACCTCGACGGATGAGCTCAACCTCACGCACTTCGACAACCAAGAGTTCCAAAAGTAACCTGCAAACGTCAAAGCCGAAAAAAAGAAGAGTGACAAGTCAGAGAGTTTATGCGCCATAAGAGCGCATCGTAGTATCAAAAGAGGCGTGGAGGCTCCAGGGCCATGCCAAGAAAGAAATAACAGTCGACCAATCAGAAACCGTCCATGGAAGGACCATCGCATGAAACATCCGGTTAGTACTGCACTCGGAGGTTACAATGCTACACCGAGAAAAAAATGAAAAATAAATACATTCTCGGAGGCTACAGTGCTATGCCAAGACAAATGAGACTACAAGAATTAGAAAATAGAAGGCTATTGGGCCACAAAATCGAATGAAGCAGAACCCGACAATAGACTATCCGAAAAGCTGCAAATACGACAAGAAGCTGAAGAAGGGAGAGGGGGGCGGGAAGCTTGTGGAGCCAAATAGAACCAAAACAAAAGGAGCTCAAGAGAATGCCGATCGATGGAAATGAAAGAAGAGGAAGCATAAGTAGGAAATGTGAGGAAAGGCGTCCCCATCCAAGGAATGACAGTTAGAACCGTGGCATTCCTAGGATGGGTCCTACGACACAATCAAGTGGCCGATAGAAGAGAAATCTATCCCAAAAAGAATGGAGAAATAGAATGACTAAGAAAAGTAAGAAAAAGGCAAAACAAATGGAGGAAAGAGCAAAATAAGATGAATGGATCGGGCAAATGGGACAAAACAAAAGGACAAAAGGCTAAGCAAGGCTGATAATGTAATTGGAATAATCAAAGCAAAGATAAAAACATGATAAATAGACACCAACGAGAAAGAAAGAACTAAGATGAAGAAAAGTATGAGTTGAACAAATGAAGGAGGCAGGACAAATAAAAAACATAAGAAATAAGATGATGCAAGAAGTTAAATGAATAAGCAAAGCAAAAAAGAGAAGACAAGCAAGGAACAATCGAGAAATTGTCACAAAAAATACATGGAGCCAAGGTATAATTAGAGAACGAACCAAAGTATGAACTAAAAGAACTTATCGAGAATCCAAGACCAACTTACAAAGGAACATTAAAAGATGCACCTAAAGATATGTGAAAAACAGTTAAATCAGACCAACAAGCGTAGCAGAATGGAAGAAACCTAGCACAAAACCCCAAAAATTAAACCCCAAAAATTAAAAAGCTGTGAAATCAACGAGAGCCAAAGAGATGAGATTGTAACAAAGAGAAACCAACCGAGAAAGGAACTAGAAAGAGCTAACAAACCTCAACAAACAACTGACAAACGATATACTAAACTATATAAAGCCAAAATGGATAAACAGAGAACAAACACAAATTGAACTATAAGAACCAAACATGAATCTGAAACAATTGGAGAAAGAAACATGCATACCCATGATGCCAAACCGGAGGGACTAACATGCAATAGATTGCGACTAACTAAACAATGAAATGTTATCAAATGGAGCTACTGTGAATATGAAGAGAATATAACAAATAGAGCGCAATAAGCCCATAAAGGAGTAAGTCGGATCCAATACAATATATAGACCAGGGAATAAATGGGAAAAACAAGGACCAGAAGAAAATCCCATGGATACTCGATGACCATATAAAGTTGTGGAAGAAGGGATAATGGAAACATTTGGGATGGATAAATGGAACAAACACTAAAACTTGTGTCCAATGGAGCAAGTAGAACGTGGAGAGTAAAGGTACAAATAGGACAATTGAAGGATCAAGGTAAACGTTGACAGACTATTTAAAGTCAATGGAGAAAACCAGAGAAATGAAGCTGCAAGGAAAATATAAAAGAGCAAAAAGTGGGCACGACAAAGCAAAGAGCAAGAAAGTGAATAAATAATAGCTTGAGAGCGGATAAAACAAAAGAGGTAAAAATGAGAAAAAATAAAAAATACATAACAAAGTGCCAAAGGTAAAAGTGTGATATTTCGAGAGCAAATAAATCCAAGGAGAAAGTCAGGAGTAGCGAGGCAAAAGAGACTAGAGAAACGAGCGGGACTAATGGCCAAATAGGGTAAAAAGAGCCGAGGACAAAAGGTGCAAGTGAAGCAAATGAGCACATGAACACCCAACAACAAGTTTATGAGGATGCAAATAAAATATAAGAGTCTATCCAGGATGAAAAATAAGAACTGAAATTAAAGGACCAACAAATGGGGCAATTGCATCAAAAGAAACAATGTGACAAATGGAGCAATAAAGTCATAGAACGAACATGATCTCACTAGCGCATTTTTAGATGAGCAGCCAAGGTCAACGCATGGAGTTGGTGTAACCTTAACGAGACATGTTTTGAGTTGCAGCTTGGAAGGTTGCCAAGGTGGGCACGTGTAGTATTGTGGTGGAGACCTTAGTAAGACTTGTTGGGGCGCAGCTTCGACGAGTGGCAGTACTTTTGGAGTTGTAGTTTGGGCAGTGTGACGACAATCTTTTGGCCTTCTTGTCTAGACATTCTACTGGGGCCTAGCTTCACTATGAAGGATTTTGTGCTACCCTCGGATTTGACTAGACAAGTCGGGAATGCTATTGTTTCTTTTTGGGGTTCATCATTGGGTACCTCTATGTATCATTGTACTCATTCATTCAGCTCAATAAAACACCACTTCACTTCCCAAGAGAATGGGGAGTGCATCACATGAAGAAAACGAGTCCATACAATTCTATTGGAATTATGGGACTCTTATTAATGTGATGCATGAACTTGTTAAGGATTAAAAATTATAAGAAACCTCCTCCAACCCTTGGGGGGGGGGGGGGACCTTTTAAGATCATTAAAAGGCTAAGAAATTAATCATATAGATTGATTGGATTTGCCCAACCAGCTCAAAGTCCACAAGGTATTCCATGTAAGCTTTCAAAAAAGCATACATTAAATCCGGATGAAATATTAGAATACAGATGGTGGAAGAACATATAAAAATAACTCAAAAAGTGATATTTGATAAGTCATTTAAGAAGAGACAGAGATCCCAATTATCTCAATTCTTGGTTGTGGACACACTTGTCGCTGGAAGATGTTTTATAGTACAATCATGGGGAAGTGGTCCACGATGAAAGGGCTATAGAATAGAATAGATTAGATTTTTTATCGTCCACGGAGACCGATTGGCCTATGGGACCTAAACAAAAAAAGAGCAGCAAGCGTATTACTATCAGGATTAAAAAACCCCCGCCTCGAAGGGTTTTCGAGGGAAAAACCTTAGCAGTAATAAGTATGCTGGCACGCTGTACAATTGTATAGGACAGTTCAATACCATCCCAGAGTACACAACTGAGTCCGTGCATCCATAACCTCATGGAGGTATGACCCCAACAAACTCACTGACGTCGTATTCAATAACTCATGCAGCGGTTGGTCAGACATTAGTAATCGAACATATCGCTCTCGGATATGGGCAAACGCTGGGCAGATCTGGAGGGCATGACATTCATCCTCAATGGCGCCCTAGTGGCAACACTGGCAAAGCCTTTCCTCTCGTGCTTCCCGAGCCCAATGTCATGTCTCAATGCGGAGACGATGTGCACCCGTGCGAATGGAAGCTATAAGTCTGCGCTTCTTCATGGGCAAATGGGTGTACAAGTACTGGTGCGGGCCTCTTGTGAGCCTAGGATTGACTTCCTGCTGATAGTATGCCAGCTTAACGTGCGTCAGAGCATCTGTATCACAAAGCTTGCGAAGGAAAGTAGCATCTAGGTACAGCTTAAGTGCCTTGTGATCTTTCTTTGTCCTTACATGTACGCGTCTATTTGCCTGTACACCCCAGCATGAGAGCCACTGAGCTTGCTTGTCCTTCCAGCAGGCTTTGAGGCATTGGGGACCCATCGCCATGTGCAAAGCAAGGTTGGGCAAACGTGTATCATTCATAGCGACCACTTTCTGGAAGTAAATGATATGGCCTTCCAATGCAGCCCGTTGAAGGGGTAGAAAACCTGTCTCCTGGAGTAGGATCTGGTATGGAACTGTGGACTTTATCCCAAGGGCTCGTGCCAAGAAGGCTTTCTGCACCTGCTCGAGGTCATTCAAGTGTTGAGGAATATGACCGGACCCCACACTTCTGCCCCATACAAGAGGACCGGCTCGACCAAGGCCCAAAACAAGTGTGACTGGTGGCCCCAGGCATACAACTCTGCCTTGTGGCTGTTGTTCTGCATGGCATATAGTGCTTTTTAACCCGCGGTGACCCGCAACCTGATGGCAGCAGCCCAGTGGGTGGTAGTAGAGAACTCGATCCCCAAGTACTTGTAGGTCAGAGCCACCTCTACATCTTGTCCCTGGTAAGTGAATGAGGGAAGCCTTGGCTGACGGGATGATGAAACTAGCAGCACCCTAGTTTTTGCCAAGTTAACTCGCATGCCAGTGAATCGGCAAAAAGTGTCAAGAGCATCCAGGTGACGTTGCATGTCCTCTGGGGTATAGGCCAAGAGGTTGACATCGTCAGCATATATGAGTTGCCGGATTGTGTGGTGCATGAGATGGGTGCCGGCACCTCCATGCTCAGAGAGCCAATCTTCCAGCTGGTCAATGTATAGGCCAAAGAGTGTGGGGGAGAGGGGGCAACCCTGACGCACTCCAATATTACTGATTACCGGCTGTCTTGACGATGTGATACGGCCCAAGCATGCCTCGTATAGCCTATATACTGCATTCTGCAAGTCAAGGGGTGTCCCCAGCTGCCGCAGTCTGTCCCATAACCTGTCCCGGGGCACTGTGTCAAAAGCTTTTGCGAAATCCACAAAACAACAGTATAGGTATTGTCGGTGATTCTTGCTATCCTCAATCAATGTGCGCAGAGTGAAGATATGATCAATGGTGGAATGCCTGGGCCGAAAGCCTGCTTGTGTGAGAGCTCGCACATCTGCCTCCTCTGCTCATATTGTCAGCTGCTGCTCAAGGATGCCAGCCAACAGTTTTGCAAAGAGAGAGCTGACCATAATAGTACGATAGTTGGCTAGGCATTGAGGGTCCCCTGCCTTGTATATGGGCACAACTCTACTAGTGGTCCACTGCGGAGGGAAGCCTTCTTGCAATGCTTTATTGAATAATGTCGTGAGGACAGGCACCAGTGGAGGCCCAGCCCATTTCAGAAGTTTTACCTGCATGCCATCTAAATCTGTTGTCTTCCCATGAGCTAGACGTTGTAGGCCCATGATGACATCCCCTCTGTGATGATCAGAGCCATGCCTATCTGTGGGGGGACTGGTGGCCGGCCCCCGAGCGGGTCGTAAAGCTGTTGCAAGTACTGTACCCATTGCTCCGAGGTGATGGCAAAACTATGTATACAACATTAATTTATATGTCGCTAAATGAGAAAAGGGCAAAGAGTAACAATTGTCGTAACATAGACGCTTGTCAATATAATCTTTATACAACCATTGTAATATATATGGAATTGAATTTAATTTAATTGAAGCGGTTAGAGGATAGGAAGGGATTGAGGCACTAGCAAATATTGAAGAGTAAAAGGTCATACATCTATACTAGATGATCTTCAATAATATAAGGGCAGTGCTATTCTTAAAGACAAATGGGCAAACCGTATTGATAGAAGGGCCTTTGCTATTTAATAGGAAAGGTCGTCAAATATATATGCTGAAGGGGCTTTTATACGATTAAAGGGGGGTCGCGACCAAGTTAGTCGGGAAAAAAGGGCCATAGGCTATGATTTATAGAATGACTAGTTAATAAAAGGGATAAGAGTGAATAACAAAAGATTAGATATGTGTTGTGCTAGGATACCTTGGTAGAATAGATTCTTAGGAAATTAAAAAGCTGGCTTTGCAAACATAACGAAGAGCATTGGAGTTCCATGAAATGGCCAAACAACTTATTTCAAAATCTCAAATCAACTAATACCTTGACACTGGAGTAAGTAGAGTTAGCAGGGACCAAGAAAGCCAACGATTATATACCATATGCAGCGGATTCTCTTGAGAAGTTGTTCAATAATCATTTGACAATGATAAAGCCACTTTACTGATTTATAACCAAAAATTCCTTTCCTACCCTCTAAGTTGATGTAATTTTCTTTTGATTGGAGATTGCGGTGTAACAATGACGATCAGTAGCCAGTTAAGCCAATGCTTGTAGCTTTGTTAGTATAGCCTTTCAGAGGTAGATCCGATTGGGTGGTTAAGTACTATGCCATAACAATTTGCAAGAATAAAGTTCCAGATTGTCTAGAGTTCCAATGTGTTCATGTTTAAGCATTAATGATGTGTTGTTTCAAGCGTCTAAATTACCATAATCTTGTTGATATTAGAATGTAGTTTAGATCTATTATACTGCAGGTTATGGAATCACAGAAGCAATATGCTGCAATCTTTCTATGCAACCAAGCTGATGCAAATAGTGACGGCCTAAAGCAGTTCAAAAATGTCGTAGATTTCTAGCAAGCAAGCAAGAAAAAATTATATGGCATATGTGGCTGGCCTGGAAACAACAGTAGAGCATAAACAGATGCTTAAAGGCATAGCAGAGATTTACCCATCCTTGAGATTATCTTTCCAAAATGTTGAAGAAGAAATCCATTTGTTAATTATGAGACCATTCCAGTATCAAGTCCACTACATGAATGAAGCGACAACGAGCTATTGAAAAATCCTTTACCTAGTTGAGACATGCCTATGATTGGAGACAACCAGTGATGGAAGTTGTTTATGCATAAAAAATATTTGTAGAGAGAGTCAGAGATTAAACTTGTGAGAGCTAGTGATGACTGGAACTGGAACGCATAACCAAAGCCTCAGCCTTTACATCGACTAAAGCATGATTTCATTAATTGGATAGAATAACGCAATTTTGAGAATTTCAAGACCAGCTCATTTGCTCAAGCACAAATACTTTCACCTATACTTCTTGAGCCCAAGATACATGAGGTCACATGATACATATATCCATACAAATTATACATTATATTGGTACGTGTACATGATACTTGTACACGCTCAATAATGGTGCTACAATGTACACCAATAATTCACATCAATAATTTTACTTGACTATAAAAGCAGCTCCATTCGGTGGTAGAGGTCATTCATCTCCCATGGCCTACTTGCCTCTCGTCCGGAGCACATCCAAACCATCAAGTGCTCCACGAGCTACAATGATCTTGGTGAGTGCGTGAGAAAGGGTGTCAAACTTGATCCCTATCTGCAATCCAAAGCTAATGGTTCTGAGATTCGTTGCCTCGGGCTAACTCGTGTTGTCATCCACCTTATTTGGCTTCCTGATCGCGAGATCTATGAGCTGAATACCATCACCTCAGCAGGTGTTGATGATGAGTGAATCAGTGATGATTTGTACCTATTAAGGATATAATGATATAAGCACTTCTGAAATATGTAAGGATGTATAAGCATAGTGAATATTATTTGATGTATCGAACCTGAGTAATTTGTAACGTTGTGCTCGTCGACCTCCACTTTTTCTGCAAGCAGTCCCTAATTTCAAGCACACCTAATTTACTCAAGCACAAAGACTTTTACCTACTAAAGTCCAAGATACATGATTACGCATGATACATATGTCCATACAAATTATGCGTTATACTTATAAGTGTACATGATACCTGTACATGCTCAATAATGGTGGCACAATGCACACCAATAATTCACCTCAATAATTTTACTTGACTATAAAAGCAGCTCCATTCATTTGTAGAGATCATTCATCTCGTATGGATTATTCGCCTACTTCTGTGCACCACATCGAGGCGATCAAGTGCTCAATGAGCTACAATGATCTTGTCGGTTGCTAAATAAGGGGTATTCTTCTAGATCCCTACCTGCAATCCAAAGCTAATGGTGCTGAGATTCGTTGCCCCGGGTTAACCCGTGTTATGATCCACCTTATTTGGCTTCCTGAGCGCAATAGCTATGAGATATCAGGGATCATCTCAGCAGGTGTTGAAGATGAGTGAATCAGAATTTCAGCAATATATAATGTAGTGATGTTCAGGCATATAACATATAGTAATACATAAGATCACTTGTATTAATCTGAAATATGCAAAGAGTAATAAAAAATAACTACTTTAATGTACCTTGAAGACTCAAGTTTCATCTCCGTCCTCTGAGGCCTCTTTGGCAAGTAATTCTTGAAATTGAGCCGCTACACTCGCAGGTATCACTACCATCTGAGGCTTGTCCTTGACTAACAACCATAGTCTATGGTTTTGAGATGTTGATAACGCGGCCTGTCGTTCGGATTTGGCCTCTACCTTTTATGTCAACAGGCCGTATACTGTTGTTCATAAGAGGTACCTTTTCTTGCTATCGGCTCCCACCAAGACACAAACACCTCTTCGTAGTGGGGAAGAGTTGGGTCTTGCACAGGCTCCCCTTCGGCAAAGGCCATCCATGCAGGAGATGAGTCTCCTGGTCTAATGAGCAAGAGCATACCCTTCTTGACATCTTGGTAGGGATCGAATATTTCAACTTGGTTTTGTGGTTTATCCTTTACAGGGCCGACATAGTGCGGACGTGTTATGTACTCGTCGAGCATTACTGACTCAGGCTCCATTAGCACGGACTGTCTAGTGAGAGGCCAGAAGTCTTTAATTTCTTGGGTTCCAGGTGGGACCTGTCCAAGTGCATGCATCAGAGTCAACCAGTAGTCAATAACCTCATTCATGTAGGCATTAGACCATGAGTTTACACCACCATAAGATATGTTTGCCCAATGCATCATGTACTTCGCAATGGACGAGCGTAAGGCACCCATATCTTTGAGGCTATCATATGGCTTCACAGCCTTAGGTGTTCCTGTAGGTATTATTGGCATACCATCTGCATCTGCCTTCCACATTCTTATTCCATTCTCAGGGAGCCATTCTCGATGCCCTGGCCTCACCTTGTAATACATAAGTGGCCATCCATCTTTCATGACAAATTTGAAGAGCAGGGGCTCCAGGTGCCCAACCAAGCGATCCTTCTTGTCTGGAATGTATCCTTTCACAAATGACTTCCAATCAGGAACTTCAGTGACTAGGTACGGAGCCGATGCTTTGGTACTACAATCTCGAAATAGCTGCATTAGTTCAGGAATGGTGAGTGCATCCGACCTGCACAATAATGTTGAGTAATTCCCAAACAATGCATCAATGTCATCATGGGTATGGCCGACCATCATAAATCCAAGCTGTATCTGATCAAAAACTCCCAGCCATACAAGATAAGAAAGGTAGAAAAAGAGATATCTGTTCTTGTTCTGGCCAGAGCAATTGTCCAATTGTAAATATAGCCTTCTAGGTAGATGTTTGGGCTGAGCTAAAGCACTAGGAGGGGCCATAAATTCTTGTCCAGTGCTATTGACCTTTTTAGTCCTCAATGCCATAGTGTTGAGGATTGCTTGTCCCCATGCACAATCAGGGTGCTCAGCTTCTCTTAAATGGCCCCAGTTGTCTCTCGAAGCATCCTCCAAGGTTTTAAGCGTGTGGTTCAAGGACCCAATATGAAAATTAGAATTATCCTTCCACAAATCTAGTGAAAAATGGCCCAGAGCCCCATTACCATGGCCATGCATCAATGCACCTGTCACACTTACTTTCAAGCGTTCTCCTCTCCACAGTGATTTGGCTAACTTCTCCAATCTAGGTACCATTGTCTTGTTCTGATCCATCTTGTCATGAACGATTGTCAGAGCTTGCTCAGGAGCACGATGCAATAAAGCTCTCCACGACCAATACAGGCTCCTACAAGAAATCTGTGCTGTCATGTGTGCCTTCCTCTCGATCTGCAATTCTCTTCTCTCAATTGGATCTCTTGTCTTAGCCATTTTCTCTTTTATTACAATACAGCTATTGCACTTGGAGAAAGCTATCCTCTTCGCAATTGCAACCTCTGGGTGGTGTAACTTCCATCCCCCTAAGAATGATGATTGGGAGATGTGCTTGCCTGTCATCTCCACTACACTGGCATCCACCTCGTGGAGAATGTCCTTCTTTGTTAGGACAGAAGGGAGCCTCCTCACATTCGCTCTCACACCTTCATTAAAGATTTTTGACCTGTGTGGCATCGTCTCTGCATTCTCATCTATGTACATAGACAGTAGGGCATTTCCTGCTAGAGTGTACGACCTTGGTTTCTTTGAGCCCGTATTACCATGTTCAGCAACTCTATGACCAGCAAGGAAAAATTTACGTCACTTATAGAAAGTTGACATTGGAATGCTGTAAGCTTTGTGCCATGCTTTCAAGCATACTTGCCTGTTATTCAGCATCACCTTCCGGACTTGCCCATTTTCTGAGCAAAGGTCAAGCATGTTATAAGCAAAGGTGGTCCTGTCCGATGCACTCATGTTTCAAAAGAAACTTCGCATGCATTTGATCTCCCATGTGGAGAAAAGTGCACATCATCTGTGAATGCAGCAAATCGTGGACTTGAAGTCTAGAATAGAGGCCGCAGTGATTTTTTTTATCAACCTTGCATGGGGTAGCAGGTGTTCGTGGTGTTCGATTTACCATTCTATAAGACCTCTTTCGAGTCTTAGGAACTTCCACTTGCATTGCATATGGTTCTATTGCTTCGATATTCTGTTCTTTCACAGCCTCTATGGGAGTCGATGCTAGGATATTGTCAACTAACACGAAGGCATTGGACCACCTCACCAGATCGTGCAGTTGTGGCATTTCAGCACAAGCTTGGCATCTCATAGACGGCTTCTCTGGCATGGGGCATATCTTCATCACGGTGGCAGCCAGGAAGTCTTCCCCCAACCTTATGTCGCCATACCCCGTGTGCATATGGCATGTAGCAGCAGTCATGCATCAGCATGCAGTTCCTCTCCACTAGCTCATCTCTTGAAATGCCTTTATCAGAACAGGTTTGCTTGACGGGACTTCCCTTGTCTTCGACTACCTGCCAGTTAATTTTTTTTAACTGCGCTGGCGGAGTTGATATGTCACCTTCTGGTGTGAGGGACGCTATAGAATTAACAGGCCATAGAATGAAACTCCCGATAGAATCTCCGAGTTTTGAAATCTCCGCTTCTGGATATGGCAAGGGATCCATAGACACTACCACGGTGCCCCCCCGCAAGGGCAAGTTGTGATGTTTGTTGAAGCCATGAACTTTGCCCTCGCCGACTTTGACACCGTTGGATAATATAGATCTTGCCTCAGCCATCTTCAATCGACAGGGCCGACACTGCTACGAGAAATCGCGGTGGCAATGATGTGCAGCACTAAATGCTTTTATGATGGAAGCTGTTGAACGACAAGAAAAACCAGAGCTGATGAAGATCGCGCCCGCGATCTAGCTGAGGACTTTCGGGCTTTTATAAGTAGGGTCCAATGCAGAGACAAGATTGCTCGAAAGCCAAAGCATGTTTGCTAGAATGCTAACATATAACATATGCCTGTTTTTATCTAATTGAGGACCTACAGATCTGTCCACACAACGGACATTAAATTAGTCAGTTTCCCGCGACGTGTGAATAAAGACATGTGAATCAATTTCTGTAGAATTATGGTTTTTGGAAAGCAATTGATGATTTGATTGGTACATCAGGTTGATTGTTATGTTCTGAAATTAATTTCAGACTCACTCAAGAAGTATTTAGTATATGAACGTCTAACTACTACTGCTCTCTAAGTCGTTCATTAGATACAATGACGTTAAAATAATATAGAATAGAATAGAATAGAATAGGTTTTTAGCGTCCACGGAGACCAACTGGCCTATGGGACCCAAACAAAAAGAGAGCAGCAAGCGTATTACTGACAGGATTAAAAAACCCCCGCCCCGAAGGGTTTTCGAGGGAAAAACCTTAGCAGTAATAGGCATGCTGGCAGACTGTACAATTGCATAGGACAGTTCAAGACCGCCCCGTAGGACACAAACGAGTCCGTGCATCCATGACCTCCTGGAGGTATGACCCCAACAAACCCACTGACGCCGTAGTCAATAACTGATGCAACGGCTGGCCAGGCACTAGTAGTCAAACATACCTCTCTCGGATATGGGCAAATGCCGGGCAGATCTGGAGGGTATGACATTCATCCTCAATCGGCGCCGGTGGCAACACCGCAAAGCCTTTGCTCGTGCTTCCCGAGCCCAACGCCTGTTTCAATGCGGAGGCGATGTGCACCCATCTTGCGAATGGAAGCTATAAGTCTGCGCTTCTTCATGGGCGTACCGGGTGTACAAATCTTGGTGTGGGCCTCTTGTGAGCCTAGGATTGACTTGTCTGCCGATAGTGTGCGCCTTAACGTCGCGTCGAGCCTCTGCATCCCGAGAAACTTCGCGAAGGAAAGTAGCATCCAGTACGCTTTAAGTGCCTCGCGATCTTTCTTTGTCCCCGACTGGGCGCATCTGCTTTGCTGCGCGCTAACGTGAGAACCACCGAGCTTGCTTGTCTTTCCAGCGGGATTTGGCGTTGGGGACCCATCGCGTATGGCCAAAGCAAGATGGGGCAAGCGTGTATCGACCATAGCGACCACCTTTTGAAGTAAACGATATGGCGTTCCAATGCAGCCCGTTGAAGGGGTAGAAAGCCCTGTCTCCTGAGTAGGATCTGAGTGCGGGCTGTGGACTTCACCCCCAGGGCCCGTGCCAAGAAGGCCTTCTGCACCTGCTCGAGGTCATTCCAGGTGTTGAGGGATATCACCGGACCCCACACTTCTGCCCCATACAAAAGGACCGGCTCAACCAAGGCCCGAAACAAATGTGACTGGTGGCCCCAGGCGTACAACTCTGCCTTGTGGCTGTTGTTCTGCATGGCATATAGTGCTTTCCAACCCGCCGTGACCCGCAACCTGATAGCCGCATCAGGGTATTTTTTAACCCCCCTGTATATTTGACGGGGCGTAATATATTGGCCACTACTTACCTTGGATAATTTGCTAAGCGTAGTTTGGCCTGGCCCTTTTTCGCATTGTTACACCAAGAAGCTGTAAGTTAAATGGCGAAATCGAGAAACTATTTTATTTTTTCAAAATTTTGAATTGGCCACATCCATACATCTAACTCATAAAGATGATAGCCACATCAGTGACAATCTCTAGTTTCTATGATGCTCTATGCAGTTCATAAACAAATACATGCTACTACGCTTCTCCAACTAAGATTACTATAAGATATGTATCAAACATGCAGAATGTAGGCAGAATCACAAATGGATTTCGTAGGATGGATCTCATTGAAAATTATATTGTGGGTACTTGGTAAATGGAAACTAACCTTGATTTTAGTTAGGACGATAAAGAGGATATTTGGGTTGGATGATAAATGAGAATGAGAATGAGAATGATTTTTTATCGTCCACTGAGGCCAATCGGCCTATGGGACCCACAAGGAGCGCAGCAAACTTATTACTGTCCGGATTAAAAAACCCCCGCCCCGAAGGGTTTTCGAGGGAAAAACCGTGGCAGTAATAAGAATGCTGTCAAACTGTACAAGTATACATCAATGTATATATACATGTCAAGTGTGTGCCCGAGGACATAGCTGATCTCGCATGTCCATAACCTCCTGAAGGTACGATCCCAGCACCCGTACGGATGTTGTGCTCAATGTCACATGTAATGGCTGGCCAGGCCTGACCAACTCAGCATAGCGCGTCCGAATTTGATCATATGCTGGGCAACTTTGAAGGGTATGAGATTCATCCTCAATGACTCCCATTTGGCAGCATTGACAGAGCCTGTCCTGGCGTGGCTCACCAATCCATCTGCCCGTCTCAATTCGAAGATGATGTGCCCCTGTGCGAATGGAGGCAATGAGTCTGCGCCTTTTCATGGGCAAATGGGTACGTAGGTAGCATTGCGGGCCTCGTTCCAATGTGGGATTTATGTGGCGCTGATAGTGTGCTGTCTTGACATGTTCAAGGGCATTGGCATCCCAAAGCTTGCTGAGGAAGCAAGCGTCAAGATATTGCCTCAAGCTATGGCGATCTTCCTCTGTTTGCATATGTATGCACCTGTGCTCCTGCACATTCCATCTAGCCAACCATTAACAAATTTGAGATGCGAATTGCAAATCGAATCAAAACAAATTTGAACCTAAGAAAAAATACTATATTATTAGAAATGCCTTTAGAATTTTAGGGCTAAACTCAAAAAGATATTAACCCCCTACAAGTGGCGAATTATGTCCCTACACCTGGCCAATATAGAGTCTGGCCATAATCCTAAAACTATAAAATTATTCCATAGTTTAAATGGCCACCACAACAAGCTGCTAGCGTGCATAATATTTTGGAATGGCCACGCTCTAGGGGTTTAGAGATTTGGTAAATATCAAATTGGCCACTTATAAACTGAACTTAATAAGTTGGTGTTTTGAACTGGCCACTACCCTTTGGTCATGGTGAGAATGAATCCTATTCTGGTGTGGCCGACCATTTTATGAAATATGTGAATGTGTGGCCAACTGGCCCGCCGGGGCCACTAAAAAACACCCTGAGCCGCATCCCAATGGGTGGTAGTTGAGAACTCAATCCCCAAGTACTTGTAGGTCGGAGCCACCTCTACCTCTTGCCCCTGGTAAGTGAAGGTGGGAAGCCTTGGCTGACGGGACGATGCAACTAGCAGCACCCTAGTTTTGGCCAAGTTAACTCGCATGCCAGTGAATTGGCAAAAAGTGTCAAGAGCATCCAGGTGACACTGCATGTCCTCTGGAGTATAGGCCATGAGGTTGACATCATCAGCATATATGAGTTGCCGGATTGTGTGATGCATGAGATGTGCGCCACGCCTCCATGCTCGAGAGCCAATCTTCCAACCGATCAATGTATAGGCCAAAGAGTGTGGGGAGAGGGGCAACCCGACGCACTCCAATGCTACCGATTACCGGCTATCTGCCGCTGATGTGATACGGCCCGAAATGCATGCCTGCAGACGGCCTATATAACGCATTCGCAAGTCGGGGGGTCCCCAGTACCGCAATTGTCCCCAGAGCTTGTTGCGGGTAATGCGTGGTCGAACGCTTTTGCAAAATCGACGAAACAAACAACGCATGTGTTCTTCTGCGGATTCCCGCTATCCTCAATCAATGTGCGCAGAGTGAAGATATGATCAATGGTGGAATGTCCGGGCCGGAAACCCCACTGCATGTAAGAGCTCGCACCTCCATTTCCTCACGCCCATATTGTCACTAGGCGCTGCTCAAGGATGCCCCCAACGGTTTTGCAAAGAGAGAGTCGACCATAGTGCGGTAGTTGGCGGGCATTGAGGGTCCCTGCTTTGTATATGGGCACTACTCGCTAGTGGTCCATCAAGCAGGGGAAGCCTTCTCGCAATGCTTTATTGAACAATGCCGTGAGGACAGGCACCGGTGGAGGCCCGGCCCATTTCGAAGTTACGCCGCATGCCATCTAAATCTGCGCCTTCCCATTAGCTAGGCACGCCGTAGGGCCCATGATAACGCCCCTTCGTGATAAATCCGTGAGCCATGCCTATCTGTGGAGGGATCGGGCTCCCCCGAGCCGGTCGCATACCGCTGCAAAGTACCGCATTACTCGGGTGATGTTCCATGTGGGTCGCGCAGCTTGCTCAAGACCCTTCTCCGTAATGTCCCGGGGCCGGTCCGGGAGACTAAACATCTCATTCTTTGATGCTCACAGAGGTATCCGCCTTCTTGTTCTTGAGAAAGGAGCGGTATTGATCGATGGCTGTGGGATCGGAGAGATGGGATCGGTGACTTGCCTGAGTGTGCGCTTTGAGCTCCGACACTCATCATCAAACCATTTGTTGCGGGGAAAGGTGGTAGTGCCTCGTGGTTCACCGTGGAGCCTCTCCCAAAGCATCTTCAGCGGCCGGCGGGGAGGCGGTGAGTCAGCTCGCCAGTTGCTCTTGAAGTGTGGGGAGTTGCGCCAGCCTCGCCGATCATGCTCAAGCAAATGGGCATAGGTCCCCGCGCGGCCGTAGTCCAGTCCAGCGCAATAGGGCACCCGGCGTGTTGAAGCAAAGAAAAGTGCGGAAGCCTCCCAATGGAGATGCATGGACAGGGGCGGTGGTCTCAATCTACTTCCTCGCCCCGAAAATCCGTCCCCATGGAAAAATGAGTAACCGGTGCGCATCCCGCTCCTCAACCGGCAGATAATCCACCACACCGAGCCGCCCCTTGGTTCTCCCCGTCTACAAGTGTAGCAACCGGAAGACGGCCATTGTGCCAACCCATTACAAATAACCGGTCAAAGATACTACCCAAGAACAACAACCGCCGCCATAGCGAAATATGGTCGTCATATGATATCCTTGACCAAGCCACCTCTGCGGGGTTCAATTGCAAGACGCCCTCGCCGCCAGGGGGTCAAATTTTGGAACCCGCTTTCGGCTCTGTCGTGCATTAAAGTCGCCAAGCAACATAACCCCTCGCCTTAATTGTTTGTCTTTAGTGTATGTCATCATATAGATCGACATAGGGCTCCAATCGATCCACATCCAAATGAGTGTTATAGAAGTTGCTCTCGGCATGTGGAAAGTAGCATGCTGCTATGAGGAGAGTGTCGCCACTATCATGCTGCACGCGCACCCACAAGTAGCGATTGTGCCTGTCTGTTTTGTGCAACGAGACTGAGTGCCTCAAGGTTGCACGGTAGCAGCAGGCAACGCCGCCATGCCCTCGCTTGCCTATACACTCATTGAACACCGAGAAATGCAGATAGCCTGGGAGGTCCGGTAATTTGTGCCCTGCATGCTCTTATGTCTCCATGAGGAAAATGAGAAGTAATAAGATGTTTTAGTAGTATGACTTACCTGTTTACACTCTTCACATTGTCGAAAACTTTCACAGATATCGCAGCAGTCGAAACTCAAGCAAAATCTTTATAAATATTCCAGATCGCCTCCCGATCGGCTTCGAAGAAATATTCAGCGCCTCAACAGCCTCCTCCTCGAGTCCAATTCATATGAATGGCTGATGTGCCTGTGTAGTTGGGTCAAATCTTTTTGAATTTCAAATGTAGGTAGTTTCGGCGGGGATTTCAGTTCTGTATTGTTACTCTGATGTCCCTAATTAAAGTGGCTTGCCGTGAGTATTATGTTTTCCAGCGAAATGTACGATGCCGTATTGTGAGTGTCACTATCTCATTTAAAATGACATGCGTCAAGTAGTCAGATCTCCCTCCCCTGTCACATGGTACAGAAATTTGAACTCATTGCTGACGTCCGTATACAGAATAAAAATTTGAAATATGGCCTTTTAAAGAATATTCTCGGACCGCCGCCAGAATTTATTTCGCCGGCTTTATTAAATTTGCCCGCGGAAATTATTGCTACCGCCGGAAATCAATTTTATGGCAGTCATTATAGCGGGCCATTAATGACCCCCATTCTATAAATTAAGAAAATTTCCAGATTACGGCCAGTTCGCAAGAAAATTTCGAGCGCCATAAAAAAATTTCAAGCGCCTTCGACCGCCGCCATGTCTCGATCAGCCGTCCTAAAGAAGGTATTTTCCGCGCTTTTCAAAACCACTGCTATCGTTCTAGCATTATTTATGCTGTTTTTAGCATTGTATATGCTCGAAAGGATCGCGGCCGCGATCTTCACGAGCAGTATTTCTGTCTTTTCACAATCTTAGTGCCCGTGAGAATCGCGGTCGCGATTCCTTTCACCAATATCTATAGTATAGTTTGGTTGAATTGCTCAAAACTATCGCGGGCGCGATCCTATTTGGCACTCTTCCTTTTTATCACCTGCTCATAAGAATCACGGTCGCGTTCCTTGCGAGCTCCGTATATCTATAGTTTAGTTTGGTTGGATTGCTCAAAACTATCGCGGGAGCGATCCTATTGACCACTCTTTCTTTTTATCATATGCTCATAAGGATCGCGGTCGCGTTCCTTGCGAGCTCCGTATGTTAGCAATGTTTTTTTAGAAGATTGTAAGGATCGCGACCGCGGTCCTTTTGAGTTATTTTCCAAGTCAAGGTCTCATTGCTTTCATTTGCTACTGCAGCCCTCGAGCTTTTCCGCGGACCCAACGTCGAACCCATGCGCATTGTAACTCCAAATAGAAGTCGAAAGTGGTGCATGGAAATAGCTCAAGCCAAGCCGCATGTTGCAGGAGATCAACGGAAGGACTTATGTCTGTTCTTGAGGAACAGAAAGGGGCCAGAAGACTTTGAATAGATGGGCATAATAATTACTATGTGGGAAGGCACCAAAAATAACGTTCAGGATGCAATCATATGCAGCGTGGAGGATACCCAACAGCTACAGTTTGTGGAATATGTTTTGTGCTGGCAAAACTATGATCCCTCTATCATGACCGCAAGCAAAGCGAATAAGCCTGCTAGTGGGAAGGGGGTACCTACTAGTGCCAAAGGATATGGCTGGAACTTGCCATCTTATGATTCTTTGAGCCTGTCAGGGATAAAGTGCAATAGGGATATACTTGTTGGCTTCAGCATGTGTAGGAAGGGCCTTTCGGCTGACAAAAAAACCTCCTTCCATTGCATTGAAGGCTACAAAGGAGAAGAAGATGCCTTCCAGAATGGACACGAACTGGTTACGGGCAGTTGCCAAGAAGAAAACTGTGGTCCCATTGGCTGTTGCAGGTGAGCCATCGACTCCAAAAGAAACCTTGAGGTCATCTCCGCCAGTGCAGAATACAAGGCGGTTCAGCCGTTGTCGACCCCTCTGCACAAAATATGCTTATGCCACTTCCAGTAAGGGATTCCCATACACAAGAGGCACCTCTTCCCAAGAAGATAAGTACCTTCAAAATTAAACTTCGAAATTTAAACACTGAAGAGACAGGGCAGCCCTCTATCTCGTCTACTCCCACCTCCTCTACCAATCCATTGCCTACGACTTCCTTGTTAACTTGGCCATCTGCTTCACATATGCCAGATGAATTAAAATTCAATCCGAATGAAGAAAAGAAGTTAGCTGAACAGACCGCCTCCAAGCTAGAGGAATTTAAAAGATTTTATCCTATGGGAGTGAATGGGTTCCAAAAGATCAGCATTTTTTATTGTGAGACAGCCCCTGCTAATCTAACTCATAGGGTTCGATCTAACGACCATGTACAGACACTAATCAGGAGTTTCAAGAGATGCCCAACATAGGTTCTCACGCCTGCCAACGTTGTGCCATTTGACCCAGTGACAAGGTAAGGTTCATTGCATTTTTCCTCTGTTAGGCCGCCTGTTTACAATGCCTAATAACCGATAGGACATCAATGCAGGAAATTGATCACTTGGTCCTATCCTGAGGAGCTCTTGAACAAAAAATTCCATATTATTTCTAGTAATCATAGTATTTTTGCTCTATGACGGGAAATGTCGAACAACGGCTAGAATTTGCCAAAGCTTATGCAAAAAGAAGAAGCCGGATTTTGAATGGAAACCTATCCAATAAAGAGTATATTCAATTGTCCATTCAGTGCAACGACATCATAGCGGATACAGTGTATAAGGAGCCACTAATTGAAAAGCTCCAGCAGTTAAGGAATCAGCATAAGGCCTATGGATGCCCTCCATAAGGCCCAACAGGCACAGCAGTCTCGTCGGCCTGGAAGGTAAAAACTTATTTTCAGCTATTGAAGATTGCCATCACGATCCTGACCAGCTGTTGTTTGCAGGATTTTGTTGACGTAGCTACAACAACTTTAAAAGTTAAAGAACTCAAGGACGAAAAGCAATTCCTCTTCATGCAGGAGGAATCATGGAGTAAGCTTCTGGCTATGGTTAACAAGTGGGCAGCACGTAAGCTGGCTGATGGTCAGGGGGAACTGCCAGATAAGCCATCAAAAGAGTTCTTCAACAAGACATTCCTAAGATACCTTCGAGGAATGAATAATGCCGAGGTCAGCCAACTCATGGATGAAATTCTCGAAGCCAAGGTTTTCTTGAAAGTGCAGTCAAGTTTGATTGCCGACAGAGGGCGCTGGACATCAGAACGCTATCGTTGATGCATCGTGAAGTGTTGTCCTACGTCAACTATGTTTCAGAAAAGCAATACAGGAGTTTCGATGAATTAGCTATATCTTTTCCAGAACTTTCTGAACAACGGTTGCTGGATATAGCTGACACTGATTTTGATTACGTTAAAGCCAATTACAATAAGGACTCAGTGCAAGGCAATCTCCCCAGTGCTTTTTTGGAAGCCATTATCGCAATCATTAAGCCAGAAGAGGCAATGGAATAGAAGGAGAAGAGGAACACCGTGCACCATGTCACCAAGTCAACATGTCACTCAGTCTACCAATAAAATGTTGCAGCCAAAGCCAAACGTCATTTTAAGAAGTTATCAATCACTCAAGAGAAGCCCATGGACAAGTTATTATTAGAAATGTGGATACGGTAAATTCATCAAGGAGCCTGCGAGAGTGACTGAAAAGGGACGAGTAAACTCCTTAATTCGACACAATTGAAGTAGGTTCTTTTCTAGATAGGCCTGAACATGGTATACAAAATGTGATGCCCCTTGGTGGATTAGTAATTGTGCTGCAGCGTAATAGGCTTGAACAAGAGTGCATGATGTATATTTTTTAAGATGATAAATTGTGATTGCAAACAACAGGCTTGAATAAAATTGCATTTGCATCGTGGAGATATAATTGTATTGCGGAGATACAATCAAATAGTGCCACAGAGGTACAAAATATAATAAAGTACTGCGGAGGTACAAAGGATATATGGTATTAACATACTTTTCAGAAGTTGATCAATGATCAACTTTGAAGAGGAAGGTTTGATGGTTTTCTATTAATAGCAATCGAGGATGATCGATCGTGAGACGGGAAGGATTGTTATGGTACAGGCACAAGGGAGTGGTCAATGATGAAAGAGCTATAGACAAATGGCAAAGCTATGTAAATAATATTATTTCATTTGTCGCTAATGGAAAGATCAAGAAATAATAATTGCCGTAACGAAGACACTTGTCAATATAATATTTGTACAACCATTGTAATATTTATGGAAGGGGTCGAGGCACTAGCAAATATTGAAGATGAAGAGGCAGTGAGTACATAAAAGGTCATACATCTATAATAGAAGATCCTTAATAATAAGAAGATTGCTATTCTTGAAGACAAAGGGACAAGTCTTATTATTGATAAAAGGGCCTTTACTATTTAATAAAAAATGTTCTCAAATATATATATTGAAGGCACCTTTATACCATTAAAAGGGGGCTGCGACCAAGTCAGTAGGAAAATAGTCTATAATTTGTGAAGCGACCAGTTAATAAAAAGGGGAGGAGTGAACAACAGAAGATCAGATCGTTTGGATAGGCTACAACAACTAACTCCTAGTCATTCAAAGAGATAACTTGGTAACCATAACAGAGAGCATTGGAGTTCCACGAAATGGCAGAATGATTTATTTCAGAATCTGGAGTAAGCCAATACCTTGAAATTGTAGCAAGCAGAGATAGCAGAGACAAAGAATAGAGCCATCGATTACATTCTATATGCAGGGATTCCCCTGAGAAGTTGTCCAGTAATCATTTAATAGAGATAAAACTAATTTACTGATTTACAACTAGAATTCCTTTCCTATTCCATAAGCCGATGTAATTTTTCTTTGATCAGAGACTGCAGTGTAGCAATGATGATCAGTAGCCAGTGAAGACAGTGTTTGCTTTACCAGTATAGCCTTTCGTCAGTTGCATGATTAAGTACTGTGTCGTAACAATTTGCCAGAATAAAGATCAAGATTGTCTAGGGTTCCATTATTTTCACGTTCGACCATTAATGTCGTGTTGTTTCAAGAGTTTAAATTACCACAATCGTATCAAGATGTCGCATGGGTATTGGAAGCAGACTTAAAGAAGGAATATCCAGGAGTCATGTAATGTAAAGGTCGCATCATCAGGAACGTTGTCGTCAACGAACTCGAAGGTGAGTGCGCCTCGACAAAGAGTTCCCTTTCAGCAGGGATGGGAAGGGAGCCAAAAGTTGGGGGAGGGGGTAGTGCAATTATCTTACGACAGGATCACGAATAGGATGCATGATAGGGAACCACCTTAAGTCTATGGTCATTATGGAGATTAAACAACCTCTTATATCAAGGGTGGTTAAAGGTGTAGGCATTAGATATACATACATTCTAGGCACTGTAGTTTACAGATCTCATGGCCATTATGAGGGAAAACATCCTCTCCCTATGCCAAAGAAATGTTGGTTCATAATTAGATTAAAATAGGTTGAAAAGGGGTTGGACTCTTAAAACCACAACATATTATTTAGACTATCGTGATGTATTACCTGCAGGTCAATAGAATAAAATAGCATGAACAGCGAGTGCATCAAATGAAGAATAAGAGTCCATATAATTATATTGGACTATATGACTCTTAATCATGTGTTAATTTGATGTATGAACTTGTTGAGGCTATATATTTTTGTATAAGTATGTATATAGCCTTCAGTCAAATATAGCAATATATCAGAAACTCATTACTATAATGTAAACTTTTACTTATAAATATTTATTCATGAAGTTATGCAGGTTCCTAATCCCTTAACGCAATGGTGAGAGGACAACGTTATGCTTGTGGGGATTGGGGAGATGGGAGAATGTCATGTTTCCCTATAGTATGTGGTATAAATATGTATACTCTATGGCCACGTCCCCATAGAAGTCTATCAAGATAGGCCATATGGATCATAGGGAAGGCAAGTTATTCCTATCGCTTAGCCATTTTAAGGCATGAAAGATTATTTTCTAGATGGACTCACTGGATAGGTGCCATGCCGTATTGATGCATTCTAGTAGTGCCAAATGTGCCAAACATGTGAATCCTAACCTGTTTAAGGCCAACCCTAGACCAGACTCACTTTGCACCATTCTTTGCTAACAATCTCGAATCGCTCTCACAGCTCCGATTTCAAGGATCGTCTTTGACAACACAACTCCATTAGCTTAAACTGCGCCTACTCCAAATTACCTGCAAGAGATGGAGATTCCAAGAGCCGGAGGCAGCAACTTAGGAGTAGGTATTTCAAGTAGAAAAGTAGATACTTCATCTGGGAGTTAACATTCCAGGAAGGAGGATATGGAGGAATATTTTCAGGGTATTCCAAGGGCTCCTCAAGCTGAAGAGGATAATGATTTATTGAATGTGCCAGATGAAAAGGAAATTTGGGAGACAATAAAGTCAATGGCTAAAGGAAGGAGTCCAGGACCAGATGGGTTCCAACCTGAGTTTTATGCTGAATTTTGGGATACATTGAAAGATGACATAATTATCTTTATACAAGGTGCTTGGAAGGCAAGAAGTTTAAACCCTGCAATAAATGCTGGACATATTACCTTAATTCCAAAGGTAGATAATCCACTGCAAATTGGGGATTGGAGGCCAATATCCTTGACAAATACAACATACAAAATCCTTGCCAAAATTCTTGCTAATAGGTTGAAGCCTACCCTAATGAAACTCATCACTCCATGTCAAACCGCCTTCCCAAAAAGAAAGAAACATCTTGGAGAACTATATTGGAGCCTCTGAGGGATTGCATTGGAATGAAGTATCAGGTCAGAAATGTATGTTACTTAAACTTGATTTCCAAAGAGCATATGATACAATAAACTGGCAATTTTTAGAAAGAGCAATGCAACATCTTGGTTTTAAAGATGAAGTCTATCAGAAAATATGGAGTTTTAATTGTACAGCATCCTCAGCCTTAGTGATAAATGGAAATCCAAGCAAACAATTTAAGTGCAGACGTGGGGTAAGACAAGGTTGTCCTTTGGCACCATATTTATTTTTGATAGTGGCTGAGATTGTGACCAGAATGGCTACATATCTCCAACAACAAGGTAAGATCCAAACATTGAGGATGCCAGAAGACCATGAGCCCTTTACCATCATGCAATATCACGAGATGATACATTTGTGTTTCTTAAATATGGAGATAAAAGTTTGGAGAATTTTCTTGAGGCAATCGAGATTTTTGGTAATGTGTCAGGAGTCAGGCTGAATAGGAAAAAGAGTGCTATCATTATGGATACCCAGGAACAGGACTTACAGGGGATAAAGGTTTTGGACAAGAATACAGTTATTACCATTTTGGGAATTCCTTTGGCTCTTAATAAAAATCTGCCAGGTGTATGGGAGCCAATTGTCTCAAGAATAAAACAGAAGCTTAATAAGTATCCAGGGACATTATCATTAGCTGGAAGAGTAGAAATTGCAAATGCAGTGATTGGTAGTACACATGTGTATTTCTCTTCAGCAATTATTGGTGACAAGGGTTCTTATAACAAGATTGAAACAGCTATCAGGAAGTTCATCTGGCAGGGCAGTCATAAGGTGGCTTGGATTGACTTAGTCAAGGATAAAAAGAATGGTGGTTTAGGGTGTAAGGATTTATTTATTCAGGCACAGGCATTGTCAGCTAAATTGGTGTGGAGTGCCATCTATTGTGCAAGACCATCACCAGCTCTGAGGTTAATTAAATACTGGCTTCAAAAATCTAAGATTGTGGGAAGTCCTACAATTACACACCAATTGCCGGATTCTGTTTTCTTCAAGATTAAAGCAGGATCAGGAACATCTAAAACATTGAAAAGGATCTTTGAAGCTTGGAATGAGGTTAGTCTATGTTATAAGCCACCAATTATTGATGCAAGGTGTTTGGAAAACAATTTCTTTTGGCATCCGGATCTTTGCACAGAGGAAGAAGGGTGTCTTGCTTTCAAACATCCACAAAAGTATATGCAATGGCATGATGCAGGTCTCAGGAAATTTGGGGATCTAAGGGTACTGAATAGATGGAAAACTTGGGAGGAAATTGCAGCAGAAACCAAAGGATCACAGGTGGATAAGGAGATCTATAGGAAAGTTATGGATATAGTTGCCTCACAGGATGATTTCAGTCAAAATTATAACCAATGGACACTGCAGGGGAAGGAAATATACTCAGTAAAGGAGGTGTATAAGCAGATAATTGTACACAAGCCATCCAAAGCAAATGCAATGTGGCACTGTGATGAAAAAACTTTGGCCAAAATTAATGCAAAAAGTTGGAAAATGTATTCTGCCAATAAACTGAAAACATTCAGGTGGCTTTTATTGCATCAGAGCTTGCAAACCAATGAGAAAAGGGCGAAATTTGACAATGCAGTTTCACCTCTCCCCTTTACATTGTGGCCAAAGAGAAACTTCTAATCATGTCTTTACATGCCGGAGACTTTCTCGAGTTTTGGAGTTGGGCAAAGACAAATAAACCACGGTTCCCATTACGTAAAAATAACATTCTCGGTTTCATGAATACTAATAGCAGATTTCTGAACACACTCAGAACAGTGGCATGTTGGATTTTGTGGAAACATAGAAACCGAATTCAGATAGAGGGAAAGAATCCATCATTGGTTTGGGTCAAAAAAGAATTCATATATTTAATTACGAGATCTGAAAGGGGCCCATAAAATGGTTAGAGGAAAGAATTATGATAGATCATGGGATAAAATTGGTAGATTCCATGGCAGTTTTGATTTCTTTCTTACTAACTTAAATGCTTTTGATGATGTCTTACACAGGAGAAATGAGGAGACTCAATAGCACAAGGAGTGGAGAAAGAATGATGGGAGTGGCACAATATGAGGATGAAGAATTCTCACAGTTGTCCAAGTTTGAACAGGAAGACATGTTTAAACAATTGAGAAGAGAACTCGTTCATGCAAAAGCTATCAAAAGGATTCTCAAAAACAGGGAGGTGTGGAGGTTTAATAATCTCAAACCGTACTTTGAGAATTTGTTTCATAAGTGGCAGCAAAAAAGACAAGCTCATGTTCTGGTTCTTCTTGATTTCACAAATTACACTGTAGAAGATCTGGACCTCATGCTCAGGATGTTTGGAAAGAGGGACGTCCCGGACTTCACAATGCAAGATATACTGGATTTGGTATGATGTCCCTGCTAACAGAAGTGCGACTTATTTCTGACAGAGATAACTTTTTGGCTTCATAACACCGACAAAGACATATAAATATCTTCATATCTACATATTTAGATTTTCATATTACGCTCAATTCTGATGCAATTGGTCTTGGGACCATACCTACTATATTATTATAGTAGTTTTACTTTTTGCTTTACTTTGCTTTTATTAGCAAAGATATCTATGTATTTTCTATAAATGAAATATAAAACCAACCTTGCCCTCAAAAAAAATAAAAAAAACCTTTATACCAGAAAACCTGATATCTTAACTATTTAAAACCTTTGCAAGGATTTAACTAGTTACAATTAGCAGCCCAACTCACATACAGGTACATATATGACTTGGCCTTGATACAATGATACAGAAATATTGCAGAAATTTACATGTCAATTGAAGAAACATGGAATATATTCAGAAATTCTTAGCCAACATAACAGATCCAGCCAGTAACATACCTCAAAAGTGTCTATTATTGACCTAAAAGGCCACTTATACCATTCATAGAAATGCCATCCTTATTGCAAGTCAGTATATGACATCTTTTTTGCAGATAACAAATACATAATTTTACCTTTGTCATGGTACAGTATAACAGTCATATAATTAACCAACCAAGAAGATAATCATTTCAACTTTATCTTCAGAACTTGGTAACAGAGAGTTGCAAGACATTCTTGACGAAATACAATAGCAAAGAGCAAGAAAACCTGTTACCTGCACCCACAAACAAGGACAAGCATTAGAATGGTTGTTATTGTAAGGGATAGCAGGCGTCATAGGCTTTCTTGAGGTATCCCCCTTCACCTTGCTAGTATTCCAAATTAGAATACAAGGTAAAAGCAAGAAAGAATAGCCTAGAACTGATAACCCAATGCATTTTCCAGATTTAGAGTTATCAAACCCTTCATTTCTAGGCCTTCTACAAGTTAAATCTTAATATCTTAACCAAATAGGTAGATCTGTCTGCCAGCAACAAGATTACATTGCAATAGTCATAGATACCACTTATACAACTTCAACAATCAAAGCAAGTGATTCTGAGAAATTTAATTTATTAACATCTAATATCTACTACATATCTCAAATGATCAGTCTCAAAGCATTAAAATCTACATTTCCTCAAGCACATCTGCATTCCTTAAGAGTCACAAATCCAATCATAGTGGAATCCATATTAATGTAGCTAAATATTTCTGATTTCAAGCTTATATATGTAAGATCAGATGCATAGTCATAAAGATAAATCACGAAAACTTAGCTCAAATGCACAACAAATTAGATCAGTAACTAGATATAGCAAAAATCATCTAGGTAGACATTTATGGAGCTGATGATCCAAGTTCAATGATATTTACTGAGCGTAAAAAACTAAAGACTATAATGTCTAGTGAAGTACTCAAAAATACTAATATATCTGAATCAGAATCCATGCAAAAAAACTAGATGGGCAAACCTTTTTGGAGCGATCAGCCAGGCTAAATTTGGTCTCCACACCCTTGTTCATGTCTTTAGCCATATCATAGCCTCTTTGAATGCCGTACTCAAGGATCCCTTCAGCAATTTCTGCATTCTTTCCTCTGATGTCTGAACTTGCAGCAGCATTAGCCAAAGCTGGATCCATGGCTTCAGTGTTAATTGCAGAGTGGGGTGTTTTGGGAATACCCAATTTAACACTATCCATGGAAGCTTCAGGCATAGCACCTAACTTAGCCACTGATTTCCTATACTGGTAAATCTTTTTAGTGCTGCCCTCCTTATTCTTCTCCTCAGCAATCCTCTTTCTAGTGGCAGCATTTAGATCCCCTTTCTTTCTAGGCATGCTTGATGCCTGCAAGCCGCTTCCGGCTGAACTTTTAGAGGAAAAAATGCATTACTTACAGTAAATGGCATTCGTATAAATAACCCAAGTTTGGGTATCCGGCCGTTCATACCGACAGTCCTAAGTTTCTCCACTCTTAGTGTTCGAAAGTGAAGCTGGACTTAGTAACCGAATTTTGCAGAAAAAACCTATTTCTCATGCTTATCCGGATGTTTTTTCCACATGTAACCCTAATATAATATGTGATCGACATGCTTTTAACCTTTAACTATTACTTGTACGTGGTGTGTCCAAGTTAAATGTTAACATATTTATATGCAAAATGCCCCATGCTTGGCCTATTGTCAACCATGCCATATTTAATCACTAACAAACATACATGTTATGATAATAAAAAAACCTGCCTCCTACCGTAGTAGGGAAGGGCCAAGATGTCCGTATCTAAGCTTCCTGTGATACATAATGGTAACAACAAGGTGAGTAGGGCCTTATTGTACCACCAAGGCCCTACCCATCCTATGTTGTATTACTCATTTAGTGTTAGTTCTGCTGGTGGCGAATCATAATCTTAAGCAATCTGATCATCTCATTAATTGAGTATAGTGTGCCTGGGAAATTCTCCTGTTCCAGAACGTTTAGGACCATACCTGATAACTTACCTTTGCTGAACCCATTTTTGCAAAATGTTTCAATTAGCTCAAAAATGTCCAATGCTGCATTATTTGCATCCGAGTGTGCATATAGATAAGGAAGTATCTACGAAATTATGACTCTAGAGGCTTGACCATAAGGTCTGCAACTGTCAGCCCTAATGAACTTATTAACAGCAAAAGCTAATTTATTTCTCTTGTCATATCTTGTCAGCATGAAAATACCTCTATTCTGATCATTGACCTTGATATTAATATTCAGAAAATTGCAGCTGATACCTATAGGACTGCCACCTGCATTGCTTTTCTCGTAAGTTGTTTCATCCTTAATGCTAAGATATTGGAGGTTGTATATTGGATATTCTGATTTGTCAGATAGGAATTCACTAACATCCCCCCCATTGATGACATTTAGGTCATCAATGTACCGAGCTGCATGCTGAAACCTGTATATCTGTGCATACATACCTTGATGAGCTAATTTCAGAATGAATCTGAGTTCAAACCAGCCTAGATACAAGTTACACCATGCTGGGCTGCAGGCAAACCCCATGGGAATACCTTTAACTTGTTTCCATATATCGTTGCCCATCTGTATGTAGCAGCTGGTTAATAACCAGGCATTCATATTTTTAAAGCCAGCCCTTGTAATATACCTCCAGCTTTTATATTCTTTGTCCGTGTTTGAGTTCACCCACTTAATACATATTGTCTCATTCTTGTTTTTTACAAGTAGATCAAATAAAGTTTTTTCCTCCATCATGTATTCCCAGATCATGTCGGCAATATCATTGCAGATTTCAATAATTCCCTCATCCCCATATAATGGTATGTTCTCATAACACTTCATAATATCTGCACTGAATACATTATGAATCCTGTTGGGTAAATTGAGTGTTACATCATAAGTGGAATTCACAATCCAACAAGCATTGATCTTTCTGGGATTCCAGAATCTATATTTTGCAGTCTTCTTATAACACACATTTGGCCATGTTTCAATAAAGTTATTGAGAATACCAGTAATAACTGCTGCTGTATCTGTGTACAACGTGGTGTGGGCGTTTGTGAGCCACTTGTATTCCCCTTTATGGGCTTTAAATGTCGCCATTAAGTAAGGCAAACTCATCTGCGCATTATGCATATCCCCAATGTAACCTTTGATATCTTCAACACATCTAATTTTGATTTGATTGGAGGATACTGAACTTTTTTCAAAATCTTGGCTTTCTAATCTGTTTTTCGCCATCTCAGTGATATGAAAAGGGCATATGAATGCTGCATTGTTGTTGGCCTTATCTAATCCAGCCACATATAAATTATTGTTGAGCCATTTGACATTTTTCATAACTTCCTGATCTTGCCAGAGAAACCTCTTCAGAATTAGAGTGTTCTTTAAGTCTACCACTTTTGCATGAGCCAATTTTTTCAGCATGAAAGAGATATTCTGAATATCATCTTCTGTTAAGTCAAGAAGTTCATACTGATGTACTGAAAAGAATTGCTGACATAATTTTGCAAACTCTTCATTGAATTCTTGAATGCACAGTGGCTGATCTGGAATGTGATTCAGTCCACATTCAAATGCTTTCCTAAGCTTATGGCAGTGGATAATGTTCAAGTCTGTAGTCCTTACATGGCCAATGTTAGGGTCTACAAATTTGCTCAAGTTGGGATTAGAGCAAGGACATCTAATTGTAGAACATTCAGCAAAGATGTTAAATGGCTTGTATACCATATCCCTAATTTGCTCTGTATATTTCCAAGCAAATATGGTATTATCAATTATTTCTATACCCCTGTCCTGAAATATTTCCCAAAAAACTGTTTGGAAAATCTGTCTCATGTTTAGTTTATCCAATGCTTTGGATAAAAATTTCATATGAACTATTTTGCTTTTATCATCCTTACCCGAACATTGCAGGTGTTTGTTCTTATTGATATCTCTGATAATGGTTCTGATCTTCATCTTCTCAACCTACAGTCATTTATTATATAACAATTAGTTATCTTAAGCTATACTTGTAACAAAGTACAATAATAAACAAATTGCTACAATGTACTCATGAATCTATATATTGCTGAAATGCATTAACATTCTTATCCATCAGTATGTTGGATAGTAAAAAAACATAAAATTCATCAAGTGTTTTATATCATGAAGAAAACTTAAGCAAAGTATCTAGCCATATTATTTCATGGCTCCAATTTCCAAAAATGCCAAATGGCTAAAGTCTCATGGTTTTTAGGAAAAACCAGACCCAAAGGATACCCTTTCATGGCAATATCCTTTTGGGCTACAAATGAGAATCATCCAGATTCCTCCACATAATCCAGTTTTTTCTGAGTGACATTGTCTTCAAGGGATATTATCCGATTTCCTCCTTTTGTGATGCTAAACTCATCCAGGTCTTCTGTGAGAGGAGTGACACTTTGAGATGTATTACTGACTGTTCTGGGATCTGTAGTGATCCTGGGTGGTAACCTTGGAGTAATAAAGTTTGATTGCTTAGATTTATTGCTGCTACTGGTATATGACCTTTGCCAGCCATTGGACTTATTGGCTGAGATACTGTCTTTCAGAAAAGAAAGTGGCCTGATCATCTTTTCTGCCACATCTGCCATTTTATTGTTCCCAAATTTTGCCTTCAAACTAATGTCAGGGTTACTTGCATAAGCAATTGTCATATCAAACATGTTTCTCCTTACTTCAAGGTAAGATATATAAGCAATTACAGCAGATTTCATTACCTTGTTGAGCCATTTGGAGATAATCACCATACGTAGCATAGGTGTAGCCCCAGGATAAAGCTGCTCCATGTGGTTGATGATAAACCAGATTCCTTGGTCAAACCAAATGATCCCACAGCTACATTTGTCATCCCTTTTCTGGGAATTTATTTTGACTTTTTCACAATGACACTTAAAGTAAGGACAGTGTGTTCTCCAAATACATTTCAGATAATAATCATCCCTTGTGATATTTGTGAAGGCCATGTGACCTTTCTGACCAATTTCAACAGGTGTATTTTTGATGCAATATTGCTCAAAAAAATCCATCTTAAATGGCAGATCCACGTTCAAGACATCAAAAGTCTTATCAAGCTTATAGGCTGCAAATTTAGCATCCCGAATTTCATCACTAGAGATGCCAGCCAGAGCAATCCATGTCTCCATATCAATAGGGGCAATGGCGCCAAGATTTTGGCTCTTCCAAATAGCATGATCATGTACTGCAGCATAGCATTCAACGGTTTGTTCAATGATAATAGGGAAACATGTAGAATTTGACAGGGTTAATTCTGGTACTCTATCTTCAATACTCGCATTATGGGTCTGAATAGATGTGTTTTGAGCATCATTATTGCCATTAATGGTAGCCAGATCTTCCTCTGTCAGGTCAGTATCAGCAAACAAACAGTCATTCATGTCCCCGGTCACTTTTAGCTCCTGTGGTTTAATATTGTCATCATTTTTCTCAAAAGTGGGCGGTGAAATATTGTTGGCTTCTTCTAAAGCCATAATGCCTAACATGAATTTATGTGCCACTTCATCCTCAAGGCAAGTTCTATAGTAGATAATACTGCTCATATCATTATAAGTGGCAGTAAGGATTTCCTTGCATTTAGCAAAATCAAAGTTGACTTTCTTCATACGCTGAAAAACTTTAAACCATCCGCTAAACCCCAAGTAGGAAACTGCAGATAGACTTTTGTCCAGAAGATTTACCTCCTTGAAGGTGATAAAAGAGTGGATGTCCTTGTTCTTAATGCAACCCAGTAAAGTTTGTACTGCATAGTTTGGGCTGAATATGCCACATTTGTCGTATTCCAGCATACTTAACTCCTTAATCCAATTGTTGTAAATATCATTATCATCCACAAGATGTGCATCCTATATGATAAAATAACAAGTTAATTAGAAAGAATGTTTCAGTGTACCTGATAGAAATATCATTGATACCAAGGTTATTAGTAGAACTAATAAACTGGAATATGAAAAAAAACCTTTATACCAGAAAACCTGATATCTTAACTATTTAAAACCTTTGCAAGGATTTAACTAGTTACAATTAGCAGCCCAACTCAACATACAGGTACATATATGACTTGGCCTTGATACAATGATACAGAAATATTGCAGAAATTTACATGTCAATTGAAGAAACATGGAATATATTCAGAAATTCTTAGCCAACATAACAGATCCAGCCAGTAACATACCTCAAAAGTGTCTATTATTGACCTAAAAGGCCACTTATACCATTCATAGAAATGCCATCCTTATTGCAAGTCAGTATATGACATCTTTTTTGCAGATAACAAATACATAATTTTACCTTTGTCATGGTACAGTATAACAGTCATATAATTAACCAACCAAGAAGATAATCATTTCAACTTTATCTTCAGAACTTGGTAACACTTGGTAACAGAGAGTTGCAAGACATTCTTGACGAAATACAATAGCAAAGAGCAAGAAAACCTATTACCTGCACCCACAAACAAGGACAAGCATTAGAATGGTTGTTATTGTAAGGGATAGCAGGCGTCATAGGCTTTCTTGAGGTATCCCCCTTCACCTTGCTAGTATTCCAAATTAGAATACAAGGTAAAAGCAAGAAAGAATAGCCTAGAACTGATAACCCAATGCATTTTCCAGATTTAGAGTTATCAAACCCTTCATTTCTAGGCCTTCTACAAGTTAAATCTTAATATCTTAACCAAATAGGTAGATCTGTCTGCCAGCAACAAGATTACATTGCAATAGTCATAGATACCACTTATACAACTTCAACAATCAAAGCAAGTGATTCTGAGAAATTTAATTTATTAACATCTAATATCTACTACATATCTCAAATGATCAGTCTCAAAGCATTAAAATCTACATTTCCTCAAGCACATCTGCATTCCTTAAGAGTCACAAATCCAATCATAGTGGAATCCATATTAATGTAGCTAAATATTTCTGATTTCAAGCTTATATATGTAAGATCAGATGCATAGTCATAAAGATAAATCACGAAAACTTAGCTCAAATGCACAACAAATTAGATCAGTAACTAGATATAGCAAAAATCATCTAGGTAGACATTTATGGAGCTGATGATCCGAAGTTCAATGATATTTACAGAGCAGAAAAACTAAAGACTATAATGTCTAGTGAAGTACTCAAAAATACTAATATATCTGAATCAGAATCCCTGCAAAAAAACTAGATGGCCAAACCTTTTTGGAGCGATCAGCCAGGCTAAATTTGGTCTCCACACCCTTGTTCATGTCTTTAGCCATATCATAGCCTCTTTGAATGCCGTACTCAAGGATCCCTTCAGCAATTTCTGCATTCTTTCCTCTGATGTCTGAACTTGCAGCAGCATTAGCCAAAGCTGGATCCATGGCTTCAGTGTTAATTGCAGAGTGGGGTGTTTTGGGAATACCCAATTTAACACTATCCATGGAAGCTTCAGGCATAGCACCTAACTTAGCCACTGATTTCCTATACTGGTAAATCTTTTTAGTGCTGCCCTCCTTATTCTTCTCCTCGGCAATCCTCTTTCTAGTGCCAGCATTTAGATCCCCTTTCTTTCTAGGCATGCTTGATGCCTGCAAGCCGCTTCCGGCTGAACTTTTAGAGGAAAAAATGCATTACTTACAGTAAATGGCATTCGTATAAATAACCCAAGTTTGGGTATCCGGCCGTTCATACCGACAGTCCTAAGTTTCTCCACTCTTAGTGTTCGAAAGTGAAGCTGGACTTAGTAACCGAATTTTGCAGAAAAAACCTATTTCTCATGCTTATCCGGATGTTTTTTCCACATGTAACCCTAATATAATATGTGATCGACATGCTTTTAACCTTTAACTATTACTTGTACGTGGTGTGTCCAAGTTAAATGTTAACATATTTATATGCAAAATGCCCCATGCTTGGCCTATTGTCAACCATGCCATTTTTAAATTCTAACAAACATACATGTTATGATAATAAAAAAAAAAAAAAAAAAAAAAAAAAAAAAACGTTCCAGCTGGGTTAGCATATCCTATTTCTAGTAGAGTGATTCTACAACCCTTCTAAGCATGAACCCTAATCAATGAACTGACAATAAGTTAGATGCATATGATTAGGATTAATTGATCTTATGTTATTTCTCAAGTTACGGATGGCGTGAGATATTATTTAATCATTGATGCATCTCTTGTGTATGAGGGAAGGGGGATAATGACCTAGAAGCCATTAGTAGATGATGCTCCTAGTTAGACCCAAAAATTACCAATTATATGCGGTCTATGCATAAGAGCCCACCTGGCTATGAAAGCTCTGTTGTGATTGAGCACCAAACAATGGGGGAATGGAAATATGAATGTAGGGCCCTGCTGAGTGTGGCTATTGAGGTTCTTATAGTGGGCTAGGCCTATAGCGTCACCCTGTGTGGGCAGGGTATGTGTCTGACACCATCGGGATTGCAAGTGTCGTCCTGACTCCATGAGTTGCAGGTGATGTCCTGACTCATGCTTTGGGAGGTTAAAGTCGTGTATGAACGTGTGTCGCCACGATCCTCTAGCAGCCCATGGATTCATTCTGTCAGGGAAAAGGACTTGTCTTTTGTTGCCTCATCGAACTGGGAAGATGTAACTCAGAGAAGTTCCATTGGGTGATTCTATGAGATTGCATCTCCGAGAGACTACAATCATGGCATAGCCTCTTTTAGCTATCTGCAAAGTATGCATAGGAGGGGTGGATAGAGTGGTCAACCCCAGCCATTGTCCTTGTCTATGCCAACCAAAGCCATTGCCACGACTCTATTTGCATTTATCTGGAGGCCCTAGTCGTCAATCAACTCCCCATTGAGTCTGAGCACAGCCTTAGGAGCCATGATATATGTAGTTAGCATTTATTCGATGTTATGTTATGTTATGTTATGTTATGTTATATTATGTTATGTTATGTTATGTTATGGATGGACTAGTGCTACCCTTCCTTCCTTCCTTCCTTCCTTCGAGGTAGTATCTTTGATTGCTATATGATGTTAAAGCTTATAGTTTTGCTTTTGCTGATGTAGGAGCTCCTAGAGGAAGGGACGAGATGACACCTCCGTGTCCTCTACTCGTCTACCCGACCATCCCATGCACGAGCCAGATAGAGGGCCCATACGACAATGTGACTGTTGGATGAGGGAATTTCTATGGTTTATAAGGTGGGATGCCGTATATGATAAAGGAGCATCACATAAAAGCTCCTCCTCCTCCTCCTCCTCCTCCAATCTTACTAAAAGTTACGGGTATGTTAGTAGCTAGGGTGAATATCTTGTTATCTTTCCTTCCAATTATGGTGAGATCTCTTGTTTATAAACCTGTTGTGTTTATATACATGATATGATCAATATCAAGGAAACACATGATATGATGAATATAAAACTTCCCTTTCTTAAGTGAAAGGAAACAAAACAAACATAGATATGAATGCTTGAACTAAAACCCAAATGACTTCAAGTCCAATAGTGATAACACTCCAACTTGTCCACGTTGGCCAGATCCTGCAGCAAAAACGCACACCACTGGGCTCCTTTTTGCTAGAGGTTTAACATACAATATTTCCTTGCAGACTGACTTTCCATTCAACTTGGCAAAGTCTTATAGCGAACTGGACATCACTGAGCTCCCGATGCTGGAGTCCCTGCATTCCATATCTCCTTGCAAAAATTGACTTCCCACAGGCAACATGCCACACTTTTCATCAAAAGGTGTACAATTTGATTTTTTTTTTTTAAAGTGCCACAAAATGCCAAGGCTGCAACGGAATATCCTACAAAATCATTTTTCGGCCACCCGGAATATTCCTCTGCCTGGAAAGAAGATTCTCTTCACTTCCCTGTATTTCTTTGAATGTTCCTCTTGCATCCAATACCCTGCCTCCCCCATGCACGGCACGACGGTCGTTTCTCTCTTGATTAGGAGCTGCCCAACTATGAAGGCTCAGATCCATCGTGCCGGCAATCAAACCCGAGTGGCCTGATCGCTTAATACTTGGGCATCAGATATACGTACATTCTAGGCATTGTAGGATACAGATCTCATGGCCATGATGCGGGAAAACATCCTCTCCCTATGCCAAAGAAATGTTGGTTCATGATTAGATAAAATAGGTTGAAAAGGGGTTGGACTCTTAAAACCACAACATATTATTCAGACTATCGTGATGTATTACTTGCAGGTCAATAGAAGAAAATAGCATGAACGGGGAGTGCATCAAATGAAGAATAAGAGTCCATATAATTATATTGGACTATATGACTCTTAATCATGTGTTAATTTGATGTATGAACTTGTTGAGGCTATATATTTTTGTATATAAGCTTGTATATAGCCTTCAGTCAAATATAGCAATATATCAGAAACTCATTACTATAATAACTTCTTAAACTTTTACTTATAAATATTTATTCATGAAGTTATGCATGTTCCTAATCCCTTAACACAATGGTGAGAGGACAACGTTATGCTTGTGGGGGATTGGGGGGGAAGGAGGGATGGGAGAATGTCATGTTCCCCTAGAGTACGTGGTATAAATATGTATACTCTATGGCCACGTCACTATAGAAGTCTATCAAGATAGGCCATATGGATCATAGGGAAGGCAAGCTATTCTTATCGCTTAGCCATTTTAAGGCATGAAAGATTATTTTCCAGATGGACTCACTGGATAGGTGCCATGCCGTATTGATGCATTCTAGTAGTGCCAAATGTGCCAAATTTGTGAATCCTAACCTGTTTAAGGCCAACCCTAGACGAGACTCACTTTGCACTATTCTTTGCTAACAATCTCAAATCGCTCTCACAGCTCCGATTTCAAGGATCGTCTTTGATAACACAGCTCCATTAGCTTAAACTGCGCCTACTCCAAACTACCTGCAAGAGATGGAGATTCCAAGAGCCGGAGGCAGCAACTTAGGAGTAGGTATTCCGAGTAGAAAAGTAGATACTTCATCTGGGAGTTAGCATTCCAGCTGGGTTAGCATGTCCTATTTCTAGTAGAGCGATTCTACAACCCTATATTCTAAGCATGAACCCTAATCAATGAACCCATAATAAGCTAGATGCACATGATTAGGTTAGTTGATCTTATGTTATTTCTCAAGGTACGGATGACGTGAGATATTATTTAATCATTGGTGCATCTCTTGTGTATGAGGGAAGGGGGATAATGACCTAGAAGCCATTAATAGATGATGCTCCTAGTTAGACCCAAAAATTACCAATTATATGCGGTCTATGCATAAGAGCCCACCTGGCTATGAAAGCTATGTTGTGATTGAATACCAAACAATGGGGGCAATGGAAATGTGAATGTAGGCCCTGCTGAGTGTGGCTACTAAGGTTCTTATAGTGGGCTAGGCCTATAGTCGGTCATCCTGTGTGGGCAGGGTATGTGTCTGACACCATTGGGATTGCAAGTGTCGTCCTGACTCCATGAGTTGCAAGTGATGTCCTGACTCATGCTTTGGGAGGTTAAAGTCGAGTATGGACATGTGTCGCCACGATCCTCTAGCATCCCATAGATTCATTGTGTCAGGGAAAAGGACTTGTCTTTTGCTGCCTCATCGAACTGGGAAGATGTAACTCGGAGAAGTTCCATTGGGTGATTTTATGAGATTGCATCTCTGAGAGACTACAATCATGGCATAGCCTCTTTTAGGCCTATCTGCAAAGTATGCACAGGAGGGGTGGATAGAGTGGTCAATCCCAGCCATTGTCCTTGTCTATGCCAACCAAAGCTATTGCCATGACTCTATCTGCATTTATCTGGAGGCCCTAGTCATCAGTCAACTCCCCATTGAGTCCGAGCATAGGCTAGGAGCCATGATATATGTAGTTATTTGTTGTTGTTATGTTATGTTATGTTATGTTATGTTACATTATGTTATGTGATGGATGGACTAGTGCTACCCTTCGAGGTAGTATCTTTGTTTGTTATAAGATGTTAAAGCTTATAGTTTTGCTTTCGCTGATGTAGGAGCCCCTAGAGGAAGGGACGAGATGACACCTCCGTGTCCTTTACTCGTCTACCCGACCATCCCATGCACGAGCAGATAGGGCCCGTACAACAATGTGACTGTTGGATGAGGGAAGTTCTATGGTTTATACGGTGGGCTGCCGTATATGATAAAGGAGCATCACATAAAAGCTCCTCCTCCTCCTCCTCCTCCTCCTCCTCCAATCTTACTAAAAGTTAAGTGCTAGGTAACCGGCCGGATCTAGGGGTTTCCGGTCGCTGCCGCCTACCGGTTTATCGAACTGGAAACCCTGAGATCCGGTCGGCTACCCAGCGTGAACCGATGGTTTGTAGAAATTCTGTGCTTGTTTCTGGCGTATTGGACATTGGCAATTCTCTTGTTAGCTTCTGAATCAACGGACTGAGCTACACTTTTTCTGTAAATATTTGAGGGCAAATCATTTATGAAATCACAGAAGCCCAATACTCAAAAAATACTTAATTTCTAGTATGTTCCATTTGATATGTGTTTGACTCTTTTGATTTGATCCAAATTTTGAGCAAGAAGATAAGTCCTGGCCCCTTTAAGCAAGAATCTTTGAGCAAGGAGATAAGTCCCAGACCTGTTTCTACTGTCAGATCTCAGATTCTTGCTGCGACCCTGTTTCTACCGCCCTTGATGCTCCGCCAAATCTGAAGAACAGAGGCTCAAGAACGGGGCTAAAAAACCGCCCTTGTTTTGCTACTTGAAGCTCCTCCGTTCCTGTTTCGTTGCTTGATGCATTGAAGCTTTGTCGGATCTGCAAGTTGTTTATACCGCTCTTGATGCTTCGTCGGATCAAAAACACAATAAAAAACAGGGTCTCAAAAACAAGATCTGAAGAACAGGGTCTCACTACATGAAGAACAGGATCTGAAGAACAGGGTTTCGCTACATGAACTTTCTTGTTTTGCTCTGCCGGATCTTCCTTATTTCTGCCGGATCTTCCTTATTTGGCTACTTGATCTTCCGTATTTCACTCTGCCAGATCTGCAAGTGATAATTCCGGATCTGCAAGCAAACACAAGCGCAAGGCTACTCTGCCAGTGCCGACCGACTGTAAAGACACACGCAGCGTCACCAGAATCTGTCGGGCGGTGCTATAAGCGGCGCCACCAGAATCGCATAAATCCAAAAATACCTAAAGTAAAGAAACATGGATTATTCGAGGAATTTCTACAAACCGGCGGTTTACGGGTATGTTAGTAGCTAGGGTGAATATACTGTTATCTTTCCTTCTAATTATGGTGAGATCTTTTGTTTATAAACCTGTTGCGTTTATATACATGATAAGATCAATATTAAGGAAACACATGATATGCTGAATATAAAACTTGCCTTTCTTAAGTGAAAGGAAACAAAGACAAACATAGATATGAATGCCTGAACTCAAACCCAAATGACTTCAAGTTTGCTAGTAACAACACTCCAACTTGTCCACGTTGGCCAGATCTTGCAGCAAAAATGCACACAAGTGAGCTCCTCACTGCTAGAGGTTTAACATACAATATTTCCTTGCATATTGCATTCAACTTGGCAAAGTCTTATAAGCGAACTGGACATCAGTGAGCTTCCGATGCTGGAGCCCCCCCATTCCATATCCCCTTGCAAAAATTGACTTCCCACAGGCAACATGCCACACTTTTCATCAAAAGGTGTACAATTTGATTTATTTTGAAAGTGCCACAAAATGCCAAGGCTGCAACGAAATATTCTACATAATCATTCTTCGGCCACACGGAATATTTTGGCAGAACTTTGTGATGGCGAAGTAAGTGAGGATGAAGACACTCCTCAAGACGATTGGGTTATGCTTGACGAAGACATGCTGTCTGATGCTCTATCTGGTGGGCGCAAACGTTTAAAGGGTGCGAATAACTGAGCTAGAAGCAGATTTGATGAGTGAAGGAAGGCATTTAATCATGATGTTTCTGTCCCGCTTGGAAAGATTCCAATGCGCAGGTTGAATGAGCTGCTGACGTGATTCATATTGCAGGTATTTTTTTTAGGTGATATAAGTTGTATTCTGTTATTTAATGTGCAAAATACTAATATGTTGTTTTATTTGCAAGTAAAGAAGAAAAATAAGAAGCTTTATCCGCCAGCGACGTAAGTCTTTATTACGTATTTTTTATTGTTTATTATGCATGTATTTTTTTTCCTTTTTTTTGTTGCAAATTTTTATGTGTTATTTCTGTTTTAGGTTAAGTTGCTTGCATCGTGGAATTGGTAGAATAGTGAGAAGAGAGAGGGAGAGAATTCAAGCAGAAACAAGGATACGCGAGATACCATTTGAGATTTTGCATGATGCAATTTTTAACACCAGCCGTGAGGCTTTTATTTGTGCTGTTAAAAAGACAAGGGAGGAGGAAAACTATGATAGGCCCAGGAATAAGGCTCCAGCAATATCCTTCTCTGAATAACGCGAGATCTTGGCTGATATAGATCATCAAGTGACTCATCCATCAGGGTGCATCAAACGTTTAGCATATTATATGCTTACAAGGTTTGGGATTAGGGGAGCAAAGGAGTTGCACGTTGTCTTAGATTGTGATGTTTGCTTAGACACTGATATGGGTCGTGAAATCATTAAGTATGGAGAGAGAGTAAGTAAGAACCATCAGCCAGGCTGTTCCAAATTTGATAAGAGGCACTTCCGGAAACCTGTTTGGACACATGAGTCTGATTTTATTTTCACCTACAAGCAATATGTCCGCCACTTACCTGCAAAGGAGCAGGATTCGAAGGCGAGGCCATTATTTCTTCAACCAATTCTGCGTCCTAGAGAAAATGTAAGTGATTTATTATGTAAGTTCTTTTTATTTATGATATTATTTTAACTGTTTGTCTTTCTTTAGATCTGGTATGCTGTTACACCTGTCAGAATGAACAACATATCCAAATGGTTGAAAGTCATGGCCACCGTCATTTGTCATGAGACACACATCTGTAATAAGAGGGGTCGTGTATCTTTGATTTCTTGTTTGTCAGCTGCAAATGTTCCAATGGAGGTCGAAATGAGCATTACGGGCCATAAGAATCGACAAGTAATTATTTCAATTCGATTTTCTGTTTTTCTTGTTTGTTGTTAGGGTTCTTATTAGGTTTTTCTTGCAGGTATGATCGTAACCTTGATTTGAAGGTGGATGCATGTATGGATATGATGTCAAAGCCAGTTAACGGCAATGGCACAACAAGATCTTTCACAAATGTGCTTTTTGGTAATTATACTGGAGTTTACATTTGTTTGAGACTTTAAATTATGGTATTTATTCTATCAAATTGATTCTAGTATTCTATTATAATGTTATTTATTCTGTTATTATAGTATTTATTCTGTCAAATCGATTCTAGTATTCTGTTACGGTATGTTATAATGCTTAGATTTGTTTATTGTTGTTTAGTCTGTCATAATGAATTCTGCTATTCGCATATGAGGTTTCCAAAAATCAACTTGTTGGCAGTGGTTCTAGAGTTGTAGTTGGCGAGTTGGAGAAGAATGTAGCTGTACAGGGATCGTCTTCAAGAGTTTTGCGAGCTGCAGACATGGTGAAAGAAGAAAATACCTTACCTGTATCTGGGGTTCTGAAGTCAGATGGTCACTCAGGTCAAGCTTTCTGTTGTTGATAGTTCAGGTCAGATCGTCAGTGGCGATGGTGCTAAAGTTTATTGTGAGCTGGTCGAGGATGAATATGACGAGGATTTTTATAAGCAGCTTTAATATGTAGCATAATAACAGGGGGTTTCTTTTGTATTTTTATACTATTTTTCCTAAGGTTTTTATATGATTTCATGAATGTATTTGATGAGGCATACTAATTAGTATATCTAGAGTGCACATACGTTTGAACTAATTTTAATGCCCATATCCAATGGTTTAGACAAATATATCATATATTTCGTTATTATATTGTATTTTTATTATTGTATCAGATTTTGCCCTACATGCAAGGCTCGAGATAACCCATTTTAGGGTTATCTGTTGGGAACTTATTGATCTTCTTCAGCATCACGCAGGTAGACAGGCCGGCCTCAGGATCAACATTCAAGCATCCAGATTGTCTCCAGCATCCAGCATCCAGACTTAAGCAGTGGCAGCAGGACTGCACCAGCACAAGTGCCTGAATACAGGGATCTCCATCCCGCCCAATACACAAACCATGCCGGCTCCTTCTTGGCATCAGATCGAAATTTAGCACAAGGGCTTTTCGGCCAGCAGCAGATAGGAAATAATTTAGTTCAGGTCGGATTCACAGGCCCTTTTGGTTACTTTGATTCAAGCATGGAGTTCTTTGTTCATAGGGGGGTTTAGGGCATCGGATCTTTTTCCTTGGAACTTTTCCGTTGAACTTCTTTGAAAGGAAAGATCATGATCAGGGTGGATGTGGTATAAACGAGAGCACAACGCATGTATGCTTTTGTTTTGCTAGCTTTGCAATTTTGAGTAGAACAGGAAGAAGCCGTGAATATAACACACCGGCACCGCGGGGGTCACAAATGGCGGGTCAAAAATAGAATCAACAATTGCGAATCAGTATTCGCCAACATTCAATGAGTAGCACAAGACAAAAGAAAGGCCTAGGAATCTTTGCCTCTTGTTTTTAATTTGAGCCCCCAGATCGATGGGCCAGGTCTAGGGCCACCGTTTTTTGGATCAGACACTACTATTGCAAAGAAAGAGCTCAGCCCTTTTTACGATGGGGGCGATGGATTTTCCCATATTTTCAACCTAATTAGCCTTGGTTTTATCCTGAATTAGCTGGTTTTATCCTTGCCAAAGACACCGAGTAGTTTTGGAGCGATGGATTTCCTCACCCTAATTGAAAGGAAAGGTTAGCTATTTGGTTTACGTTCGCTTATTCCAAAGCAAATTGAGACTTGTGAAGCATGCATTTTCCGGTGATTTTTAACTATAATGGGTAAACGAAAGAGTACATCTTATTGTGTCAATTTAAAGTGCCCAAAGTGTGAATTATTGTGTGAATTTATTGTGTGAATCGATTACGTGACTGCATAGGTGAATCAACATGGCCCATTCTAAAGTGCGCTTCATTGGACTTGGTGCAATGGTGCCTAATCCACCTTTGTTATTGCAAACGTTTGTCTTCAATTCTTGGGAGCTTGTCTTCAATTCTTGGAGCTTGAAAAAGTTTGTTTGTTTAAGTAACTGGGACTTGACTTCGCTCTTCTGCTATCATCATCAGGTGTTGTAGCACAGACTGGCTATGCTTCTCCTGATCAAATGCACACCATGCTTCTCCTAATCAAATGCACAAGGCCAGAGATTCAAGCTCTTCAAGCGGCAAATCCTCTTCTGCAAATGGCAGTCAGCAACAAACCAGGTTAGGAAGCGGAAGCTTTTGCAGGTTGTGCAACACAAGAGCAAGCTCTGAAACATATTTGAAGAAATTTAGGTAGTCGAAGTAGTGGCGGCAAAGCAGGATGTTTTCATATGGCAAGCTATTGCACACAATTACTTTGCAAGTGCTTTGGTAAAACCTTAAGTTCTGATTCTTCTGTTGCCACTATTACATATGGTGGTATGAAATTGTAGATCATTCAGGCACCTATGGTGGACCTATGGTGGACACCTAGACCGATGTTATTGTCATGCTGAAGGTAAGATTTGTGTGTTTCACCATTTTTGAGATCTCTTAATATTGTTATTCATTTCTTTTATTTCATTGTTCACACATTGTTTGGCAGGAATTCAACCAATATTTGCGTGGCTTATAATTCTTTAACTCTATTAGAATGTGAAAGCTGAGAACTGTTGTATTGACAATCAGATAAAACATTGGCACATTTATTGCTTTGGAACAAGCTACAAAAGTTTCTCATGAGGAAACAAGTTTGAGAGGTTATTGTGCTGCATTGTTGCTTTATTAGACACATTGAAATGGTGTATTCTCAAGTTTAATATAATTGTTCAAGTGCATAGTTTACAAATATGTTTAGTTTGGAGACTCCACTAGTATACTAAATTAATATGGATCTCCTCGGACGTGCTAACAAGCTAGAAGGAAATAATTTCTCAAGTGCATATTATCAGTGTAGTAACCAATACACATAAAGTTTATCTATGTTTGCTTTAGTTAGGGCCCGAAGGGCCCAAATTTTTTTTCAATATAATAAACACACAACCATTAATATTATTGACACAAACCATTGCATCCAATGCATTTAAATTAAAATCCCCCTGAAACCCCCTTTGGTTTGGGTGCATATTCACACGGGGGGGTTACGTAGGGCAGCGAGAGCTCCTAAAAATTTATAATACTTGTACAAAATTAACACCATTAAGTACATTCTCTCAAACCTTATAGTATTTTGTAAACCTTAATATACAGTATACAAAAACTTATACATTCATACCCCACAAACGAGGATCGCTATGTACGGTCCAGATCTTGGAATAAAGGGCAAATAATATGGCAGATAATTGTAATGTTTAAGCTGTGCAGATACTAGTGTGTAACAATTTATGTGCAAAAATTTATGTTCAATAAATATGTTTAAAGTGGTGCAAAATAATGCTAGTATGTAAAATTCTGTGTCTTAATTTAGACAGAATATTGCAGTAATCCCAGGCTATTGTTAATTACGATGAACATAAAACTTGCCTTTCTAAAGTAAAAGGAAACAAAGACAAATGTAGATATGAATGCTTGAACTCAAACCCAAATGATTTCAAGTCCACTAGTAACAACACTCCAACTTGTCCACGTTGGCCAGATCCTGCAGCAAAAATGCACACAAGTGAGCTCCTCAGTGCTAGAGATTTAACATACAATATTTCCTTGCAGATTGACGTTCCATTCAACTTGGCAAAGTCTTATAGCGAACTGGACATCAGTGGGCTCCCGATGCTGGAGCCCCCGCATTCCATATCCCCTTGCAAAAATTGACTTCCCACAGGCAACATGCCACACTTTTCATCAAAAGGTGTACAATTTGATTTATTTTGAAAAGTGCCACAAAATGCCAAGGCTGCAACGGAATATCCTACAGAATCATTATTCGGCCACCCGGAATATTCCTCTGCCCGGAAAGAAGATTCTCTTCACTTCCCTGTATTTCTTTGAATGTTCGCAGATGAGGTTTCTAAAAGTCAACTTGTTGGCAGTGGTTCTAGAGTTGTACTTGGCGAGTTGGAGAAGAATGTAGTTGTACAGGGATCGTCTTCAAGAGTTTTGCGAGCTGCAGACATGGTGAAAGAAGAAAATACCTTACATGTAACTGGGGTTCTGAAGTCAGATGGTCACTCAGGTCAGCAGCTTTCTGTTGTTGATAATTCTGGTTATGAGTAATTCTGGGACGTTCACAGATTGTACATTCAATTTAGGTATCGATGCAAATCAGCTTTTACAAGTTCTTTCCGTAGTCGTGAAGAAGAAGTAGTGACAGGTTGTATTTTGGATTTGTGAGTTGTAATTCAAGTTGTGGATTTTGGAAACTTGCGGATTTGTGGATAATAAAATTCTAGGCATATAGCAGACTTGTGGATATGGAAGACTTATAACTTTTGGTATTGGCATGAGTTTCAGTTGAACTCATTCTTGTATTCTGTTTTGAAGTAGAAACTTTTGGATTTGGAACCTTGTGTATTTTTGTTTAATGAACATTGTATTGGCATGAGTTTCAGTTGAACTCATTCTTATATTCTGTTTCGAAGTAGAAACTTTTGGATTTGGAACCTTGTGTACTTCAGTTTAATGAACATTGTCTTCTGTTTTGTAATTGTGTAATTGTAATGTGTAATAGTTTACTGTGTTTAATCTGTGCAGATAATAGTTCAGATGATATGATAGTGCAGATAATATGGCAGATAATTGTAATATAAGCTGTGCAGATAATAGTGCGTAACAATTTATGTGCAAAAACTTATGTTCAATAAATCTGTTTAAAGTGGTGCAAAATAATGCTAGTGGATGTAAAAGTCTGTGTCTTAATTTAGACAGAATATTGCAGTAATCCCAGGCTACTGTTAATTACGATGAATATACTTTACAATACATGTACAAAATTAATACCATTAAGTACATTCTCTCAAACCTTATAGTATTTTGCAAATCTCAACATACAGTATACAAAAACTTGTACAGGCATACCCCACAAACGAGGATTGCTATGTACGGTCCAGATCAAGGAATAAAGGGCAAATATGCCAATCCGATAGCTCTCGATGCCCGAAGTAACCCCCCGTGTGAATATGCACCTAAACCAAAGGGGGTTTCAGGGGGATTTTAATTTAAATGCGTTGGATGCAATGGTCTGTGTTAATAATATTAATGGTAGTTGTGTCTTGGTTGTTATATTAAAAATTTTTTTGGGCCCTTCGGGCCCTAAATAAAGCAACATAGGTAAACTTTCTGGCCTAAATATTCATTACTAAGAAGCACAATAATATTAAAGACAAATAAATTATTTCCATTGCAAACAACTATGAGTATATTTTGTGTAATCATTAGGACAAGAACATGTTCTTGGAATTGAACACGTCGAAATCTGGCAACAACAATATCGATGATAATTTTCTAAGTCAGTGCTGCCATGGTTTGTTTGGTGCACGTGGAGCTTGCTATGCTTAATCAAGATTAATACATACTTTCCAATTGAACGAGCTTCTAAAGCTTCTAATGTTGCATAGTGGTCCACACACGTGGAATACTCTCATTTCCTTGACAGTCTTAAGTTAGAATATGATTTACCAAACAGTTTCCCAAAAACGTTGTTTTGAATATTTTTCTGCTCCATTTTCTGGGACACATGTCTCCTTAGTATCATGCTTTTGGCTCCACAGACTCATACATTAATTGTTCATGCTGTGTGAAAGTAACACTCATGCCGTCCTCGATTATGTCCGTCCTCGATTATGTTTGGATCATGCCAGTGAATACATGGCTTCAGCATTAATTTTTTGAGCATACTAAACTACTAAGTACAAATGCATAACAAACTAGTCAACATGGTCAATTGCTAAAATGAGTTTGAAGTTGAAATTACCGCTGGACATGACTTTGCATCAAAGCTCTGTGCAAATTTAACAAGTGGCTCTGGATAGACATTTCTCGCTGGCTTACTATCAGCTTGATTTTGTTATGCGTTTAAAGTAACGCCTGCAGACATAGATACGTAACCTGCAACCATGGCAGTCTTTCTGAACCCATCCCTTTCAGTCCATCTGAACCCATCCCTTTCAGGCATCTACTGAGAAAAGATTAATGATTTTTTAAGCTCCCCATGCCTGCCATATGTATAAACTGTGGCATTTCAGAAATCAAATCATGGTTGGGCAATTCCCTAAGGCGCTCAATTGAGGAGAAATCCCTGTTCGGCATATCCTCCAAGAATCACATTCCATAGCCATTCCTGCAAGAATCACATTCAATGATACCAAATGTATTAGCTTAGGAGAAACCATCTATTAGAAGCTATATATTCGTCTTCAACTTTCCTGCATGAGAATATATAATGGTTCCACCAGTAGAGCACTTGCTTAACAACAAGTAAAGCAGATCTGTTTGACCACTAAGAATTTGTACATGAGAAAAGAGCTGAGCTCTCAATTGCAAACAAGTATGAGTTAACACAGAATTTTCTCTCATTTCTGTACATGGATACAAGTCCAGACGCAGCCAAGGTTGTGGCAGATGCTATAGTAGAAACCAAGAAAATTATTTTTGAAGCTGAAGGCATTTGTTCTTTGCTTAATTCCAAAGCCACATCAAGATCTTGTGCGTTCTTACTCAGGACAACAAGCTCTTTTGTTTGCTTCCGTTTTCTTAATTGACACAGGTCATTCCAAGAAGTGAATGTAAGAAACAAGGATTTGCAGCATACTGAAAAAACCAGATGATATACCTGAATCTCCTTAGAGAATCCTGCTGCTTGGCATAAGATGCCAAAGATTCTCACTTCGTTTTGAACAAACTTGTGCTTCAAGAATACCGTATCGAAGAGAAGAGGTGCCATGCTGGTAAAATTTGACTTCAAATCAGAGCTCCAAAGGCAACAAAATGCTCCAAACGCAGGGTACCATATCCGGTGGATGGAATCTAGTTCTCGCCATGCCAAGTCGCACCCTAAACCGCATCCCTAATCGCATCTGTTAGGGTTTAGTAACGATGCTTTGTACTTAAAGCAAATTCCGTTTTCAAAGATTTGGCCATGGCGGGCAACATTGCTCCAAAATCCCTCCTCCAGAGAGCAAGAACAGAGAATTTTCTTCTCCGGAAGCAAATCTGGCTGGCAACCGTAAAGCAAACCCTTTCCTAAAGAACCCTAAAATAAGGGACCTCGATGCTTGCATGTCTGTTTTGGGAACTTAAAAATAATTGATTTTTCAAGGAAAAATATGCAAATGCTAAACCATTGCAAAATCATAGATAATATGTCATTTAAATATGAGAATACAGTGCGCACTCTAGATATACTAAATAGTAGGTCTCATGCAATACGCCCATCAAATCATATGAAAACCATAGAAAAAAACGTACAAAAATACAAAAGAAACCCCCTGTTATTATGCTACATATTAAAATTGGCCTTTTTTAAGTGAAAGGAAACAAAGACAAACATAGAATATGAATGCTTGAACTCAAACCCAAATGACTTCAAGTCCGCTAGTAACAACACTCCAGCTTGTCCACGTTGGCCAGATCCTGCAGCAAAAATGCACACAAGTGAGCTCCTCAGTGCTAGACTCTGTCAAACACGGCATAGATGAGCCGTTCCTACACTACACAGCAGTTGGCATTTTGCATGCACACAAGGATTGATCTGGAAGATTGCATGAAGCTCCCCATTTCGTCCTTAAAGTGATGAGCTGCTGTCTTAAATCGAAGTAAACAAGGTATGGCAGTGATTTTTTCTTAATAAAAATAAATGGCATGAAGTTGGTTAATAAGTTTTTGATGGCGTATGTCCCGGATACAGTTTGTGCTTCTCTATATTATAACTGCTGTGATCTTTATGACTGTCATTTTGGGTTTTTGATACCCCTAAATACAGATTTCTTATCTAGACAGTGGTCCTTATAAGGATTGATTGCATTCTGCTCATTGTTATTACTGTAAGTAGGTTGAGTTATTTCTCTCCCATTAGTTCAAAATAGGCTTCCTTTCTTTCTTTCCTTCCTATGCTTATTTGATCTTTTGGGCAAAAGGTTTACATTAGGCAATCGGTGATGAACCAAGAAGCCCAATGTACCTTTTGGCCCTTGCACTGTTACTATTTTCATGCTAACAGTGTATTGTTTGGCTGCAGGTACGGGCTTCTCTTCCTAATGTATTCCCTTTTGTTCAATAGGTTTCAGATGAGCTGGAAAGTTCGCATTAGAAGATGATTTGATCAGGAATGACTTGAAGATATTAATTTACCTACAAGTACATGGATTTGCATGTCACGTTTGGGAAACAGAAGCCCATTTAGAAGCCTTTTATTTACATTTTGATATGCTGCAAAGGTACTTTGTTGCTTATTTTAACTTCTACACAACTACAAGTGGGTGCTAGCTGGTATTTTTTAGGAAATAAATTATTACCTTTTTGGAAGTCAATTCTTGGCTGTACTGATTGCTATGCTATAACAGGCTGGCCGTTTGCTCTGCCACATTGGAATTTTTCAAATGGAACTTGTAGCAAGTTATAGCCCAGCAGTGTTTGTCTTATGCTGGAGATGTATAGAGCTGGATGCTTTGCTATTAGATGCTACTCCTTTGTATTAAAATACGTTTAAGTCTCTAAGTTATATTCTGATGTAAATGCACAGCAAAAACTATTTGGAGTTCCAAATGCTCATTTGTGGGAAGATCTTTCTGAACTCCATTTGAAATATCATGTACATTCCATGTTGCATATGTTTGCAAAATGATATAGCGTGAATAAAATGTATTGTTCATGGTATAGGGTTTATTATCTATATTCTGTTGACAAGAGTTGTACCCTTATAGCTCTAATCGTTATTGTATACATTAGGAATTAAGCACAATGGCCTATTTTATTTGGACCTTTGGGCACCAGTATAGTCTAATGGGCTTAGGCTTGTCTTGGATGTAAATATCTGTAACTGTATACCTTGGAAGAATGGTACCATCTTGGACTTCTTGTTCTTGTATGGCCAGATAAGACAGCGGAGGGATTGACCAATGCTGATGTTTGCGCTAGGATTAACTAGTTCAAGCCGGTTTTTTTTGTTATTTCATATAAATCTCGACATTTCCTCTGTTTTTGTGTTTTAGGGCGAGTTCTGGCTGGAGATCGACTCTGTTTTTTGCTTTCTTAGAGATTTCAAGCTCCATTGCAAAGTTCTTGTGGAGAATTCTGTTTTAGGGCGAGTCTTGACTGGAGATCAACTCTGTTTTTTGCTTTCTTGGAGATTTCAAGCTCGATTGCAAAGTTCTTGTGGAGATTCTGTTTTAGGGCGGGTCTTGGCTGGAGATCAACTCTGTTTTTTGCTTTCTTGAAGATTTCAAGCTCGATTGCAAAGTTCTTGTGGACATTTCCCGTCTTTTGGTGCATATTCTCATATTCTTCAAAGTTAAGTACTTCATTGGCTGAGTTTTTTACTGTTATATGCTTTTTTTACTTAGACTACTGTTTATTAAATGTCCTAATCTTGAAATTTCATGCAGGTATAGGATTATTCGTTGCTGTTCTTGCATGTTAAGTTACTTTTGTCACTGAAGTATATGTGTAGACAATAAGCTTTGTAGGTAAGAACACTGTTAGTCTAGATTATTTTTAGGTTAGAACAGATAAATGTTAGATTAGGTAAAATAATTGTTTTCTTAGATAAGGCATAATATTCCAGATTAATGTAGGCATAATTTCAGGATTACTTAGGCATTAGCTAGGCATAATTTTAGGCATAATTTAGGCATTACTTAGGCATAATTGTTGACATTATATTTCTTGCATTTGTTAGACGCTTCTGACGTATATTTTTTGCAGGTGATGCAATATTTTGGAAGCAGGTGTAGCAGGAATAATGTATTGTTTATTGAAACTTCGTTTACGAGTTTTTATAGTTCTGTTTCTTCTCGTCAGAATGGCAGGAAATACAGAACCTTCCTTTAATTTGGTACATGATGGCGATACAACGATACTGTTGTTGTTGATCTTCCTAGCAATTCTGTCACACATCAGAACATCATAAGCACAACATGAAGCACAAATAATAAAATGGAACTGAACACTTTATTGATTCAAGTACTTACAACAGATTACCACTTAGCAGCAACATCATCTATGTGTCTCTTCTTCATGTGATGAGACGTGAATTGTTTCTTGATGAGCATTTTTTACATTCCAAATTGCCAGTTACAAGCTTTCATCAATTTCAAAAATCGACATTCATGCTTGCTTCAAGGAACTACCCTGGTGGCCGCCATACCCTAACCGTAGGCCCGCACGCAGAGAAAAGAAACGGAAAGAGAAATTTTCATGAAGGAAAATGAGAAAACAACAATGTAGGAGTAAAAAGATGAAAAACATAAGCGTGTGTATGTCGGATTAATGGTGACGGCTATGGTTACAAATTGGGAGATCAATGTTTCAAATTCGGCTTGAGGTTTTTCAATTAATTTTTTCCAAGCACACTTTTTGCAAGTCTAATATGAGAAGAGTCTAGGAAGCATTGAACCTCCAGTTCAAAAAAAAAAAAAAGGGAGAATTAAAAGTCTCCAAGCATAAAGAGAAAAGAGAAAAAAGGTTTTAGAATATTCTATCTATGATCATAATGATCCCCACAAGGTCCATGCAAAAAACCTCAAAATTGTTTAAAATAGTCAACATTTAGCAAATTTTTCATCTAGGGCCTCAAACTGTAGCAATCTGTGTTCTGCTGAGTCATCACAAACGATTTTGCACAGCAACCCTAAGACTATAGGGACTAGAAACTCAAAGGACATGATTGCTTCTATTCCATACGTGAGTTGGAAAGGTGTGTGCCCTGTGACAGTCTTATAAGATGTTCGATAACCTGTCGTTGATGTTCATTTTGCTCATCCAGAACTTATGCAAATAGAATTCAACAACAATTTTGATTCAAACAATCAACTCAATGTTTTAATGGACAATAAAGACCTCACTACTAGTACCGTTACAACACATTCTAGTCCTGAGTTTGATGACAGAAACTTGACCTTCGTGGGTGGATTGAGCAAGCTACATGTTGGCAACGATTCACCATAGAGATCAAAAGGTTACTGACTCTGCAACACGTGTCTCACAATTGGAGTTAGAAAAATTCTACCCTTAGTGCAGATTTAGAACGTAAAGTTTTTAAATACACTCAGTTGCTCCAAAAATATGACTCCTTGGTGGTGGAGCATTATAATCTCCAAAAGCAGAAGGCAAGTACACCACATATTTCTTTTGACAAGCACAACAATTTGATCAAACAGACTACCAAATCAATTTTTAAGCGGATGCAGACTCCGATTTCTGAAAATCAGCAATTAATTACTCAGTTAAATTATTACAAACAGAGCACCTATCATGATGATTATGAAGTTTTGCAGCTTCCTCCTTATAAACAAGCTATTTTAGATGAATAGCGGAAACCATTTCTTGAAGATGGATCCCTTATTTATTAGCATTTGCGTAGATCAACAGGGGGGCCAGGATGGATTTCATCTGGCTCTGTTCCATCTTTAACAATGAAAACAATCTCCATATCCCAAGAAACATGCCATCAAAGTGGCAATGCATAAGCCAAACACCTACAATAAAAATAAAAAGGTAGCAACCATGTCAGATTCATCCATTATGCCATCATTTAGTGGACAAATGAAAGAGAAAAAAGAACTTAGGTTTTCAGCTTTCCATCTCAGTGCAGTCCATCCAGATTTTGTCAACATGGAAGTATTTGTTTTAGCTGGATCAACCAGATTGAATTTCGCCGGATCGGAGCTAGAATTATAGTTCCCATCTCCATATCCAACCACATAGAAATGAGTGCCATGCAAATGGAAAGGATGATCTTCACGCTGGAGGTTTATGGTCCCCTGGATAACCAGCTGAACATTAGCGCCATATGGGAGAACTATAACCTTAGCACCTTTATTCGATGCCAGACTTTCAATATTGAGAGACACCTCTGTCTTAAACAGAAATTTTACAAGGGGAGCTTTCTAAACATTTCAGTTGATGGTTTTATAGTAAGAGCAAGACATCTTGAGAATGACCTTTTAAATAAGTTGAGATTCTCTATGGAACAGTTCAAGGTCTGTTCTCATCAGTTGGAAATTGACCTGGAGCGCGCTAAACATTTTAGTCGAGTGACCGTTGGATGAGGGAAGTTCTATGGTTTATATGGTGGGCTGCCGTATATGATAGAGGAGCGTCACATAAAAGCTCCTCCTCCTCCTCCTCCTCCAATCTTACTAAAAGTTAAGGGTATGTTAGTAGCTAGGGTGAATATCGTGTTATCTTTCCTTCTAATTATGGTGAGATCTCTTGTTTATAAACCTGTTGCGTTTATATACATGATATGATCAATATTAAGGAAACACATGATATGATGAATATAAAACTTGCCTTTCTTAAGTGAAAGGAAACAAAGACAAACATAGATATGAATGCCTGAGCTCAAACCCAAATGACTTCAAGTCCGCTAGTAACAACACTCCAACTTGTCCACGTTGGCCAGATCCTGCAGCAAAAATGCACACAAGTGAGCTCCTCAGTGCTAGAGGTTTAACATACAATATTTCCTTGCAGATTGCATTCAACTTGGCAAAGTCTTATAAGCGAACTGGACATCACTGAGCTCCCGATGCTGGAGCCCCCTCAGAATTTCCATATCTCCTTGCAAAAATTGACTTCCCAAAGGCAACATGCCACACTTTTCATCAAAAGGTGTACAATTTGATTTATTTTGAAAGTGCCACAAAATGCCAAGGCTGCAACGGAATATTCTACGGATTCATTCTTTGGCCACCGGGAATATTCCTCTGCCCGGAAAGAAGATTCCCTTCGCTTCCCTGTATTTCTTTGAATGTTCATCTTGCATCCAATACCCTGCCTCCCCCATGCCCGGCACGGCGGTCGTTTCCCTCTTGATTAGGAGCTGCCCAGCTATGAAGGCTCAGATCCGTCGTGCCGGCAATCAAACCCGAGTGGCGTGATCGCTTAATACCTGGGCTTTGATTTTCTTTTTTTTTTTTCTGTTCATGGCAGCTCTCGTTTCAGCGCGAGATCTTGCAAGATCTGTCCACCAGAATTATGCTCAGCTGGTAAGGGCTTGACAGAATTGCATTTTTTTCAGGCCATGAAATGAGCTGGTCGAAATAGCAAGACCCCGGATCCCAACAGGTTATCTAGGTAGATCTAAAATCTGTCTCGAATTTAGAGCAGCGTATCCTTTGATACGAGCAGGAACTTGAAGATTATGGTATCGTCAAGGACGATTGTATGATCGAGGTTTTGGGCTTTAATCCGAAAATGTCATCAGTGAGTTGAACAAGATGCCTCGTGGTAGAAAGTGGCCCGGAACTGCATTTTTTATGCGAGGTAATCGCAGTAGTCGGGGGAGAATGAGGCTGCATCAGACACATATCCCCGTGCATGAAGCTGGGCAGCCAACCCATCGAACCATCCAGTGCAACGATTCAGCTTCTAATTCCATTTTCAAATTTAAGGTGCATTTCTTGTCTCAAGCTACAGGATTGAAGCTTAACTGCTCACCTTTATGATGGCATTTATAAATAAATTTTGATATTGTGATATCCATAGCCCATCTGGTAAATGTAAGTAATAGAGCTGTGGCAGGTTTATAAATGCATCTATTTGAAGTTTTCTCAGTCATATAAAAACATTCCTTACAATGAGTGCATTTATAAGCACGAGAGATGGCACAATAGTTCCTGTATTGTAGAGTCACGCAAGTTACCACTCAAGTTTCTTGCTTCCCACATGAATGGTTCGGCTGAATTTATGTGATTCTCACGTGGGTGGAGACACATCAATGATACTCCTGGGCATTTTGAGTGGTCTTAAGTTTGTCCTGCGACGCTTCTGGCTAGAAGAATTTGCACTTTGTGCAGATGCTAGTTATCATCATACCTTTGCAAGATGATACACAAAAACATTGTAGCAGCCATCACATTTCATGGTTAAAATGGGAAAGGATCATATTTGTGGACCTCCAAGAAGGGTGTAGAAATTGACAATGGTAAGTCAAATGCTTTTATTCATTTCAATCTTTTTGTCGCTTGGCAGGACAATGTAATTTCCACAACGAAGTATAATCTGTTCACGTTTCTGCCCAAAGGCTTGTTTGAACAGGTAAAGGCATTCGTTTTATGTCATTTGCACTTTATTTAGATTGTCTTTGGCATTTAGAAGGAAAAATCTTGAGCTCTTTTCTGATAAAACAATTGTTGCAATTTAACTTTAATTCACAGTTCCGTCGCGTTGCAAATTTGTATTTTCTCATGATTGCAATACTTTCTACAACGCCTATTAGGTATGACACCCTTTACGCAGCGAAATACATTCTTCGTTAAATTAGTTGCAATACATTTGGGTATTGGGTTTCTCTGAACTATATGGTTGCACATCAAATAGCCATCTTTCAAATAATTGAAGATATTACTCGAGAACCATGTAACTGTTATGGCACAGTTCCCTTGTAGCTCTTGCAATATTAGACTGATATCAGCATATTCTAGATTTGAAAGGCTAGGCAAGCTAGTATTGAAAACGATAAAAGGACATAGAACGGTCCAGTTCCAATTTGGAAAATATGGGGCATTTGAAAGGAGGTTAATTAGACCAACAGCAGCATCTGTCTAAGCTAGTATTGAAAGTAAAAGACACGATAAAAAGACATAAGACAGTCTATTATTTTGGAAATTGGGTCAACTAATTGGCCGCGTTCATCTTCCTAGGGGGTTAAGATTTGCGTTTAGGGGTTTTAGAACTTTGAGTTTACGAAGAGTCTTCTCTTCATCTTTGGAAAGATTCTTTGCTTTGTCTCTTTGTTATTTTTGGCCTTCTAATTTTTGTTTATTATTTATTAGTATCTGGTGCTACTGAATTAGTGTAAAGAAAGTGGTCAGCATTTTTGTTCATCAGCTGTTGCAACATAATGGGGTCTCATCATAAACAATGTAACTTATTTCATAATATATCGGGCAAAAAGGAGAGAGTGTCCTTCAGATTCAACTTCTCCTCAGTCCACAGTTGTTAGAGTCTTTGCTTGCATTTGACTTGGTCTAACTTCCATGGACAAATTCGTTCTTGGTTTTGTTTTTTGAAGGAAACCTTTCATTGATATGTTCAATTACTTAACTGATTCTCCATTAAGTTTATACACATTTGGAATATCTCAAGGTTGATGTTCAGTTGTAAGCGCACACATGCACACTTATAGCCTCAGAATAAGAAATTACATTTGCAGTTGTAAGATGCACATGACTAAAACCTGGAAGGATAAGAAGCAAAGGGAAGGGATATTGAAACGAATACAAGGGGTCAATGTTTTGCTGTCAAAATTTCTGCACTTAAACCAGAAAAAGTCTGCACAGATTTTGCTCATCTTGAATGGCTCCCATTTCATAAATATGTCGCGAGCTTGAACCCTAATGTAACCTGGAGTTTATTGATGGTAGACTTCTGATTAGAATTCTTTTTAAGCAGCTCTTTAAGGAACTGTATCTGTAAGATGGTTTCTTTGATCTCCTTTTTGAACATTTGAAAAGATGAAATTTTTCCTTGTAATATCTGTAGTTATGGATTTGCACTTAAAGTTTGCTGTGTGTAAATGGCTCTTAAATGCAGTCCTGTGCAACCAATTACCAACATCGTTCCTCTTTCGATTGTTCTTGCTGCTTCCCTTATCAAGGAAGCTTTTGAAGATCGGGTAAGAAAAACGTTCAGCTATTCTTTTGGTTGTTCAAAGCCACCAATCGTTTTGTCTGGAGTTATATAGGCTGACAATGTAATCATCTTACTATTTTACAGCGAAGGTACCAGAATGACAAGCAGATAAATTCAAGTGAGGTTGAGGTTCTGAAAGGACAAGACTGGAAGCCTTGTCCTTGGAGCATGGTTTCCGTGGGTGAAATTGTTAGGGTATGATTTCTTGGTCATGTTTAATCTGCAGTCAAAGATCAGGTGTTATTCGTTGAATTTCTTTAATAGGTAAAGCAAGATCACTATTTCCCAGCAGATTTGTTATTTCTGGCAAGCACGAACGGGGATGGCGTGTGCTACATTGAGGTGCACAATTATGAGAAATTTGCTGGGTACGTTTATCATTCCGTCATTGACAGTTGTGCTTCTTTGCATGATAGACTTCCAATTTGGATGGTGAAACAAACCTTAAGATACGAAAGGCTTTAGAGAGGACATGGGACTTCGTAACTCCTGATAAATTATCCGAGTTTAGAGGTTTGTTATTTTGTTTGTTTTGTTAATAAGATGCTAGTTGTATCTGATAATCTGCTAATTATGTAGCATCTATTGAATGCGAGCAACCAAACAATTCCCTCTATACTTTCACTGGAAATCTGGTAGTTGGCAAGCAAACTCTGCCACTTTCCCCAAATCAGATTTTGCTTCGGGTAGGTTCGCTATATTGGTTTTGACTAATAAATGTCTTTATTAGCATGCGAAAAGTAATGCTGCCTGTATATGTTCTTCTTGACAGGGGTGTAGCTTGCGCAATACCGAATTCATTGTCGGAGTCGTTATTTTCACAGGGCATGAAACAAAGGTATGTATTCCTTTGCTCTGATGTATTATTGAACCATCTTTTGGAGATTGTATTTCTTGTGTTCATTTGGTGGTGTGTAGAAATGAACATTATTTACTGCTGCACGCGGAAAAGTTTTATTATTCTCCTCATGTCGGCTGTTTCCCACATGGTTTACTAGTATGACATAAACCAGATGAATTTGCATAAAGACTGGATTAGCAACAAAACACAATCTCTTATTTATGTCTACAATAACAATTTGGAACTCGGGTTGTATGATATTGGATGAAGCTGGAATAGGGATGGATCAGTTGTGGCCTTAACGAAGACCATTGTTGAGCAAATTTGGCTTTGTGTAGTGTCCAGCATGGTCTCTAGCGGTTACTATTTATTGGTAAAAAATCTTACACAATAGGCACAAAGGAAGCCATTTTTACATTGACGTCTAATTTCGTTTTGTTGCATGGTGTTTATTAGCAAGGGCTCATCACATGTATCTGATGACAATTTTTTTTATGATTTCAGGTGATGATGAATGCGATGGATGTACCTTCTAAAAGAAGCACTCTAGAAAGGAGGCTTGACAAGTTGATTTTGACTCTGTTTGGAATACTTTTCTTTTTGTGTTTTGTCGGAGGAATTGGCAGGTCAAATTTTCAACAGTATTATGACTTACAGCTTAGATTGCCTTCCATAGTTACGAGTTTATGCTGTATCACCTTCCTCAATTATGCTGGTGGTTTTTTATTTTCGTTAGTTTCAGTGTCTGATAAGCCTGTACATTTGCCTGGACAGTGGAATTTTTCTGGACCGCAAATACTGGTATTTTGATCTACAGTCAGATGTGGAAGAACAATATAATCCGAGTAATCGGTTTCTGGTAAGTTCATATCCATATTCTTTAGCTTTGTTTATATTTGTCAGTGTTTGATGCTTAGTTTATTTCCAGGTTGGACTATTAGGAATGTTCACACTGGTCACACTTTACTCTTCAATAATTCCAATATCATTATATGTTTCTATTGAGGTTTGCATATTTAGATCATTCTATGCAAGAAACACTAGGCTAAATTTATTCTGAGGTTATTTGTTGCATTTTAGATGATCAAGTTTATTCAGTCTACCCAATTTATCAACAAGGACATAAACATGTACCATAGCCAAAGCCGTACTTACGCAATGGCGCGGACTTCGAACTTAAATGAAGAGCTCGGCCAGGTTTACCAAGGCTCTTGTGGCTGAATTAGGTTAAAAGATGATGCCCGAAATTAAAATTGTAAAGTACTGCCTTTGCAGATTGAGTATATCTTTTCGGACAAAACTGGAACGCTGACACGAAATTTGATGGAATTTTTTAAATGCTCTATTGGAGGGATTATGTATGGGACGGGAACAACTGAAGTTCAGCGGGCAGCTGCTCGTCGGACCGGGGTCCCAATTGAAGAGGTTGTTGACCTGAGCTACTTGATGAATGTTTGGTGAGCTATCTTATAATAGGTGACATATGATCACCTTTTAAGGTAGTGTGCTAGATTCTGGTTAACTTGCATCATCTGCCTATGTGGCCTTGACAGGTGTACCCTTCAGAATATGCAATACGCGAAAAAGGGTTTAATTTTGATGATCGAAGGCTAATGAGGGGAGCTTGGAGAAATGAACCTAATCCAGAAGTCTGCAAGGTAAAGCTTTGTAGCCTTTTAAATACCAATATTTTTTTGTGAAGACATGTCAGAGCGTTGCTGGTCATTGTTTGCTCATTTCGCTAAGGATATATTTTTGCAGGAGTTCTTTAGGTGCCTTGCAATCTGTCATACTGTGCTGCCAGAAGGGGAAGAAGTACCAGAAAAAATTGTTTATCAAGCTGCATCACCAGACGAAGCTGCACTTGTACAGGCAGCCAAAAACTTTGGCTATTTTTTCTACCGGTTAGTCATTCTATGTGTTAGTTTCATAGCCAATACTGATATTTTAAGCTAAACATCGTGCTTTTGGAAATGTTGTACTTGGAATTTTTATTTTGTTGTGCTTTAGGGATGCACCTATAACCATCATACACTTTGCTGTGTATGCATGGTACGTGTAAACGGTCGACGATGATTATTTGTTAAGCTTTTGCAGTCGATCTCCTACAACTATTAAAGTTCGTGAATCTCATGTTGAGAAGATAGGCCGTGTACAGGATGTTGAATACGAAATACTGAACGTGTTAGAATTTAACAGGCATGTCTTGGCTTTAACTGCTTTCATCAAGAAGCTTGTATTAGTATCTAATATAATAAATTTCTCCTACCAGTACAAGAAAGCGGCAATCTGTTATTTGTCGGTACCCAAATGGGCGTTTGGTTCTTTATTGCAAGGTGAAGGAACGTTAATGCTTCTTGATTAAGGTAATTCAGATGTTGTGCTTACAGTTGTGGTTATTTTCAGGGCGCGGATACTGTTATATATGAAAGACTGTCAGATGTGGGTAATGGAGTGAAGGAGATATCAAGAGAGCATTTAGAAAATTTTGGAGCAGATGGTTTACGAACACTTTGTTTGGCTTATAGAGATCTTGATCCTCATCTTTATGAATCCTGGAATGAAAAATTCATTCAAGCTAAGTCTGCTCTGCGAGATCGTGAAAAGAAGCTTGATGAGGTTAATAAAAATCTAGGTGAATTTCCTGGGGAATGCGTGTTCCAAAAAATTAACATTGATAGCATAAATCATGCTTAGGTTTCTGAGCTCATTGAAAAGGACCTTATTCTTATTGGATGCACTGCCATCGAGGACAAGTTGCAAGAGGGTGTTCCGCGCTGCATAGAAACACTTGCCAAAGCTGGAATCAAAATTTGGGTCCTCACAGGGGATAAGATGGAAACTGCTATTAACATTGCATATGGTATCTTATCCTACTCCCTACAATATGAAGCTGTATTTGTTTGGAATGAGTGAAGATTTGCCTTTGCAGCTTGCAGTTTAATCAGCAATGAAATGAAACAGTTTATCATCAGCTCAGATACAAAGGCAATCAGGGACATCGAGGATAGGGTGAGAAGGATTTTGACGTTTCTTCCTATATGTTACAATCAATAAATGCTTCTATGTTCTGTTTTCCTCAGGGGGATCCCGTTCAAACTGCTGAGGCTATTGAGAATTTGGTGAGAGAACAATTATCAGCATCCCTTTCTCAGGCCATGGAAAAGACGGGGTTGGAACTTGCTTTGATTATTGATGGAAGATGCTTAATGTTTGCATTGGATCCTCAACTACGGGGCACGCTTTTGCGCTTGTCTATGATGTGTAAAGCTGTTGTTTGCTGTAGGGTCTCCCCACTCCAGAAGGCACAGGTATTAAGGAAAGCTATTTTGACCACAATGAAGAACTTCTTCACTTCTCTTATGGGTTGTGGTATTGAGACTTTGCTAAGTGCTATAGCTTAATGCTATGATGCAGGTAACTAGTCTGATAAAGGATGGCGCAAAGAAAATAACACTGAGCATTGGAGATGGTGCAAATGATGTGAGCATGATACAGGCTGCTCATATTGGTGTTGGCATCAGTGGTCAGGAAGGCATGCAAGCAGTAATGGCCAGTGACTTTGCCATTGCTCAGTTCCGTTTCTTGACTGATTTGCTGTTAGTTCATGGTCGATGGTCTTATATTAGGATAACAAAGGTGCTCTCTTTTCTTTACAACCTTCTTTTGATTTCAAATATAATGTTCTAACGTACTCTGATGGTGGTTTGCAGGTCGTGAGTTATTTCTTTTATAAGAATTTGACATTTAGTTTAACACAATTTTGGTTCAATTGCTATACGGGGTTTTCGGGCCAAAGATTTTATGATGATTGGTTCCAGTCCTTATTTAATGTGGTTTTTACGGCGCTCCCAGTTATTGTTGTTGGGGTCTTTGACAAGGTAATTATTCATATTTAATTATACTTGGAATTGGAGGAATATAATCAGGTTAGTAGTACGTGTCTGTGCATGGATGAATGCCTGTTTTGGCAATTATCGGTCATGAATGTGTAATAGGCTAGGCAAGATTAAGTATGTGAAGTCAAGAATGTTCTCATGGTAAGCCCTCACGTGGCAACCAAACAAAGTTTCCTAAATGCCAACATTTGGGCTCTCTTCTTGAAACATTCAATACCTTGATAGCAATCATATAAATGCTAGGATTGCATGCAGAATTGCTGCATATTAACAGGGAAAGAGTACTAAGATTGCAAGGAAATTGCAAGCTTCTTGCCGAGGATAAAGGGGCTTTTGTGGTGAGCATGGCCATTTGCCGACATGGCTCTTAAATGTCAGCAGTTATCAGTGATTTTTCTCTGGCATATATATTTCATCCCATACTGCTCACTTGATGGATTTCTTTTTTCTACGATGAATGTGAAAAATATATCCATGGAAGAGAAACTATAAGACAAACTATGTTTGTGGCTTGATCTTTAGATTAATGCTATTCAATTTCATGCAGTTTTTTGGTTGTCTCATCCACCTCGTGTTGGATTCTAAATGGATTACACTTGGTTCTTTGCAGGACGTCAGTGCAAGGAGCTCAAGACAGTTTCCTCAGCTATATAAAGCTGGGATAGGCAATTTATACTTTACAAAGCGTGTGCTTGCTAGCTGGTTCATTTCTGCAGTATATCAGTCAATTATATTTTTCTATTTTCCTATTTCTGCTGGAAGGGATGGGCAGAACGGCTCTGGTAGGATACTTGGCCTTTGGGATATGGGGACTATGGCTTTCACTTGCGTTGTAATTACTGTCAATGTAAGACTCATTATGGCATGCACATATATAACATCTTGGCATCATGTTAGTGTGGCTTTCAGTATTGTTTCCTGGATTGTGTTTATATTCATCTACTCTGGCATTCGGACAAATTGGGTCAGCCAGGTGAGTGCATGCCTAGTCCAAGAGAAGTTTCATGGCTGTTGGCATAATACCTTTGTCTGACTTGGTTGCTTTTCTGCAGCAAAATATTGAAGGGGTAATTTATGTGCTCCTTCAGACGTGGTATTTTTGGTTTACAATCATATTAGTACCCATAGTGGCCCTTGCGGGTGACTTTCTTTATCAAGGGTAAGGTATTGATTGTCTAGAGATAGCTTTGCATCAACATGACATGCTTCTGTCATTCTACAGAGTCAGGCGTTGGTTTTTTCCGTATGACTATGAAATTATTCAAGAAATGGAAAAATGTCAGCCTCATCCTCTACATCCAGATGCTGATTTGCTGCTGGTAGAAGAAGAACCAATGCTAACAGTAGAGGAGGAGCGGACAATAGCCATGGCCCAGTTGCCCCGTGAACGGTCGAAGCATACTGGTTTCTCATTTGATTCTCCTGGATTTGATTCATTCTTTGCATTACAACAGGGAGTTGTGACACCACATCGTGCCTGGGATGTGGCTCGACGCGCAAGCATGCAACCCCGTAGGGATTCCAGGGAATCGTCCTACCATAACAAGCATTTCACTTGAGGGTTGACAATACATTCCAATCTAATTTTTTGCGGCCATGATGTTTGCTGGTGTATCAGAAAAGCCATGTCCTGCACACATAACAACCCCTTGTTCATAGGGGTGTATAGTCTTAGGTGTACAGAAGTAGTTTAAAACATTGAGGTCCTGTTGTAAAATTTTTGGCATTTACACGTCTTTGGAATCTTTTACAACTAACCAAACGTATTTTATTGCACTATTGTGCTCAGGCAACAAAATCAGGAGCCCCTAGATTATGTGCTGTTAGAGGTGTGTAGGTTGTATAGGGGGAAAATGGGTGCTGCAAGGGTAGCTGAGCAAGACATTTAAGGGACTAATGTAGCAGTTCTGCTGGTTCTCTCTATGATCCAATTTTTGACATTGTAGTAACGTTCTCCATAGCTAAACAATTAACTTTTCTTGTGAACACATGGTGGAACAATCTAAGTTTTTGAGTATAGTGCATTATTGCAAGCTCTCCTCATATATATAGAGTGCTCATATTACAACGTACAAAGAACATCAAGGATTTGAGTATTAAAGCTGTTTTAAGGATTGGGCTGTTACATCGGAGTATACCATGTGGCAATCCCAATTTAATTTTTTGCCATTCCCATTATCCTCTCCGGAACTAGTTTTCGCTGTTGCCTTCAAAATCTTCGGAAGTAGCGAAGGACTTCCAAATTGCCGAGATGCAAACCTGGGTTTGTCTTTTAGCAATAATCGTTTGTCCTGTAGTGAGCAAGCTTTTGTTCTGTAGCAAACAAGCTTTTGTCCTGTAACATAGCCATCGAATCAGGAAACCAAGCTGTAATGGAAATGTTCACAGTTTAGGGTTCTTTTCAACACCTTTGATTTACTGATGTGGCAAAGTAGGAAAACTAGTTTCGAGTCTTAATGGGATGCACCCTAAACCTCAAGATTACAAAACTAAAGACCGTGGGCTAATTTTTTAGACCATTTGGTGAAGCGGTTCTATATGTTAAATATTAGCAGCTTGTACACCCTCTCGCCACATGGAGTCATTTGGACGGTTGGATTGAAAGGCTAGATGTAGGGTCTGGGATGCAGAAGGAAAAACAAAACTAACAACAGGCTTGGCACGACTTGGAAAGGGGAGAATACACAATTGCCGTACACTATTGGCAATGAAGTTTGAGAGTATAGAGTGATTGGAAGGAAGCAGAGTTTCATTAAATTTGAAAATTTCGTGATTCCAACTTCTTGCGAAATCAGTTTCTTCCTTGTTCTATCACGCGAATCGATAGAAATGGCGCTATTTACTTGATAAGACACCAGTTATCCTGCAAAAACCGCTACATTAAAGATGAAACAACGCGGTTTTACTTGGTTTGAAGAAAAGTATGGTGCCATTTACTAAGAAAGTATAAGGAAAAGCATAGAAATGCAGCCCGAGAAATGAAATAGAAGATATTAAAATGCAAAAAAGCGTCAGGTACGCAAGGCAAATGGCGCAGCTGCACCGTTTGCTTTAATATAACGACAGAGCAATTAGCGCAAACGCGCTATTTGCTTTAACGTAAAGACCCAACAAATAGTGCAGATGCGCTATTTGCTTTCACGTAAAGACCCAGCAAATAGTGCAACTCTAAAGATAACACATTTTTACAAAAGACCATGTAGTCATCCATTAATACAAGGCAAATACGCCTTTTAATAGGCATCACCAAAGTGTTCATCATCGACTTTCTCATAGTCTGTTGGGTTAATTTTACTGCGGTCAAATGTATGTTCTTCATGCTCAGCTCCTAAGTTACCACCTTTGGCCCGATGTTTCCCTTGTCTCTTTATGAAAACCTGATTCGTCGGTCTCATTTTCTTCCCTGACTAATGAGGTGCCCGCTCCACCATTTTTCAGAGTCAAAACTTCGTGCACGCCAATGGCCGCTGGAGCAAGCAAGTGGTATAGGACGTTCTCGACCCTACCCAGAATGGCCGCTATGCATTTAAGCTTTCCGAAGTCATGCTCGTACGCCACATTGATTCTGCCTACATGAAGTAATGCCCTAGAAAAGGCTCCAGAAGAGAAGAAATCTAGGACGACGTTACCTGGAGGGCAGAGCTTATCAACCAGGTAGGATGCAGTAGCAGGACCAATCTGTTTATGCACTAGATATTCTCCTTTCATACCTTGCCAACTGTATTTAAACCTGTCTTGCAGAAGCTTTTTAGCCATACTGTCTCCCTCACTTCCAATGGCCTCCTTAGGAATAGTAGGAACTGGTGGGGTCTTCCAAGGATGACCACCATAGAGCTTGAGGTCCAGATCTTCATCAGGCTCTCCCAAGTGTGCAGAAATCCTCGTCGCAAGAATGAGAGCATGTGGCTCTTTTATTCCAGCACCACCTGAAGCTCCAGCTTCCTCTTCATAGATTCCTACGAACACTCTGGACCTAGATTCCAGTCTTTCAAGAGCACTGGCGGGCAGAATGTGATGCTCCGACCTGACAAAACAAAGAATCCAGTATGTCTCTATATCTATCATCTGCGATGCAGAATCAAAGAACTTGGTTATGGTCTCGTCATTCCAAACTGGAGTAATCTGCCTCGCATCTAAACAAATCATGCTGGCAGATAATTTCTTGTACAACCCCCCCGACTGTAACATGTTCCACAAAAAATCTTGGCAAGTCCTTTTCTGTTTCGGGCTTAAGGATCTTCCGAATAGTTCTGGCCAAGGAGAATGGCATGTTACCATGAACTTCCTCTTTCAGTATTTCTTCCGACACCCACTTATGGTGACATAGTCCCCAAGCCAGAACTACAGTATCAGAAAAGCTGTCGGTTGCCTTCCTTAAGTCTTCGAATTTTTTGTACTAAATGCCGATTTGATCTGAGATGAAATGCAATATCTCCTTCTTCATGTAAGCAAGGATCCTCAAGTTTTGTGCTCTTGCCTTGAAAAAATTCTCACCTTTGTAATTTGAGGTGACTTTGACGTAGATATCCCCACTCAAAGTTTCTTCGAGGACCTTTCGACAATCTTCGTAGTCCAAGCCCCTCATGCATCTGAGATAGTTGTCGTTAAGGTAATCATTGTCCTTGGCCGCCAAGAAGCATGCTTCTCTTGAATTTACATGGACACAAGACATCTAATAAGTATGCTTCAACTTTTTCATTTCTGGCTTCTCCGCCAGCAAGCATGGAAGTTCTAAAGCACCTAATAGTATAATCCTCAAACAGATTGAATAACAAATAGAAAAAAATATGGTCTTATGGCCGCAACCTTATGGTTCGCTATGATAGATACTGCCATCATGCCATAATATGTGAACGAGAGGAATGTACCAAACACATAATACAGATACATGAAGAACTTCTTCACTGTACACTCAAAGTTAACCCTTGTATATGTAAGAAAAGCATGTGTTTTAAGAGCCTTTTTGTTGCATGGGCTCAACAAGTAAGTTTTTGTAGTTCATTTTGTTGTCTTTGTCAAACGGTAGATGTACCACGGAAGGGACGATGGCTCTTGTGCTCCAGAATTAATACCTGGCTCATTTTTAATGCTTTCTTTGATTTGTAGCTTTCTTTGATATCGTATCTGTAGCAGTGTCATTGTATCTGGATATTTAATATAGTGGGATTGCATGTTGAGATAGCAAAATCTTGATGCAGTGGGATATATATTGGCTGATTCTCTAGGCATGTATATTCATAAAGCTAAACTAGAAACCTTAAGAAGCCTTTCCTCAAACTCAAGCCATCTGGCCTTAAAAATCTAGCTGCAGGTTCTTTCCCTTCATATAGAAGCTTACCTCGAGATTGCTGATTCCATTACTGACAATAACATGAGGAAGAAAATTGAGTTTTAACCTTGAGATTTCATATTAACATTCCAATGGGACCTTATCTTGAAACATGTTGCCATCATCACATTAGAATCTACACTCACCATATTGTTACTATCACTTACTGCTACAAAAAGTGGAATAGTTGTTCTGGACCTATTGCTTGGATAGTCAGTCAAAACCAAGAATTCTAGAATGGGGCTCGCATGAAAACGACAAAAACCTCCAGATAGGCTTCTCATTCATCTCAACAGATTTTCTACAATGGTGGATAGTGGATAGCCGCACACATGCGAACTACCCACGAAGAAAAATAATGGGAATATCCAATTACACAACTTGGACCCCATGAAATACAATGCTAATAGATGTTTGGTCTGTGTACATGCCGAAAGCTTATCACCGGGATTTAAAAACCCCGCCCTTTCAGGTTTTCAAGAAAAAATCCTAGTGATAAGCCTTCGGCAAGGGGCTTAGACAAACGTAAGGCTGAAAATTCACTCCCAAAAAACCCACGAATAGAGAAGTCGAAGTTGCCGCCGCTTGCCAACCTGTACCTGAACATCACCAAGAAATGTGACAAAACAAATCTTCCAAACTGGAGAGGCTGATCACGCGTGCCACGCGACAACAAAACAAAAACCTCTTCAAATAGAGGGGTTGGTCACGCATGCCAGGCGGCAAATACATTAAACAATTACGGGGGGGAGGGGGGGGGTTTCAAAGAATAGAGAATAAGGTACTGCTGAGAGAGAAGAGGAAGCGCCGATGAGATATTGATAAGAACCTCGCCTAATATAGCGATCTCCCAACCAGAGAAGGCATGCAATGCATGCATGCGAGACATGCATGCTCGCCCCCTCTAAATCTCGATCCGAGGGCTCGGATCGATGGAATTTTAGAATGGGGCTCATATGAAAACGACAAAAACCTCCCGAATAGAAGAGAACTTCCTTATCAAAACGGGATCGAGGACGAAGATAAAAGGATTATGTCTAAAAAACAGGCAAGGCCGAGAAAGGACATGCCACAGCATGAAAGAAACACCAAATTGGTCAATCCAAGCAGAGAGAAGCCCCTCCCCTGCATGGTTTCAAAGAATAGAGAATAAGGTACTGCTGAGAGAGAAGAGGAAGCGCCGATGAGACGTTGATGAGAACCTCGCCTAATATAGCGATCTTCCAACCAGAGAAGGCATACAATGCATGCACGCGAGAGATGCATGCTCGTCCCCTCTAGAATCTCGATCCGAGGGCTCAGATTGATGGAATTGACGGTTGCACTTACGTAAGAGAACCTATTTGCCAACTCCTGTAATAACCTACGTAATTGCTGTTGCTTTCCAAAACTTCTCTATATTTTCCATCTGCGAGCATAGAGATGTATTTTCAATTTCATAAAGATCTAAATGCTAACCATTTCTGTGCAATCCCTTATATGCGCCATGGCATAAGATAGTGCAGAGACATTACAGCAGTATGTATAGCTCCCAGTATTATTACCAGATTTTTATTGTTTTCACCTCGTAAAATATCCATACTTATTGATTTATTCTATAGGCATCGTAGCTTCTATCATGCTTCTACCATGCATCGTCTAAATTACAGTCAAACTAATTTGCAGATATGCATAAAGGAAGAAGGAGAACGAACATGGCAACTAAAGTTCCGCAATTGCTATTGGACCACATCTTAATAAAAGAATGATGCGTGTGTTGCAACTTACTCCATATGAAATAGATCAAACTATAAATGTCCATGCAACAAGAAAGGGAGTATTAAGAGCATATACAAAACCCTAGGACGAAAAGCCACATTTTCCTGAAGATGTGAGTTACTAGTACTTCATATATATTACTTTTACCAACTCATTTGATGCTATTGAAGATGTGAGTTACTAGTATAATATATGTATTACTTTTACCAACTCATTTGATGCTATTACAGAATACGGCAATTCAAGCATGCATGTTCGACGTTGCAGCAATACAGTTTTATGAGACATTCAAAGTTGGAAGGGTAACATGTGTTATTGCATTGCTAGTCATTACATTTATAGTTAAGCATAAGACAACTGTATTGAACTTGGCCTATACGCAATGCAACTGATATCATCTTTCAGAAATTGTTTCCGTTCAAATCAATTGCCTATTTTTAAAAGCATCTACTAGCATTTCCTGCTTTGAATCAGCTGAAAGATAATTCAATCTGCCCAAAAAATATGTTCATATCAGTTATGATCTGTTACTAAGTTGAAAAACTGTACACTAACTTCTATGAAGCTATTTTATCGACAGAAGCAAATTTATAAAGTACTTGAATCTTTTCATTTACAGTGACCAAACATACATGGGAGAAACATGTATATATCTCAATTGAGGTCAAAAGTAGATGCTATCTCTTTGATCTCTTTGAAGCTTGTTTTGCTAGTGTTATTGTGCTCTAGGTCCATTTGTTTTCAATAGGAATTCTCTACTATGCACTGCCCAGGACATTGTGTAAAATTAAGGATTGTGAATATGTACATGTTGCATTGACCATCTATCTTCATTTACACTGAACGGTAAGAGATTATATGCTTCTTACCTAACGCATTAATTTGCTAGCCTTAGCTAACATATTTAACCATCTATCCATCATGTTTAACATATCTATCCCTAAGCGATGGGTTACTGAATTATTTAGAAGGCATGGAATTTTCAGACAAAGATAAGAAGGAAAAGGAAAAGATTGATGCGAGGAATAGATTGGAGACATATGTCTACAACATGAAGAGTTCAATTGGTGACAAGGACAAGCTGACAGATAAGCTGGATTCTGAGGACAAAGAAAAGATTGAAGCAGCATTGAAGAAGGCCTTGGAGTGGTTGAATGATAACCAAAATGCCGAGAGGAAGGATTTTGGAAAGAAATTGACTGAGTTGAAGGTGTTTGCAATCCGATAATAACCAAGGTGTATCAAGAGGTTGATGAATCTGTTTCCTCAGAAAAAGAGGATGAGTTGTAAATATCAAGCAAAATTTTTGTAGGATTTCAAAAACGTAATCTTTTATTGGTTTGGGCAATACTATGTTGAAAATCATTGTCTAAATATTGTCTCTATGTTGGAATAGATACATGTTGTATTCTAACTTCCCTTTTTCAGTTATTGTTTTTTCCATAGACTCAAACCATCCATTGACCTCCATTCCTTCAAAAACAATGGAAGTGCTTGACATATGCCCTTGCTCTGAACTGATATCTCTTCTACTTTATGTAACTAAGTTGAAAAGGCATCTACCAGTTTTAGAAGCTATAAATTTTGGGAAGTTATTGAAGGCTCTTTTGAAACAATTTTTTTTTTCAATATATATTCCACTTCTCTTCCTAAAATTCTCCTTGTGAAAACTTAAAAAGTTGCTTTTCTGTTTGCATGAGCACGGAACCTATTTTTTTAATTTGAATAATCTTCTGTGGATAGTCACATAGTAGTTATAAGTTGGATGGAACCTATTTTTGGGTTGCCCATAGGGGGGCAAACCTTTGCTCAGGTGGGTTTCTGGCATATTCTAGAGATATGTTGGTATATGCTTGGGATATTCCAAAAATCGCTCCAAACTTGCTAGCATCTTTAAGTGTCGTTAGTGTGCGAGCCTCTTTTTACCGTGTAACCGGAACAACATCTTTATCCAACACAACATGCATTTCAGAGGTCCTCCGTGCAGATCCTTGGGAGAAACAATACAACAAGGCAAGAAGGTTTTGTCATTTTTTTTTCCTTTCAATCAATGCTTTTGTTAACGTAGGTAAGTCTTTTTATTTCCTGTCTCATACAAGTTTGGACACTCCAAATTTTAAGCATCAGACCACATAAAAGAAGTTATGGGCTGATTCTAGATTGAATCCTACCGGGGTACTAGCTAAATTATCTGCTTTAGGACGAGTGTTATAGACAATATACATTTGCTATTTTTATCTTTCAAGATAATGAAGTCTGGATGGGAACTCGATGTACTCCTTGGCACTGCCCTTGTTGATATGTATGGTAAATGTGGCGTATCGAGAAATGCTTGCATGCTATTTGATAGGATGGATGCAAGGAATGTCATTTCGTGGAGTGCAATGCTTGCAGGATATGTTCTAAATGGGAATAGTAAAGGTATTCCTGAAGCCTTTGACCACATTTGTCCGGATGCAGTGAAACCAGACACAGTTGCTTATATTACATTTTTCGATGCATGCGCTGCCTTATCAAACCTAGGAGGAGGAAAGTTGCTACATGCACATGTTTTGAAATTTGATGGTCTGATGCATAGCACGGTTGCTGCCAACTCACTTATTCACATGTATGTTAAGTGTGGATGCTTAGATAGTGCTCATGCCATGTTTATCAGTTTTCCTGCCAGTTATGTCGTGTCATGGAATATAATTCTTGGAGGATACGCACAACATGGCAAAGGCATGGAGGCTTACCACCTTTTTCGTGGTATGCAATCTATATATATTAAGCCAAATGAGGCAACTTTTGAGAACCTTCTCATTGGATGCATTAGCTCTTTGGGCCTAGAAGAAGGTAAATGGACATGTATACGAAGTTGTCAAGCTTAAATAGTGTCCACGAAGTGTTTGACAGAATGCTACTACGAAGCATTGTTTCATGGAATGCAATTATTACTGGATATGCTTTACAAGAAAGTAAAAAAACGTTTTTGCTCCTTGAATAGATGAAATTAGAAGGTATAAAACCAAATAATGTGACTTCTGTAAGAAGCCTATCTGCTTGTAGTGATATGTCATAATGGAAGCGGATCCATGTTGGAATTCTAAAAGACAGATATGAGACGGATTTGGTCATAAGCAGTGGTCTTATTGACATGCCAGCATTGAAGATGCCGAAGAAGTATTTTACAACTTGCCTGCACAGGGTTTGACTTTTCGGTTGGCAATAGCCTTACTGACATGTATGCTAACTGTGGCAGCATAGAAGATGCTCAATAGATTTTTGATAGGCTACCTTCTCGGAATGCTAACACTTGGAATGCAATAATTACAGGGTATGCACAACATGAGCATGCAATAACGGTTTTGAAGACTTGTAAGGAAATGCAAGGATCTGGTACATGGCCAGACTCTACCAGCCTAACTTGTCTTTTATGCTCTTGCAGTTATGCATGCCTCATTGATGAAGGTTGTTTTTATTTGTGCTTGATGGGCTAGGAATTTGCAATCACCCCTATAGCACAGCATTATGCATGTCTGGTTGACCTTTTTGGCCACACAGTATTAACCTTGCCATATCAACCAAGTTTAGAAATGTGGAGATCATTTGTTGCCGCATGTGGAATACATTATGATATGGAACTGGTTGAGCAGGCCATACAACAAGTCCAGGCATTTTCTATGAGGACATCCAATGTTTAATGCTCCTCCTAAGACCCAACATGTAACTTTAGTCCTCGGGACATCTGAAAAAATTGGAACGATACATCAAAGATTAGCATGGCCTTTGCCCAAGAATAGTCCAATTCGTAACTTTATTCCATATTCCAAAGGCAGATTATCTGTTCCTATGTCTTACATCGACTGCCTCTTTAAAGTAAAATTTCATCAAATTGGAAGTAAATTGGATTTTTTTGGGTTGCCTCTCGAGGGCAAACCCTCACTTATGTGGGTTTTTATAGTATTCTGGTTATATGCTAGCATATATTTAGAATAGTCTAAAACTGGCCTAAACTTGGCATGGCCTATAATTTTTTGGGCGCTCTTGTTGCTGTGCAAGCACGTTGCCGCTGTTAAAAACGTCTAACCAGCTTGTAGTGATGATGGCATGTGGAGCAACTGATGCATCGGGAGCTAAAGAAGCTTCTAAATCAAGGAAATAAGCCATTAGTAAGGAGGAAGTAGAGGAAATAGGATCTGAAGTCAAGGTTGACACTGAAGAAGTTGGTACGCCTGATGATGATGGTCCAAAAAGGTATTCATACTTTGTTGTTGACAACTACCTGCCTCTAACATTTTGTTCAATAAGTTTGATTCCATATTTTGCAGGCGAATGTAAGAAAATTTGATAATGTCAGAATGATGCAGAGAGCCATGTGAAAGGATGACAAGCACATGTTGTCATATGATAAACATCGATGGTTTTTATTTGCTTCAGGAATTGCAACCTCCAACAACGTTTTCAACATGCATGTTCAGTCTCCAAAATCGATTTTGTCAGTTCACCTGATTGATATCATCAAAGTAATTCCATATAACACTTGGTTGATTGGCTTTGTTTTAACCAAGTTCATTATTTTGCAGGTCATTTGCTTTTCTTCTGAAGCACATCTTTTTGGGAAACCTTCATAGATGATACAAGACATGATGATGCCAAACAAACTAAAGGTTCGCTATTAGGTTTGTCAGTAATGCTATTTGTATGTGAAATCTCGAACCTCAAATATTAAATTTGCTTATAATTTTTAAATTCACCTTACATTTCCCAATTTTAGAGATCGATCTAAAAATTTGTACAAAACTTTTATTGAACTCGAGAAAACAAAAAATTCGCGACCACATTCTCGGGGCCCCAGAGGGCAACCCTTCCTGCGCAGCACCTTGTTTGGGTTGCCCCAAGGGCAATCCCTATGGAAGGTAGTGAGGAAATAGGAATATACATAGCATATCCAAAATAGAAGATCGAGATTTGCAGAGAGGATAGAATTTTTGCAGACTATGCTAATTGGACGTCCACAGATAAGAGTAAAAAAAAATATTTTGTTTCAAAAAAAGTTCAGGCGAATATCCTGCGGAGTAAGAGATTGCATGGAATGCCTGGGCATGTGAACCTCGGAGGGAATGCCATCTCTTCAGAAGCTCTTCGAGGTATTCATGGAATCAACAAGGTAAGTTATTTCAACCTTGCAAATTTGACTTTATATCATCTTTGCTCTATTTGACTCTGTTTTAGAATAAGCTTAATGGTTCTATTATAGCTGGAACATGGGCCATGAAAAACTTGAACCTCTTAGACCTTACATATAACAATTTGACAGGAACTGTTCCTGAAAATATTCCATGGAGAAACTCTGTATTCACTGGAAATGTTGATTTGTGATGCATCAGCTGCAAATGTTATTGTGCATGTGAATGTAAGATGTTTATGATACCATGAGTGTATGTGCAAGGTTGTTTGGCACATTAAACTGTCAAACTTTCAATGAAGTACAGATAATGGAAGCCCAAACATCAATTAGGTAAGTTATCTTATTCAATCTTAGTACGAATGCAACTAATCTTGATGTAAAAGATGGCAATCCTGTAACCCACTATATAAATTTCGTTATTTATAGAAACTTGTGAATTAGAAGGTCATGGATTAGAGTAAAAACTAGTTGCTTGTTTTATTGCAAGGACATTTTAACCTTATTAATTGCAAGGGCATTTGGGCCATGTTACATTATTGTTTTTAAGTAGGTAGGGTAGATATGATCTGAACGGATTGCGCGATAACACTTTGTAAAAAGTGCAATATGATTGATTTGGGGCACATGTTTAATTGTTGCCCAGGGGATCATCAATACATAGAGTCATGTGGAGGTAAACCGCAACAATGGGCTTCAAAAATTGGAGTGATGACTTGAATTTTGGATTCAATAGATATACCTAGAAGCATGCGGTTGGCTTCCCAAATCAAATGTTTAATCCTTAAGCAATGTGTTAACTTCTTTAAGACCTTATAAAGTTTGAAATTAAGAGAAGGTTGTTGCCCCCGAGGGACATAGGCCTATAGGCTTATATGGTGAGGAACTGTGGAACAGGGGACAGGATTGTCTGGGAATGTACAACAGTTGGGACATATGGGACTGGTCTTGGGAAATGTGCAGAAAGGGGCAGATTTGGGGGAAAAAGTGGCAGCAGTGACGGGAGAGAATAATGACGAAAAGGATGCCAGAATTACAGAATTGCTAGATATCATTTGTAGGGCCATAGCCAAATCCAGGAGATTGTGGGTCACCTAACAGCGATCGAGAAGGGTGAAAAGGTGAAGTATTTTCTGGCTTTTGGCGATTTCCTTACCTCTATTGCAGATATGGTGAATACCAAGCGATCTTCAGGAGTGGGGACCTTGCAGCGCCAGAAGGAGGCAGTGGGTCAAATTTTGGACTATGCGAATCAGGTGCAAGAAGAAGAGACAAAGAGCCGGTTCTTGTTGGTAAGCCTCTTAGAAATGCAGCAGTAGAAAATAAATTAAGATTTCTTAAGTACCGAGGTCTTATTGGATGTATTCGTCATGAGGGGGTCAGGCTTCAGTTTTTAAAAGGAGAATTGGAGAGATTGGAACAGGGGGTCGCTATCAACAGTATCTATTGGATAGACTTTCCCTTTTTTTATGATAGAATGTGGTAATAGTCAGACAGCCACTCTTCTTCTCAAGCAGGGTACTATTTCCAAAGCCAATACTCAGGTCTTCTTTCAGAAATGGTATCCATCTTTCGATCCCCAGAACTTCTCTGAACTCTTTCACCCGGCTTGGACCTCTTTACAAGGATTAAATCCCATGTACTGGAATGAGCAGTCGCTGCTCACTCTGTTTCAACAAACAGGGAATATCATAAGTTGGAAAATTTCTCAAGACAAAGCCCCAAAAGTTTGGGCACAAATTGACCTTTTGAAGCCAATCCCTGAAGAAATAAATTTTATGGATTACTTTGGTAAACCCAAATCATTGAAGCTAGTATGGCACGGTCTGCCTCAGCCATGCTCGGCATGTGGCATTAGGCTTCACGGGGGGAAAATATGTAAAGGGGGAAGGGAGATTAAGGTGATATCCAAAGAAATGAATCCTGGAAAGCAAAAGGAAGAAGTTTGGATTACTCCAAAAAGAATGGAAAGACAAAGACAGAACAGGAATGGCAGTGAGAAAGGAAAAGGAGAAAACAGAGAATCAGGGAAGAAAAAGAGAAAGAAAAGGCAAAGGTAGAGTATGGGAAAAGCATGGAAAGGAAAATAAGAAGCGAGTGGAAGAGGAAAGTCCAATTCATGGAGGATGCTTCGAAAGTCAAGGTTCTCAATAATCCTGATTCTAAGGGAAAAGGAGTTATGGAGGACAACCCCATTGAAAAAGCTAGATCCAGTTCCCTAACAATTAGAGAACCTCAATGTGTCGGGAATGATTACTCCTCATCTGAGGAGTCATCTGGATACAAGGAAAAAGGGGGGCCGAGCTCGCCTAAGTCTACCTCTGATTCCCCTCTTCCTATTGTGAAGCTTTTTTCCAAAGGATCAGAGATCAATGATAGGGTACCAATCACAGAGTTGTCCCTTACAGACATTCCTCAGCTTCTCTCTGATCATGGAGAAAAGGAATCCTTACCTCTAGATACAGGTGTGGTCCAATTTAAAACACAGGTGCATACAAAGGGCCGAGAGGACCAAGACAATGGCCCATGCCAAAGACTTGTAACTCCAGAAGGCCAAGGAATTGGTGATGAACACAATAGTAGACCTGTAAGTCCAGCTGGCCAAGAATTGGGAACCCATCCCCAAATACTTGTAACTCCAGTAGGCCATGGAACTATCAGTGAACAAACCAATAGACTTGTAAGCCCTGATGGCCAAGAATTGGCAATGGACACTCCAGTGTTAGAAAATGATGTCTTCAAGACACCAGCTGCACAGTTAAGAGAATTGAAGGACCCTTCATCCAAATTGTCTGGAAAATTCTGGGAAGGTGAAGATGATAGTGAGGATGAAATTGGGAGAAATTATAATGAACTATCCTTTGTTACCCCACTTCCTCAGACTAAAAAAAGGCAAAAAAAGGTCTATACCCCTAGGGAGAATGGGCCTATTACTAGGAGTTCTAAAATCCAATGAAGATAGTGTCTTGGAACTTAAGAGGAATTAAGGGCCCCCTAAAAAGGAAAAGGGCTCTGATTGCCTTGAAGGAACTAAAGGCAGATATAATCTTACTACAAGAACACAGATTACCAGCCTTTGAGGCATCAAATTTAGGTAGTTGAATTTTTTCCAGTGGAGATTCTATATGGGCCCCAGCAGATGGCACTAAAGGTGGCATATGTATTGCCTAGAATGGTTATAAAAAGGTAAATTCCTTTCTGCATCCTTCAGGTAGATGGCAGGTAGTCTTTCTGGAGATAGAACAGGAAAATGTAGGCATTATCAATGTGTATGCTTCCATCTCCCTTGAGGAAAGAGAGATGCAATGGAAAAATATGACAGATTGGTTGCAGGGGCAGAATACAAATAATTGGATTCTTAGTGGAGATTTCAATAATACCCCTTCATGGGAACAGAAAGCAGGGAAAAAAGTCAACATGTCAAAAGGGGAGAGATCCCAATGGGACAAGTTGGCCCACAATTTTGTATATCATGCCCCCTCCTCTTCTAATGCGTATTCTTGGTGCAATAAGAGACAAGGGAATGATAGGGTGTATCGTCTCCTAGATAGGTTCTACACCAACATCTCTACCTTAGAAGGATGGGATAGTTTGATCATTGAGAATGACTGCAGTAACTCAATATCTGATCACTATCCACAAATTCTGGACACAGGCATCTTACCTCAGAATAGACATGCTGATACACCATTTAAGTTTAATGACAGTTTGCTAAACAATAAAACCTTCTGTGAAGACTTTACAAGGTTTTATGGCACATTGGAAAGAGTGAATGCTAGTGGCTCAATGAAAGAGTTCATTAGAAAATGTAAGCAGATCAAAAACTGGATCAAACAATGGGGTAGGGAATGGAATAAGAAAAAGAAACAGGAAAAGATGGAAGTATATGTGGAAATAAGAGATGTCAGACAAAATCTTTTTCTGGACAAAACCAATGTGTTGTTGCAGCAGAGGGAAGAGTACCTGGAAAGGAAAGTAAAGTTAATTGAATAACATGAGGCCAAAAGTTTGGCAGTCAAGAGCAGAAGCCTATATGTTAATTTGATGGATGATTGCAGTTCTAAATTCTTCTATAGAGCAGCTAAAAGCAGGATAATGAACAATGGGATAGTCTCAATACATGTTGAGAATCAGTGTGAACTATCTAAACAGGAAGACATTCAAAAATTGTTCTACAATAAATACAGGGAGCTCTTTGCAGCCACATGCACAGACAATGGTGGAATGTCAGAGTTCTTTGATTATCTTGGTCCAAAGGACACACACATTGAAGATCAGCAGCTCTTGGCCACTCCAATGGAAGCAGAGATTCTTAGAACTATCAGAAGTATGGCTCATGGGAAAAGCCCGGGACCTGATGGGCTGCCCCCAGAATTTTATGAACATTTTTGGAGCATAATGGATAAAGACATTACCATATTCATTCAAGGTGCCTGACAGGCTGAAAAGTTACATCCAGCAGTAAATGCTGGCCTAATTGCATTGGTACCAAAAGTAGATAAGCCCTCTACATTCTCAGATTGGAGACCAATATCACTTACAAATGTATCATATAAAATATTGGCCAAATCTTTGCCAATAGGATTAAGAAAATCCTTCAAGAGAAGATTAGCCTAGTTCAATCAGGCTTTCTTCCAGGCAGAAGCATATTAGATAACTTCATTGGTGCATATGAAGGCTTGCATTGGAATGGGATGACCAATCAAGGATGTGTGCTTCTTAAACTGGATTTCAGAAGGGCCTATGACACTATTGACTGGAATTTTCTGTATAGAGCCATGTCCCAGTTAGGTTTCTCAGAGCAAGTCATTACAAAAATTGTTGGGTTCAATGTCACAGGATGCTCTGCAGTTATGGTCAATGGTTCCCCTTCACCCTTTTTTGAATGCAAAAGAGGGGTCAGACAGGGATGCCATTTGGCTCCCTACCTGTTCCTTATTGTTGCTGAAATGGTAACAAGAGTCATCATGAAATTGCAGCAAACAGACAGAATTAGTTGTCTCAAGCTTCCAAATACAACTGACACTTTGTCAGTTATGCAGTATGCTGACGACACGTTTGTGTTTTTAAGGAAGCAGGGAGATAGTATTAAGAACTTTCTTGATGCAATGGATCTCTTTGGGAAAGCATCAGGGGTGGTTTTAAACAGGGATAAGTGTGCAATCATTTTGGATAGCCCGGATGATTTTATTCAAGGAATTAAAGTATGTGGTCTCCATACTGCTACAAAATTATTGGGCTTACCTTTAGCTCTTAACATGAGTTTACACAGCTTGTGGGAACCAATTGTCACCAAAATTAAGAAAAAACTTCAAATGTACTCCAAGTCTCTATCTTTGGTTGGGAGAGTGCAAATAATTAATGGGGTCATAGCCAGCTCTCATGTTTATTTTTCATCAGCTATAATTGCAGACAGGAAAACTTACCAGGAGCTGGAAGTTATTATGAAGGAATTCATTTGGCAGGGTGCACACATGGTCGGATGGAAGCATCTGACTCTCCCTAGGAAAAAAGGAGGGCTGGGGCGTAAAGATTTGTTTCTACAGGCCCAGGTTTTGGCAGCAAAATTGGTCTGGAGATCTTTGGTTTCAGCATCAAAGTCTCCTGCCCTTCTCCTTACCAAATATTGGGTCCAGAAAACCTCCCTAGTGGGAAGTCCATCTACTCCTCACCATCTTCCAGATTCGGCATTCTATCAGCTTAATCCCACTCCAGGTACATCTACTATTATGAGAAGAATTATCCAAACCTGGAATAAGGTATCTGTGTGTTTTAAGGCTCATCCAATTGAAAATGTTTCAGAAGATTTTAATTTCTTCTGGCATCAGGGCCTGGTTGATGAGGAGGATGGTTGTCTGGCTCTAAAGCATCCAAGGAAATATAAGGAGTGGAAACTCAGTGGTTTAGGCACCATTGGGAGTATGTCTAATGGTACAGAGTGGAAGACATGGCAAGAAATTTCCAATGTTGTGCAGGACTCCACCTCAAATAGAAATATCTACAAGATCCTTACTAGACACCATATAGGAACAGGAGTACAAGTAAGGGATCAGAACTGGGCTATGCATGGCAAAGGATATAGTGTGGCCAGGATATATGCCTTGCTGTTGTGTGATCATGGAACCAAAGTTTCCAATCAATGGGGCTGCACAGAGCTGGAGGCCATTCGGGTTATAAGGAAAGGATGGAAATTACAGTGTGCTAAGAAAATTATTCTATTCAGATGGTTGGTGCTAAATAAGAGTCTCAAATCTAATGCTTATAGAGCAAAATATAATGCTCAAACCTCAGACAGATGTCCTTTAGGTTGTGGCCAAGCTGAAACATCTTGCCATATCTTTATTTGTCCATGGCTGACACCTTTTTGGACATGGATAAGCAATTACATTGGTCCTTCCCCTGTTACAGAGCAGGATTTATTTGACTTTCTTGCAAACAGTTCCCCTTTTATGGATACTATCAGAACTCTTATCCTATGGACAATTTGGAAACACAGAAATGATGTAGCTATTAATTATCATCATCCGGATCTGAATTTCCTTAAGACAACAATCCAATTAGAGTTGGCAGATGCAGCTATGGCTCATAGATTGAGCAGAGGATCTAACTATGACAAAAATTGGGATGGTCTAGGATCCTTTCAAGGGTTCTATGCATTTTTCTCCTCTTATTTTAATAATCTTTGTGATGTTGATGACAGAGTACCTGGTCAGCAAACATCGTGAAGGGAGCCATATGAGGGAGGTTCCGGAAGACACAAAGCCCATGACTCACAGGGAGGTACTGGAAGCTCTGCTATGGGTTAAGACCGAAACCATCATGATCAAAACTCTGAAGAGGGTCTTGAGGGATGAAGATATCTGGCAATTCAAGCAGGAACTCAAACCATATTTTGAAGACAAGCTCGGAATTTGTGAAGGGGCGAGAGAGTCGTGGATTCTCTATATTTTGGACTCCGCTGCATATGGGGCTATCGAACTCGACAATCTGCTCTTTGAGAACACAACCAATGCCTTTGCAATAATAACCCTGGATGGAGTTATGGATGATTGAGGCATTAGCAAACAATGCTTGACTGTTCTATCTCTGGCATATTCTAGGGATATGCTAGTATATGCCTGGGATATTCCAAAAACCGCTCCAAACTTGCTATCGCCCTTAAACTGTCAGTCACCCTCGTTAGTGTGTGAGCCTCTTTTCACCGTGTAACTGGAACATCATCTGTATCGTAGGTAAGTCTTTTTATTTGCTGTCTCAGACAAGTTTGGACACTCCAAATTTTAAGCATCGGACCATATAAAAGAAGTTATGGGCTGATTCTAGATGGAATCCTCCCTGGGTACTAGCTAAATTATCTGCTTTAGGATGAGGTAGTATAGACAATATATAGATTTGCTATATTTTATTTATCTTTCAAGATAATGAAATCTGGATGGGAACCCGATGTATCCTTTGGTACTGCCCTTATTGATATGTATGGTAAATGTGGCGTATTTTGCATGCTGTTTGATAAGATGGATGCAAGGAATGCCATTTCGTGGAGTGCAATGCTTGCAGGATATTTTCTAAATGGGAATAATAAAGGTTTTCTTGGAGCCTTTGAGCACATGTGTCAGGATGCAGGGAAACCATCTGGATGTCTTTGATGGTAGTACGATCATTGACATACATAAGAAGTTCTCAAGCTTAAATAGTCTCCACGAAGTGTTTGACAGAATGCTACTGCGAAGCATTCTTTCATTGAATGCAATTAATACTGAATATGATTTATAGGAAGTAAACAATCGTTTTTGCTCGTTGAAGAGATGAAATTGGAAGGTATAGAACCAAATGATGTAATTTCTGTAAGAAGCCTACCTGCTTGTAGTGATATGTCACAAGGGAAGCAGAGCCATGCTAGAATTCTAAAAGATAGATATGAGACGGATTTGGTTATAAGCAGTGGTCTTATTAACATGTACACAAGATGTGCCAGCATGGAAGATGCCGTAGAAGTATATTACAAATTGCTTGCACGGGATATTGTTCCATGGGGATGCAAATGACGTTTTTAAGATGTTTAAGCAGATGTATGATGATGGTGTAAGACCCAATCAAGTTAGTTTTCTTTCATTGCTGAGTACATGCATTAAGATGGCTTCATTGGAGAAGGGAAAACACTTTCATATGCACCATAGTTGGGGCCGACCTAGGTCGGCCCTAAATTCTGAGCTTTTCCGACCTAGGTCGGAGTCGGGCTAATCCGACCCAAGGTCGGCAGGTTCAAAATGTCCCAAAAAAAAAAAAAAATCCCCCCTTTTTGGTTGTTGCATTTCGTAGGCGCCAAAACAGCGCTGCCAAATCCTTCCTGAGATCTTCAACTTTCTGTTTCAGTCCAAGGAAGGCCAAATCGTAGCTGAATCATGAACCAGGTAAGCTTTCTTCGACGTTTTTCTTGATATCTAGTCTGGAATACAGTGGAAGAATACTTTGCTAGCTATTTGGCTGCTTCCTTAAGTTTGTATTGCTTACTCTTTATTATGCCCTTTCTTATTTCTTGATGCAAGCTCCTTGCATTAGCATCATGATCAGAGGACCATCCAAGCACAACTTGCACCAGCATCAGAGCATCGACCATATACCAAGCACAAACAACAACCAAGCAGCATCGACTAAGAATCTTCTACAAATTTGGGTGCACGAAACCTCTTTGGTATGTCCAAACTGAGTACAGACTGTATTTTTTTTTTCATTTTAGCTATATGTTTAGCGCCACTCTTTGCTTGGATTTGGCAGCATTCTTTACCCTTCCTCCATTTTTGTAAATTCGAATTCTCTTTGTCACATATTAATCTCTCAAATATGGATTCTTTCAGACTAAAGGATGGAGAAAACTGGCTGCTTTTGCTGGTCCATGGTTTATGATATGCATAGGATATGTAGACTTGCAAATAGTGAGTAAACTGCTAATTTTGAATTTTTTGGTTTTATTTGATCCTATGTGAACTACAAGCTGAAGCCTCCCATTTCGCATTAATTGGACCAGTGTTGGAGGTGGTTTAAATAACAATGCTATTGTATGCATAGATCATGGCCATGGCTTCTGCTTTGTAAAATTCTTTTGTTCTTTTAAATGCATGCACAGATGGACTCATAATTGTATATACTTTTGCTCTCTAAATTGTCTACAGCCTGCCAGGTTCAAGTATAGTTCTGTAACAGAGAGATTAAAAATAGTCCGGAGATTAAAAATTACATTATCATTATTCCAACATAGTATAGTTTAGAGATTAAAAATAACATTATTATTATTCTAACTAATCAGAGCCATTTGGAGTAGGCTGGAAGTGCTCCTGGGTTTGATGCTACTGTTTATTGGTTTCATTAAGCTTATTTCCTCAAAAGACAAGTACTTTGCTTTATTTGAAAGTTTAACAACGTAGATCAACTGTTTTGAAGTTATTTGAAGTGTAATCTTGTCCATTTTTATCTATTTAATTAGAAATAGAGATGTATTGCATGTTCTCTATGCATTATCTGCAGGAATAAAGGAACTTGAATTTTGGCAAAATAGGTCAGTAGGTCGGCGAAAAATTCCCACCTAGGTCGGCTTTCTCCCACCTAGGTCAGCAGGTCGGCTCGGTCGGTGGGTCGGCCCAACTATGATATGCACATATCGACATCTCAGTTTATGTTTGACTTTTCGGTTGGCAATAGCCTTATTGACATGTATGCTAACTGCAGCAGCATAGAAGCTACTCAACAGATTTTTGATAGGCTACCATTCTGGAATACTGTCATTTGGAATGCAATAATTACAGGGTATGCACAACATAGGCATGCAATAATGGTTTTGAAGACTTGTAAGGAAATGCAAGGATCTGGTACATGGCCAGACTCTACCAGCCTAACTTGTCTTTTATGCTCTTGCAGTTATGCAGGCCTCATTGATGAAGATTGTTTTTATTTGTGCTTGATGGGCCAAGAATTTGCAATCACCCCTATAGTGCAGCATTATGCATGTCTGGTTGACCTTTTTGGCTACACAGGGTACATGCAAGAAGCATTGGAACTTGTATTAACCTTGCCATATCAACCAAGTTTAGAAATGTGGAGTTCAATTGTTGCCGCATGTGGAATACATTGTGATATGGAACTGGCTGAGCAGGCCATACAACAAGTCCTTCAGGCATTTTCTATGAGGGGAGCCAATGTTTAATGCTCCTCCTAAGACCCAACATGTAACCTTAATCCTTGGGACATCTGAAAAAATTGGAACGATACATCAAAGATTAGCATGGCCCCTGCCCAAGGATAGTCCAATATGTAGCTTTATTCCACACTCCAAAGGCATATTATCTGTTCCTATGTCTTCAAGACTAACAAGAACAACATTGATCAAAGGTAGATTATCTGTTCCTATGCCTTGAAAACCACCAAGAACAACATTGATGCCCCTTTGAAGTAAAATTTCATCAAATTGGAAGTAAATTGGATGTTTTGGATTGCCTCTCGAGGGCAAACCTTCACTTATGTGGGTTTCTGGAGTATTTTGGTTATGCTTGTATATGTCCAGAATATTCTAAAACTGGCCTAAACTTGGCATGGCCTATAATTTTTTAAGCACTCCTGTTGCTCGGTGAGCCCGTTGCCACTGTTAAACCCGTCTAACCAGCTTGTAGTGATGATGGCATGTAGAGCAACTGGAGCATTGGGGGCTAAAGAAGCTTCTAAATCAAGGGAATAAGTCATTAGCGTGGAGGAAATAGAGGAAATAGGATATGAAGTCAAGGTTGACACTGAAGAAGTTGGTACGCCTGATAATGATGCTCCAAAAAGGTATTCATCCTTTGTTGTAAAAAACTTCATGTTTCTAACACTTTGTTCAATAAGTTTAATTCCATATTTTGCAGGCGAAAATGTAAGAAAATTTAATAGTTAGATTTTTTTTTTGAAGGACGTGAGACTCTTTTTATTGACAAGAACAAAGGCGCAATACACAGTACAAGAATAAAACCCTAGTGGATAGGCTGACCCAACTAGGCACGAACACCCGTCTATGCATAAGAGGAACACCGTAAATATGTCTGCCAAATTATCTCTTTTTTATCAGAATGATGCAGAGAGCCATGTAAAAGGATGGCAAGCACTCAACATCGGCGGTTTTTATTTGCTTCAGGAATTGAAACCTCCAGCAAAGTTTTGAACATGCATCTTCAGTCTCCAAAATCAAATTTGTCAGTTCACCTGATTGATATCATCAAAGTAATTCCATGTGGCGCTTGGTTGATTGGCTTTGTTTTAACCAAGTTCATTTTTTGCAGGTCATTTGTTTTTCTTTTGAAGCACAACTTTTTGGCAAACAGTCAAGCAACTACTCAGAGGTACTTCTTCATAAAGTTCCCTGTTAGTGTGCATTCAAATACCTTCATAGATGATACAAGACATGATGATGCAAAACAGACTAAAGGTTCTCTATTAGGTTTGTCAGTGATGCTACAAAACTGGTTTACATTATTCTCTTCTCTGCCCAATTTGCTTAAACATTAGGTAAGCCCCGACTAAAGCCCATAACTGCATTTCACATGTCCACGAATAATGCTCGACATTGCTAGGCACAAGTTTTTAGTACAAATTATTGCAGATACCTTTCACATTAAAGTTGCATAATATTAACATAACCCGATAGTTCTAGATTTCATATGTACGAGAATATTAACAGAGTTTATCTAGGAAATTTTCCTTATTTGTAAATTTTCTATAATGAAACTTAAATAGAAACAACTTACACAATTTTTTGTATGTGAAATCTCGAATCTCAAATATTAAATTTGCTTATGTCCTAATTTTTAAATTCACCTTACATTTTCCAATTTTAGAGATTGATCTAAAAATTTGTACAAAACTTTTATTGAACTCGAGAAAAGAAAAAATTCGCGACCACACTCTCGGGGCCCCAGAGGGCAACCTTTCCTGCGCAGCACCTTGTTTGGGTTGCCCCAAGGGCAATCCCTATGGAAGTTAGTGAGGAAACAGGAACATACATAGCATATCCAAAATAGAATGTCGAGATTTGCGGAGAGGATAGAATTTTTGCAGAATATGCTAATTGGACGTCCACATATAAGAATAAAATAAAAAAATTTTGTTTTACAAGAAGTTCAAGCGAATATCCTGCGGAGTAAGAGATTGCATGGAATGCCTGGAGTGGAGAGCGCATGTGAACCTCGGAGGGAATCCCATCTCTTTAGGAGCTCTTCGAGGTATTCATAAAATCAACAAGGTAAGTTATTTGGACCTTGCGAATAGCAGTATCACATGGTAGATTTCTTCATATCTCGCAGAATTGGGAAAATTAGAAAAATCTATCATCTTTGCTCTATTTGATTATGTTTTTGAATAAGCTTAATGATTCTATTCTAGCTGGGACATGGGCCATAAAAAACTTGAACCTCTTAGACCTTACCTTACATATAACAATTTGACAGGAACTGTTCCTGAAAATATTCCATGGAGAAACTCTGTATTCACTGGAAATGTTGATTTGTGATGCATCAGCTGCAAATGTTATTGTGCATGTGAATGGAAGATGTTTATGATACCATGAGTGTCTGTGCAAGGTTGTTTGGCATATTAAACTGTCAAACTTTCAATGACGTACAGACAATGGAAGCCCAAACATCAATTAGATAAGTTATCTTATTCGATCTTAGTAAGAATGCAATTAATCTTGGTGTAAAAGATGGCAATCCTGTAACCCACTATTTAAATTTTGTTATTTATAGAAACTTGTGAATTAGAAGGTCATGGATTAGAGTAAAAACTAGTTTTCTTGCAAGGACATTTTAACTTTATTAATTGCAAGGGCATTTGGGCCATGTTACATTATTGTTTTCTGAGTAGGTAGGGTAGATATGATCTGAACGGATTGCCGACAACACTTTGTAAAAAGTGCAATGTGATTGATTTGGGGCACATGTTTAATTGTTGCCCAATGCTCGGGGATCACCAATTTTCTTTCCCACATAGAGTCATGTGGAGGTAAACTGCAACAATGGGCTTCAAAAAGTGGAGTGATGACTTGAATTTTGGATTCAATAGATATACCTAGAAGCATGCGGTTGGCTTCCCAAATCAAATGTTTAATCCTTAAGCAAGCAATGTGTTAACTTCTTTAAGACCTTATAAAGTTTGAAATTAAGAGAAGGTTGTTGCCCCCGAGGGACATAGGCCTATATGGTGATGTATAATCTAATGTCCTACCTTACCTCTCAGGGTATTTATTGTTCTTTGCCTTTTGCAAATAGACATATTAATATCGAACCATCATTTACGTATAAACGTAAAATGGGCTAGATAACGAAAATGCAATGGTTGGATTTGAATAAAAGGTCTAACTGTGCATCAAACATTCGTATTGCAGAGTAAAAAGATTGAACAAGATGCCAAAGTTGCAACGATAGCATGGCAATAATAGCACTGATTTTTGCTGTCAGAAGCACTGATCTGTTTGTTTACTTGGGCACTATGCTTTGTTTGTTGCTTTGCTCTTCTTTCTACTCCAGTTTGTACTCTGACACTTTGTCTCCTCTAGGCAGCTTTGTGCATGAAACAAGAATCAATCACATATGTTTGGTTTCTGTAATCTTCGAAAAAAAGTTAATGGATCGCTTCAAATTTAAGTCACTGGGTACCATTTCGTGGAATTTGACTGTTAAATGCTAGTTACATGCAGATTTTCAACATTCTTGTTTGTTTTGCTAAATGAAAAATGGAATGTAACCTAGAAGCAGAATCGAAAACAGAATGTAACATGGAATGTAAACTAAAATCCCGAATGTAATGAAGATGTTGCAAGACACTCTTCCAATCCAAATTATTGGAAAAGAATATGGCCACGTGGCATTGCACGATTGGTTTAGACGGCTGAATGCCACGTAAGTTCCTTTTTCTGTTTGTTCCTTTTCTGATGGAAAACCTTATATTGAGGTTAAGATCAAGGATGGCGAAGTTAAGCTTTTCAGTCCAGAGGAGATCAGTGCTATGATTTTGTCAAAAATGAAGGAAACTGCGGAGGCATTCTTAGGAAAGGCTGTAAAAAATGCCGTTATAACTGTCCCTGGTATGGTTGTAAAAAAGCTCCATTCATGTTTGTTGCTTGAAGCTTATAGGATTAGCATCATTCTGTTATTAGTAGTCTTTTTTTTCAGAAATCAAAATCAAGGTCTACTTCTGCTTGAAAATTACCTAATTTATAGATATTATCCATTCCAGCTTATTTCAATGATGCACAGAGACAGGCCACAAAAGATGCTGGTATCATTGCTGGGCTTAACGTGGCTCGTATTCTGAATGAGCCTACTGCAGCAGCATTAGCTTATGGACTTAATAAGAAGGGAGATGAGAAGAACATACTTGTCTTTGACCTTGGGGGCGGTACCTTTGACGTGAGCATCTTAACAATTGATAACGGAGTATTCGAAGTTTTGGCCACAAGTGGCGACACTCATCTTGGAGGTAAGTCTCGAGTTTGAGGCAGATGCTTGTCCTCGCCTCTTGACACAATCTCCATTTGCATTTGATTAACTTTTTGTTTTACCACCGTGTTCACAGGTGAGGATTTTGACCAGAGAGTTATGCAATACTTCATTAAACTCATCAAGAAGAAATACAACAAGGACATTAGCAAGGATAGCAGGGCTCTTGGAAAACTCCGCCGTGAGGCAGAGCGTGCAAAGAGAGCACTCAGTAACCAGCATCAAGTTAGAGTTGAGATTGAGAGTCTTTTTGACGGTGTTGACTTCTCTGAACCACTTACTAGGGCAAGGTTTGAGGAGCTTAACAGTGACTTGTTCAAAAAGACATTGGGCCCTGTTATGAAAGCCATGAATGATGCTGGCCTTCAGAAGTCACAGATTGATGAGATTGTTCTTGTTGGAGGAAGTACCCGTATTCCAAAGGTACAGCAATTGTTGAAGGAATACTTTGATGGTAAGGAGCCTAGCAAGGGAGTCAATCCTGATGAGGCAGTAGCATATGGTGCAGCTGTTCAAGGAGGTATTCTCAGTGGTGAAGGTGGTGAAGAAACTAAAGGTAAGAAACTGTTGCTCGCATCATCAAATTGCGTCGTATGCTTTGATTTAAATTCACACAATCATTTCTTTCTTTCTTGCAGATACACTTATCCTTGATGCCACTCCTTTGACCCTTGGCATTGAAACTGTTGGTGGAGTGATGACAAAGGTCATTCCCAGGGGTACTACAATTCCAACTAAAAAATCCCAAGTCTTCAGTACCTATCAGGATAAGCAAACAACTGTTTCAATTCAGGTTTGTTGACTTGTATAGGATATGATGCTATAAACTTGGTGTGGAAACATATGCTGAGAGTTTTGTGTGCCTGTGCAGGTGTTTGAGGGAGAAAGGGGCTTGACAAAGGATTGTCGTGAACTTGGAAAATTTGACTTGCATGGTATTGCCCCAGCTCAAAGGTATTTGCTCGTACGATTCCTGTACCTTTCCTTTATGATAGAGATTGATGCTCACTTTTTGAATTTTAATACAGAGGCGTTCCCCAGATTGAAGTTACTTTTGAAGTAGATGCAGATGGAATTTTAAAAGTGAAGGCGGAGGATAAGGCCACTGGTAAGGCAGAGAAGATCACCATTACAGTTGATAAGGATCGTTTATCTCAGGACGATGTTGAGAGAATGATTAGGGAGGCGGAGGAATTTTCAGAGCAAGATAAGAAGGTAAAGGAAAAGATTGATGCGAGGAATAGATTGGAGACATATGTCTACAACATGAAGAGTTCAATTGGTGACAAGGACAAGCTGGCAGATAAGCTGGATTCTGAGGACAAAGAAAAGATTGAAGCAGCATTGAAGGAGGCCTTGGAGTGGTTGGATGATAACCAAAGTGCTGAGAGGGAGGATTTTGAAAAGAAATTGACCGAGGTTGAAGGTGTTTGCAATCCGATAATAACCAAGGTGTATCAAGAGGCTGGTGAATCTGCTTCCTCAGAAGAAGAGGATGAGTTGTAAATATCAAGCAAAAGTTTTGTAGGATTTCAAAAACGTAATTCTTTATTGGTTTGGGCGAGGATGAACGACACAAATATTGAGAATCCATCATCATGGGACTTGTAAATATCATTCTGAGATCTATTTTTAGCATGATTCAAGATCGTGCTTGGAAAAGCAATACTATGTTGAATATCATTGTCTAAATCTTGTCTCTATGTTGGAATAGATAACTGTTGTATTCTAACTTCCGTTTTTCAGTTATTGTTTTTTCCACAAACTAAAACCACCCATTGGCCTCTTCCTTCAAAAACGATGGAAGTGTTTGACATTTACCCTTGCATCTGGACTGATATATCTTCTACTTTATGTAATTAAGTTACAAGCTATAAATTTTGGGAAATTATTGAAGACTTGTCTTAGGACATGGAAGTCTTCTTCCCTAAGCCATGCACCAAATCTTTAAGGAGTTTTTCAGCTCTTGCTGCCTTTCAAGCCGCAAATCTACCTTTGTATATTAGCAATGACCACCCTTCATGTTAGGTAATAACCTATCTATCCAGATTGCTAAATATCATGCATCAGCCACATCGTATACAAATCATCCTTTAGTTGTGATCTATATTCAGTAGAGTCACCAATCCAATTACTCCTTTACGTATCCGTTAACCGTCTTGTGCCTTCTAAGCCACTATTATATGGCCCTTATATTGTAAACCTACCTATCATTGGGAGTTATAATCCAACATTGTCCTACATCCTGGAAATGTTACTCATTACATTTCTCTGTCATGATGTCATCTTTAGCTGTTACGGCATTCCAAATGACTTGGCATCCGTTTTAAGCCATAGTCATGGTCTAAGAGCGGGTGAGCCTTCAGATAAATCGTGAATTACAAGGTGCTTGCCTTGTACTTTGTGAGCCTTTCTACAATTATCTATGTTGAGACAACACGGACTTGTATCCATGTTCGAGACCTCCATGAAACCCATGGCGTCACCTCCGCCTTGATCCGTATGGATCATGTGGGAAAAGCTAGTTTTACGTGTCTATTCAAGACACATTTTAGCTTCTAGCATGTAACTCCTATTTGATACCTATCCCGGAATTGTACTATTGTACTACTCAACCCCACTACCTTAAGCTTTATTCTATTGGCGTTGACATTTACTTCAAGTGCAAACTACCACATCATACTCTAGCATGCAACGGATTGATCATCCTTTGCACATTTCGAGCGTATCTCCGGACCCTCCATCAAGAACTTTAGGATACGCCGTCTTTCTCTCCTAGTGTCACCACCTAGATTACCTCTCCGGCAAAGATGTTTATCGTATGTGTCCATGCTATGTACATAACAAACATATATCCTCATCCCACAATCGCTAGAGATCTGCTCTAACTTAGCTGAAATGTAACCTTTGTAGTTCTTATGATGTGGTCGTACCACCTACTTCCCAAATGGGCGGGGGCCAACTCGTTGGACTTGTACATGCTGATGTATTCACATGTGCAGGGCCGATGCTTGATGCGTGACTTGCCCATGTATGGATCTCTGCATAGCGAGTTTAAGCACCAAGGTGCATTTAACATACTTATCATAAGAAGGTTTAAGGATACTTCCTTCTATTGCAGTTTTTGATTAACCGTCATTTGTTTAACTAACCCCAATGCTGAGGACAGCATTATTTTCTAAGAGGGGGTGAATGTGACGTTCCATGTATTTATATGGTATATGTATAAATAAGCTGACACGTCACCCAATAAAGGTACGCCACCATGGAGTATCTTAACCTAAGGGGTTGACCTAAAAGGGATGAATTTAAACTTATGGTACTTTAACCCCGTACATAAACTATAATTTTCCCATGGGATTATGCCATAGTTCCAAAGGTTTCTACCACAGTCCAAGGCCTTTTTTCCACTTCTCTTCCTAAAATTCTCCTTGTGGAAACTTAGAAACTTGTTTTTTGGGTTGCCCCTAAGGGGCAAACCCTTGCTCATATGGGTTTTTGGCATATCCTAAGTATATGCTAGAATATTCTTAGAATATGTCGGAAACTGCTCCAAACCCTTTCTTGCCTGTAAACTGGCGGTCGCCATCGTTGGTGGGTGGCCACTGTGCAAACCGGCTAACCGGCTGTGCTATTTCTACTGAATCTGAATCTGAGAGCAGAGCTCTTCTGCCTATCTCTTCTCGAATCTTGTGTTGCTCTTCCAAGTGATTTGGTCATGGTTGAAACTGCAAATGTGCATTGAGTCTGAAAAAAGATCACTAGAGCGACGACATGAAATATTAGGGACTGCTCGCACACAGGGGAACCCTTCCTTTGGCCATGAATAGATTACATTCTTTCCATCTGTTTGGATTCCAAAGCATCTTGCATACAACCTGTAGAAAACAAGATGGCCATGCATGCTTGCCGATCTTGTGCTCTGTCACTGCTCTTAGTTGGTAGGAAAAACAGTGCAAATGATCAGTCCAGAATTTGTTCTACATGTATCTGTTCCTTGGGCACCTACCTTTACATAAAGGAGCTTAATTTGCCATAGGGTCAATCATTTTCCAAGTAAAAGATGTTTGAATTTCTATGAATTTTGTTAACGCATTCCTTAAATTGAAGGTTAGCTTTTATGGTTTTTCTTCTTGTTGTTATTCCTTTCTTGATCCCATTGTGGAATGAAGTTTTGGAGCCCATTGCAGTATAAGCTTGGGAGAGCTATTCGGGACAAAGTTCAGCAATTTATGGCCATCTCTGGAGCAAGGTATTACAGTTGCCTAGAGTAGTTTTTAAAGCTTATTTCGAAAATATGGCTATATGGCTGCGCGTTACACTCCATTGGACATGCATCTGGCCATTATGTATGCCAAATGTTACCTTTATAAGATACCTTACAGGAGCTTCCTCAGAAAGTACTCAAAAGCATACCATTAGTAATGCTGTGGGGATAAACTTATTATTGAAAAGGCAATAAAAATAATGTTCTCGTATGTTTTCATTTTTTGAAGAAGCAAAGAAGATGCATATTTTACAAAGTTGAAGTTACACGATGACTTATGGAATCGCTAGGGAAATTAGTTTTTATATGCACTTTGGTGTATTTTTGTTTCTTGAATTTTACAGCACAATTTGAGATCATAATAGACAATAACATTGATCCCTTCAATCTCAGTTTTCTCATAAGCATATTGCTAGTTGTGGATAGATTTACTGTTGAAACAGGCAGTAAAATAATGCTTTATTATGTTATGTTTTGAAGCACACGAGATGCACATTCCACCAAGTTGATGTTACACGATGACTTTTAAAAATGATAGAGGAATTTTACTTTCAGGGATGCACTTTGGTGTATTTATGCTTCCTTGAATTTTACAGCACAATTAAGATCATCATAGACAATTCAGTGTTGTTTACGTACCCGTATTTTACGTTTACATACGTCCCGTACCTTCTTCACAGTACTATACGTACTATACCTATAAGTTGACAGGTCAAATTGAGCTCTTGTTTTATTAATACCGTACTTAACGTATTAATACGTACAGTACGTATGATACGTACTTTATAAAAAAAAAGCGTCCAAATGACATTAGACCAATAGAATTGGTAAAATTATACATTAGGAAAAATACATTATTATATATTATAGAATAGGAGTAAAAACACATTAGGAGACTTTAGACATCAGGGAAATTATGGAATTATAGTTTAAAAAAAAAGAATAAAAAAAGAAAAAAGAAAAAACCAATCTTCTTGCAAATAAAAACCCAAAACCTTTGCGTTTTCCCCCTTTTTCTTCTTACCCTAGCCGCTAAATCGGAATGGAGATGGAGATGCAGACCCATCTTTCTCCTTGTTTTGTCATGGCAGGAGGCAGACCTTCTTCTTAATACTTCAGTAGCTTGCATTCATGCCAGGAAAGAAATATACAGGTCAGCGGCGGTTAATAGCTTCGGATGCAACAGATGAGCAACAATTACTTGAATTTATTTGTCCGTGGGTGTAGATTGCAAACTAGAATATATAACTCTTAAATAGACATATTTTGGATTGAAAACTTTGAGAAATACTTAATTTTCTAGAGTAATATACTCTGGTTCATTATTTAAAACTTGAAGTTCTTCATATTAGTTGTTATTGCAACTATTTCAACTGCAATACAAGAAATAATAGTTCTAAAAAATTATAGGAAGTACTTAACGTAATGTACGTAAAATACGTATTTTACGTATTTAATAAGTATTTTATAATTCCAAAAAACGTATTTAAAGTACTTTTTAAATAAGAGGTATGCCTACGGTATTAATACGTTAAGTACGTATAATACCCGTACCGTACTAAACGTACCTGACAACACTGAGACAATTACATTGATCCCTTCAATATTTTCAGCGAGAAGGCAGCCTTAATGGCGCTAAAAGCAAGTGATTGGAATCTAGAAGGAGCTTTTGAATTCTTCTACAATCAACCACCAGTAAGGCCCATGATTGACCCACGCTATGTTGAAGAGCTTTATATGCGCTATAAAGGTATTTATGTTGAAGAGCTTTATATGCGCTATAAAGGTATTTGGAGTTTTGATGATCAGTTTATAATTCTAAGTGTGAATATAAACTTGGGGTTGGTGTATAATGCAGACCGGTATGTGGATATGATACTAGTTGATGGTGTTGCTCTATTTTGCGATGACTTACAGGTAGCTTTATGGCAGGGTCTCACAACTATTTTTATTGTTTGCACGTCTTTATGCCCCTTTGAGCTTATCTTTTGAATTTTGTAACAGGTAGATCCTGGAGACATTGTCACGGTGAGAATATACATCCTGCTATATTAAGAAATATCATTTTGGGCAGTGTGTAGGGCATAGAACAGATTGCATCAAAGTTAGTCCTCCATTCTGCTTATTTTATGGCTGTTGTTTGTCATGTATTTAGTCTAAGGAGACAGATATTCAAGAATATGATATCATGATTTTGTGGTAGTCAACATGGCTTGGCATTGTAGGTGCTGATGTAAATTTTGTTCTTGCCTCTAGCTTGTCATATCATGGCATATGAAGGCAGCTACAATGTGTGAGTTTTCAAGACAAGAGTTCATTGGAGGACTACAGCCCCTTGGGTAATTTAATTCTTTTTATTTGCTTTGGCTCTAGTTGTTCACAGAATAGATGAATCCAGAGTGTAGTTTAATTCTAATTTGAATTTCGTGAAATATACAACTTCGCTTTTAATTGGGCAAAAGAGAAGGTTAGGTTTCAGGTACATTGAAGAAGATATACGAACATAACTAAATTTGTGAAAGTATTCTAAATTGCAGGCCCAAAAGTCTCTAGCATTAGATACTGCACTAGCAATGTGGCGGCTGCTATTTGCAGAGCGCCCTTGGCCATTAGTTGAATATTGGTGCCAGTTCTTGCAAGTAAGTTGCAACATTGTTTATATGAAGAGTTTATAAAGTTTTGCTTCAAAAGCATAATAAAGCAATATCGAAGGATACATGGTCCCAGTTGTATGAATTTGCAAGGGTAACTTCCTTTTCTGGCATATTCTATATAGTACTATGTATTTTTCTGATTATAACACCGAATTTCAGAACATCGACCCATCCCTCTCAAACTATGATGCTGAAGGAGCCTGGCCATATTTGATTGATGAGTTCGTCAAATACCTAAAGGAGATTGGAGTAGTGCAATCGAATAATAGCTAGCAAAGGGGATGCTTTGGGAAGCTGTATCATATTTTAACATATTTCGTTTGTGGATATATGACCAGACTGAAGGAATTTGTTTGTGGATATTTTATATGACCAGACTGAAGGAATTTTATCAATGTTCGTCTTTGTATCTGTTTAATGAAGCGCCATGATATACAGCTTTGCTTTTGACAACATCCCTGCAGGTTTTTCTTCATGGCTGGATATGACTTTGGGTAAAGAACATTGTTTACTATAGATAATTTACAATTTTTTTCTTATACTTTAAACGGCACTTTCGTCTAATGTTGAGACTTGTCAGGGTACCTTTGATGCATGTGTCTTTCTGCTTTACAGAAATGCGCATGGCGGGCCTTGACAAAGTTGTGAACTCGGCAATCAATGAACTTAATTGATGAATATGCATTATGACTTGCTATGAAATTGTCTTTTCATTTGTAACTTGGTGTTCGGTGTGGATTCTTACCTACACATATTGAGACTAAGATTAACCATTATTTTAGTTTATTAAAGGGAAAAACTACAATATACCCCTAACTTTTTGCAAAATTCAATGATTTTATAGCAAAACATTCAAGCCAAAGGATATTTAGATAGAAAATTGTATTGTTCACGAAAACCACTACTAACATTAAGGATTATGGTGGTTGTCAAAATTGCTATGTGTAACTTGACCAGGGATCTATAAACTTCCAATGTTTGAGTTTGGTATTTTGAGAGGTGCTTGTAGTAATGGTTTGGGCTAAGATTTTAGTGCGGTATAGTATTGGAAAGCATATATTTTGAGCGATTTGAGCAACTTGATGGCGTTTAGTTGTCATGGAAACAATGTGTTTGAATTTTTCAGGGCATGTGCAATGTCTGGATATGGAATTCCGGAGATGTCACGTGATGGGGTTGCCTTGGAAGACATTAACCTCCTGTGTGCCGATGAAAATAGGAAGGGAAAGTGGTTCGCCTGCGCCAAGGAATTTTCGCTGCCTCCAAACATCTGCACATGCAATTTTGATTGTCTGAACTGTTCTGTGCTTGATGGGTCTGTAAATTTGAGTGGCGATCCTTAAATCCGGCCTGATAATACAAATCGGGTCGGCTTTAGCTTCCTTGCTGCCTACAATCACATGCAAACCATTTCCATGTCTCCAAACAGCCGCAGAACCAGTTTCGGTTCAGGGAAGTATGCAGCAGAGGAGTTGGTTTTGGGTAAACAAGCTGAGTCATCGAAGTTAGGTGGGCCAATCTTAGCGATCTATTGGAGAACAGAAGAACATTGTTGGCGATCATGGCAGGCCTGGGCTGTGTATTCATTCCAGCTGTCCATTGTTTGTATTTTTTTTTTTTTTTTTTAGCACTGTGTAATGGTGATGTGCAGAGGATTTGATGTGAATGCCATGGTCATAAGCAAAGGTTCCAAAGTTAGTGAATGGTGAAATTGCATGTTCACATGTTTGAAATTGACCTTAGGAAGTGGCAAAGCATTTCCTTGGCAAAAAGATATTAGCTATTGGTTTGACATCATGCCCAGGATATGCTGAAGATCAATGACTCATATTCAATCTAAAGAACAAAACCCATAATACTTGAATAAAGAATAAACCCATAAGCCATTCTTCAAGAATAATGGTGGCACTCCACTATTGAAGGTGGGCTCTTGGTCTCGTGGACGATAAAAACATTCAATTCAATTCTAATTTAGAACACTGGCAACACTAATTCAGATCTTTTGCATTGAAAATAAGACCCCTTAGGATAATTTCCATGTCGAAGCACATTAAATTTGCATTGGATGTCATGAAGGCGACCAATCAATGGCGTGGAAGCACACTAAATTTGCATTGGGTGTCATGAAGGCAGACAATAGATGGCGTGGGCGATATGTAGGTCACTATACAACAATATTTGCAAGGTTCAATATACCAAGTCTGTCTGCTGTTGCTAAAGCATGTGCATGCGCTTGTGAAGAAGTCATGTGCCATGTTAATACTTGAACAACTGTCCTTGTAGGCAAAAACAATATACAAATTCAAGGATCTTATCTATTAAGCTGCATTCTTAGTAGCTAATAGAACATTCTGGTGAATGTTAAAGCTTTGAGTAACATTCATAGGTGACAACCATCTTTGAAAGGATCTTTATCCTGGCCATGAGCTTCCTGGAAATTATATACTTAATGATGATAATGGACACGTTTAGATCGCTATATCTATATAGCCACACTGCATGAACTCCTTACCAGTAGGCTTCTACCGTGGGTGCAAGATTATTTAGTAAATCCACCTGGGCTTTGAGGCTTGTGCTCTCTCATGCGAGTCTAAAGCTAAGCTATAAGCGATTGATAGCATGCTAATACCACTGAAGGGCTGGACATGATACCAATGTATCTTGCATCAATGTACTCTCAAAATAGATTAAAACTGGTTTTAGACGAAGTTGATCATATAAGTAGTACATCATCTTGAATCTTCTGTGTACTTGATGCTATTTGCAATATTGAGTGCTTTCTGCTACAAGTGCAAACTGCTTGTGGTGGTCCATAAATTGAACCACAAAGATGGCATGGAACAACACGATGCGCATTGTGCTCGTGCAATGTGGTGCCTAATAGTCAAAGCCTTGCAACTGGTGATCAATACTATTAGGACTTAAAAAACTCTAGCAAATGCATTTGTACATTTACTGTTTGTGCCCTGAGATCCTAACCAAATGTTCGCGAGTGAGTCAAATAGCAACCTTTGCTGGTAAATATATGGCGCAAGACGGTTTGATTTAATGACATGCAAGTGCTAACAGATTGGATCATGGAGGTTGCCATGATATGGGAAGCTACGAATCATTATCTCAAGGAGATGAAGTCAGTGAAGGAACTATATCCATGTCCAGCAAAATGGACACTTGCTGATCCATTTGCTTCAAACGAATCGCTGCAATTGGGCATGCAAACATTAGCATCACGATAGAGCCGAGATCGGTTTAGATGCGAAGCGACCATAAAGTAGCATTCATCAATATCCTTAATCCATTATCCACTCTTCCCCCCAAGAAATGGATCATATTAGGCCTCTGCAAGAGCCTGATACTCATAGCTCAGCAGGCTCTACGGCGAGTACCTAGTTGACATGTACTCGAGTGTCGATGGCCAGTGTCCCAACTACATTGCAACAGAAGGACGTCATTAGAATCTAGCGCATATGAAGAAGACTCTATTAACGATGATGGCAAGAACACCCACCAATGAATACTGTAAGCATCCTTCTTAAGATGTAAAAGATGGTGTTCCGTGCAGGTCTTCAGCTTGCTTGCATTGTCGAGGGAGTATGGGAAGCACAAGTTCTTTACAACAACAATGGCAAAGCCCAATTGGCTCAAAATCAAGTGCAAGCTAGCACCCAGTAAGAATGCATTGGACATTCTAGTGGTGTCATCAGGTTGTTCAACAAAACACTCCAATAAGTGAACGGCATCATCCAATTACATGCATGTTATGGTGGAAAAAAAGTCACATATCAATACCTACAAATGTAATGCAATTTCTACTTTGGAGCTTTTTTTCCTATGCCATAAGAAGAACTAAGCTATTTTTTGGGTTGCCCCTAACAGCCAAACTCTTGCTCATATGGGTTTTCGGCATATTCTAAGTATATGCTGGAATATTTTTAGAATATGTCAGAAACTGCTCCAAACCCTTTGTTGCCTCTAAACTGGCGGTCGCATCGTTGCTGGGTGGCCACTGTGCAAACCGGCTATCCGGCTGTGTTTTTTCTATTGAATCTGAATATGAGAGCAGAGCTCTTCTGCCTATCTCTTGTCGAATCTTGTGTTGTTCTTCCAAGTGATTTGGTCATGCTTGAAACTGCAAATGTGCATTGAGTCTGAAAAAAGATCACTAGAGCGACGACATAAAATATTAGGGACTGCTCACACACAGGGGAACCCTTCCTTTGGCCATGAATAGATTACATTCTTTCCATCTATTTGGATTCCAAATCATCTTGCCTACTTGTTTTGCGCTTTGAAATTCCAAGTAAGGCTTGCTATTTGAGTTAATGATTTGAAACGTAGGTCTAAATGCCTTTGTCTGATAAGTTGCACGCTTGCAAATACATTGAAGAGAATAGCTATGCTTTTGAAGTGCAAGCTTGTTCTTTAGCATGTTTAGGTCTTTGTCCTTCGTTTTTCAAGCCTTCTGTGGTTCAACATAGACATATTTTTTGTGAACTACATATTAGGGCTATATGCTTAACATACTTTCATCATTTAAGTAATTTAGGCTATTTGTGAAGGAGAATATATGCAGCAAACACATCTGGTCAAGGATTACCAGGGAATGGTGACACTAATGGGTTCAGAAGCAGCAATCCTCTTCAGGCTAGTAGTACTCGTCTGGGACAAATTATTGGAGCGTGCACTAGAGAAATTGTAAAATTTAATTCTGTTAGGAGAAATTTCACATTGAAGATCTTCCTTCTTCTCTTGGGGTTCTATATCGCAAATGCATTGGCTACCATTTTGAGACAAACTGGTGACTGGGATGTTTTAGTTGCTGCAATCTTAGTGGCAGTGATAGAGGGAATAGGATTTATGTATAGAATGCCACAATTTTTAGAGAAGTTCCAATTCATTGTGGATTTACGTAACTGTTGGAAAGCTGAGCTTTCATTTGGACTTTTTGTTGATGCTTTTAAGATTGGAAGTTAAACCATTATTTAGGAGCCCACCAAAATACCAGTTTGTCAAGATGGTATGTTGAATATTAATTATCACACCTTCATGCGTAGCATCCACATGGTGTGATTTACCTGCTGAATACTAAAAACTTCAAAACTACATGTCCTACTGAGGAACCTGTAGTCTGGAGTCAACCATATCACCAGGCAAGAATTCTGAAAGATATGCTTTTAGTTCTTTATATCAGCATATTTCACACAAATTGGTTGGATTATTCTGGTGAAAAACTTTAATTTGACATGCTTTCACAATCGTCTTAAACCAGAAGATTGGAATATACAGGAAAAAGGTAGTGCTTTCATCTCTCAGCATCATGCCATGTAGTTGTTTTTGTAGTTTGGGTGGATAGAAATTTTTGTCTGGTTCAGCAGGGTGCATGTCCTTTGTTTACAGTTCAAGCATGGGATCAAGAAGTCATCTGAACTACCATCATATATAGCCAGACAGTCAATGCTTCTGAACTGAGTGGTCCAATGCACTATTTCTACAAATTTGATTTGCATGCACATGGCAGAGGAAATGTAAATGCTTGTAGTTTTGACTGGAGTTATGTTATAATTGCGCTAATATAAATGCTTGTGGGAGACAAACTGGCAGAAGAAGAGTAATGTGTTTTTGGAGTATTTTTCAACAAAAATGCAATCTAAAGTGAGTGGCCGGATTTTGCCTCAATAGACTTATATGGGACTCATATGCAAGAAGCTGAAATAACTTGGCCAATCAGTTTGCCTCAGGCTGCTCCATCTCCAATTCATGTGTTATCTGTTGAAAAAACAAGCCCAATCCATCCCCAGTTTGCCTCAACATGCTCCAAATCTTATTCCTAATCCATCTGTTATTGTTGAATTAATATCTGTTGAAATGGGCGCTTATCAGGGCTCGAATTTAGCGCCCATATATCTATAACGGGGTGTGGTTGTTTTGGATATAATTCTGATGGTCTTTCCGGACATGTCTCGGACGCCCATCCCATAGCCATCGCATAGCCATCCGGCCATCCATGCACCCGCGATAGCCATCTAGGGGTATCATCGATGCCCCCATCCCATGGTTTATCCGAACAACCCGGGTCGTTAATCATTGATGCGGGCACCCGGATCTGGGTCAAAGTACTCTGGTCTGACTGATGTACTGTCGCATTAAAGTCCCTGCACAGCCCCGTGTCCGCCAAAAAAAAAAAACATTTCCTATTACAACTTTGTTCAATGGAGTCCCATCCCATATTCCACATCATGATTTCGTGGGCAAGCTATTCAATCATGGAGGAGTGATCTGCCTATCCATTCGGAGTCGACCTCAGCATAAGAGAGGCTTAGATTTCTTGATTTGAAGTCTTGTTTTGATAGGAAGAATTAGAGAGATTCTCGAAGAACGATCTGGAATGGGTAATTGAAGAGGTCTCAAAGTCTATTTTCAATTTGAATGCGATTCATGCTGATGAAGAAATGGGGGCCAATGGCGCCGGGCAGCAGGCTCATTTGTCTACACTTGCTACAATCCTAGTGACAGGGCCACTGATTTTATAACTGGGAGGAAAATTGGCGAGGCACGAACACCACTTTTTTACAAGAGGACCTCTAGATGCAAGAAATTAGGGGACTTGAAAAGGAAGGTTGACGAAAACGCACACCTGAGCAGCACTATGTGAGCGTTTAATTGGGGATTTGTGGTTTCAATGCATATTTTTGTTATTTATGTTCCTTAGTCTGAAATGCTGCATGAATTGGAAATTGTCACTAGGTCACGGATTTTGCAGTTACTGATGTGCTTATGGGCCGAAAAACCTTCGTAACCAAACCCCGACCCCAAAAAGAAGAGGTCAACGCAGGTCAAGACAGTCCCAAATGCCCAGTGGCCTGCACGACATCAGTCAAGGCCACCCACAACTGCACAACCAAGCTGCCCAATACTGCCATCGCTCCAGTGCAGACTATAGCCAATGCCATGCCAGCCGCAAGAGCACATGCCTCGGCAGTCATCACCGATCCGAGCATAAGAGAGCTCCAAGAGCGGAGACGAAGGAGCCAAGTTATGATAGTGTGTGGCCTGGTAGAGGATACAGGAGAGAACCTCATCCATATGCTTCAGATGCAGATCTTTGCTCGGATGACGTTCCATACGCCCATACACATTGTCAGAGCAAGCCCCCATGGAGCCCAGTGTCCAAACTGCCCCTGGGTAGTCATATTCACGGTCGGGGATGCATAGGAGCGAGCAATTTTGATTGATTGGCAAAATATGACTTTCCATTATGATTTAAGCCACTTCACCCTCCGGCCATGGAGGGCAACCCTCCGTGCGCAACACCTTGTTTGTTTGCGTGAGCAGGTAACCTATTTTTTTTAATGTGAATAATCTTTTGTGGATAGTCACATAGTCTTAACATATATAATTATTAGGGGGAGGAATCTTTGGTCCCGCAAAAGCACGGGGCCTGCTTCTTCCTCCTTCCTCGCGACCACCAAATAATCGACAAGCAAGCTAAACCGGGGCCCTGCTTTTTCGTCGTGACCACGGAATAATCGACAAGCAGGCTAAACCGGATAAGGTTGAATTCGCAAGGCAGACATCCAAAGACCGACACGTTTTTGGTCCGCCAGTAGCCGAGGATGATTTTTGCGATGGAGACATCTCGTGCAATAGTTGGCGACTTCGGAATGGGTTACGACATGCATAAATAGCTTTCTTTAACTACCGGAGGTTGAATTCAAGGGCGCAGAAGGTATGTCCAAAATCCGAGTTCTTGTGGTTCCTCTTTTCAGTATTTTTTGATGCAAGCTTTCCAAAAATGATTTCGATTCTGTAGTTTAGGTTGAAGGCACACTTTGTTGCTTTCAATTCTTATATCTAATCTTAGTTAAAAACTACCCGATTAGACTTCCACAGTGCAAAAAAGGCGAGATAGGCTATTTGTTTTGGCTCTATGTGCAATACTTTTTAATGGAGAAGAAACTTCAAACCTGTTGAAGGTAATTCCTCTGCAGGTTATGTTTTCATACTTCTACTTTCTTCCTGTTGATCTCTACCAAGGGAGGCATTAGCCATGAGAACAAAATGTCTAATGCCATAAAAGGCATGACATTATTATCTATGAATTTCTACCAAAGGGTGCATCGTTGCCCTTTGTTGTCAAGAAGAGAAAGATGGTCCAAAACCCATCTCTTGATGCTCATTGAAGAGCATTTCTGATTTGCTTCTTAAAAACCAAAAGTTCTTCCATGGATCTAACAACGGTATAGAACTGTTGACATCGGTTTCCCCGACTTTGCGCTCTTCATTGGTTTTTAGATTTTCACATGCAGAGAATGGTATAACTCTCGTTAAGCTTTGCCAATAGCCTAAAATTTGTTAGATGCATGCAAATCTTTGTTAACTTCATGTTGTATTATGTGATAGTGAACAATCAAAGATCCAAAAGAGGCGTTAGAAAAGCAACTAGCTAGTGTTCTTTGTTCTTTATGTTTCGATTATGGATTTAGTGGACCGCTTTCCCAAGTAAGTATTCCCTTTCATGTCATTTGAACTTATTACATAGAACAATGGCTTATGTATAGATTTATTATCTTTGAGAAGCATAAATATTCATGGATCTTTGTCATTGAAACATCACGGGAACTTCGTTGGACCAAATTGTATGCTTATTATTATTTTAATCCAGGCTGCTCCACAGGAACATAAGTTATCCACATCATTGCATTTATGAACTGCATGTCATAGTATTCTGTCGAGGATTTGAAAATGGAGTTTCTTGCTTTCTACCTTCGTGCACGGGCAAGAGGATTGACAAAAGCGAATGTGGGAGTTGAGATCATCGATTTGAGTTCCGTGGACACCACGGGAATTAGTGGAAACAATAGGAAAGAATGGTGTTTGTAGTTGTAATGGCACCACCAAGTTCTGGATCTGCTAGTGCAATAGTCAGCACATTATATGCATCTGTAAAACCCAAGGGGTAATATATCGAGAACGAGAACATCATGTTTCTGTTTTTATATTATTCTCTCTATACGACATTTCCCCATGTTTTTCTAGTTTGCTATTAAAAGTGCAAGTCATATGACATGTCTTATCCCTAAGTCCTTCGCCCGCCATAATTTTTTTCACGCATAAGGCATCTCATGCGATAAACTCTTGGTTCTTTGGGACATTTGGCGGCCAGGTATATCTGGCATGACCTTGTGACTTTACAAGTATGTGGCTATCCGGTTTTTGAAGATATGAATATCATAACTTATGATTTGTTTGAACTTGAATGAGCTAGTCTACGATCTTCTGCATGGTCATGTTTTGGATCGAAAGTTTAATTGTCTCAATTCCACGGTCTCTCACGGTGCAATATGCAAGGGGAAATTTTGATAATCCAAAGCCTCTTGCACATCCTTTTCTCGGTTTGTCGGGGGAGCAAAATCATTTCCGTGGTTAGGGCGATTTATGTGCCCTTCTATGCACATCCCCCGTGAAAAAGGATATCGCGATATAGGAAGTTATTAAATAACATAATAATGGTAGAAGGCATGCCACGGTTAGGAAAAATGTGATGTTGTTGGGCCTAGTTATTTCTTATATTTTTATTCACGATGGTTGTTGGACATTCTAATTTACCGTGTGCTTTTGTGCGGTGTCTCATCTATACAACAAGCAATCCGTGCTCATCTATACAACAAGCAATCCGTGCGAGTGTTCGAAGGACGGATGCATCAATAGATATTGCAAATGATAGCAGTTCTATGACAACGGCCGACTTGCACAAAAGGGTGACTTTCGAGAACTTGTGGCAATTTATTTGTAAAGGTTCTGGAGAGTGACATATATCCACGAATCGCTTGACAAATGGCAAATGTATAGCCTTAGCAAAATCCAGCAGGAGATGCTTTATAAAAATGTGATTTGTTGTTGCCAAAAGACTCCGCTTTGTTGGTCATTTTGCATTTCAGAAAAAAATGTACAACATTATAACCTTTGGATTGGCGAACCTGTAGTCAATAAAAATAAATTGTAACCTCGCCGATTTTTATTGGCCGACCTGAACTCAATTAACACAAATTAAAACCTTAGCATTTTTATTGGCCAGCATGAACCCAACAAATTACAAATGTTTGTGAATCCAATTAAGACACATTAGTAATTTGTACCAATGTCTTAAGCACACTTGCACGAAGCTAGAATAAACTATTCATATTTATGAACATAATGCAATGATTCCCTTCAAGTTAGTATATCCCACGAAACTGACGTTTACTTTCAACACTAAAACTCACATCAAGCAAATATGCAGGACTCCAACATCCTATCACTTCGTGTACCAATGCCTTAGGCACATTTGCACGAAATAAAAACAAAATATTCATATCTATGAACACATTGCAATGATTCCCTTGCCACAGACATAGTAACAAAATGACAAGTCCATGATTCTCACATATCGATCCACTCAGCTTCAATGTTTTCACGGTAAACTAACACTTTCAAGCAAATTTCAATTTCTAGCACTTCATTTCTTTCCATAACATTTAAACACCTTCTATTATGCCTTTACTATCCATTTCAAATTCTCTATCAAACACCTATGTGTACACCCCTCAATGAATCCCTCATGAACAATACTTAACACGTAAAGTTTCACACACGAATCACTAGCACAAAGCAACCACAAACACACCTAATGCACTTCATCAATATCCAAAACCTTCCCCAAGAATGCATACATGCCTTGCACATATTGTTTAACTTCCTAACTAACCCATTGACCCAGACCTTAAAGAATCTCCGCACTCCAACCATCATCAACGAACTTAGATAAAATAATCATAAATAAACCTCAATATTATTACTCAATGAATCTCTTCCACCTTACCACTATCCAATCCTCATTACCAAGTTCAATAATACAGATAACCACAATACATAATGCGTAAAGATTTTCTGGCGGCTCGTAGCCATCTTTGACTCACTAGAGAATATTAAAAGCAATCATAGAAGATTGGCGCCCGATCTAGGTGCGGCCCGTGACCATTTCTACACAGGGCAATAATTAACACCGAATAAATAATGGTATTTTCCCCTTTCACAAATCCGAGTAGAATCCTTGCTTAAAATATTGCCATTAGCAAGACCACATAATATTGCCTAAATGATTCATATATGTGTAGATAATTGGTTGAGAGCTTAGGTGTTCCAAGAGCCCCTAGTGTGTTAGTACCTTATTTTTAATATAAGCGTCTTGAACTACAAATATTTGTAATACCTTCGTTTAATACCCACATAAACATTTTAAAACTGAAAATGAAATAACTTCTTTTGCCACATGAACCACATCAAATTCTATAAAAGGATTCTTATCATACCGACCCACCTTCATACACATGGGGTCGGGAAAGAGAAATGTTCGCGGCGGCCTTGGCCGCCGCGATAAATTTCTTGTAGTTATAAGTTGGATGGAACCTATTTTTGGAGGCAAACCTTCGCTCAGGTGGGTTTCTGGCATATAATAGGGATATGCTAGTATATGCCTGGGATATTCCAAAAACCGTTCCAAACTTGCTATTGCCTCGTTAGTGTGTGAGCCTCTTTTTACCGTGTAACTAGAACATCATCTGTATTCAACACAGCACGCATTTCAGAGGTCTTCCGTGTAGATCCTTAAGAGAAACAATACAACAAGGTAAGAAGCCTTTGTCATTTTTTCCTTTCAATCAATGCTTTTGTTAACGTAGGTAAGTCTTTTTATTTGCTCTCTCAGACAAGTTTGGACACTCCAAATTTTAAGCATCGGACTACATAAAAGAAGTTATGGGCTGATTCTAGATGGAATCCTCCTTGGGTACTAGCTAAATTATCTGTTTTAGGAGTATAGACAATATATATATTTGCTATATTTTATTTATCTTTCAAAATAATGAAATCTGGATGGGAACCCGATGTACCCTTTGGCACTGCCCTTATTGATATGTATGGTAGAAATGCTTGCATGCTGTTTGATAGGATGGATGCAAGGAATGCCATTTCGTGGAGTGCAATGCTTGCAGGATATTTTCTAAATGGGAATAATAAAGGTGTTCTTGAAGCCTTTGAGCACATGTGTCAGGATGCAGGGAAACCAGACACTGTATTACATTTTTTGATGCATGCGTTGCCTTATCAAACCTAGGAAGAGGAAAGTTGCTACATGCACATGTTTTGAAATTTGATGGTCCGATGCATAGCACGGTTGCTGCCAACTCACTTATTCACATGTATGTCAAGTGTGGATGCTTAGATAGTGCTCATGCCATGTATATCAGTTTCCTTCCAATTATGTCGTGTCATGGAATATAATGCTTGGAGGATATGCACAACATGGCAAAGGCATGGAGGCTTACCATTTTTTTCGTGGTATGCAATCTATATATATTAAGCCAAATGAGGCAACTTTTGAGAACCTTCAAATTGGATGCATTAACTCTTCGGGCCTAGAAGAAGGTAAATGTATCCATTCTCAAATACGGAATGCCAATTGTAATTTGGATGTCTTTATTGGTAGTACGATCATTGACATATATACGAAGTTCTTAAGCTTAAATAGTCTCCACGAAATGCTACTGCGAAACATTCTTTCATGGAATGCAATTAATACTGAATATGCTTTACAAGAAAGTAAAAAAACGTTTTTGCTCGTTGAAGAGATGAAATTGGAAGGTATAGAACCAAATAATGTGATTTCTCTAAGAAGCCTACTTGCTTGTAGTGATATGTCACAAGGGAAGCAGATCCATGTTGGAATTCTAAAAGACAGATATGAGACGGATTTGGTTATAAGCATTGGTCTTATTGACATGTACACAAGATGTGCCAAAAGATGCCGAAGAAGTATTTTACAAATTGCTTGCACGGGATATTGTTCCATGGGAATGCAAATGATGTTTTTAAAATGTTTAGGCAGATGTATGATGATGGTGTAATACCCAATCAAGTTAGTTTTCTTTCTTTGCTGAGTGCATGTATTAAGATGGCTTCATTGGAGAAGGGAAAACACTTTCACATGCACATATCGACATCTCAGTTTATGTTTGACTTTTCGGTTGGCAATGGCCTTATTGACATGTATGCTAACTGCGGCAGCATAGAAGATGCTCAACAGATTTTTGATAGGCTACCTTTCCGGAATACTATCACTTGGAATGCAATAAATATGTAGCAAAATAACAGGGGGTTCCAGGGGGATTTAATATGATATAATTCTTGAAACCATAGACCATATCCCAAAAACAATTCAATGGGTTATTATAAAAAAAAAATATGGATTTAAGATAAAAAATAGTCACATTAGCTCACTGGTTAGATTGGTTAAAATAGTCTTATTAGGACATTGAGTTATTTTGGTAGAGGTTCGAATCCCCGTATTTCATATTCTAAAAGCTTAAGCGAAACCGTATAGAGGCTCCATATACTATCAAAACCTTGGGCAAACTCGTATTTGACATCTTAAAATCATAGGCGTCCCCAATCATAATTGAGCATAATCGAAAAGAGAGGTGTCCAGAGGCTCCAACATACAGTCTGGGCCATAGGATTGACAGATCCGACGACTGTGGTAGTCCAGGGTGCACCTCGTTTACAGGGTATGCACGACATGGGCATGCAATAATGGTTTTGAAGACTTGTAAGGAAATGCAAGGATCTGGTACATAGCCAGACTCTACCAGCCTAACTTGTCTTTTATGCTCTTGCAGTTATGCAGGCCTCATTGATGAAGGTTGTTTTTATTTGTGCTTGATGGGCCAAGAATTTGCAATCATCCCTATAGTGCAGCATTATGCATGTCTGGTTGACCTTTTTCGCCACGCAGTATTAACCTTGCCATATCAACCAAGTTTAGAAATATAGAGATCATTTGTTGCCGCATGTGGAATATGTTATGATATGGAACTGGCTGAGCAGGCCATACAACAAGCCCTTCAGGCATTTTCTATGAGGAAATGTTTAATGCTCCTCCTAAGACCCATTATGTAACTTTAGTCCTCGGGACATCTGAAAAAATTGGAACGATACATCAAGGCATGGCCCCTGCCCAAGGATTGCCCAATATATAACTTTATTCCATACTCCAAAGGCAGATTATCTGTTCCTATGTCTTCAAGACCATCAAGAACAACATTGATCAAAGGCAGATTATCTGTTCCTATGTCTTACATTGACTGCCTCTTTAAAGTAAAATTTCATAAAATTGGAAGTGAATTGGATTTTTTGGGTTGCCTCTCGAGGGCAAACCCTCACTTATGTGGGTTTTTAGAGTATTCCTAGGATGGGTCCTATGACACAACAAGTGAAGTGAAGTGGTATTCTCATTGAGCTTTGTAAATATCGTTGAGTACAAATTGATTCCCCAATGGGGTATAATTTTGAAAAATACTTGAAAATTTGCAAGCTCCGAAACTAGACAATCATCGAGAGCCTGGGAAACTAGGGATACAAGATAAAAAATGATATATCCACCGCATTGTCCATACAAAATGTGGGAAATGTGACGACTGCTTCTCATCGGGATGAAAAACCCCGCCCTTTCGGGTTTTCGAGGAAAACCCTAATGAGAAACAATCGTCAACACTCCTGAAGAATGCCGCTAGCATGCGTTCGCCGAGATGATGACGCTGACAACCGAAGGAACTGCAAAAAAAAAAAATGACCTACAATAGAATTTGAAAAGGAGAATTAACCCGTTAGAAAGTTAGAAGTTTCAGGCATAAGCCTGTGCCAAAGTGCAAAAATCAAGAATATAACAGCACTCGGAGGCTCCAGGGCCACGCCGAGGAAGAAAGAAACAACAGCCGACCAATCGGGAACCGTCCGCGGAATGACCATCGCGGGAAAAAACAACCGATTAGTGCTGCCTCGGAGGCTACAGCGCCACGCCGAGAAAAAACAATAAATATGAACTCGGAGGCAACAGCGCCACGCCGAGAGAAAACATGAATATTAAATATTGACTCAGAGGCTACAATGCCACACTGAGAGAAAACATGAATGAATAAATAAAATACTAGTGCCATGCCGAGAAAGAGTAAACCAATAAGTATGCCTCAGAGGCTACAAAGCCACGCTGAGGAAATAAAGAATGCAAATTTAAAGGACATATATCAAATGAAAAAACCATCAAGGGAGGGGGGATGAGGGAAACTGATAGGATAGAGAAGAAGGAGAAATCTAGCTCAAGAGAACGTATGCCTCGGAGGCTACAGTGCCACGCCGAGAAAGAAAAATAATAATAAGTATGCATCAGAGGCTATAGTGCCATGCCGAGCAAAATGAGGCATAAAATCTCTACACTTACAAAAAACATAGAAACGACACATGAAGGATGTCAAAAGCTGCGAGCAACCTTAGAGGTATAGAAAGATAGACAAAAAATAAAGATGACCAAGCTACCAAAAAAGAAACGGAGCAACTTCCACAATAAAACGGAATAATGGAAAACGAAAAAATAGATATGGCCTAATGTAGGGAACCATCAAGGGAGGGAGGGTGAGGGAAACTGGTAGGAACAAGAAGGAGGAGAATACTAGCTCAAGAGAACGCCGATGAATGAGCAAGGAAGAAAAGGCAGAATAAATAGGATATGTGTGGTGAGGCGTCCCCATCCAAGGAATGTCGGTTCTATTGCTAACGCAATAGAACCGTGGCATTCCTAGGATGGGTCCTATGACACAACAAGTGGCCGATAGAAGAGGAATCTACCCAAACAAGAATAGAGCAAAGTAAGCTGACGGGAGTGAAAGAAGATGAAACAAATGAAGGGAGAAAATGGTAACTATGTTGGCTAGGCTACAAGACATCAATGGAACAGGAGAGATAGCAGAGATACCAAAAAATAATGAGACAACCCCATAATAAAGCAATGAGACAAACGAGGCAGAACGGGCAAGCAATGAGTCTCAGAGAACCAGAGAAGAGGGCTCACCGAAAACAAATGAGACCCAAGGCAACCAGAGTAAATAGGGGAGTAGGAGACCAAGAAGAATTGGAGCAAAAAGGAATAAAAAGAGAAGACAAAGACAATGAAGCAAGAAGAAGTAGAAGGAGCAAGGTAGCCGGAAGCCGAATGATGGGATGTATGAAAAACACGATGTAACAATGAAGAGAAAGATGGAAAACAGAACATAAAAATTGAAGGACACAACGTAATACTGAAGAGAAAGCTGAAAAAGGCAACATAAAAATGAGGAACACAAAACGATGCAAATTCGAGGCGGGAAAAGGTACTTATGGGATAAGGACATATCATGCCACGATCATGATGATATCAACAAATTAAAGATTTCAAACGACTCATGGACCAGAAGCGGAAAAATGATAACAAAAGGGGCACATCTCAAAATACACAGCCTAACGAATGGAAGAAACAAAGAAATTATAAAATGGATAATAAGGGGATAAAGCGAACAAGCCAAATCTAGGAACATGGAACAATGGGATAGGAGGGCTGGATAACAGAGTCGTCAGACAGCGCACAACAAGGTCAACGTGAGCAAGGCAGGGAGTACTCAGAAGCCAAAGGGACACCAAGAAGTGGAAAAGATGAAGCTCCTGTAGCAGGAAGGATCTGAAAGAACATTAGGAATCGATGGGACATAAACAGCAGTCATATAGGAGAGCTAGAAGAGGCAAGAAGATGTGGCACATCATGGACAAATAGAGGACCTGGAAAAGAGATGAATATGAAATGTAGAAAACAAAGGAAGAGACGAGGCTACAGGGTCAAAACAAAAGGTATTGAGAAGGAGCCAGTACAAAGAAAAGAATGAGGTCGAGGGTGCGACCAACGAAAAACATAAGTGAACAAATGAAAGATGAAAAAATCCAACCAATCGATGAAACGACAATCAAATAACAATAACAAAGAAACGATCTGAGAGAAAAGTGCAATCACGTCACAGTGATATGAGAAGACCGAACCAACTCAGCTAGCAAAAAATAGAAAGGAACAACAAGCAACACAAGGGAAGTAAATGGAACATGTCGGAACTATTAAAACAAATCCAATAATGGATTAAATCAAACCCAACAAGGGAATCATGAAACGAAAAGGGTGAAAATGGCAAGAAGAATGAAAGAAAGGGGATAAGAAAACCAAGGGAAATGACAAAAACGGACAATCCATAACAAATAAGATGGGACAAGTAGCACTAGAGGTTGTCAAGACACAAACAAAAAGACACCAAAAGTAGAAACATTAAAGAAGCATGCCGAAAGTGCAACAATGGAATGAAAAAGGAGACGAGGGAACAAAATAAAGCCATAAAATACCAATGGAAATAATGATGTAACTTGAACTGAAGGAATCGTACCAAATATACGAGATTCTTGAAAAGACTAGATGTACAAGGGGGTGTCAAGTCTAGGAGGGATGAGGCAAACAAGATACTTAGAACAGAATGGATGAATCTAATAACAAGTGCAAACAACGGCAAGGAGCACGAAAAATGACGAGGTGCAATAAGAGCAAAACACACATAAATGCCCAATAAGCAACCTCGACAGAGTGCAGATGAGAACATAACCAGCATGAACAAGAAATTACTACAAATTGGGCCAAAGCGAAAACTATAGAAACGTAGAAAACGGAGTAACAGGTAGAGCATGGAGGCTCATGAAACCAATGACCAACCAGATGAAACATGGATAAACAAGACTAAAGCAGCTGAAAAAAAAAATGTCAAGTAGAACGAGATCCGTGCAGTAAACAGGACAAAACTAGAGACTAATATATTAGCGACGACAACACCAACGGGAGGATGAACACTAGAGTAACCCCAAGCAATGCAAAGTCAATGAAACAGTAGGAGAAACAATGCAAAGTAAATGAAATAGTAGGAGAAACAAGGAAAACGAATAACGACAAAGACAAATAGAACGAACAGGACAAAAAGAAACAAAGAACAAAAGAACAAGAATAAACATGACCGTGTGCTGTGAATGACGTATCCAACCACACCTATCGCAGACGCAAGGAGTCTAAAAAAGGATCCAAAAGTGTGTACCAAACCAACAAAACAATGTCAAAAAACGACCATAGCTTGCAACGCCCTGGATAGTCTCCAACACATACGGAAAAAAGCAACCATGTAATGCAATAGAGGTAGAAGTAAAAATGATGACCAGACGAGACCAAGTAAAATGAGCATGTAGTCTATGCCATCCAAAACATGACAAGAATGATGTTATATTGAGCCCCCAAAGAAATCTAGTCTAGAAATAAAAACCATGATATGATAACTACCATCGATCTACTAGCCATGGCAAACTGAACTGCCGATATAAACCAACATTAGTAAGTGCCAGCCAAGCAATACAAATGCGAAACGTCAATGTGACTTTAATGGAGAGGTGATAGGTGACTTCAGATGAACATACGAAGGTTGAAACAAGAAAGGCCACGAAATATATACAAGAAATTCCAAGCGTGAATCCAAAGATCAAATGCAACAAATGGGCTAAAAACGAAACCACTACTAAAATGGATCTAATGCTCATTCATAAACGGAGAAGCAGAAACCATCTCGGCACATGTAAAGGCTTAAAGCACAACAGATGAAACCATATAGGCACATGTAAAAGCTTAAAGCATGAAGCCCATGCATTAGATGAAGCCATCTAGGCACGTGTAAAGGCTTAAGGCACAATAAAAGCTATGCAGCACAAGCATTATACTAAAAAACCAAAATATGCATCAAAGATACTGTGTAGTGTTGAAACCACAGAAACTAAATGAAAGAAACTTTGTAGAGTGCCGAAATGAGAATATCTACGGTGAATACCACCTACCAAATATATGTAAAACATCACATGCAACCAGAATACAGCAAACGTGATATTACCTAGATCCAAACCCTAGTTAACATGTGCAATGTAACCTAACCAGAATAACAAGCACCTTCCGAGTAAGTTGTTGACCCATGCCCCAACTAAATGTACGAAGAAAACCAGAATGTGAAAACACCCTAGGCACCCCTCGTGAAACTACCCTGGAACCATGTACAAAACAAACATCGGCATTGTTAGGACGAATTAAATGGAATATGAAAAACACTTCAGAGCGGCTTCTCTAGTAGAATCTCATGGAAAGAACAAAAAATAACTATCGAACTTCCCTTGGTTTCCATGACAATGGAGAAGCACTCCCACGAAAAAACCAATAACAATCCAGATTCAACTTTTTGCTTTGTCGTGTTTAACTGTGGACGTAACAAAACCCATTAGAATCAACAAAATAAATAGGGGGAAGTAGGGACTGGTATCCCCCAGCCAAGGGGACAAGGGAAACCAGGGCCAGGTAACCCTTCCCTAAAGAACCTGTGATAGCGCAAAGGCGGAACAGAGGCGGCAGCGCTGCCAGTTATGCAACCACGGTAGATTAGGAAGGGAAACCTTGAGGCCAAGACAGAGACTGAGGATCAGGGACTAGCGACGAGATACAGAAGGTGAGGCAATAGGTAGCGACATCCATCCAACAAACCCAATCGATTTGGCTAAAGGAGGTCGATTCGAAACCCAAACAGCAGATTAACACCGATTGCAAGACTAGAAGTCTGAGCTATCCAGCATAACCGATTCAAGTAAGAACTGGAAGTTGGAGAAAACATGCAAAAATCATCGCAGAAGGAAACGACGGCAAAACCAATTCAGGAAAGCCCAGGAAGGCAAAAAAGAAAGTTCTAAATGGAGCCCTACCGCCAATCGATCTGACAGAAGGCAAAAACGAATACCCATCTTGCACAAAAACAGATTGCAAGACTGGAAGCTTGAGAGATCAACCAGCTAAAACCGTCAAAAACAAATCCAAAACAGAAACCGAAAAGCAAGGCTTAACTCAAGAGATTTGGCGGGACCATCGCAAGAGCCTCATCAAAGACAGAGGGCAGATCCGATACAAAAGGAGGAAGAAAAAAGGAAAGACCGGAAGCAGAAAAGTGCAAGGGCAACAGACCAGTTCAAAAAACCAGAGAGATCTCTGCTAGCAAACCCAAAAAACAAAATAGAGAGGGGTAAAAATTAACTGGCAAGCTGCCAAAAAATTCCACAGCTCTAACACAGCCATACCAAGCAAGCCTTAAAATTGAATGGTGGTATCTCCATTTTTTTGAAGGGCAACTTTTTAGAGTTGCCATTCATGTTGAATGGCAATTTTGTCAAGATGCCATTCTTTTGAAGGTTAAATTTGTTCTTAGCCATTCATTAAAGCTGCAATAAACAAGCACATCTTCAATATAAAAGCTTCATCATATATAATTCACACATAAAGCTTAAAGGTCTTCCTATTATGATTCAATAGCCCAAAGTTTACGATTCCACCATGCGGCGTTGCTTATGATCCATCCAATTAGCATAGATCATCTCATAGTCTGCATCTGCCACGTCAGGCGATATAATGAAGAACATCAACATTTAAAGAGTTTTTAGATTCAAAGATTCTCGATCATCATCCTTTATCAAGTTTTGTCTTCGGAATCCACGTTCACAGAAGATGTTGGAAGAACTAGAACTGCTTGCCATAACTTCATCATGCCATCATAGACATCAAAATGGAAATCACACACTCTACAAGCATCCCATAAAGTCTTCATGTTCTTACGGCTTTGTTGCACTTGTAATCTTACTACAAATGAATATGCTTGCCCTTTGCACTTTTCAATATCAAGAAATGCATATTGCCCTTCTGCAAAATTGTTACATAAAGTGCTAGTTCACTTATCTGTTTGGTCTTCCATTTCCATGTTTAATGTTGGTTGGTTTGCTATTAATTTCGTAGTATCTCATTAATTATAAAAATCCTATTCTATTCTATTAATTATAAATTAATAATGGTATCTTGTTCCAATTAGTGTGGGGAAATACATGAATAATAGAAAATATATATACTAGAAAATATATTTTTTTTTAACTTGCCATTCAATTGAAGGGTGAAATTTGCCAAAGCCGTTCAAGTTGAATGGCATTTTTTTCCTCTTGCCGTTCATTTGCATGGCCGAAAAAAAGACCATCGTTCTTTGAAGGGCCAAAGGCCTCTTGAATGGCATTGCAATGTTCAAATTTAAGGCCTGATACCAAGCACAACCAGCAGACCAAACGAATTGGAATTAACGAAAATAAGACTTATCTGGAAGAGGTCGCTCGATTTGAAGCTCATGATTGCAGATCCAGGGTCTCGCATATAACAGATCGTAGCTTGGAACCGATGCAACCCATGCATAGATAAGTGGCTTAACTTAACAGCCGTCCTGCACCAGCTATGTTGCACTATGTGGCCAAGATCCCTCAGGATCATCATCGAGGCGATAAGCTGCATCCGATCAAGAGAAAGCTCTTGAACTCTCCCTATTCAAGCTAATCGATGCGAAGCTAGAAAAGATAGGCTAGAAGAGATAGACTAGAATAAAAAACTGGTAGGAACAAGAAGGAGGAGAATACTAGCTCAAGAGAACGCCGATGAATGAGCAAGGAAGAAAAGGCAGAATAAATAGGATATGTGTGGTGAGGCGTCCCCATCCAAGGAATGTCGGTTCTATTGCTAACGCAATAGAACCGTGGCATTCTAGTTACATGCTAGCATATATCTAGAATAGTCTAAAGCTGGCCTAAACTTGCATGGCCTATAATTTTTTGGACGCTCCTGTTGCTACGCAAGCCCGTCGCCACTGTTAAAACCGTCTAACCAGCTTGTAGTGATGATGGCATGTGGAGCAACTGGTGTATCGGGAACTAAAGAAGCTTTTAAATCAAGGGAATAAGTCATTAATAAGGAGGAAGTAGAGGAAATAGGATCTGAAGTCAAGGTTGACACTGAAGAAGTTGGTACGCCTGATAATGATGCCGTTGTTGACAACTATCCGCCTCTAACATTTTGTTCAATAAGTTTGATTCCATATTTTGCAGGAAAAAATGTAAGAAAATTTGATAATGTCAGACTGATGCAGGGAGCCATGTGAAAGGATGACAAGCACATGTTGTCATATGATAAACATTGATGGTTTTTATTTGCTTCAGGAATTGCAATCTCCAACAAAGTTTTCAACATGCATCTTCAGTCTCCAAAATCGATTTTGTTAGTTCATCAAAGTAATTCCATGTGGCATTTGGTTGATTGGCTTTGTTTTAACCAAGTTCATTATTTTGCAGGTCATTTGCTGTTCTTCTGAAGCACATCTTTTTGGGAAACATTCAAGCAACTACTCAGAGGTACTTCTTCATAAAATTCCCTGTTAGTGTGCATTCAAATACCTTCATAGATGATACAAGACATGATGATACCGAACAAACTAAAGGTTCTCTATTAGGTTTGTCAGTGATGCTACAAAACTGGTTTACGTTGAAAAAGTTAAGCAATAAATCAATTTAAGGTGCATACAATACTAGAATCAATTTAACCTTGTAAGTCATACCATAAGTCATGACAATATCAAATGACCAATGAATATGACTTCAGATATTTCGACTTTGCGTTCCCGAGAGCACAAGCCTGTTCAACAGAATAGCTCCAAATCAGACCATAACCATGTACAATACTACTTGATTTTATAGGGCATGGATCCGGCCGACATGGCTGGGTTCCGGCCGCTTTGTGCATCGTTGCATCAGTCTCCACCATCTTTGGTGGTTTCTATAGATTCAAACAACAAATGGCTCCAAGCCATTGCATCAAAATATTTCAACCCGAAAATCAAATAACCATTGTCATATGTTCCCCCTTGTAATTATATTTATCTCAATATTTACTCTGTTCCCCTGCACTTAACTGTATTTCTTTAAACAATTTGCATGAACTTCTTTCATTCCCCTTTCATGCTAATTTCCTTTGCATCATTTAAGTCTTGTATTCCCAACTAATCTTTGAATTTCTGAAACTTGAACTCTGGTAGTCCTTTAGTTAATACATCTGGCACTTGCTCATATGTAGAAATGTATTCAACTGTCACTACACCTTTTACAACCATTTCTCTAATAAAATGAACATGTAGTTTAATGTGCTTGGTTCTTTGATGTAACACTGGATTCCTGTAATTGCAATGCAGCTTAAGCTATCAGACAACTCCTGAACAACCTTTGCTCATTAAATAATCTTCTGACTCATGCAATTTCCTTTGCAGCAAGTGTTGCTGAGTTGTATTCTGCTTCCGCTGTGGACATGGCAACACTTGATTGTTTCTTGCTTTTCCAAGTAATGGAAGCTCATCCTAGCATCAAGCAAAATCCAGATGTAGACTTTCTTGTGTCAATGTCACTACCCCAATCAGCATCATCATATCCTTTGAGCACCAAGTCATTATTGCTAAATGTCAACCCATGATTCTGTGTATATTTTAGATACCTCAACACTCATTTTGCAATGGTCCAATGTTGCTTGCCTGGATTATTACTAAACCTGCTCAACAAGTTGACTGTAAAAGCTATTTCTGGTCTGGTACAATTTGAAATGTACAGTAAACATCCAATAAGCTCCATGTATGGAACATTCTCCATTTCCAGTAATTCTTCCTGAGTTTTAGGACTGTGGTCAGATTGGTGTTCTTGCAACATTACAATCCTGCATATTGAATCTTTTAAGCATGCCTACTATATTACTCGTTTGAGTAATTTTTAGGACGTTATTGGCTCTATCTCTTGATACTTCCATGCCCAAAAATTTCTTAATTTCCCCCAGATCTGTCATTCTGAATTTTCTTGTCAGAATTTGCTTACATTGATTAAAAATACTCAAGGACATTAGAAAGCATGACACTTTATCATCTTGTAACGAATATGAGATAATTTTTCTGGTTTTTTTATGCATTGTAGCAGCAACCGTGCCATAGACCTTAATCATCAATAAAGAGAAATATTTAGTGTCACTAGCAATCGTAGATCAGGTGATTTGCTCCTGCATCAGAGAAGGGGAAATCATATCTCCTTTTGAATAACACAAAAAATCTTTGAGATCAGCGTAGCATTGTTACTTCTGTTGTCCCATGCCATTAACAATAACAAGGGAGATATTCCATAGCAAGTGCTAAAAAATGCTTTGGCAAGCTATACCACACAAACTGAGTCAAAATATTTAAGAAACCATGTGAAAGTTAAGAGAAAAGCCTCTCGCCAGTTATTGTTAAAGGGCTACTTAGTCCATAAACAATGCAATACAGTACAACAATGATTAAGTTCTAGCATATTAACGATCTGAATTTGATATAATGCATTTACAAATATCTTAGATCTAAAGCAAGAGCATGCTATACTCAACTACCGAAGATTAGAAAAGCATTTGAAGTAGAAGAGGGCAAATATAGAAAAATTGTATGCATGAGAAATGGTTAACTTCTAGCCAAACAAAACACTCCTAATGTAGCAACAACTATACACGATGTCATCGCCATAACCTTGCAATTCAATGTAGTTGTTCATCATGATAATCATGAAGCACATCCAACAATTATGTTCATCTCACTAGCAACAAAACAATGCAAAACAAAATATAAATCATCCAAGTAACTGATACCAAATACAATTCAACTGTGTAAAAACCTAAACTCTTGGTTTTGTGCAATAAAGGAAAATATTAGACTCTTCTAAACAAATTTAGGTACTTTCTCATATAACAATAAGTATGAGCAATTTGAACTAAAGTACCCCTAAATTGATACAAACACTTGCACACACAAAACAATCTTACTTCATGAATTTAATAAATGCTAATTTAATTCTCAATTTCTTTACATTCATCCGTAGGTACAAACACACCCTATGTTCACCCTAGGCTCCATACTAGCACGAACCCCCTACAAATTACTCCTTCCACCTCTAGTATCTCAAGTTCTTAGAAAATAAAACATCATTATCAACCAAAGACAACATGACAACACCACATGACATTTGAGTAAAATGATTTGCAATTGGATTACGTGACATTTGAATGAAATGATCTGCAACTAGATTACGTGATTTTGATGCTTCTTCTCCTTCCGTCTAGTTTGTTGATACTAAAATTTAACATTTCAAGGTTCCAAACTAGCACATCCCCTCAACTCCATAACGCATAGATGTATTAGCTATACACATACAAGGTTCATTCTATGGTCCCTCCTCCCATTCCTCATTCCAACCTTCCTCCACTTTACCGTTCCTAAACTTTCTCCTTCACTCTCTTCCTCAAACCTGCCCTACTGCTATATTTTTAATTTGTTTTATCTTTATTAACATGTCTAGTTCAACATAATAAATAAACCATGGTGCAAAGCAGCTAGGAGACAGAAACAGACCCATCTCTTCAACATTGCAGAGATTGAGCTACAATCTGTTGCTCATTCTGTCTGTCATTCTGATGTTAGTGGCCGCCATAACTGATTCTGTCTGTCCCAGACCAAAGGACTTGATGGATCAAGAAAGGCAACTATTTTATTTGGTGTCACTGAATCCCAAAACATCATTATGTAACACGAAATTTTGTTGAAGAAATTTTATGGCGCCCTACTGCTAACGTCCCAGCCAAACGAAATATGAATAGTGACATGTTGCCACGTTAGAAGCTGGCCAGGTATGTTCTTATATGAGGAGGGGAAGATTGCTGTCAAGATAAAGTGGTATACGGTACATTGGTGGTTGTTTATATCTCTTGGAGCTTTTGCCACTGTGTGTAGTTGTTTTTTTGTCAATCAATGTTTTCCTTAAGTGAGGAGTGGCTTTAGGTAATGACTGGAGCAGAGAAAGGTCAATTCTTTGTCCAGCTTTATTATGGTGCTAAACAAATGGTTTGATACTGTGTTGAAGTTTCTTGTGACAAATTAGCAAATTTGTAGTGAGGTGCCAGTTCATAGTGGTTATGGCAGATCTACGATACACTAACCAAATCGGATCCAGAGCTGCAAATCCTCATGAGAGATTCTGGGGCATGAAGAACTTCCTTTATAGCTTGGGTTCATTTCTTGGTTGGGTTTTGTTTTTTAGGTTGGGTTTTGTTTAATGGTCCAGACCATAAAAAACTCCTCTTTTTCATTAATTTTTTTTTTCCACCAAAATTTTGTAAAAAGCATTTGCCAACGGGTTTACATCACATCTCATGGTGAGCAAACGTCTGCAAACTATTTGGTTCACAATATAATCGTACACTTCACTAGTCGTCGTTCACTCTCATCTGCTCATCTAACAACGAAATGTCATGAAAAAACGCTTTGAAATGCCGAAAAGCAGTTTCAATGTCTTCAGTTCCACACATCTCACGAACACTGTAATATGAATCCGGATTAGAGACAATTAGAAATGAGAATTAGCTAAAGTAAGCGATAGAGAACTTGAGAGCTGATTTGGACCTATGCATGGACAGTAACGGAAGTCTGGAATCAATCACTCGCATGCCATATCCTGCTGCAAGGATTGAATCAATAGTAGAGGAACACCCACTCTCAGCCATTGCACCAGTATTCTGTTTCCACAAGCAAAAAGTATAAGACCAATTCATTATTCCATTCGTGAAAGTAATAGAAAACCTACCACAGCTAAAGCATTCACTAGGACGGGGTAGTCAACATCCATTGAATCCAAAATTCAATAAAAACATCAAAAACAATTTGAAGTGCATAAAAAACTTAAACAGCATAAATACTGACTATGACAAACCTGGAAAGGCAGGCAGTTACGCTTAGCAACCTCCTTAAACAAGAATGATGAAATACCATCTGTATGGTTCTGACTACAACTTGTTTTGATAACAAGTCCATCCTGGAGTTTTGGCAATGGATCATCATCCTCATTTTCGACATAGTTGGGGTGTAAAGCATGCATCATATCGGCAGCCACTACAACAGGATAAATTACAAGACAATATCAGACTACTTGCTTTAAATGGTTTCACATACTTATTCACAAGAATGATTCTTGCATGCTTATTCAAAAGAAGGTTACCATATACCAATGATAGACCGACATATCGACCTCTCAACCACCCCTTCACTTTTAGAGTCACGTGCCAGCCATTTCACAATGCGCATCATTGTATGGAACAACGCCTGGGATCCACCAGCTTGCACCATCTCAGGAGCGACCTACATGAGCAGAAACATACTGCCATTTATGTGCAGCTATTGGAATACCGAACATTATGTAAATGGAAGAGTTCATATATACTGATCACATAACTAGTTAAAGAAACCATAATTTTTATAGATTCAAAATGTTGGATTAGAAGGTGATATTATTTAATCTCCTCGTTTGAGTTCTATTGTTATTAAGTACGAGGGTTATGAAATGATGGCTTTCTGTAAAACATAAACGCAACTAGCATATTCAAGTGCTAACTAGTGAACTGAAGCACATTTCAGGAAACTTAAGAAGTTCGTGTCTTATAGCTTCCAAGGCACATTTGGGCACAGTAATAATGCATTACGGATGAGAGGATCCACCAGTTTGGCCTATCGGTTAAGATTACTGCATAACAGTGGCATTAGGCCATGGTTGGTTTCCTACTTAGTCTTGGATATTCCTGTGGAAGACCAATCAGAAGTTGCACGTCAGGGCATGATACAGCAATCCTATCTGAGAGCCATTTTACCATTTTTCTGACAGCGTAGATTGAAAATTCTGCCACCAAAGTTTGCCCAAGGTTATAGAAGTTCTTATGCATTATAAACAACCTCCCCGACCTCTATCTATTTCGGGTTAGGTTGGCAATGGCGGAGCATTTATAAAAATTCAATCAGGAACAGAATATTGCAGCTCTTTAAAATTGAAAAAATTGAGCCAGCAGCAACTAACAACTAAATGACTTTTGCAGTAATCAGCCAACTGACTATGCAACACCATACCTCTGAATTATCAAAAAGAGAAACCATACGAATTGAAGTCTCTTCTGAGAGTGCCATGGGCTCCGAACATGAATCTAACAATGCCCATAGAGCACAAAATGATGAAGCTAAGTTATCCAGCCTTCCTGAAAAAATAAATTCATCCCGTACCCCTCCAATGCAGGGAGGCTGCATGTCATACACGTTAAGCTCAAAGTCAGCAATTTCACTGACATCACATTGAAGCTCGTTTGCGACGGCCTGGTAAATGAAAGGGAAAAGGGTTAACTGCACATAAAAAAAGCAGTAACGCAAAAACGCATACGGATACAATTAAAGAAGAAAAATACATATATGGTTGACATCTTCCTCAACTCACTAAAAAAAAACACATTATCCATAAAGAATGAATTCGAAGAAGAATGTGGGTATAATCAAATTTAGTCCTTTTCCTTCTGGCTAGCCAGCGCAAATTATCTACACATTCAAGTATCTTTTGCAAGTAAAACCTTTGTGCTCTTTAAGAAATACAGAGCATATGTCTGGAACTAATAACCCACTAAATGGAAACTCATGATACAACACCAGCAAGTTTCTCTTAAAAGATTCCTTAATTTACATGTCAAAGAAGCAAAGAAAAAACTTTTACGTTCATGGTAGCTTATTACCTGCAGCAAGAGAGGATGATGAATGCCAGATGGATCCATGGATGTGCTTTCTTGGTCGATCTGCATTGAAGCTTCAGAGTCACATGATACTGCTAACTCAGCTTCGATTTGAGTGGCCAATATGGGAGACATTTGAGCCCCTGCATCTGATTTAGAACCCCCCACAGGTACCATTCTGCATGTGAAAACAAGCTGTATAATCAGGTAACTAGCAAATAAGAAACACTATTAATCTTCACTTATATACTTTACATCCTAGGAATTCCTGCACTATGAAACTACCCAATAAACATTCATTTAAACTTCTACCTGTCAACATGAAATGATGGACTTGGAATGCGCAAGATTGGGCGTGTAACTTGGACCAATTCATGCACAAGTTCACCACTTTTCTTTCTACGTACAATACGACCAGCAACGCTTAAATCTCTATCATACCATGTATTCCATAGTCCATTTCCATATGTCTTCACTCGTGGCTGCAAGAAACCATTCTTTATATTTGATGGTAGTGATTTCATTTTTAGGCATGGACTGTCTGTATGCGCCACAATGATATGAAATCCTTCTCCTGGCTTGTACCTGTAATCAAGCCCTTGAAAACATCACTAAAGAGGAATTGTTTCCCTGCTACATGATGTACAACCTACTAGCTTTGTATACTTTTCTTCAGCAAGCTTGTGTGTATTTTGAGAGGGGCTTATAAACACAAATAGGATATTATGCTAAATGTTACAGCTAATTTTCTCCATGTACAAGCAATAGTGATGGCAGTGCAGAAAACACATGATAAGGCATAACCACAAACAATATTATCATTTGCAGTATCCAACGTTACTAATGAAGTTCATTTCGGCAGTGTACTTGCAAGCCTCAGGGTAAACATAATTGAAGGAACTTACTTCCTTCCCACTGCAAATGCATAAATGGCCAACATATTCCTTATAAAGAAGTAACGGCCTCCAGTTTGCAACTCCCATTCATGGCATTCATCAAGTTGTTGAAATCCAGCCCCAATCAAAAGCCTTCTCGCCTCAGCTAAGATCAACATAAAAATTTATCAAAGACGTGTGCATAGTAGAATTGTATACTAGCACTAAACAGTCAGATCACAATACGTACATGTAGCATGGAAAGGAGTGCAAGACTTATTCAAAAAGCTAAGAAAGCTTGGAATGGTAGATGCCTCCCGATCGAGCATGCCCTGGAATGTTGCAATTTATTAATGTCTTCTTTAAACAGAGACATAAACAGTAACATGATTCAAATGTGTCTGATCCTAGTCAGAGAAAGCAACATTGAAACTAAAACACGTCAAAAGAGCTATGATAGGCACAATCTGGTTAATATAAGAAAACAACTTCCTAAAGCCACTTTCCAAAAACTCCTTTTAAGAATGGGAGAGCTCAAAAGTAGGCCAAAACAACAAGAGAGAGTAAGTAGAACCTGCTCGCATGGGACAGATTCACCAGCCTTCTCTGAAAAGTAAACCCTTTGGTTACTCTGAGTTGTTATAAATTGGAGATCTGATACATTATTTGGCTGAGATGGGATCCCAAGCTGAGGCGCATCAGAGGGGAAGCTGCTTTCATCAACACTCTGAGCTTCTGCAATATGACATTTTCCTTCACTAGATGTACCATCATAACTCATGTCCCCTGCTGCAGATAAAAGAGCCATCCCTACACCACCCAACTGGGGAGGTGGATTGAGCACAGTTCTTGGGATGATCATACCCTGTGCATCTCTAATGCGCTTACCTTTTTTTGTATGCTTCTGGGGGCAATTCACACAGATGCCATCTCCAACTCTGGCACGGCAATGCCAGCAAGTGAGGTTTGGCAACTGAACCCATTTGTTTTGCACTTCATCGAGCTGAAAGAAATTCTTTAGATCAACACCCAAATGCCTGTTGATGCAGAAACGGCAGAACCATCTGCGTCTCCGTTCACCCTTGGTGTTGATATGGCCAGGGCAATCAGGAGCAGGGCAAATAAACAGCCCCCCATTTTGCCTTGACGAGTTCTTAACTTTTCGAGACAGCCAATCACGGGGCCATCCTTCGCCCCTTTCTAACCTGCGGGCTGCCTCTGCCGGAGTTGTTGTATGATGGTGTGTGCACCAATGGCATGCTGCTCTAAGCTCAGTATTGAACTTATTCCACAGCCCATCATCTATCAAAAATATAGGAAATGGGGTTCTTATTCCGTCATCCATTTCAGGCTTGATAGCTCCAATTTTCCAAAATTTCTCCCATGCTGGGATCTGCCATGTCTCAGCTACTTAGAAATGAAACTCTTCCATATCTGAGGTTTATAATCCTCATCATTTGGACCGCTTCATGCACGAACTTTGTCAATTTAGCATAATGGACTCATAACAGGCCGGTGAATCTGGGTCAGCTGTCGTGTTCGTCCAGCTACAAGAGAACCCATAATCTGAAGAGTAAAGATTTGCGAATTTGAGCTCACAAGTCACTGAGTAGTAGAGAAGAGTACCTTGACAAATAGACTAGTCGACAAAATACATTAAATATATTCAGCCCAACTGTCCCCATCTTCTGGATCATAAATTTAAGCAAGATTCAAGAACCCTCTGCAACAAACCCATTGCCTGATCTGCGAGCCGTGTCAAAATGCAAGAAATACGAGGGATACACAGCTAATATCTTCATTGCAAGGAAAATAGCTCCCCCATTCTGGAAGAAACATGCCATAGTTGCTAGCCATCCAAATAGATATCAATCCTGCATTTTACATGCCAACCACGACAATATGAACATAATAACTAGCAACCTACCTACAAACAGGACTTTTGTCCTCAGAACAAGGAACAAAGAGGGTGTCTTGGTAGGTTGGTGGGAGTTACAGAAAGGTACCTTCTTTGGTGTGGTAGGTAGTAGTGTGAAGCCTTCTTTGGTGTGGTGTAGGTAGCAGTTGTTGAGGAGACTTTTAAAGTTCTTTTGTTCTTTTGAAAATCTGCTAATGTAGCAGTTGTTAGGAGACTTTTAAAGTTTTTTTTAGAAAATCTCCTCATGTTGCTCATATGGTAATGTTATTGTGCTATCACAACATTTATAATTGAGAATGTCCAATAGGGACGTCCAGGTGGCAAGAAATGTGAAGCTCTAAAGCTTAACACATGTTTTTCCCGAACATTTTTTGCAAGAAGAAAAGAAAAGAAAAAAAATGATGTTGCGGTGCTTTAGCCATCTGGCGACTATTGTGGCAGGATCTCAATGCGACGAATAGGTGTTTGGGGATAATCTCCTCTGTCTGCTTCTTGCTCCCCGGATATTGATGTGTTGTGCTCCAATGATGGCAATCTATTGAATGAAGGTTGACCCTATTTCATGTTCTGTTCACCATTCAGGGTATTGAAGGCTCCCTGTTTGATTTCATGCAAGAGTAGATTTTGTTTAGGGATTTTTCCTGTTTCTACCATTATCTAACATATATAACTACCCTACAAATATGCTTTTCGAATATTCTTTTCTGATCCTTCTTTCTGAACACGACACGTACCTTTCTGAGGAAAAATAGGGTCAAAAAATTAAAAAAAAGGGGGCAGGAGGGCCCTGTTCTCGCCGGACTTGAGGAAGAGCCGTGGAGGCCGTGGATGTTAGGCGGTAGCCTGGTAGCCGGGTTTGATTGCCATGGGTCAGCCATAGGATAGATAGATAGATAGATAGATAGTAACGTCACGCCACCAGGCAGCATCCAACTGGACATGTGACCACACACCACACTACATTGCTCGGGCTGGACATGTGACCACACACCACACTACATTGCTCGGTTGGGCCCTGCCCCCAACCACTTACATTGCGTCTGTTAGGATTTGACCCCCAACAGTACCGAGTGCGATTCTGGGCGGTCTCGAACTCGAGACCACATTGCTAAAGAACTAGTGTGTTACCACTAGACCAAACGCCCAGACGCAATAGGTCGTCGCCATAGCTTCTGGCTGGGGATTTGCCAATGTTTTCTTCTTAGTTGCAGGGGCAGAGAAGGTCGGCAGAATGGGAAAGAGCTCATTCATTGTCGGACTTAACGAATATCAAACGAAGGGTTGTACAAACCCTACCCTGGTGCAAACTACCACAGGGCAGTGGATCTTATTTTCCCATCATTCCTTGCTCCTGTTTGTCGAGAAATACAATCATGAAGATTTCGTATGTTGCAGTTACCCACGGGGGATTCACCTTTATCACATGAGTATATGCCACCTGCGTGCTTAAGGTGAGAAGAAACACCCCTATATACGTACGCAAAACTATTGGAAAAACACCCCTTCCGTGGAGAAAATACACTAGAATGTCAGTAAGAGGGGGATTTAAATCCCTAGTATACGTACGAAAACATCGAGAAAAAACCCTCTTCCATACACTCACTAGGTTTATACGGGTCTTCTGTGTGAATCCCCCTTGCAGTTACCATCCTCTTCCCATTGTATTTTCTCGGGCAAAGGATGTCCATGTCTGGGAACTAGAAGGCAGAAAGTACCTAGATTTTCTTTCAGCATATTCTGCTGTCAATCAGATCTTTTCTTCGATGTATATGCTTATTTTTATTTTGTTATTGAAGTTGACCTGGCCTTCTAAAGAAAGGATGGTAGCTTTTTTCTCATGGGATGATGGATGGAAGATATCAGTCATTTTATGCTGGATTTAACACATATTTTGCAAGACTATTCTTATGCAGACCTTGCAAGTTATATTGAATATTTGAGGTATTTTAATAATTCATTCTTTTGCAGGGGCATTGTCATGAGAATATTGTGAATGCACTGATACAGCAGGCTCATGATTTGACATTAAGCTCACGAGCTTTTTACAATGACAAATTTCCAATTTTTGCTCAACTTCTGTCAAATACATTTGGCTGTGAAATGCTACTTCCAATGAACAGAAGAGGTGAGGGTGTTGAAACTGCAATAAAATTAGCAAGAAAATGGGTTTATGAAAACAAGAGAGTGCAAAAGGATCAAGTTTGCAGTACTGCTAATTGTATATAAGTATATTATAGTTGATGATTATTTTCTTACATATTTTGTATTGCAATAGAACAGGCCGTGATTGTATCTTGTTGTGGTTGCTTCCATGGATGTATTATTGGAGTTATCTCTATGAGCTGTGACAATAATTAAGGTCTTGTATTTGCATGGACAATGTTTCCATGTTCTTTTCCAGAGATGAAAAGCACCTCAACTTTTGCATTCATGGCAGTAAGCGCAGAACTATGATGTTGCTGATGCAAGCTCTTACAATGGTCAATATTGCTATTAAAGCAAAAAAAGGTCTGATCAACATGACTTTGCAGGATCAGGATGCGCAGGAATATCTAACAATACTGAAAATGGCAACATGGATCCCTAAAATATTTCGTGTAAGCGTACTCTGGACGGAATACATGAGCGAAAAAAGACGAAGGGTAATTATTCGACAGGTCGCTTCAGTAGATTGGGCAGCAGAGTCTAAGATGTTATTGCAACAGCTACCAAGCTTATAATCCTCCTGAAACAAACGACATTGACATCCTTCGTGTATCCTCTAAGTACTCGATTTCCAGTCCAAACTGTTTCTTTTTTGTACATCTGTAGTCATATCTACTATATAAGATGTTGTAAGCTATACGTAATGGTTGTAACGAATACCTAGCCTAGAGGCATTTTGGAACAAACAGCACAGGTACATATTGTATATACTACTACTCTAATTTCACTAGAAGTTGGTATATCTTTTGTTGGCTGCAAGTTGTGTCGAACAGAACTATTATGCAGTAAACAAACTTTTTTACGCCATGCATTTTCTCGCATGCATATCTAATTATCTGTACTTGTCTTGCCCTCGACAATTTCAGATTTAGAAAATTTTGCAGTCAGCCTATTTGAACTAAAGGTGTCACATAACCTATTGTATTAACGTCGCATAATGTAATAATTCCTAAGATTAATAACTTTCGTAAATCCATAGATAATGTCTCTAGATTCACCGTGTAGAAACCTTAAAAAATTTCAAGCAAGTACATATGGTGCATATCTAGACCATTGAAATTCCACAGGCTGTAACATGTATTACGAATATCCTTGATGACAAGATCCAGCAAGAAACTAATACAAATTGACAAACTCCTTTATCGATAGAGGATCATATGTTTGAACGATAGATGATCATATGTTTGAACGAGATTCTGACTAGAAATTTGACTAGAAGTTTGATATAAGTGGAACCAGTAGGTTGAATCAAAATTTGATCAGTTACTAACTGCAAGTACAATTTTGACGTTCAATTGTTAGTCGTATCTTTTAGTCAACTTCGCAGGACTTTGACTTTGTCTTTGATTTCTTAGCAAATTGCGAACCGGCTCCTTAGGATTCACATAGACACTATCAGATTTCATTGGGTTTTTAAAGATTTCATAAGATTCTCTGAGGGGCATTCGACTAGATTCTCTAGTGTTCTTTAAGATTCTATAAAGGTTCCAATTGACACCGAAGCTTTTGCAAAACTCCGCTATCATAAAGAAAATTTCTTGATCTCATATCTTTTAGTCAAATTTGCACAACTTAGACCTTGCCTTTGATTTCTTAGCAAATTGCGAACCGGCTCCTTAGGATTCACATAGACACTATAAGATTTCATTGGGTTTTTAAAGATTTTATAAGATTCTCTGAGGGGCATTCGACTAGATTCTCTAGTGTTCTTTAAGATTCTATAAAGGTTCCAATTGACACCGAAGCTTTTGCAAAACTCTATCATAAAGAAAATTTTTTGGTCTCATATCTTTTAGTCAAATTTGCACAACTTTGACTTTGACTTCAATTGTTTTGCAAACTGCGAACCGGCTCCCTAGGATTCGCATAGACTATAAGATTTTGTTGGGTTTTAATATATTTCTTAAGATTCTCTGACAAGGACTCAGCTAGATACTCCAATGTTCTTTAAGATTCTATAAAGGTTCCTATAGATACCGAAGCTTTTGCAAAACTTGCCTACGATAAAGAAAATTCCTTGATCATGTGGTATGTGCCATCAAAAAGAAGTAAGTCAACTTGCTAAGAAATGAACAATAAGAAACATACAAATGATGATATGTTTCGCCTAGGGTTCACAGATATAGAGAATGGTCACGCCAATATTCGTGAAGAATGTATGGGAATGTTGATCAAATCTCATAGAATCTTAAAGGATCTACATAGAATCTTAGATAATCTATAGGAATCTTGAAATAATCTAAAAAGAATCTTAGGAGATGTATGGGTATCTCAATAGAATCTTTGGCAATCTAAGGATATCTTCATAAAATCTTTGAGAATCTAGAAGAATCTTGGTAGAATCTTCAAAAATCTATAGGAACCTTCATAGAATATATGAGCATTTGTATAGAATCTTGGGGAATCTTGGATAATCTTGCGGAGCCGGATCCCCTCGACCTTTACCAAAAAATCAAGTTTGATCCATTGAGCCCATAAATTGTTCCAAGTTAACCCTATGCCAGAAAAAATGACCCGCCCATTCAATCCGAAGTAAAATTTCACATAGAGATGGCGCCTTGCAAAATGGGAGACCACACAGTAAACAATCAATTAGAAATGCAACAAGGCTTTTAGGAATTTTCTAGAGTTTCGTTATTTAGGGAAATCTTCATGGAATATTTGAGAACATTACATTTCTTTGCTAGAACTTTATAACTTGAGGTCTTAATTTTTAAATTTTGAAGACTTACTGGAACTAGATACTCTGTGAATTGTAGACTCTTCGCATATAACAAACTACTAAAGAATCTTATGAGATCTATGTGCATCTCAAGAATCTTTGGCAATCTAAGGATATCTTCATGAAATCTTTGAAAATCTAGGGGATTCTTAAAAGAATCTTGGAAAATCTACGGGAATCTCGCTGCAACCCTTGGAGAATTTAGAGAATCTTCAAGAGAATCTCTAAGGATCTAAGGGAATCTTCATATAACACTTAAGTATTTAGGGACTGAACCCTTGTTCCAGGGGCTGAACCTACATCAAGGCCACTATATAGATTTCATGCATTAGAGATGGCTGAATTAAAGAAGAAGTTAGTAGAAGTTTTGGAACAAGGGTTCATATGGCCGAGTGTTTCTCCATTTGGGGCGCCAGTTTTGTTTGTAAAGAAGAAAGATGGCACATTAAGGTTGTGTATTGATTATCGTATGCTTAACCAGATTACAGTTAAGAATAGGTATGCATTGCCTAGAGTTGATGAGCTCATTGACCAGTTGGGTCAAGCTAAGTACTTTACAAAAATTGATCTACGATCTGGATATCATTAGATCCGGATCAAGGATACAGATATTTATAAGACTGCATTTAGGACACGCTATGGACATTACGAGCTCGTTGTAATGCCATTTGGGTTGACAAATGCTCCCGCCACCTTCATGCGCCTAATGAATGAGATATTCCGACCTTTCTTGGATAAGTTTATATTGGTTTTCTTTGATGACATTTTGCTATATGCCAGGACATTAGAGGAGCATGTGGAACATGTAAAACAGGCATTAGCTATTTTGCGACGAGAAAAGTTGTATGGTAAGCTATCTAAGTGTACAAACTAGATTGGTATACCTTGGGCATGTTATTTCAGAAAAGGGATTGGAGCCAGATCCTTCTAAGATTGAGGCAGTTAAGGATTGGCTCACACCAAAGATGGTGAAGGAGGTAAGGTCATTATTGGGATTAGCGGGGTATTACCGCAAATTTGTTCCTAAATTTGCAAAGATTGATGCTCCTTTGTCTTCTCTGTTGGGTAAGAAGAATGACTTGCATTGGACTGATAATTGTCAGGAAAGTTTTCAAAAAATGAAGGATGTCTTGATTAGTGAATCAGTTTTAAGGATCCCTGACATGAATATACCCTTCATGTAGTCACTGATGCTGGGAAAGCTATAGGGGGGAGTCTTGTTGCAGAATGGCCGAGTTTGTGCTTACATATCTCGTAAGTTGTCCCCTGCTGAACAAAATTACCCAGTGCATGATTTGGAAATGTTGGCTATTATCCATGCCTTGATGGTATGGAGGCATTATTTATTGGGTCATCATTTCTTTTTGAAGGCTGACCATCAAAATTTGAAGTATTTTACGAAACAGACATATATGAACAATAGGCAAAGGAGATGGATGCAATTAAGACAAGAATATGACTTTTGTGACGTTCCAGGGGAATATACGCCTTAGATACGTATATTCCTGGACCCGTCACTATACAAGTCGACCTTTGGTAGCCTTGTATACCTTAGGAAATGGCAAGGGGCACATATCTAAGTTAATTGTTTAACTTAGATAACCTTAGGATAAGGCCCATTTCCACATGGCCTTATCCTATTGGGCAACCGCCACACGACCCCATCCTAGTGGTGCCACGTGTCATCCCATGTGGATCCTCACCTATATTGGCTCAAACTCTAACCCTAGACCTCTTTTCCTGACTCTAGCACCTGAACACTCACCTACGCACTTGAAACCCCGTTTTGAGCATCGTTCATCGTAGCATAGCCTAGCGCAGCAGCCCTCGAAGTGTGCGTATGATCATAGAGGGAGCACGACCTCGACCCCGTCAAGGAGCAATGGAGACACCAGGGATGGGAGGAAGCGCTTCTGGAGCAGGTAGGTGGAGTAGAGTCATAGTAGTTCATCTGGAAGTTAGCACTCCAGATGGGTCGGTATGTTGTATCTTGAGTAGAGCCATCCTAGAACCTTTGATGAACATCTGGAACCCTAATCAAGGAACCCTAACTGTTAGTTAGATATGTATGATTAGGTTAAGATGTTCTTATTATGATGATCATGATATGATGTTATGGGATGTTGGTTGATCATGTTTGCTCCTCTTGTATTGGGAAGGGGGGTAGAGACCTAGGGCCATATGTAGTATGCTTCTAGTGTAGATCCCTTAGTTCCTATTAGTTGCGGCCTGTGCATAGGAACCCACCGGGCTATGGAGGCTATGATGTGACTCAACACTACACAACGGGACTAGAGGCGATGCGGAGGGAGGATCCCTGCCGAGTGGGGGCTACGGGGGATCCCATAGTGGGCTAGGCTTATGGTCGGTCACTTCGTGTGGGCCGAGCATGGGTCCGACACCTCCTGGGGCAATGGTGCTGCCCTGCCTCTCAAGAGTTGCAAGTACTAGCTTGGCTCTTGTTTTGGGGGGTTCAGTCGGGTACGAATCGTGTGTCGCCACGATTCTCTAGCCACCCGAGGAGTCTCTAGATCCCGGGAGGGGGAAATGCAACACTTCCTGCCTAGACGGACCAGGGAGATGCAACCTGGAGTAGTCCCGATGGGTGATGCCATGGGATTGCGTATCCGGAAGGCTAGAGTCATGCCAGAGCCTGATAGAGCCCATCTGCAAAGTATGCACAGGAGGGGCAGATGGAGTGGTCAACCCTAGCCATTGTCTTATGCCAGCCCCGCCACTGTCATGATTCGGTCTGCTCTATCTTGAGGCCTATCCAGTCAGTCGACTTCCTTATGTGTCGGAGCCACGGGTAGGAGCTCTCATGTTTTATGGCATATGATTATGTTCTTTGCACCTAGGGATATGTGGATGAGCTACCCTTCGAGGTAGTGTGATGTATTGTTGTTGCTAGTTCTGACGATGTTTATGCTTCCGCTGTGATAGGAGCCCATAGGGGAAGGGCGCGCAAGACACCTTCTTGTCCCCTTTCCGCACTACGGAGACTCCAGAGTGCGGGATAGACGGAGGGCCCGTGCGGTCGGAGGATCGGATGGGGGATTTCCTACGGAGTGTACGGCTGGGCGCCGTATATTTAGTAGGGAGCGTCACAATGGTATCAGAGCGATGTTCTTGGTTGACCAGGAACTAGCACTGACCATAACCATGAAAGTAGTCTAACAGGCCTAATAGGGTGCGAAATGAAAATTTCCACCATGGAACCTCAAAAATAGGGGAAAAAAATTTCTCCTAGGTAGTGGGTCCGTAAGAATAGGCTAAGTTGTTAGATGATGAAAAATAATGAGTCAAATTCACCTTCTAGTAAAATTAAAGTGAAAATTATGCATCTGCATCAAATTTCACCTAAAATGGGTTGAAGAATCATGCCAATCCGAGACCTGGGTGAAAAATGGTGCAAATTCGTAATTAACACTCCAAACTATTAGGAAATTTGAAAATTTTAAGGTATAATACGAAAATTAAGTATATACACCAATAATTAAATATATACTAATAATTAAGTTATATTGGAGTAATTAATAAGGGGGGCTAATAAGTAGGCCTATTAATGGTAGGAGAATATTCCCTAGAGCACCTCCTTTTAAATATCTTGCCACCTCATTTTCCCCCCAACCTTTTCCTCCACCTTATCTCTCTTGCTCAGCCTTACGTCATCCATTTCCTAAACCGTTAAATATGGCACGCACCAAGCAGACAGCTAGGAAGTTTAGTGAGAGACCCGTACCCCCGATGGCGGCGGCAGCAGCAGGACGCCACGGCAAGCAGATTCCTCCACACCTTAAGCCAAGACCAGAGGAGGAGGCGGCGTCTTCGACGGATGACACCTTCCACCCGTCAGAGGAGGGCAGCCCTAGCAGCAGCAGTAGCTCTTCGTCGGCCCAGTCCCAGTGGACCGGCGAGACAGTTCAAATGGGTGACCTCTCCGGCCAAGAGGAGGAGCAGCACCAGACTCAGGAGCCAGGCCCCTCTTCACTGAAGAAGAAGGGCAAGAACAAAGTTGCAGAGTGGGAGGAGGAGAGGGAGCAGAGGGAGAGGGAGCGGCACACAAAGAGAAGGAACGACAGACCTCGCGGGACCGTCGTGATCGAAGAACCTCCCCCGCGCGGGGTGGACGTGGAAGAAGAGGTGGAGGGAGGAGACAAAGAAGAGGAGGAAGTCTAGGAGGAAGGAGACGAAGTCGTTGGGGAATCCTCAGACCCCAACGCACGCCCACCCTACCCGAAGTGGCCTAAGCCACCGAAGGTAGTAAAGAAGCAGAAGGTGGGTGAGCGGCCGTTCGCGCTCCGCGAGGAGCGCCAATTCAAGTGCAAGCTGAAAGCGTACCAGGAGTACCTTCGTCGCTGGACGAGGTACAATGACTGGTATTGCAAGCAGAATGTGGAGCGCTACGTCAAAGGCGGCCAGCTGAAGATGAACCAGTCGAAGCTGCCCCTCCACGTCCGGTGAAGCCAAAGAAGACCCATCATGGGCCTAACTCTCGGCACGCCCGTGTCTTTCGGGAGATTAGGCACTTCCAACAGTGTACTAATCTCATGATTAGGAAGGCCCCTTTCGAGCGCCTGATGCGGGAGGTAATGCAAGAATCCGTGACTGACTATAGGGTAACTGCCCTAACCACGCGAGTTCTGCAAGTAGCGGCCGAGGCGGAGCTGACACAGCTTTTTGAAGAAGGGAACCTATGCGCCATCCACGCCAAAAGGGTGACGGTAATGCCCAAAGATCTCCATTTGGCGCGGAGAATCCGCAAGGAGTACCCTTGAGTCTCCTAATTTTGTAATTATAATTAAAGTTTTAATGTAATTTAACTGTTCTCTATAAATATATAGCTCCTTTGTTCTTGTAAAATTGATGAAATTTTGATGTAAAAATATAGTTAAATAAGTTAGATTGTACTAAAATTTTTTGCATTGATCTTCTAATAGTCTAATTATCATAACCCTAGTCAATCAAATCAATTTTCTGATCAAAATTGGCGAAACCGGAAGGGTCCGCGCCAAAACCACTTCCGGCCGCTTCGGAACGCGATTTCGCGCGAACCCTTCCGATTTGGCCTTCTGGAGGTCAATTTTGCCCAAGAAAAATTGTAGGCTAGGCTAGAATTGATCAGTTAGTCATGTTAGAATCTTCTAAAACTCAAAAATTTGTCAAAATAGCTCCAAAATCGCGAAACCGGAAGGGTCCGCGCCAAAACCACTTCCGGCCACTTCGGAACGCGATTTCGCGCGAACCCTTCCGATTTGGTCCTTTTTGGCCTAATTTGATCAAATTTGACCCAACAACCTGCCATGTAGTGTTTCTTGCTTTGATTTGCTTAGATTTGCACTTCATGATAGCTCATTTGGACACCTATAGGCCTCGAACAAAAGTTTTTCCTACCAAGAACCCCTGTGCACGGAACCCAAGGCAGACCTTAGCCTATAAAAAGGGGACTCATTTGTCATTTTTCCTACATCAAAATTGCTCCTAGCATCCTAGGCGATTTTCCAGCTCCCTATTGATCCTTGCGAGCCATTTTCTACAGTCACCTCTGTTTAATGGCGCCCTCAAGCTTTGTTAGATGGTACGATGCTGCCAACCATATCCATGATTTTCCTGCCGAGCAAGCCTTCCATGTCTTTGACCACCTCTTTGATCTTCATGCAACACTCAGTAGGACTCTCTATTACACTGATATCATGTGCCAATACGACCAGCAGGTCCTACCCTGGGAAGTTAGTTTGCCGCCTAGGGGAGGGAAATGGGTATCCCTAGATTCGCTTAGCCAAACCTTAGGGGGAGGATCCAAAAGCAAGCTGTGGGATAGGACTAGACCCATGCCTGACTACATGACCTGCAAGCATAATAGGCACAGATATCTTTCAGCCGCTGCAGCCCTAGCCTTGTTTATGCAGTATAAGTCAACCAATAAGGCAGGCGAGCCCTCAATTCAGCCTTTAGATTTGGCACCTCTCGACACCCGAAGGGAGCAGATCAACATCTACGAGATCGAGTCTTCAGAGTACGAGTACTATGGCTCCACCTCAGGAACACCTATGCTCCAGATTGAGCAAGACTATGAGCAAGAAGGGGAGGAGAACCCAAGTTTGGAGATGAGAGAATCAAGGAGGATGGAGAGGTGGATAGCTAAGCAAGAAGGCACATTAAGGCGAGATTTCGAACCGCCAATCGGCATCACGGCCCTCTCTCCAGTGATCATCGACGGCGAGGAGTACATACTGGCCAACGACATCCTCAACCTTCCTTACTGCCAAGAAGAAGGCCTCAGGATCGACGAGCTCTTAGGCTTAATTGCACAAGAGCAGGGCAGCGACTTCATCGACTACTCCTACCAGGAAATTCCAAGGGAGCTATCGGAGCGACACTCATACGCCGAGACAATGTCAGGTATAGAAGCCTATCAGCAGATAAGGGAGATCTATCGACAACAAAAACCTATCATCCCAGAGGAGGAGTTCCAACAGATACAAAGCAGATTGTACAAGCCAGGAAGAGGTCCAAGGTCCAGCCGACCAGTTCGTTCCAGGAGTTCGCGCCAAGCACACGCCAACATCAACCTGGAGAATGCAACTACCATGTGGAGGGACCATGAAGACCTCATCGCACTAGAAACCTATGGGGAAGCAACTGGCAGAAAAGGCACAGGTTCCAACATCGCGGGGAAGGGCAAAGCACTTCGATACTATCTTCCAGCCCTTAGCCAAGGGCAAATGATAGTATTTCACAAGGAGTTTAGCCCAAGAAGAGAAGAGTCTGCCGCGCTCCTCATAGCCCTCTCTGGCTTTGGACAGCACGCCAGACTAGACTACGGATTGGACCATGTCATCCTCTTCAAGAGATCCGTAGCTCTTCACTGCCTCGACTTCGCCAGAGGCCACCTCAGGGACGCACATTTGTCAGTAGTGGCGGGGAGGGCACCCGAACTCCCTGCACCCCAGATGGCGAGAGCACTTGAAGGGGGATCGGCCGCAAGGATCTTGCAGAACGTCGGCAAAGGGCTACGACTCAAGAACGTCAAGAACTTCTTCAAGACCATGAAGGGGCATCAATGATGGAAAAACTTGCTTTGTTGTCATTTAAATTATATTCAATAATTCCCTTCAATATTATCATGTAACTCATGAGATGTATTTCTAAATATTAATGACTTATTATGTTCTTGACTTGTAAGTGGAATTTTCACATGATTTCTTTTGTACCTAACAATAATTTAATTGCAAATAGGTATGATTGATGTGTAACCTAAATAACAAGCATTGATGATCAATCCTTGCAGCCAGGAACACAGGCTCAGGTTCCCAAGGCCAGGGCCGACATCACCAATGGGTACCTAGAAACCTATTTGGACGTGAACAAGAAGACAACAACGAGGAAATGACGGTGGAATTAATCAACGCAAGGCTCACCCAGATGAGGAACCAGATGCCCCAACTGATTCACTGGGCCACCCCATTGATAAACGCCCAAGAATATGCACCTGCACCACCACCTCCTCCACCACTACCTCAGCAAGGCATTGAGGAAGGACCACAACCAGAAGGGCAAGACAACCAGGGAAATGTCAGGGACAGAAATAGGAAAAGAAGAACCTGAAGGACCCCAACACCATCCAGTTCCAGTTCATCAGACACTTCTGACAGCCAAGACAGTTCTAGCTCAGACAGCGAGTCCGATAGATCACAGGTAAGGGCCAGGGCAAAGAAGACAGATGACTATCAGAAGAAAGTTGACAGCGCTATGAGCAATGTATGGAAGACTAGGAAGTTGGGACAGTTCTCAGGGAAAGACAGGTCAGGTATGGAGGCAGAAGTTTGGCTTGATGAAATGGAAGAGTTTGGAAATTCTTATAAGTCGTATTTAATTAAAGTGGGACTCATTCCATTCCCATTTTTTTTCGGAACCCTGTTAATTTACATAAAAAGAAGCACCTCGACCCGAAAACTATCCTTAATTCGAATTTTTGAATAAAACTCTGCATTCCAGCTTTGCTGCAGTTTTCCCTGGTTAGCGAGTCGAGAACAAGAACAATGCAACTGAAACAAAGGAAATTCATTAAAAATTGAAACCAAAGAACTAGTTGAAAAAGAATTTTTATTAATTAATGGAATAGGTACAATGTATTTTACATCGGACGCAGAGACCATGGCGGTCTTGCTGTCACTACAGTTACATCATCTTGGTAGGTGGTCCACCTTAGGGGATTAACTAGCGGCGCTTCTTCACGCCGACCGTAAGCCTTGGGGCAACCTCAAGAGTGTGGAATGCCTCACGTGGAGGTGCCTCGGAGCTACCGGCCGACCTGTCCACCCGACTTCTCCACTCGCCTCCCGCAGCCTTTCATCGAATATGCTCCTTCCCCAACCTCCGTGGATGTTATGCAATGCTTGCAAGATGCTTTGAGCTTCCTGAACTTTCTCTTTGTTCTTCGCCTGTTCTTTATCCCCAGGATGTAGCGAGCAACCTCTGAATTCGCGAGCAAGAGTGTAGCGTGGACCGGGTCCGTGCGCGAACGGTATTTCTTTTAAGCTTTGAGCGGGATCTCATGCCGCCTCGCCTCTCGTGATGCATGAGCGGGATGCGTGCTCGTGGTCGGATCCGTGCCTCGAACCACCGGAGCAAGGAGAGTATGATTAACAATTACGGTGCCATTAGTCAAAACGAAGAAAAAGAATGTTGAAATCAAATTACAATGGAGGACATTCATTCCATACAACCGCATCCAATGACGTGGGAAGTGTCTTTCGACTTCGCGAAGTCGAGAAAGGCCCATAAAAGTGAAAGTACAACCATTCTCATTAGAATATGGTTGCATCCAATCACACACGGAAGCATACAAATGGTTTCGTCAACGAGACAACCAGTGCCGTCGAGAAAGGCCCAGGAAACGCAATGTACAAGCATTATCATAATAGTTTGTGGCTGCATCCAGTCACACAATCAAACATACAAATGGTCTCATGAACAGGACAAGCATGCCTTTCTCGACTCGTGAGTCGAGAAAGGCAGCGAAAACTCAATATACAAGTATATTCATTACAAAATGTTCAATACATGTGTTCACGTTTGTTTACAATATTCACACAATTTGACTATCTGAAAGCAGAGGTCACTCTTCTTGTTCACCAAAATATTTGTCGTCCATAGCTCTGACCATATATCCGGTTCATCGGGATCCAAATGCGGGATCATTATCTTTTCAGGTCCTTTCTGGCTGTGAGCAGTGTCTTGCTCTGGATTGTCTTTGTCCTTTTCATTCTCCTCCTCGCGACGTGAACCGCTGCCCAATGACAATGATCCGGAGTCGTTGACCTGGAATTCCCTGAAATGATGACATCCGGCCGAAGGAACGAAGTTTTCTCGACTCATGAGTCGAGAATGAAAAGAAAAGGTATTGAAAGGAAAAACGAACAGTTTTCTCGACTCGCGAAGTCGAGAAACACCGATAGAGCAAAGTAAACTCACCTCAATCTCGTGTTTTCAAGAATGTGTTCGGCAAATTCGTCCAAACCTTCGACATTCTCGCCTCCGTCGGCTTTGTCTCCCTCGCCCTCGTCGTCTTTTATCGCTTCCATTTGTCTTCCTCCCCTTGAAATGCTCATGAAGCGCATCCGTGTATGACCAAATGGTTTCAACCATGTCCTTATTTCCAACCACGGATATAGGTTTCATTCCAAACAAAGATAGCCCCCCGAGAGAACAGGCCATTCATGTACCACTCGCGATACAATTTGATCTTCCTCACCAAGCCGGTTATGAAGTACTTGATAACTCTTGGCCGGATAGGAATTCTATGTATAGGACCTGCCGCACCATCTTTGCCGACCTTGTCCATCGATGGAACATCCTCCATAAATCTGCCCCTTCCGTGGTTCCATCTCGCTCTTGAGAGATCATGAACTTGTCGAGATAATGATGCTCGCTAGACCACCACTTATCCAGTCGACCACGATCTTGAAATCAAAACCAAAACTATGTTGGCAAAGCTTGGTGCCTTCGGCAAGCCAAGTCCGCCGGACTCATGATCAAGTTCGATATGGAGTGCATGATCTTGTTGGTGAAGTTAATATCACCGCCCATTGGGAGACAAAGAGTTGTCCGATTGCCCGGCATGCAAAAGACAAGGAAACCGAAAGTATCCAGTCGGTCATGTCCGCATTACACATCTTGTACCACCGCTTCTATGTCGCTTTGTCATAAAAAGGGTGGAGTCTTCGATCATATTGATGGCAAATAGTGCCACGGGTCCAAAAGGCCTGCACCACCAAATCCCTTTGTGTCCCAAAGTTACCGTAAATGGGGAGCTATCGTCACTTTAAATGGGACCACCCCAATCCAAGCTTCCTCTTCAGAATTGCCATCGCACGCTCAGTGGAAAGGAAGGGTTTTGACGCTACGCTTCAGCTTGGTGTTGATGTAGGGTTGACATAGACGGTTCAATTCCTTCATGTCTTCCTCATCAAGGGCAGCCTTTTCCTTGTAATAATCAAAATCATGGTATTCATTAGATGCAACGCTGCGTAACTCCGTGATGCCTTCTTCTAACGCGACGCCGCCGCTTTAGGATCGTGGCATAATCCTTTTAAGCCCCGTAATTTAGAACTCCTGGTCTTCCTTAGTAGGATTGTTCCTTCCAAGATTTTGCCTTGTAGGTCAAGCGCTTTGTCCGTCGGTCCTCGATCCTCTTCATGAACCGCTTGTCAAACAACTTGGGGTCCGGCCGCTTGAAATTCTCCATTGCTGTCCTTCACTTGCCTCTTGTCCATTGAGCCCATATTCAGTCCATTTCTCCCGCACCGCCTCGCTAAGAATGAGGTCATATTGGTCCGAGAGAGACTCCCCGCCTTTCCTTGGTGTTCTCTTCTTCTTCTCCTCTTCTTCCTCTCCCTCATCATCTTCCTCGTCCCTCCAGCCAACATATCCGCATAGTTTCTCAAAGGTCTTCCACTTATCCGAGGGAGCCTGTTTCCTTTAGGACGCCGAGGACAACCCAATGCTTTCCACCGCTGCCTAGGCGTGTATGATCTAGTCGATAAGGGCTGATTCACCAATGTACCAATGTCGAGCATGAAAGTATCTACAAACACCGGAATAAAATAGAATAGTAGTTCTTCGGGTTTTCTCACTCGCGAAGTCGAAAGTCCCCTTCTTTTACTTATTCGGGTTTTCTCGACTCGCGAGTCGAAAGCTCGCGATCCTTTGATTTTCTCAGGAAGTACCGGCTTTCGACTTCCGAAATCGAAAACCCCGCTGATAATCGGAAAACGTTAAGATGGTAGGGCTTTCTCGACTCGCCGAAATCGAAAGTCCCTTGAATGTCTAATTTTCTTTTACTTCTCCGGGTTTTCTCGACTTCGCTGAGTCGAAAAGCTCGCATCCTTTGATTTTCTCAGGTGTTACCGGCTTTCGACTTCGCGAGTCGAAACCCCAAAGATAATCGGCAAATGTTAGGATTCGAGAGTTATTTACCTTACGTGAAGCTCGCGACTTCGCTATTGTGTTCGGGTAGGCGCCGGCTAATCTTTGGCCGATTCGGTTCTTTGGCGTCTCACCGAAAAGAACTCGCGACTCGCTTGGCATATCTATCCTTGATCCTTTATGGCACCTCCTTCTCGATGCGCAATACTTGCGCCGCCCTAATCAATGCCGACCGCCTACAACCCGAACCGGACGTCCTTTCCTTCAGATCTTCCTCGGACTTCCAAATGAACAACTCACCGGGCCGATCTCGCTAAAAGGTATGACATCCGCAGTATTGATCTCAGAATAGATGTCGCACCATCGTTTCAGAATCTCCAAAGATGTGTGCTGGATTAAATTCCCTCGTGGTTGAACAAGACGGCATCTCCCTGCGGTAAACCTTCACCGCCTAATGTCCAAAGAAGCGGCTTTGTGTGATATTCCCAACGGATAATACCGAGCCACCCGCCCATTTTCTCAGGCCCCTCTCTGGAAATCCTGATCCGATCATCCGATCCATTATTGGGGAGTCGACCATATCTTCGCCTCCTTCGCCATCCGATTCCTCCCGCGGTGGTGTCATCTTCCCCATCTTTGTTTTTGGTGGACTTTTTTGTGTATGAACCACAACTTCATTCCCCAATCGCAGAGTGTTGTAGAGTCTTCAAAGACAAGAAAGTGAAGCTCCCCCGATTGAATAGTTTTTCCCCGACCCTCGAAATCTCCATTCCAAGCTCCCCGGATGTTAGGGTTCCGCCTCCTTCATCCCTTCCAGATCCTTCCACCCAAGGTTCTCGACAATTTAAAGGCTTTTTTTTAAGGTGCCCTTCCTTTCGCTTGCTCATGGAAGAGTGAGAATAATTTGCAACCGCTAATTTTTGGTGTGATAGAACTTACTCTTCCGGCAGTCCTCGACATGTAGTGTTAAATGCTTCAATCAAGGCTAGGAGACGAGAGCACAACACCGATTTTCTTGTACTTGTCTCCTGAGCTCTTCTTGTCCCTTTGGTGGAGAAACAGATCTTTCTCCTTCCCACTTGTTGATACCTCGACATACCACCAAGAATTGGCTGGTGTGTCAAGAAGTTCGCTCCAGTCCCTCGATGACTAAGAACGAGTCCGAGGTGAGTGCCGCAAGAAGAAAGGATGGATCGGTTAAGGTATTCCGACAAAAGAAAACCCTCAGAGCTCACCCGGGGTGTTAGTCTTCTTCTTCTTGCTGCCGCTAGAACTAGCATCCCCTCCCCAAGCTTCTTGGATCGAGTCATGTCTCAGATGCCCTCTCATCCTCTTCGGACCCCTCTCAGAATTAAGTTTCCTCCGCCAGAGTTTTAGGACTGCATGTAAAAAAGATCGGGCGTGTTCTTTAGTTTGAATTTAAGGACATGCAATCATTTATGAAAAAAAAAAGCGGGCTAAGGGTAATAAAGACATCCGGGCTTTTTAGCCCCCAAACAATATTTCAAATTTAATCACATCAAGGGACTTAGTGAGCCGAGCGTAGTTTATCTTCATCATGCATTGGCGACCTCGAAGTTCGGAGGGGAGCATCGACCGTAGTTTACTTCCGAATGGTGCCGCGACGCTAAGTCGCTAACAAATACCTTTGCATGTGTGTGTTTTTCCCCGACCGCGCCCTATTGCAAGCGCTTGATTTGATCGATGAGCACGAGCTAAGGTAGGAAGCGGAGAGGAGCCGCCGACACCGAACTCTACAATCAAGGCTTCCATGGAATCGGGGATACGCGAAATCGCAGCGATACAAGTATTAGATGCAATACACTCTTGATGAGACCGGCGTAAGAAGCAAAGACTCTAGGTGAGGCAAATGGATCCGTGGATACAAATGGCCCAAGGAATTACTGGGTGAAGAGGTGAGTTTCAGAGATGCCTATGTTATTTCGCTTGTAGAACATGTCGTCTGTGTTTAAATAATGGAACTGCTGATAAGCTCGACGGATTCATTGTTTCCTTGTCCAGCATTTTTCAGCTTCGAGAGATGATTTACTCTCTCGGTTGAGAGAAGCTCGGCAAGGAAACAATGGTTCGGGGTTATAGAACAGCTCCGTTTTAGGTGTCTTTTTTATGGAGTGTTTTCTTGGAATGTTGTACATAGATCATGCTAGGTCTAAGGCCCAGGAGATGCGGTTCAAATGCATCCTCTTGTAGTTAGTCGGAGGGGCCTCCACCCTGTCCGAACCACTCCTCTTCGCAATATTCGAGGAAGATGGTTCAAGGAGAGGGCTCGCATGTGCTAGAGGCACTTGGGACTAAAAAAATGTGAGAATACAAAGTGCAGTAGTTGTGGAGAATGCAAGCCTTGGCTTGCTCTCTGTGGTTACCCTGTGGTTAGTTGTAGAGGCCTCCACCCAGTCCGAGCCCCTCCCCTTCGCAATATTCGACGAAGATGGTTGGAAGGAGAGTGACTCGACCGGTCGAGAGCCACAGCTACCATACACGAGAGAATTGGCTGGCTAAAGGGATTCTCGACTCATGAGGCGAGAATGCGACAGCAAGCTCTATGGTTTCCCTCAGGAGGTTGCATTGCAGATGCCTCCACTGTCCGAGCCCCTCCCATTCAAGATATTCGGCCGGGCTGAGGGGCTCTCGACCGGGTAGAGGCCACCGCACCACACCACCGAATGAGAATTACCGGCTAGAGGCCACTACGACCACACACGTGAGAATTGGTCGGCGAAATGAGAATGCATACAAAGAAGCTCGCCTTTGATTGGGTAGAGGCCACCGCGACCACAAACGAGAGAATTAAGAAAGAGAGTTGGCCCCGCAGACAAAAAAACAACTTCCCTTCGCAATGTCCGAGGAAGATAGAAGGAGAGTTGTTAAGATCTGCAGGCCAGCTCTAGAGTGCACTAGAGTTTGCGCTTTTCACTCACGAAGTCGAGAAAGCGGCCAGCAACTTCAGGTTAGTGTAGAGGCCTCCACCCAATCAGAGCCCATCCCCTTCGCAATATTCGACGAAGATGGTTCGAAGGAGACGGTCTTTGATTGGGTAGAGGCCATTGCGACCACACACAGGAGAATTGGGTTGCTAAGAGTTGGCCTGCAGACAGTGAAAACCACTTCCCTTCGCAATGTCCGAGGAAGATAGAAGGAGAGTGGTTAAGACTGTCTGCAGGCCAGCTCTAGAGTGCACTAGAGCCTGCGTTTTCTCGACTCGCGAGTCGAGAAAGTCGGTTAGTCGCCGAGGCCTCCACCCAGTCGGAGCCAGTCCTCTTCGCAATATTCGATGAGCATGGTTCGAAGGAGAGTGGCTCAGACTGGGTGGAGGCACCTGCGACTGCACAAAGGGCCATTGGCAGGGTATCACATTCTCGACTCACGAGTCGAGAAGGCTGCAGCAGGCTTCTAAAGAATGTGAAGACATTGGGTAGTCAGCAATCTCAAATCGCTGAAGTCGAGAATCCCTCAACCGCCACCAGCCCGTCCCCAGAGTGTACCTCCCTCTTCTGCGCCTGAAGTCGAGAAGTTCTCGACTCGAGAAGTCGGTGAAGAAGGCCTGTACTTCCTGGACTGTTGGCAAGCTGAAATATTCTCAACTCGCCACTCCATTCTGCATGTCTCCTGCAGTGGATTTGCTTTGAGTTAGAAATGGAGATTCTGTGAAGCAATTCCTATTCTTAGTTCTTGCTGGGAGAAAGACATTCCTAGTTATGTTCTCGTTAATGCTCGCAATATCTTACTTCCTAACACCAGTCTATGATGATTTCTATCTCTCGTGCTTGCTACTACTCTAACCACTATTCTCACTTGTGTCCTGTACAATGTATTCAATTCAACCACAAGCAAGAAAAAGATAACAAAAACGTAAAAACAATACAAAGGGAAAAACAGATAACGTAGAGATTAGTGAGATTAATGAGAAAAACAGAGAACAAAGGAGAACAAAGATGAGAAATGAGATTAAAAAGGGTATGATATTACAAAAACATACCTGGAAGATTTGCTGGATGAGGAGGAGGCTTCCATGTGGGTATAGTCGTTCGCAAAGCGTGAATAAGGATTTGTCGGGCTGTAAATTGTATCAGGGATTAATAAGAGCCTCTAACAACGTAAATATAAGTAAAAATGCAAGAAAGGACTTACGTAAAACTAAAAAGCAGCACTAAAAAGGGCTCACTTTCTTCTCAGCAGTAACGCCAGGCCAACACTCAATCAAGGCGAGAGAACTTTTGGGCGAAGCGCCCCGATCCGGCGACCAAGCCGCCGTCATAAGATGGCCTTGGAATCGCCGGCTCGATCGAAACTGATCGGAAAAAGCTGGCTTTGAGGAAAACAGAGTGATCGAGAAAACAAGGCGGAAGAATGGTCGGGGGGGGGGAGAGGAAGAGGGTGCGATTACGGGCCGCACCCCTCGAACCTCGTAAAAGTGCAATAATAAACTTCTGTCACGCGTGGGTCATGCCCTCCATGACGTGGCGACATGGCTGGCCACGCCTACCAAGAGGCCACGTGGCCATGACAAGATATGAAAGGTTATGTTATATGTTTATATATGTTATCTTATGTATTTAATATGGTTTCAATGGTTGAATAGTTTCAATGGTTATATATGGTTACAATGTTTACATATGGTTTAGAATGAGTATGGTTGTATGCTTTAATATGGTTATATGATTTTAGTTAATATGGTTGTATGATTTAATATGGTTATATTTAATATGTTTGTATGGTTTTATATGGTTCATATGGTCATATTTGTGGTGTTTGGGGCTATATGGTTTTAATGTGAGCTTTTTCATTCAGGGAGCATGTGAGAGGAGTAAAATGGAGCCAAGGAAGTCCAGCAGAGAGCATTGCCCTAGGCTCCAATGGAGGAAGATGGGTTGCCTTTTGTTGCACCCTTGCAGCCAGACGGTATTTGCAGAGGGCATAATAACTGCAGTTGATCCATTTGATAGTGTGAATGATGAAAGGCTGGGAGATGAACATCTTGGAGTTGGACATTGTGAAGCTTCTTATCGAAGTTGATACAATCATGTCCCGTGGAAGCTCCAAAGATTGCATTGTGTGCTCGGGCTGGAGTCCCAAGCTCGCTTGAGATGGCCAATTAGATATATTACACACAAGAATGGTGATACTCTAGAATGCCCTACTTGAACTACACACCCCAAGGCCCACCCAAGACCATGTGGAAGATTTGGTGGTCGATGAGCATCCTTTGATCACAAGGAAGAGACGCTTATGTTTTTCATAAAAGGCAGCCAAGGGTGCCCAAGAGGCCTAGAAGTGACAAATATTTAGAAAGGGTGGAAAGTATGGCACCAACCAAAGAAAACCTAGAGGCAATTAGGGGTCAAGAGTGTTGCAACCTAGATTGCACAGTGCAGTACAATGTGGATGACCTCGCGGCGATAAGGTCCCAATACATTGGACAGCTTCAAAAAGATAGGATTAATTTCATTTACTCCTTGTGTAGGAATTCCAGCTATGATGAAAACACAGGAAGGCTACTATATCAATTGAGGGGCATGAAGGTATGTATGAGAGCATTGAGATGGATTCTTGGGGTGAGCAAGTCTTCATTTTACAGATACTGGGAGCAGGTTAGAAAAGGGCACAGCTTTGTTCCAACATGGTAATGTACTCACTTTGAAACCTAGAGCAAATACTCTCAAGGCCATTGCGCCTCTTGAGAGCTTTGTGAGATACATGTCTCAATCTATGCCCCACAAGTCGAGAGGTGAACGAAAGCACCTGCGGTGTGCGAGTGGTGCAAAGAGTGTTGCCACAACACTATATCCAAAAGGAGTGCCTTAAGGAGGTCAACTCCATCCCGAAACTACCGGAGGTAGGCCTCTTTCTCAATCACATTTCAGCAAGTTATGGAGCACTCACTTCTCGACGCGTGAGTGTCCTACAACACATGCCATTCTCAAAGTGCAACACTTGCATTCAACTCAAGGATACACTTGCATCAACCGCAATAGAGAAAGAAAGAATGGCAATTAGGGAGCAATTTGCAGATCACCAAAGGGACCAAATATCATGTAGACAGTTGTATTGGCGGTGGAGAACATTTTCTCGAGATGCACCGGACAAATTTTTGTGTATAATTCATGATAAGATGGACCAACACAAGACTTTCTTGCCAAAGCTAGATCCTTTACCCAAGCGTTGTCAAAACGCCGGATGAAAGTAAGTCCGGCGGGTGTATTAACACATGGTCATGGAACCGAACATATGGTCATTTTGTGCTTGATCTATGGAGAGATGATCCAAACTTCCATGTGAGCTCTATTTTCAAGTGCCTGAGAACACTAGAGAAAGGATCGATAGAAGGGAGGAGGTATTCCCCTTCAGCACCCATTTTTGAGGCTTTGATGGATGATCAACCGCTTTGTTACCAAAGGCAGATAAAAAACCTCACATCCAAGGTGTCTAGTGAATCAAGGAGGACTTGGGACGATTTCCCCTTACTTGAGAAATCACTGCCTGAGGAGCTATGTGTTCAGTTGGACAACTGTTGGAAAGAAAACAAGAATAGATGGATGTTTGGGGCAATGTCATACTTGACAGCAGTTGGAGTATTCAAAGTTGTCAAAGTGGGATTCATGATGGTTGGGCATACGCATGATGATATAGATGGATTCTTTGGAACTTTCTCCACCAAGCTCAAGAGAGAAAACGTGACCACTCTCCCTGAACTAATGGATGTGTTTGAGAGCTGCATTGACCCCAACCCAATGGCTTTCTTGATGGATGAGGTTGCAGATTGGAAATCATTTGTAGAGGGATACTTGCTAGATGGTAAGGACCAGTTGACAGGACACACAAAGCCACTTCAGTTCAAGTTTTGGGTTAGGGATGGAATACCAATCATGCAATATAAGTGGAGACCAGGTGACAAGTTGTGGATGCCTGTACAAGGTATCGAGTTGTGGCAAAGGGGTGCTGCTGGTGAAGTTCTCATTCCTAAAGGGCAGCCAAAACCACTACCTCCCTTCAAGACAGTCAAAGACTCTAGCCAACTAGTGAAGGGCATCAAGGATTACATAACGCGACCGATGATGATGTTCGAAATGGAAAGCACACCTCCACTCTTAAGAAAAATCAAATGGACTCCCTAATCAAGTACTGGGAGAAAGTTGTGACATGCTTAGAAACTGAACAGCCATGTGGGAGGGAGCTAAGAGACGGGTTCTTGCCAGAGTCAAGATGGGAGGGTTCTCAAGGTGCAAGCACGTCTAAGAATGCTCACCTGGGTCCCAACAAGGGTTCCAAGTGGTTTGTGGGAAGTAAGGCCTCAAAGCCGAAGTGGTTTGATCTTCCTGAGTGGGATCCCTTTGAGGACATCAAGGAAGGATACTTTGTGCTAGTAAGGCCTGATGATGAGGACTGTCCAATATGGTTAGGGGTGGCACTCTCTGATGTAACCACCACTATGCCTGATGGAGAGGAGTTGCGTCCGGGATTCCAAATTCAATATTGGGAGCCCATTGGGAGACACAAGAAGGGCAACTTGAAGGAGCAATATACTGACTGCTGGGAGAAGAAGTGGAGGGCAAATTATGCTGACCCTCAAAGGAGGGAATTGGTGGAGTGTGTGGTATGGTCATATCCAAGTTCTCACATTGTGAAGGACAACACACACAAGATCCCAAGAAGGGAGGTGGACAAGGCCATGAGCAACCTCCATGCTTTATCATTGTATGAGGGTAGATAATATTGAGAAGTCTGAAAACTTTCTCAACTAGTGGTTTGTAAAATTTATGAGGAAAACAAGTAACCCAATTCTTTGTGTGTCATGCGTAATTCTATTCAAGCAATCAATTCCGAAATTTCCTTTTTGGTGTGTGAGTCCCATTTTCAGTCCGAGTCCCAAAATTCAAGATTTGTCCCACTTTAATTAAATACGACTTTTATGGCATGAAGGACAAAGATATAGGGAAGGTTGCTACAGCCAACTTAATAGGAGCAGCTAGTACGCGAAGTCCAATAGGCTGAAAAGGAACAGTTGCAGATTCAAGACCTTCAGCAAGGCTTTTCGCAAACATTATGTGCCAAGATCACATACTAGCAGGCAGATCCAGCAATTCTACAGATTGAACCAGGGTACCTTGTCAGTAGCAAAGTACACAGAGGAATTCATGCGACTCAGGCTCCATGTTCCCGGAGTTTCTGAAAGGCAAGCGGTTGAAACCTACATTGAGGGATTGAACAGCAACATCAAAAGGCTAGTTCGAGCAATCAACCCAAAGTCAGTGGCGGAAGCCGAGGATAAAGCCATAAGCTTGGAAGAAGCTCCAGCAACTCCAGGTGAGAAACAGTCGGCCTTCAAGGGTAAATCAATAGGGCAATATCAAGGGCAGTACCAGAATAAGCAATCAGCACCTACGCCATCAGGAGGCCAGCAGCAAGGAAGGGCTCAGGGTAAGACCTTTGGGGACCGTAAGCCGCAGAATGCATCAGGGGGCAGTGCACTAAAGCGTCTTTTAGACAGTCTGCCGAAAGAGAAGAGACAGGAGTGTATCGAGAAGAAGCTATGTTTTAGGTGCTTCCAGCCAGGGCACCGAACACATGATTGTCCATTCGTCATGCAGGCAGCTTTGGCAGAGCTTGGAGATTGGGATTCACTGACAGAAGCAGACGAAGACGACAACCAGCAGGACGGCCAGGATTTCATAGAAGGTGAGTGCCATATATGTGCAAACATTGAGTCAGATGATATTGAAAATTAGTCCACAGTCATTGCGGCTGAGGGGATCATAGATAGCAGTCCATATCTAGTGTTGATAGATACAGGTAGCTCTCACAACTTTGCCTCCCCTAGGCTGGCTGCCCTAATGAAGAATAAAGTCTTGAAGTCTAAGCCAAGGCCAGTTAACATGGCAAACGGTGCCATTCGGCACACTAAGGGGAGGAGGATCACATTCGACATAGACCTTAGTGGAAGTAAGTGGCCAATGGGGGCAGAGGTCATGGAGATTGGAAGGTATGACCTTATAGTAGGAATGGAGTTCCTAAAGCCAGCGAAAGCCATGATCGACTGCGACCATAATGAAATCGCCATGACAGCACCAGACGGCACCAAATTCATAGTGAAAGGTAAGAAGGCAGCTTCTCCCATGCAGTGTATTTCTTTGAAGCAGCTAAGGAAAAGTATAGAAAGAAATAAGGTGGATTATATCTTGAGGTTAGAAGCAATTGACCCTGCTAAAGAGAAGGGAAGTGACCTAGGTGGGAATCAGTTGCCCAAGCCAGTAGCAAGGCTCATTACAGAATTCAAGGATGTATTCCCGGATGAAATCCGGCAGCTACCACCTTATAGGGGTGTGGAGTGTGAGATCACACTAGCTCCAGATGCTAAGCCTACCAGTAAGACGCCTTATAGGATGAGCACCCCGGAGTTGATTGAGCTCAAGAAACAGCTACAGGAATTGCTTGACCTTGGATTTATTAGGGCAAGTGTGTCTCCCTTTGGAGCACCCATACTCTTCGTGAAGAAGAAGGACGGGAGTTTAAGAATGTGCATAGATTATCGCCAGCTCAACAAGCAGACGATAAAGAATAAGTATGCTTTGCCAAGGGCAGATGATTTGATGGACCAGCTCCAAGGAGCGAAAGTTTTCTCTAAGATTGACTTAAGGTCATGCAACCATCAAATAAGGATTAAAGAGGAAGCTATCCATAAGACCGCCTTTAGAACGCGGTATGGGCACTTTGAGTTTACAGTAATGCCCTTTGGCTGATCGAATGCGCCGGCAACTTTCATGCGTCTCATGAACGACGTCTTCAGGGAGTTCTTAGATGGCTTTGTCATTGTTTTCTTCGACGACATTCTAGTCTTCAGCAAGTCCATTGAAGATCATTGTCAGCATTTGAGAAGAGTGTTAGAAAAGTTGAGATGGCATCGCTTGTATGGAAAGCTCTCCAAATGCCACTTTGCTACCGAAAGAGTGGAGTACTTGGGCCATGTGATATCAGCGGAAGGGATCTCCACCAACCCCGCAAAGATTGAAGCAGTAGTTGATTGGCCAGCTCCAAAGAATGTGGCGGAAGTGAGAAGCTTTCTAGGTCTGGCAGGATATTATAGGAAGTTCGTGAAGGACTATGCTAAGTGGGCGTCCCCTTTGACGGACCTCACTAAGAGTATTAAGGTGAAAGATTGGAGAACACATTGGCTAGAAAATGTGCAAGCTTCATTTGAAAAGCTTAAGGAAGCCTTAACAACAGCACCAGTGCTAGTTCTGCCGGATCCAGACAAGGACAAGATAATAGCAACAGATGCAAGTAAGATAGCAACAGGTGGAGTCCTTATGCAAGAGGAAAGAGTAGTGGCCTATGATTCCAAGAAGTTGAACGACACCGAGCAGCGTTATCCAACCCATAATCAGGAACTTCTAGCTATTGTAAGAGCTTCGGATTTGGAGGCATTATTTGCTTGGAAGGAAATTTCAGTTAGATACTGATCACCAGAGCCTCCAATACATCTTTACCCAACCACTCCTCAATCTAAGGCAAAGGAGGTGGATGGAATTCCTAGAAGAGTATGATTTTGAGATTGCTTATAAGCCAGGTAAGTTGAATGTGGTTGCTGATGCTCTTTTTAGAAGACCCCTTGAAACGAGAACACATTGTAATGCTATATCAACTCTTTCGAGTGGGTATGGCAAGAAAATTGAGGAGACATTACCATCTGATAGTGATTTCAAGGAGGTATGGGGAAGCCTCTCTAAGGAGGCTAGAACAGATAAGGAACGAGAAGCCTTCAAGCATTATAGGAAGGAAGGCAACTTGTTGTACCATAAGTATAAGTTGTGTGTGCCCGAATCTTCAGGCATAAGGAAGTTAATTCTTCACGACACACACAACAGCCCAATAGCAGGGCATGCAGGTTTTATGAAGACCTACTTCAAGATTCGAAATAGCTACTTGTGGCCGGGAATGAAGAAGCAGATAGCCAGATATATTCGGGAGTGCCAGTTGTGCCAGCAGACCAAGGCAGAGCAGCTTCGAATCCCGCGAGCCTTGGAACCTTTAGCAGTGCCGAATGCAAAATGGGAAGTGGTAAGCATGGATTTTATCACAGGACTTCCTAGAACTCTACGAGGCAAAGATGCATTAATCATTAGGGTCTTTTTGAGATTAAAAAAGGGCCTTCAAAACATGCCAACTAAGCCAAATGAAGATAAATGAACTACCAATCAGAAATCAGAGCCTGACGGGTCCAGTCAACAAAACTGTTATAACTAACTCACTGGATCACATTATCTAGCATAACTATTGATAGAAAAGTCCAAATGAGCTCTCGTTTAGTGCAATAGATAGATCTCGTTGAGATCTTTCCAACCTTAGGTGCTTTGCGCATATTTTAACCACTTATGATTGTCAAAACTCCAAGAAAATATGGTTTTTACCATTTTTTACTATCCCACTGGGCTAAAAGATATGCAAACCACCCAAGGTTGGAAAGATCTCAATGAGATCTATGTATTGCACCAAACAAGAGCTCATTTGGACTTTTCTATCAACACTTATGCTAGAAAATGTGATTCAGTGAGTTAGTTATAACTGTTTTGCTGACTGGATTACCAGTTATGTTTTCTGATTGGTAGTTCATATAGCTTAGTCAGCAATTCTTAGAAGGCCCTTTTATGATCTCAAAAAATCCCTAATGGGTTGTCGTAGACAAATTATCTAAGATAGCACACTTCGTGCCTTGCAAAACTACGGACACAGCATTAGATACTGCCAAGCTATTTGTAAAGGAGATTTTTAGACTCCATGACATGCCTCGGAGATAATTTCAAACAGGGATTCCAAGTAAGTGCTTTTTGGCAGGACCTCTTTAGCACCATTCAGACGAAGCTCTCCATGAGCACGGCTTATCATCCACAGACGGATGGCCAGACGGAGCGCACGAATCGAATTATTGAAGATATGCTTAGAAGTTATGTGTGGAATAAGCAATCCAAGTGGGATGAGTACATCCACTTGGTAGAATTCGCCTACAACAGTGCCAAGCAGGAGTCATCTCAGATGTCTCCTTTCATGGTAAATTACGGGTACCAGTGCCTAACCCCGGATACTTGGCACAATCCTGTGTCAAAGGTTGAAGTATCCCAGCAGATGCTAGGAGATATGCAGCAGCTGGTGGAAGAAGTAAGGGGGTACCTTCTAGCAGCAAGAAGTCGGCAGAAGAGTGTAGCCGACAGGTACAGGACCGTAAGGGAGTTCAAGGTAGGCGATAGCGTGTGGTTGAAGATCAAGGTAAAGCAAGCTAAGCTTCGGATTGGAAATTGTAAGAAGCTTGCCCCTAGGTGGGCCGGTCCGTTCAAGATCTTGGAGAAGGTGGGCTCTCAGGCCTACAAGTTGGATCTCCCAGCGCACCTTAAGGTCCATAAAGTTTTCCATGTAAGTTTATTGAGAAGGCACATTCCTAACCCTGATGAGGTTTTGGATACTCCAACTTTGTTGGAAATGACGGAGGAGCAAGTTGAAATTGTGCCTGAGTTACTTCTTGATAAGTCATTCAAGAAGACTAGGAGATCTCAGTTCCTCCAGTATTTGGTCAAGTGGAAGCACTTGCCCGTGGAAGACGCGACATGGGTATTGAAGCAGGATTTGGAGAAGCAATACCCAGAGTTTATGAAGGAGTTTGATGGGCGAGTCGTCTCCGACTTGGTCAACCCCGACTTGCCAGGAGGTTAGCTTAGTATGTTCTTAGTTAGCCTCTAGCTCTGGCAGATGTATTCTAGCTAGTGGAATACATATGCCAGAATCTTGGAACATGTAGACGATGATGAGATAAGCCTTTAAGGCATTCTCTACGCCAACATGCACCAAGAGGTGCGCATGACCAATAGGGTCATGCGAGAGAGGAATTGAGGCATAGTGCGCGATGATGGGACATTGGTCGGATGCTCCCTATGCCACGATCAAGCGGGCTCGCACACCGCCATAGGGGGTCATGGTGAAGGTCAAAGTGATCATCTTGGCGATGGGATCGTGAGACGTTCCCTAGCTTAAAACCCTTGGGGCATGATGCATTAGGGGTACTCGGCACCGGGTAACCGAGCACAAGGTAGCACTTGATCATGGGCGATGATAGGATCATCTTAAATGGTCCTTAAGCTCAAATCCGATAGGGCCATGATCGAGTGCAAGGTATTAGGTAAGGGGGGTGGTCCCCTAAAACCACAAATTTATTAACTAAACTAACGTGATGTGTTACTTTTCGTGCGTGCAAGTGAGAAAACGAAAGCATCGGGGGAGGGGCGATCACGAGAAGATGGGGAACCATGATTTAGATTTAGATTATGGACCCTAGTAACTCTTATAATAATGTTTTGAATTATTATAGGGAGTAACCTTGTTAAGGCTATATAATTTTGTATAAGTACAAATATAGCCTAAATTTTGATAATAAACCATTTAATAAGGAAGTTGATCATTTAAGCTAAATTGAAGTTGCGTACTTATGTTGTTTTGCAGGAATAGTATAGGTTCATCACCTTAAGCGCATCGAGGACAAAGATTGTTCTAAGGGGAGAATGTGACGTTCGGGGAATATCGCCTTAGATAATGTATATTCTGGACCCGGCCACTATACAAGTCGACCTTTGGTAGCCTTGTATACCTTCGGAAGTGGCAAGGGGCACATATCTAAGTTAATTGTTTAACTTAGATAACCTTAGGATAAGGCCCATTTCCACATGGCCTTATCCTATTGGGCAACCGCCACACGGCCCCATCCTAGTGGTGCCACGTGTCATCCCATGTGAACCCTCACCTATATTGGCTCAAACCCTAACCCTAGACCTCTTTTCCTGACTCTAGCACCTGAACACTCACCTACGCACTCGAAACCCCGTTTCAAGCATCGTTCGTCGTAGCATAGCCTGGCGCAGCAGCCCTCGAAGTGTGCGTATGATCATAGAGGGAGCATGACCTCGACCCCGTCAAGGAGCAATGGAGACACCAGGGATGGGAGGAAGCGCTTCTGGAGCAGGTAGGTGGAGTAGAGTCATAGTAGTTCATCTGGAAGTTAGCACTCCAGATGGGTCGATATGTTGTATCTTGAGTAGAGCCATCCTAGAACCTTTGATGAACATCTGGAACCCTAACTGTTAGTTAGATATGTATGATTAGGTTAAAATGTTCTTATTATGATTATCATGATATGATGTTATGGGATGTTGGTTGATGATGTTTGCTCCTCTTGTATTGGGAAGGGGGGTAGAGACCTAGGGCCATATGTAGTATGCTCCTAGTGTAGATCCCTTAGTTCTTATTAGTTGCGGCCTGTGCATAGGAACCCACCGGGCTATGGAGGCTATGATGTGACTCAACACTACACAACGGGACTAGAGGCGATGCGGAGGGAGGATCCCTGCCGAGTGGGGGCTACGGGGGATCCCATAGTGGGCTAGGCTTATGGTCGGTCACTTCGTGTGGGCCGAGCATGGGTCCGACACCTCCTGGGGCAATGGTGCTGCCCTGCCTCTCAAGAGTTGCAAGTGCTAGCTTGGCTCTTGTTTTGGGGTAGTGTTGTGCCTAATTATTTTTTAGCCTTGGTATATATAATTTTTTTGGCGAATATTTGTAAAATGAGAATAGCTAATTTGGCGAAAGTCTAGCAAATCCCAGAGGAGTTTATAGTTCACTGGCGAATAATCAACATCACATTTGAAGCAATTTTTGGACATGTCTAATGGTTGAGAATTGCAATGTTTGAAAATGTTTAGTCAGTGAAGCAAATGTTTGACAATTTCACTTATTAGAATATCTCTAATGAATATACTATACATTCAGATGCTAAACCCTAATGAGTATCAACAACATATGCCCTTTCTTCTTGGGGAACTTGAGACCATCACCATCACCATGGCACTAAAAGTTAGGGAATTGCATGAAAAAATTGAAATAATGGCTAGAATGTGCACATTCTTAAAGACATGGCAACATATATATTTATCGATCTTTAAAGATCAAATATATAAGTTACTTTTAGCTACTTAATTGGTGGTTGTGAAGATGGTTATTATTTATCTAAAAGCACATTAGGAACAATTTGGGTAAAAAGTTAGTGTGAACAAAGGTTTAAACTTACTTTACACAGATGCAATGTAATGGATTACGACATCAATGGGGTAGGTCAAATATTCATGTGCCATACAAAATGGAATGTGAACCATTGTGAGGGCAAAAGTTTGTGACGCCACATGGCATTTGCCAAATTACGGAATGGAAGAGGGCAGGCGATTCCGCCCAACCGGTCAACACAAGCCGCGACATCTAGAAACAACAAATCATTTTATTTTTGTTCCCCACTTTTCGGGGGAACAAAAAGGGCCCTTCCCTTCCTTCTTCAACAATGTGAGAGTCGCCACAATCGCGGGGGCTTTTCCGTTGTTGCCGGAGGCCTTTTCTATTATGTAAATCAAGTCCACAGGAGCCCCAATTGTCGGTTTCAATATCGAGTATGCCTTTTAATATCTAAGCTCCAATTTTTTGCTAAATCTATAACATATACTTCTATGCATATTTGATCATCTACAGACAATTATATAAGTAACAATATGCCGCCGAGTTGTTAACGTGAGAAGCATTGAAACGTTTTGGCTACCTTAACCATTGAATATTGGGTCCTATTGTTTTTTAAACTAAGAAACAAACAAAATGGACACGATTCTCTAGCCACCCGAGGAGTCTCTAGATCCCGGGAGGGGGAAATGCAACCCTTCCTGCCTCGACGGACCAGGGAGATGCAACCTGGAGTAGTCCCGATGGGTGATGCCATGGGATTGCGTATCCGGAAGGCTAGAGTCATGCCAGAGCCTGATGGAGCCCATCTGCAAAGTATGCACAGGAGGGGCGGATGGAGTGGTCAACCCTAGCCATTGTCTTATGCCAGCCTCGCCACTGTCATGATTCGGTCTGCTCTATCTTGAGGCCTATCCAGTCAGTCGACTTCCTTATGTGTCGGAGCCACGGGTAGGAGCTCTCATGTTTTATGGCATATGATTATGTTCTTTGCACCATGGATATGTGGATGAGCTACCCTTCGAGGTAGTGTGATGTATTGTTGTTGCTAGTTCTGACGATGTTTATGCTTCCGCTGTGATAGGAGCCCATAGGGGAAGGGCGCGCAAGACACCTTCTTGTCCCCTTTCCGCACTACGGAGACTCCAGAGTGCGGGATAGACGGAGGGCCCGTGCGGTCGGAGGACCGGATACGGAGTGTACGGCTGGGCGCCGTATATTTAGTAGGGAGCGTCACAACTTTGAAATTGAATATCATCCTGGCAAGAAAAATGCGATTGTTGATGCTTTATCTAGGAGGTCATTTTTAACCTCTATTAGTGTGCTTCAAGGACAATGGGATGTTGATATTCTTAGTAAATTGAGGAATGATCCATACTTTGCACCTGTGGTGGAGAACCCTCAAGACTTTCTGAGGTACGCATTGTCCAAAGGGGTTTATATTGTAATGGACGTATGTGCATTCCTAATGACCAGGAGTTGAGATTGAGATTGCTATATGAAGCATATGATAGTCCTTTAGCGGGCCACCCAGGGGTACACAAAACTTGGAGAAAAATGCGTCAGAATTTCTTTTGTCTCGGACAGAAGAAGATGGTTAAGGAGTACGTGGCTAGATGCTTATCTTGTCAGAAGGTAAAAGCATCAAGGTTTAGGGAGCCTGGAGAATTGCAACCTATAGTAATTCCATCTTCTAAGTGGGAGAGTATTTCCATGGACTTCATTGTTGAACTACCCCGGACACGTTCAGGTTATGATGCAATTTATGTTGTGGTTGATCGGCTAACTAAGCAAGCCCATTTTATGCCTACAAAGACTACTGCTACAGCGATGGATATCTCTAAGTTATTTGTCAAGGAGACTTTTAGGTTACGTGGGATGCCAGCCACTATTACATCCTATCGGGATATAAAGTTTATGAGCCAATTTTGGCAAGGGTTGTTTCAAAATATTGGGACTAAGTTATATGCCAGTACATCTTATCGTTCTCAGGCAGATGGCCAAGTGGAGCGAGTTAATCAAGTCTTGGAAGATATGCGATGTATGTGCCTAGTCAACCAAAGGTATGGGATTCTTATTTGTACTTGGTCGAGTTTGCGTACAACTAGACTCGCAGCTATTGCACAGTTATAATGTAAATGGTATGATTTGAACATCGGGCGTTGGTACCACATGGTACAACATCATGCACAGTTAAGTGGTCCGCCAATGCTGGACACAACGTGGATGGGTGTGTATACACGTGGTTCCCCCGCCTCTATGTCACTGGCCTGATCAGCCGAGTTGACCTTGCTCAGACCCAGAGGAATATTGGTTGCAATGTTTGATGCTATAATTTGCTTAGTTATTATATATGTGGCCTTGAACGTTGGAATTATATTGCAATGGTCGTACTTATAGTGGATACTCATGGTATAATTATGCACCGTGGATGTGCTTGTTGGACTAGTAACTTGGTTTGCAGGGGCGAGGCTACGGTAAGGCTGAGTTATTATTTCTATGTTAATGCTTTGTGTTGTTGATGCTAGACATATTCTAGATCCCCGATCCCCACTTAGTCTGTGTGACTAACCCCGTGGTTGATGGTGTAAGCAGAGCTGCGAGATGCTCCGGAGAGTAGCCAAGCTTCAGGAAGGCGTGAGTAGAAGTGTGGATTGCCAGTTAATAGACTTGATTATTGGTTATTATATATTGGCTTGAGGCTGTAATTATCAAGAACATTAATTGTTGTGCGAGGTTATTGCTGAGTATTGGGCAAATATATTTTTGGGACCTTAGAATATGTACAAAGATGAAATTCTTTACCTAAGCATGCATGTGTTAATTTCTGGAGTCCCTAGGCTTAAGTAGATCCAATTGTAGAGATTGATGGGATCTCCAGTTACCGAGAGGTTAACTGGCCAGGCCCGTCACAGTAAACCATCGCTTATTGAAAGTTCCTAAGGAATTGTGGTTATGACGGTTCAAGCGACGGCGCCATAGCACCATCTGAGAGAGAACAGGGGGAAATGGGCTGTTAGTCCTGTGCCTCCTGGTACAGGACTATTCATGCATACGACAGACCAGGTCAAGCTCAAGGATCCTCAGTCAGCCACGGGTCAGCCATCAAAGGCTCAGCAGAAGACCAAACAGCAGACCACGCAGTCAAAGCCTGCGTCCGTCAACAAGAGGCGCCGCTCAGACAAGTGACGGCCCGTCACCGCCCGCGTCAGCGTCAGCGTGATTCTAGGCACTTCAAGAGGCACCGCCAACATTCCTGCAAATCAGGCCTCCTTCCAGGAGTCGGCACCGAGATCAGTCAGAGTGTCTATATTGGGCCAAAGGCCATTGTACTATATATATGAGTAGAGCTAGCATATGGTGGCTAGATGAGTTTTGAGTCTTGTCTCCTTTCAGTTTTTCTCTCTATTGCGAGAGCTCATGTATGTTCATCATTGATATCAAGGAAGCTTATCGTTTTCCTCTCATTTGTTCTGTTTTCTTCTTCTTCTTCTCTTCTTGCAAATCCCGCGTGACATAGTCCCCCGGACTCTCCTGTTAGATCCACGGGTCCTCACAGAGGGCTGTCTTCCAGGAGTTCCCGAACCCAGACCCCAAACATGGGCCATCCGGCCAAGCAGGTCGAAACGTGGGAGAACGAAACAGAGGAGCCGATATGAAGCTCTGGCTATGGCTTTGCATCCCTGCATGATTCATTATGGCTTTGCATCCTGCTTTTTTTATTGCGACCTGCTTTTGCTTTTCCAGGAAGGGCCAGAAGCAAGGTGCTTCTTAAGGTGCTGCTGTGGCTAGAAGCAGGAAACAGGGGAAGCTCAGGATGAAATAGGGTAGAGATCCTGCTATGGCTTTACATCTTTGCCTTTTACAGAGCATGATTCATTCTTTATTTTCGCATAACAGAGCCGGCTTACTGGCTTTGAAACCCTCAGCTATCATTTTTGCTTCTGCATGATTCATCTTTTGTTCTAGATTTAAAAAGAGGAGTGCCGATTCTTGGCGTTTTAGCCTCAAATAGAACCTATAAATTCCTGCACGCCAGATCAGCAAAAAAATCGGCATGCAACAATTCTCTGCACCTAAAAATCAGCAAAAAAACGACCAATTGAGAATTTTCCTTTTTCTCTCATTGCAGAACATGATTATTAGCAAACACTATCAATAAAAATGTGAATGCCATCTCATTTCAATACAGGCCTCTTCTCGTGGAACATATCTATCATATGCACAAGGACTGATACACGATACAAAATAGTACATTATACAGGCTTGATATGGGTGCTTATTTAGGGGCTGCTTATCATCTACATTCCAAGTTTACCACAGTCCTTAATTACAATAGTATTTTACATATCTTTTCACATTTTAATGTATCTGCACTAGAACAATATTAGGCATAAAACCGCATCTCAACTATTAGGCATAAAACCACATCTCCACTATTAGGCATAAAACCACATCTCAACTAGAACATCCACCAACAATTGCTCCAGCTTTATATAATAATAATATTTCAATCATTTAAATCCTAGCAGTTGCACATTGAACCTTGCACATTGAATCCAAAAGGCCTTTTAGTTTGGTTGTCGTGATTTACGCTTGTCGAGCATGCAATTTATATAGCAATATGGATTCCTGCAACGCTGCATAAGCTAAAATAAGTATCATAACATCAAGCCTACAACTCTCCTAGATTCTTCACAAAAAATGGTAGCAAATGTAGCATGATCAACAAACAAAAGAAAAAACATCTAAATGTGCTTTCTGCAGCCTCAAGACATCAGGCAATGTGAACTGCCAACCTTCTAGACATCAAGCAAATCCAAATGCTTCTCTTCATGCTTCTACCCTTGGGGCAGGAGAAGCCTGAAATATTGATATCTTGTTACAACCACGTAAATGAATTCCGCCTCATTTGCTTTCCTGCTTTGCAAGTGCCAATAAGAAGATTGGTGATTTGAATGGTCTATGCAATGTACTCAAATTGTGGTTCTTCTTGCAGACACATTGAAAGGCAACTTTGCAGAATTTTATGCTATAGCAATGGATATAATACTTGAGAAGGTGCCACCTGAAAGGTCTGATGTTTGGTTACACTACACCGCCCCTAACATCAACACAGATACATAGTGTGTTGAAGATGAATTTAAAGATAATAGTCTCCCAAGGGATCTGCTTTATGCCTTCTGGATGCAAGAAGCTTCCTAAAGTAGAATGCGCCTTTTCGAAATTAAGACTGCACCCCGTGCAGTAGCTAATGCTGTTGCGCAACTTATTCATCCCTTTTGCGGCATCTCACTAGTGCAGTTTCTTTGGAAGCCTCAAAATGCTTAAGAATGGAGCTGGAGTAGCAAGTTCTTATTCAGTGAATATAGGGAAAGAAATACCTACGTGCAATTGTCATTAGAGTTTAATAAGGTTTCTCAGGCCCATGATCTGTCTCAACATGAAGTTATCGCATTGTTCAGGTTCAATATAGTTTCTCTGCTTGGAACTGTAGGTCAAATCAGAGTACACTGAAGGTGGATGGCCGTGCAGATGAACAATCTCAAGGCATCAGGCAATGTGAACTGCCAACCTACTAGACATCACGCAAATCTACAGATAATTTGAAAATCCAAATGCTGTCATGGGCTGCATCACGCTACAAGATAATGATAATGAGTCCATCTTACACATGTGCTTCACAAGGACTTCCAAAATGCAAAATCCACTTGCAAACAATAACAATTCTCTCAAACTACAGTTTCTTGCACTCTCTTCTGTGACAAACATAACACCCTCTTCTATCTCAAGGTATTCAAGAACCGACATTGCTTGTACCTGGCAACTTAAACCACAATTCTGCAAAGGCACCAAATTTTCTTAATATGCACAAGTTTTGATCCTCAACAACAGCAGATTTTGCTAAAGCCATGCTAGAAGTTCCTTACATAGATACAAATGGGACTTTTAAGTACAAAACCCCAGGCAGGCATATCTAGCTGCATGGCATAAAGTACATCTTGCTGCATGGCATAAAGTATCATGGAAGCTTACTAAATCTAGAATATGTAAATAGATGTAAAGATTCATCAAATGAAATACAGATTCTAAAACAACCACAGATTCTGAATGTAATACATATTTCCAAACTAATGGTGGAGGGCAAAAGAAAGGATGATAGATAGATATAGATAGATAGATAGATAGATAGATAGATAGATAGATAGTATTTTAACGTCACGCCACTAGGCAGCATCCAACTGGACATGTGACCACACACCACACTACATTGCTCTGTTGGGCCCTGCCCCCAACAGAACAAAACATGCAAAAGATATGATAGTTCAAAACCTACTAAAATTGATATCGAAAACAGTCCTTGATATGCAAAGAATCATTTGCTTACCTTTAAGAAACAGTTTGCAAATTGGAAGTTCGGATGCAATCTTGTCTAGCTTCAAGCTAGAACCTCCTGGTATCGTCTGAGATCGAGCAGATGCAAATTTCCGCCTTCGAGCACCTGTAACAACGTTTAATGGATGCTCCACGGCAGGGGTTAACTTATAACATGAATTTTTAGAGTCCGTTAACTGCTGTTAAAACTTAACCTAACATAATACTAGTATGAAGCACAGTTAAAGGGCACCGTTAGGCTAACTGAGCCGTTACTTCTTAACTCCTAAACGGCATGTCTTAACGGCAACTGTGTGAACCCCATATAGCTAACTTTTTCTAACATAACGGATTTTAAGCCCCCAGTGTGAAGCAGCCCTTAGTTAGGTTAAAATGCCCTAGTTAGGTCTAGGGTTAGGGCTTACACAGAATATATTCTCAATTCCAGGAGTCGAACGAATGTCTAGTATTGAGCGGCTAACAGTCGAATCGAATTGGCACAAAGAGTAAGTATTGAACGATTAAGTTTTAAGATAGCTGGTGATGATGTTTTATGCCAATGCACCACCCTGATATATCTGCTGATAATGCGCATTCTGAAGCTATCTCTCTATCTATTTTTTGGTTTTCCGGGTTTTTTCTTTCTCCAAGTTCGATCATCATTCTTGCCGTGATTATATCTATATACCATCAAATTCTGATTCTTGATGTTGATAATACTTTTCGAGGATATGAGCAAGATACTGGACAATAATACTTCATTTGCTTTTTGTTTTTTGTTAATGAGGGTAAGATTTCTTTATATCAAAGCTCTTTTGAGTGGTCCCAATGATTAGATTTATGTATTAGCTCTACCTGAACAATGATGATAAGTTTGGATCGACTATATGAGGGACATATAAAATCGCAACTGGCTTGGTCTTATGATTCACATGATTCAAAGTGATTAGACGTGAAACCTTTCTCCAAATGAAGGCCAAAGATATGCTGGTTTATTGTGGGGGTGCATTTTTCTGTGTGTACAGATGGTCCAGATGGTCCAGTGTTGATTTTTTTGGGATTGGTAGTTAGATACCGCCCAAATCTGTGCCTATTTTTTATGTTGCAGTTACGTTTTGGGTTTTAATCTGTAAGTAGGTCTTTACGTTGTTTGGTTCTTGCTTTCTATCGTCAATAACATCATGCTATCTTCAAACCAGTGTTGGGCAAATATTTTGCACCCTATGGAAAATTTCTTGCTCCTCAAGTTAATCGGATTTTTAAAACTTTAATCAGCTACTTCCTATTGCTAAATGAGTCAATCGGAATATCTTTAAATATTATCACAGGCAAATGCTCTGTTTTTCTGTTTTTTTTGCCACGGACATTTGGACAGGGTCTACAATAGGGTCTTCACATGTATTCTAGAATAGGGTTGCTTTGATTTTTACCTTTATTCCGACGCTATCCATTGTACCAGAGTATTGTTTGGCTATTGTATTTACTCTTGCAAGTCTGTGGATCAAAGGGCAGAGAGGAAGTTTGTTGAAGGAGGCTGTGAAGATCAAAGGGCACCAAGGAAGCTTGTGTGAATCACTTCGTTGCAGATCCATGATGCAGCCCACCAAAAACTCAAATCACCCAACTATCAAACCGTCCTAGATAAAACAAAGAATGGGCCATAATGGAAACCTTGTAACTTAAAGGAAAAACCAGAGAATGAAGCACCAATACCCAGAAGCAAATAGGCCAACGCAAATGCCCAAATCAGAGAAATCTAAGAACAAAAAGATATAGAGATGAATACCCTTTCTTCGATTTCAGTAGTTCAAAGTGGAAACAGAATACTGGACTTATCATGCATAGCTGCGGTGGTAACAGACAGTCGAAATCTTCAGCAGACCCTAGTTTTCTTCACATAAAAAACCCTATAAATTCCGGTTGATTTTAGTGGACGGAAGCAGAACCGACATATTGGGATGTTGAACAGTCAAATCTTCAATGTTAAATATGAAGCAACATATAACAGATCAATATAAATACTATTGAATGCCACGAGAAAGCAAACGACAATAAGAAAACACCGACCTGCCCATGTAGACCATTATCAGTTCTGTACGCACCTTTACAGAACCCTCGCAAAACGGAGCTTCACTTTTCAACTTCTATCGTTATGAAAGCCAAGGTTTACGAAGAAGTTCGGCAGGCACTTTTGCAGCCGGAACCAGACGCACTGGTGAAAGCCCAACTCTTATTTCCACAGGTAAAATTTGATACTTTGGTGGCAATCCGTTCCCAGGAAGATATGCGCAATCTTAGACTTAATCACCATAAGTTTAGGTCATCACAGAGGACGCAAGAGTATCTGACAAGGTCTGCACTTGCAAAATTTCTTTACAGGGTTATATGATGCCGATGCTGTATAATTTCAGTGTTGACACTATTTCGTTTTGTATGTAGGTACATTTCTGGTGAGGATGTTTTAAGTATCAGTAGTGCATTTGAGATTCCTCCATGCCTCTTGATGCGAATTCTGTTGGAACAGCTTATCAGCCCCAACAAACAGCATGTCAGCTTGCTACTGAGAGACCCCTTGTTGGTTTTGGAGCCCTCAACTCGTGAAAGAAGTTCTGATCACGAAGGGACTGTTCCAAAGTCTAGGCTTTACGATGATATTTGCCGCTGTGTCGAAAATGACAATGTGTGCTCTCCTTATGTTGAAACTATTAGAAGAGCTGCTGGACTGGAGTAAGTCTTACAATTGGTCTACTGGTCAGTGGTACATTAGCTCCTTCCCTTGTCGCATTATTCTAGGAACATCCAAGAGTTTAACTTGAAAATTGAGCGACGCCTGATAGGCTGCCAAGTCACAGTCTTGTGTTTCAGGGTGTAGAAGATGAACTGTGGTTAATTGGATACATTGGTGCTTTTAAATCAGAGGTCATTTAGTGTAAAGGAGAGTTTGCAGAACCTAGAATAGTCAGGGTTTTTTGTAATTGTACTGTCATGAATGCTTAAGCCAGAGTCTACACTATGGCTTAACTTGGCAGCAAAATCATTGGCCATTCCTTCTCATCTGTTGGTACCTTGCACACCACCACAGCATCAAATTATATTGGTAGGAAAGAAAGTTTGAGAACCTAATACTGTCTTCTTTTTTCTTTATCTTTCAAAGCTAGATCTAGTTGTCATTTTGATCTTCATCCCATGCACGTTTGAGTGGCATAATCCATCAGTTGTTTATATATATTTACTGTAGGACAGACAGAACTCTAAGATTTCTGTATAAGATTTCTGTACTAGCGAGACCCAGTGGACTGTAGGTGTAATTATTTATATGGACTCTCTGTTAGTTGCAGTTCAAAGACATCCAAAGTCAAATTAATCTCCTTCTGCTGAACACCAGAAGCAAACCTTGAAGTGCAAGCTGGTTGGTTATGGTTGGGTTTTTAGACTTTCACCTGAGCCATGGCAATGAAGTTGTATTCTTTCCATTTCAGATGCCTGACAAATATTTGAATCCAATAATAAAGGAAGATGATAATGCCAGTGATAATGCTCTTAATTCATGCTTTTAGTTCTTCATTATGTGCATTGTTAGCAGCTTCTTTTTCACATGCAGCTTTACAGGTATGAGATCCTTCTACGCGAAAAATTACAGGAGCTTGATATTCCATTCAAGTCGGAAGATGCTCTCCGACAGGCTGGCTTTAGCAAAACTCCTGATATAAAATTGGAGGTTCCTATTGGAGTGCAAGGTCATGTAGTCAACTGGATAGACAGCAAAGCCTCATTTGGTGATGAGTTTGTTCACAAGGTGCAGGGGGGAGAGCAGTTTCAAAGGTTTGTTATCAAACATCCAGGAAGCTTTATACTTGTATTGACATGTGTCTCTATAAGAAGTTGATCTGATTTCCAGAATACCCGCATGGCATTTCCTGGTGTTAACTGTATATTGTTTGTTTCCAGTTATGTGAACCGCTTCGGTCCAGGGATGGTGATTTATTGGTTTGGATATGTTGAAGATATTTCAGACCATCCAGAAATTCTTTTGCAAGATAGTTTTCCAAGCAAAGATGATATTTACTGTCTACCAAGGCTGCAAATTCAGCTTAAATTATGATATGTGTATAATGTTTTGGCGTAAGTAATGCATCGCATTCGGAGGGCTGGGTCCAAGAAAAACCCTTTCTTACGGCTGGGTCCAAGAAAATTGACATGAAGACTCTCAATTCGGAGGGCTGGGTCCAAGAAAAACCCTTTCTTACGGCTGGGTCCAAGAAAATCGACATGAAGAAGAAAAACCCTTTCTCACAGGAGCTACAAGGATCCGTTGTCCCGCTCTAATCTCTCATTCCGGCAAAGGAAAAAGCTCTATAGCTTGGGTTCCTCCCGAGGATTTATTCTTCTAGCACGAATTGCCAAATTTAAGCTCTCTTTCCGCTGTAAAATTTGGTTAGTTTTTCTTGCTGAAAATTTCTACTTCCTGTGGATGTAAGATTCGGTTGGCGAGTTTCTCATTAGTTGCAAGCCTAAAACCCCAGATTTGAACTGGATTTGATGTGTAGAAGGTCCGTGGATGAAGGATTTCTGCTTATGTATCCGATTCTTTGGAGGGATATGTTCTTAATTGTGCAATAAGTTAGGTCAAGTGGGATACGTCTTTCCTGGAGACAATACACGATTCTGTGTGGCAAATTCGAAGATATTTCATTCATGAATTCTGTAAATGGATTTGAATCAGAAAATGAGCATCCTATGCACGAGAAACAGGCTTCAAATGGTACTAATGCACCGCATAACACTCTTCTTCATAGGAAAGGTAGCTTATCAAAGAAATCTAATGCGGATTCTAAGGATGAAGTGAAAAGAGGGCAAGCATAAATTGTATGATGAACACCACCGGCTTGCATACACTGTGAGGCCATCTGCACCTGCCCATAAATGGCTGAAAGAGAGTCCACTCAGTTCTGATGCAATATTTAGGCAGAGCCATGCTGGTCTGTTCAATCTATGCATAGTTGTTCTGGTGGCAGTTAACAGCAGATTAATTATCGAGAATATTATGAAATATGGTTTGCTGATTAGGACTGGTTTCTGGTTTAGCTCTAAGTCCTTAAAGGACTGGCCTCTTCTCATGTGTGGATTAACACTGCTGTGTTTGCTATATATAGTGGAAATCTTGCTTCATATCACTTAACTATTGTATTCATATTTTACTTTGTTTTATGCAGGCATTTGACGAAGCCATTGCAGAGCTAGATACCCTAGGCGAGGAATCATACAAGGACAGTACTCTGATTATGCAGCTTCTTCGTGACAACCTTACCTTATGGACAACAAATCCTTGGCGGGTCTGCTACCGCCGCCCACAAATATGGCAGCGCCTACTTCTTCTAAGCTCAATCCTAATGCTCAAGCATTTACCTTCAATCCTTCTGCATCTAAGCCTCCTGTGATTGGCTTAGATGGGAATGATGGTTATGCGGATGCTGATGAAGGATCTACCAAAGAGCCCGAGAATGGTAAGTCAACACACAATATTGATAATTATTCTGATTCAAATGTTCATTATGGTGTCCCTTGAGGATTTTGTCATGAGTTGTCTGGTAAACATAACTTATGTTTGCGGATCATTGTTTCAGATGTGGAGCTGGCAGCATCAGCGCTGCAAGATTTAAATATCGATTCTTATACTGGTGCAAATTTAACCTGCTAATCCTCTTGCTCATCAGAACCATTAGACTTATATTTTGGCTGCATTTATAGATGATCCTTCTGATGATCCAGCTGAGCCATCATGCAAAGAGCTGATTGAAGAACCCGATGAATTGAAACACTTAAATGTTGTTTTTATTGGGCATGTTGGTAAGTATACTGTGGTCTATATTAAGGAAGTAATTTCATTTAAGCATTTCATTTGTTGACCTGCAGATGCTGGCAAATCTACAATTGGTGGACAGATATTATTCACAACAAGAGGTACACTTTATTTCCTTCAAGCCTATTTCATTATTTCATTTCTTTCAGTTGTACAAAAGTTTTCATCCTTATTGTGCTGTCTCAGGTTGATGTATAGGTGGTGTTGCCATCTTGGACGTTGCATCGGGGGTTCAACCTACAAATGTGGTATGATACTTTACCAGTTCAAAGCACTTTTTTAGCAATAGATTAGTTATAGGCTGATAAATTGTTATTGGAACATTAGGTAAAGGCACCTGATGTTTGGCATCACCTCGCTTCCTTGGAAAGTGCACCATTGCCTTCGTCACACGTTGTTACCTCTGTCATCACGTTACGAGATGAATCTCTGTCATTCCTAGCATGTTATGTCAGATCAGACTCTATCTAATGGACATACTAATAGAGATAATTGTCAGGTGCCTTGCCATGTCACCATATGACAATGCCTATAAGGTACATCTATGCTTAACAACAATAACAATATACAGCTTCCCATGTTTGCAAAGAGGTTAATTTCTGAGGATTTGTGAACCATTATGGATCATTGCTGAATAGGATATGGAATAATCTGACAATTTTATGCAGGCATGTAGGAACTAAGGTCTGGCAGAATCCTCATGTGATCATATCCATGTGGACTCTAGACTCTTCCTCCACAGGCTTTCGCCAATTTTAATCTCTTTTTGCAGCTTGCTCATAAGCTGTTGAATCTGCATGGCCCAAAGCTTTTGCCATGAGTGCCAAATATGCGCAAATCTTCTCGAAGAAGTTGTGTTGTCCTCATGGAGTTGTCTCTGTTCAAGTGCAGGAAAGGATGAAGAAAAGGTGGACTGAAATAGATCTGGCATGTATATCATAATAATTTGGACATTATATCATTGTCAGAAACAGAAGCATGTTCTTGCAGTTCTCCAACTCTGTTACCTAATATGATACCCGTTACCTGATGTGATACTTTAACTGATCGATACTCTGTTGCCTACTACTTTGATGCTCTGTTAAACTTGCTGCTACTGTAGAGTTAAAGATATTTTCGAACAAGTCTCCATTAAATTCTAATAACTGGCATGGTCTGTGCTAACATGCATATCCACGTACCCATAGGCTATTTATGTCATAGCCAATAAATATGCATTTAATATCTTACTCATCTATGCCTCATGAGCTTATGTTTGAATCACCCGGCACTCATATCTTTGGAAGTGTTGGGATATTGTTGCCCTTACAACTCTGGTATTGTCAAATATGGCTGGTATACAAATTCAAAGATCTTCAATAACATCCATAATTAGGACAACATATCACGACAAAGGCAGTATACAAATTATGAAAGCCCATGTTCTGACTATATTGCCTATGCTGAAGTTCATGTTCTGCATATGTTGCCGGTGCTGCACGTTTTTAACTTTTTGACTCCCATCTTATAAACAAGATGTCCATGTTTGACAAGTTCATTTGAACTATTTTCAAATATTGTAGATATCCTATTGAAAAGATTTATGCTCGAGAAGTACATACACTTACAACAAATATATCTCCAATTGCAGCCACAACTATTATTTCTTTATCTCAGTCGATTAAATTTGCGAAATTGTATAATTCAAAATTGGTTCAAGCATCAATGTCTCTCCAACCATCTGCCCTAGATCCAACTTGCACAATACCCTAAGAACTATAACCTCATCATCTTCCAGATTTGATCCAAATTTACATTATTTAATGGTAGCTCCTATTATCCGACAAGGAAAATTGAGCACTTCATTATGGCATAAACCACTAGCAACCTGTATATGAACCTTCCATTCTCCCCCTAATGCCATTTTCTTCATTCCAGACTCTCTTCACATCTCAATTTCGTTTATGGACCATTTCATCATGTAATGGTTTTGTAAGTATGTCCCACAATCGTTCTTTTGTTATCAAATAACACATTGGAATGTACAAAATGCTATGCAATTTTCACACGCTTTTTTATTGATGTAGCATTTTTCGTTATCGCTATACATACAGCTAGAATTCACAATAGTGGATCTGGATTTTTGGGTTGCCCCTATGGGGGCAAACCCTCGTTTATGTGGGTATGTGGGCATATTCAAGTATATGCTGGCATATACCTGGCATATGTTGATGACTGCTAAAAACTGGCTGCTGCTTGTAAATGGTCGGTCATCCAGCCCCATTATCAGCCTGCTACACAAACGCTATCCGCCGGACTTGGCTATGGCTTCTGCACCTCGGATTCTTGCTTGGAAATCCGGCATTGTTTCCGCTTCATTCAAGACTGCCTTCTCTGTGTACAGCGCCGGAGTTATTGTAACCCTTGTTGTTGTTCTTCTGGATTGGGGTTTTTTCTTACGGCATTCTCACAAATGGTCCACTCCTTCCGATCATTCTTCCTTAAAAGGTAATGCTCATCCTGCTTTTGCCAGAAATCCGGCCTCTATCAGTTAGCCACATCTCTCAATTAGAGATTGCATCTGATGCCATGCGTGGAATACGCAGAATCTGATCTAATGCTCTGTTACAAGTATGAATGTTAGAAGATCTGTGCTTCATTTGCAATATATAATAACTACAGTGCTTCTGACTTGTTCGAATGACCGTGCTTCACTTATTTCCATCACTTATTTCCAGTAGATTGTCGGATGGCAGAGTTATGGTGCTCCAGCAAGCGCCCACTTCGTGTGCCCCTTCGTATTTTGCCTCGCCCCTAGTTAGGCAAATGAATAAGGTGTAGGAATCCAGAAGATAGTGGTGCCGTATAGAAATCCGGCAAGCATGGGCTCTGTGAAGAAGAAACTGGATCCATGTGCAGGCTCTAGGTTTTGATCGAATATTTGGTTCGGTCTTAAAACAGGTTGTCTTTGCTTGAATTTGCAAATTGCTACATCGAAAGAAGAGAAAGATTCATCTGTTGTGTATTCTTTGGAGTTACAGCGGATACCACATCAGTTGTGAGTCTACAAATTCTTTCTTGAAGCAGTGAAGACCCAAAGATGGCTCGTGGGTTGATTGCTTGAGGGTTTATCTCACAGAAGGAGTTGAGTTGCTAATTCAGGTTGTGAGTATTCCTCGTGGTCTAGGCATGCTATGCTGATGCACTGTCATGGTTTTGATCACATCATTTTCTGCATATTCATCTTCGTCTTTCACCTTGCACACATAGAGTTCTTTTGAGGTATTGCTTAGTTTTAAAAAATGCTCTGAATTCTAGATATGTGAAGCAGGGACGTGTCGTGGAGGCTTTGAAATTGCTACATCAAATGAAAATGGAAAGTATGACATCTGATACCATTATCTTTATCAACGTCCTTCCTTCTGTAGGAAATATGCATTTAGCAGAGAGTAAATTCATTCACTTGCTTAATCTTTACATTAACTATTAGTATAGTATCTGTTAGAATGTGCAAAACAGTTGTAAGGCCTTGGACTTCCATTGTATGTGTTCAAAATGGAGATTATGTTGCTTTTATTAGTGTTCTTGAAGCATATCCTGCTCGTAGATACTAATAATGTGAGGAGATAGGTTTCATATAGGCTTACACAACTAGAATACCATTTACAGCAGATTGTGAAAATGACCATATCTAGTAGACAGTATCTCTGTTTTCCTTGAAACAATAGGCATTACAAAGCTTAATCAAATGCCTAACAGTATTACTAGATGGACCTTTTTCAAATTTGTAGTCTAAATATGTCTAAATGAGACAAATAGTTTGTTTGTTCTGAATTTACAGCGCCATTGGGGAATGATCAGATCTAATAGATAGTATCTCTGCTTGCATTGAAACACTCGGGCATGGGAAAGGTTAATCAAATGCCTAGAAGTATTACTAGGTGGGTATTTTCCAAATTCCCAGTCTAAATAGCTCAATAGATCAAGGCAGTGTTCAATAAATCAAGGCAGGAACCAAAATCATATGGAATTCACTTTTTTGTGCTTCTGCTAGGATATAGAAATGGACTTTCGTCATCATTACATTTCTCATGATATGTTCATAAGAATTCTTGGGAGTAGAGAGAATATATGCTTGGCATCATGCTGCATTAGTCTATCAGGACTTTCAAAAACTGGAAATAAAATTATAGGTTGTCTCTACAGAATTATAGATTATCTCTATGGCACAGAATGCTCAGCTTCAAGGTTCATGACGGATTACATATTGAAATTTCCGTACACATTTGGAAGCAGCATACCTTTATGCATTTACTATAGATAGCTATGGCAGGAGGTGAGCACCTGAAAGGAGGTGTCCTATGGTATGGACTAATATTTTCTAGTCATGGACTAATATTTTCTAGTCGGCAAATTTATTTATTGCATGCAATGAGCTTGATAGGTTTTAGCTATGTCTATACTGCCAAAGTAACAAGAATAAATCTTTGGCAGCACATTTTTACTCTATAAAAGTTTACATAAGCTCAATATAACATTGTAGGTTGTCTCATAACGGATAATTTTTATGAAGGATTCTCATTTTGATTGTCTTATTGTTGCAATCCAAGCCAATAGTGGAAAAGAACTTAAGCACTTACCACATTAACGAGTAGGAGGTCAATTGAAGGAGGTCCATTCATTGATTGACATGATGTTTTACTCTATTTTTTGTGGTTGATTGAGGTCAATTGAAGGAGGTCCATTCATCGATTGACATGATGTTTTACTCTATTCTTTGTGGTTGATTGATTTTCTGTGAGGCTATTGACTAACTTATATGGTTGGGCTTTTTTGCCTTTCTATCAGTAGTGATCTAGTTTGAGCATTTTGGATAACTGATGTAAATAACCTTCTTATGTTGATTGCGTCGTTTTGTATGCTTCTAGTGTATGGTCATGCTTGAGAAACAGAAAAGTTATGGCCCTACTATCATGCTTGAGAAACAAAAAAGTTATGGCCCTACTATTAATCTGCTGTAAAATTAGAGCAACAAATGCATTTTGCCATATCTCGACTACTTAAACCCGGAATCTGAAAAACGCGTGTCTAGCATTAGGTTTACTATTAACTCAAATGTTCGACTACGTCTATGGATGGAAATAATGATATAATCTATATGATCTCTATATTTGCTCTTTCTTTTTTAATTATGCAAAAACATAACTAACTTCATGTATGCAGGATCAATAGCTTATGTTGAACTATTGATTATCTTGGGACATTGCCAAACGGGAGGGATAGGAGTATTTGCTATTCAACAACCCATTAGCCATATTTTCTCTTATAATTAGATAACGAGATAGTACTGTTCACCAAATACAACTACTATTCACTTAGGATTAATCAATCCTTTCTAATGCCATAAAATAGTCTTAGTCAATTTCATGATGTGACATTGGAGAGTACACTTTAAATACTGGAATGGACAATATTTGTCTAATATTTAACTCTGTTGTTTATAATCTATTGTATGGAACAACACCATGCTACTAATGCTTATGGTACCAAGTATTCTATTGTCAAGTAGCAATTTGAATGAATTGTCAAAACATGACTTTGAACTACGATTTAAGACACTCCACCCTCCGGCCATGGAGGGCAACCCTCTGTGCGCAGTACCTTGTTAGTTCTTTAACTTAAATTAATGAACGTACAATGAGCATCATTCACTATGTCTAAAGTGTGTTAAATTCATATGTTATTGTCATTATATATCGTTATTATTTTGTAAGAGTTTAAAGACTGGAGCAGAAGAAAAGAGCTTAGTAGAACACACTATGTTTTTGAAAACCATCTTAGAATTTCACGTGTTAGAGGTTCTTAAATACTTAGCTGGGACCAATCCCTTAGGATGTCTCATCCTTCTCTTGAACATCATTTACACATTCTTAACTTATGCCCAGCAACGCTGGGCATCGTTACTAGTAAATTTATAATGCATAAATTTCTTGTGCTGAATTTTATAATAAAAAAAATTTAAAATGTTGAAAAGCTTTCTGGTGCCCAATTTTCAAGAATTTTGTATTCTGGTAATTCTCAACACAAGAAAGCAATGGAAAGAGGGAAGAAGTTAAAAATAGTATTAAGAATATTAACCAAACATTGGAAAAAGATTACCGGAAGGAGGATCAGGTTAAATAAAGCTCTTGAGAGAACGGCAAGTAATTCGATGATAAAGAACATTGCAACTATTATGTGGCAAACATATCTTTCTTAGATATAAAATTATTGGGCCAACTTTTCGGTTCCAAAATAAGCAAAACTAGCAAAAAGGCACGCCAGAGGCCACAGAAAAGGAAAGGTAATTGGATAGGAAAAATAATTGAATTATGTTTGTATTAGGGCAAAATTGTATTGAAATTTATTATCCATGGAAATAGCACATGTTGTTTGGATAGTTTAGATGATGCCCCTCCGTTTAAGGTACCAATATTTATTAGTTTTGGAAGGGCAGCATATAAGGTTGTTGTAGCCGTTTTTGTTGTGTTGTAAATGTTTATGCTTGTGCTCATTTGACATTTGCTGTCATTTTGAGATTTGGTTTTGATTTGTGTTGGTTGTACGTAGTTGATAAGTTTGTTGTTTGTCTTACGTATTTCTTGTTCTTATTGCACGTTACGCAATATATCTTTATCGTAGGTTTTATTTTACCTGCGGCATTGTTAGTTGTGTTAGAGTTGTTTTGTGATGTAGATGTTTTTGTTTTTTCCTTTTTTCTTTAGTTTTAGCTTAGGTGTGTGTTTATAATAATTAAAATAGCCTTCAAGATTGGGATCAAAATTGTAATGTATTATGTTGAACGATTTAAGCATTTTTGAATAGTTCAGCATATGAGAAATATGAAAGTGAAGTTGGTAAGGCTATTAACTATCATTGCATGGTGCATTTGGAAAGAAATCAATGTTTCCAACCAATTCTAAGGCAAGCTTATCATCAAAAGCATATGTCACCTTTTCGATGGTCATTGGATTGCTTGTTTTGTGATCGTGGTTGGATAATTTCTTTAGCATTGTCATCATTTGTTGTCCCGACTGCTTGTTTAGAGATAGACATTCATCTATGGTCAAGTTGTAACCGAATTGCAATATGGAAGTTTGGTAGGTGGTGATGCCCTCTGAGATGGTTGCAAAGTGTTGCATTCCTTGTTTTTTTATCATGCTGTCGTAGGGCCTCGACATTCTTTTTCCTTAGGATGTGTTTGACAAATCCTGTAAAAAGTATTCTCAGTTGATACGTGTATTCATTGTGGTTTGCTAGTGTTTTTTTTTTTTATAGGTTTACCTTCAACTAGTTCTTCCTTGTTTTCTTGCTTGAAAGCCTTCAGTTGATCAAGCAGACTGTGTAATCAAGCTTAGGCTTCACAAAAAGAGATACATATCTGTAAGAATGGTTGCAAGTGGATGTTTGCGAGCCATCAGAAATGGAACATATACTCTAGGTGTCTTGGTTGAGAAATGGAGCATACACTCTAGATGTCTTTGTTCAAAATGCTACTGGAGAACTGTTTTGCCACTGGTCTTCAACTGCGCATTCTTGAAGACCTAACTTTGTCAAATTTCCGCAACGAATCAAATCAACCCTGTTTAAGATAACCTTGGACCTTTTAAATCAAAGCAGAAGATTAGCAATTGAGAGCTTTTACATAAGCAATTCGTATTTTAAAGCTGATCCGAAAGTAGCAGCCTTTAAATTTATCAGGAAAGGAAACAACGATGCAAGCAAAAAAAAGGAAACATCATTTCCCATACCATTCTCTCAAATAGAATGGGCTGCCTAAATTCCAATGATCTGGAGCATTATTACGGACCACAGTTCCTAAGCTTACCATAAACTTTCACTACAAAAGTACCAGGTCTGAGAACGCTGCTGAAGTCCCTGATAGAATGTTTGGTCGAATCAAAATGGGACCTTCTAAATGCAAAAGGCAAAAAAAAAAAAAAAAAAAAAAAAAAAATCAATTCTAGAAAATACTCTGAAGATCCGGCCCTCCAACAGCATGCAAATATAAGAAGAGAAACGGAAGTAAGAGAAAAGAGGAGGCTTACACCAGAATGGACAAAATCATGAAAAATAAAAATAATCATCGTGTATGAAAGTACATCGATCGACAGGGAGTGTACCCAAATGCTAGCACCCAAGAGGACCATATGGGAAATTCCTATGCCACAAATCTAACTTGGATGCCAGATGATGGAAAGTTCAACTTATGCTCAAAAACATCCTACCTATAAAAACACACAAATACACATTGAGAACATGCCATTTAAGGAAACTTAAGGAGGTCTAGATTTGGCGGGTTTTCTGCTCTATGTTTTGTTAAGGGATTAACTACTTCATCAATTCAAAAGAATTAAGTAGACTAGTGCTGTGACCCTGCATTGAAAGGCTGCACATTTTCAAAGATGCTTCCATCTCAGCAAGAAAGTCACCTGCCTATAATGCAAAAATGGAATGATTGAGAAAATAATTGAGTCTTTAAGTTAAGAAGAAAAAAAGAAAAACAAGGAAGAAGAAACCTTTTTTCGGCTAGGTCACAGATGTCTTTTATTGGATGTTGCGACAGGGAATCATCTGTGATGCTTGTCTAATTGATCATATATTAGATGCCATGTTAGGAGCATAACTGAAGTTTATGCCTGCTATAGTCGCAAAGATTTCTTTTCTAATCCCACAGGTTGTTCCTGAATAATGATATTATATCTCACCTTGCGTAGGACAATCCCTGGATTCCTAATCGATGGCATCAATGCATCCCGTTGAGAGTCTGCGTATCGTGAATCTTGAGCTAGTTCCAAGATCGTGCGGCTCTATGGAGTAATATGGTTCTTAAATAGAATGCTTCTCCGAACTTTAGAAGTAATAGTCGTATTTTACGAATGAGTTTGCCTCTGGATCTTCTATGACAATGTTTCTTGTGACACCTAGGGATTCTTGCTCAAGTTGAACAATTGGTTTGAGGATAACACTTGATTTATAAACTGTGAATGTGTATTGTTCATTGTATTGGATGTAGGTCAGAGTAACAAATTCATGGGCAAGTGGCCATAGGAAGTATCTATCTAATGCAGATATTCCAATGGGTGTGGTAGAAGTTCTTCCAAATTGATTCAGCTGGTGATGATGTTTTATGCCAATGCACCACTCTGATATATCTGTTGATAATGCGCATTCTGAAGCTATCTCTCTATCTATTTTTTGGTTTTCCGGGTTTTTTCTTTCTCCAAGTTCGATCATCATTCTTGCCGTGATTATATCTATATACCATCAAATTCTGATTCTTGATGTTGATAATACTTTTCGAGGATATGAGCAAGATACTGGACAGTAATACTTCATTTGCTTTTTGTTTTTTATTAATGAGGGTAAGATTTCTTTATATCAAAGCTCTTTTGAGTGGTCCCAATGATTAGATTTATGTATTAGCTCTACCTGAACAGTGATGATAAGTTTGGATCGACTATATGAGGGACATATAAAATCGCAATTGGCTTGGTCTTATGATTATTACATGCGTTCTTCACATGATTCAAAGTGATTAGACGTGAAACCTTTCTCCAAATGAAGGCCAAAGATATGCTGGTTTATTGTGGGGGTGCATTTTTCTGTGTGTACAGATGGTCCAGTGTTGATTTTTTTGGGATTGGTAGTTAGATACCGCCCAAATCCGTGCCTATTTTTTATGTTGCAGTTACGTTTTGGGTTTTAATCTGTAAGTAGGTCTTTACATTGTTTGGTTCTTGCTTTCTATCGTCAATAACATCATGCTATCTTCAAACCAGTGTTGGGCAAATATTTTGCACCCTATGGAAAATTTCTTGCTCCTCAGGTTAATTGGATTTTTAAAACTTTAATCAGCTACTTCCTATTGCTAAATGAGTCAATCGGAATATCTTTAAATATTATCACAGGCAAATGCTCTGTTTTTCTGTTTTTTTTGCCACGGACATTTGGACAGGGTCTACAATAGGGTCTTCACATGTATTCTAGAATAGGGTTGCTTTGATTTTTACTTTTATTCCGACGCTATCCATTGTACCAGAGTATCGTTTGGCTATTGTATTTACTCTTGCAAGTCTGTGGATCAAAGGGCAGAGAGGAAGTTTGTTGAAGGAGGCTGTGAAGATCAAAGGGAACCAAGGAAGCTTGTGTGAATCACTTCGTTGCAGATCCAGGATGCAGCCCACCAAAAACTCAAATCACCCAACTATCAAACCGTCCTAGATAAAACAAAGAATGGGCCATAATGGAAACCTTGTAACTTAAAGGAAAAATCAGAGAATGAAGCACCAATACCCAGAAGCAAATAGGCTAACGCAAATGCCCAAATCAGAGAAATCTAAGAACAAAAAGATATAGAGATGAATACCCTTTCTTTGATTTCAGTAGTTCAAAGTGGAAACAGAATACTGGACTTATCATGCATAGCTGCGGTGGTAACAGATAGTCGAAATCTTCAGCAGACCCTAGTTTTCTTCACATAAAAAACTCATAACAAACTTAATGTGTAACCCCTCTTATGTGACACCGCAAGGTGAGAGCAATAGTCAAAAGAGGAGACGACTCGCTCGCATAAGGAAGGCAAAGCATATGGCTGTGAGGTTGGATTACAATACTCCTATTGGTCCTAGGGAACGTGCTACTGGTCGAAGCGGTTTCAATAAGATAGCATGGACGTGGAACTTACCTCCTCTGCATGATCTTGTTAACATGGATTATAGATGTTTGTATTGTGGGGCTATGCAGTGGACGGCAGAACTCACAGTTAAAAAGAAGTGCAGGGCATGTGCTAATGGAAATGTGCAGCTGCCACTGATTCTAGAACCACCACAGGCATTGTTTGACCTATATACGAGAGCAGATAGTTTGGGTGATCACTTTCACACAAACATTAGAAAGTACAATAATATTTTTTCGTTTGCCTCAGTGGGTGTGAAAATTGATGAGGCGTTGGCAAATGCTATTGGTGGAGCTTACACTTTTAGGGTCAATGGCCGTATGTATCATAAGATGGAAACATTATTGCCACCGCAAGGGCATCAAGATCATGCAAAATTTGCACAGATATACATCATGGGTGGCGAGGACATGCAAGTTGAATGCAGGATGTCCATTTTTGATGGATTGAGGCAAGAAATAGTGGTGCAGTTGCAGGTCCTTATGACAGAGTACAATCCATTTGTTAGCATATTCTTGAGCGCGGCACAGATTATGCGTGTCCATCCAACCATGGATATCAGTTTGCGTATACCTTCTTGCAATGTGCAAAATCCTGTGAGGAGGCAATATAATGCTCCAACTGTAAATGAGGTGGCTGTCTTAATGTCTGTCGATGATAAGCCCAAAGATGGTCAGAGGGACATTATTATACACTCTAAGGATGGTGGCGTGAGGTTTATAGATGCATATCACTCAGCGTATGATCCATTGCACTTTGTGCTACTTCTTCCCTATGGTACTGTAACGAACCTAGTGGCTTACCTTGTTGTGCAGATCATCTAAAGGCCTTGTTGGTATATGTCCATGGGTCATGCTAGTGGTAGTATTTATTAAAGTATAAAAATATAGTAGCTAAGGTTATTTAAAAACCTTAATTTATGAAATCCAAATGGGTGAGCACCATAAAAATAGGGGAAATAAAATCGTGGCTGTGTTGAGAGGCCAATCAGGTTAAGTAAGGCCCGATCTTGCCGAATTCGACTTGTAGCATGCTGGATTTACACCTGGCAAGATCTTCTGACAGCAAATAGCTTGCCATGTGCTGGTCATAAAGGTATATAAGAGGACAGAGGGGCTGGCCGAATTGGAGAAGGAAGTGGAGAAAACAAGAGAACCAGAAGCTGGATGCAAAAGAGGCGCAGACCGATTTTGGAGCAGAGGCATATCTTAAAAACTAAGGTGGGGATTTGATGCATATTTGGGGATTGCTTGTGTGCATCTCATGGATTTCAGAAAGAAGATTTCAATTGCTATATTAGCTGGCTATTGTGTTCATCCCTGTAATTACTTGCAGAGGCCGAACCCAATTCTGATGCCTTTGAAACACCCGGCCCTCATGGTATAATCTGATTACGATTATGTGATCCTCTCCGGCATGGGCTGCTACACCCGATTCTTGCTTTGAACTCTGCCTTTTCCAAAATTGTCTGTGGTAGAACTTAGTCTTGTTGAAGAATAGCAAAATCATGATTGGGCCAAGCCCTGGAACCCAGCACCTCCGATTTGTGAAAAGCGTGGCCTATTGCTGCTTTAAGCCGAGCTTTCTGCTTTGTTCCTCCAGATAGAATACAAGATATAGGGGTTTGCCCATCCAATCTTATGGGAAAGCCTGTGTTATAGCTTCGGATGCACGCCAGGGCAGGGAATCGAAAACCAGAAGCACCTGTTGTTGGCCGCCGTAGTCTGTTACAGTGTTATTTATTTAGAGGGGGATACCAGGGTCTGGTATTCCCATATATTTATATTAAAGTATTAACTTAAGGTTTTGACCATTTGAATATTGCTTCCTAGTTCTAAGTTATAGAGGCCTTTGCTTGAAATCATGTTATATGGAACCATAGAAACCGAGATAGTGCCAGGGTTGTGGTAGTGTGCTAAGGGAATCTTTTATGAACTCGGCCTAAGAATAGATTTGTTTACGCTTGAACTTGTGAGGATCCAAGAAGTTAAGTTGAATTATATTACCTAATAATGTTGAACGCCACTTCTCCTAGGGGAAGAAGGGCCTGAGGGAATTTATGGAAGCTCCTGGGCATAGTGCAGCCATGGGACCTTATAAGCTTAGTCGAAAGCATGTGTCTAGCAAAGTAAACAAGTTGAGCTAACGAATGGAATAAACCATAATAAGATATGTTGATATATTCTAAACTATTGAACATGGCTTAGGGTTATAGTTAGGTGGTTGCCCTAACTATAATGGCATGCCTTGGGTTAGTATAATGGCTCGTTGTGTAGGTATCTCCATGCCATTGTTGATAACCTATCTATCTGTCTTGACCTGTATGCTGGCCATTGTGGCATGTGTTTATTTGTGCGCCTAGATAGCTAGTATATGCATTGAGGATGAAGACTCTTATGAACCTTTTTAAGATATTACCTGAAAGTTATGGCTGCTTATATGTTAAGGGAGTTCCTGTTCTTGCTTTGAGATGTGCAATGATGTGTTGTCACTTGGATATGAAATATCTTGGTATGAACCTTATTGTGTTGCATTGCTCTATGGTTGTTCTTGGAAGTAAGATGCATGAGGATTCTATGATATCTCGTATTGGATCAAGTTATTGGTGATATTCTATCTTGTAAAGTCATGATGGATGATGTTGCATCTTGCATTGCAAACGGACCATCTTCGGAGGGGTGGAATGGCCGTGAGACTCCGCATCTGTTCTAGATGGCTAGACGGATGGCATGTTGCATTTGCGGCCCACCTTCGGAGGGGTGGGGTGGCCGTGTAGACTCCGCATTCGGCCTGATGGCCTGTTGGATGAGTTTAGCCCTGTACGTACAGATGGAGAGAGTGGTCCCCTTGGGGTCGCAACCCAAGGATTACGCTTGGCATATGTGCATACATACAGAAGATTGATGTGAATGTAAACATGCTTGTAGCCTGAGTTCTAACTAATGCAGGGGCGTAGTGGAGCAGGTAAATTTGTTGTTGTTCTTATCTTTGATGGTTATGGTAGATTACCTGGTGGTTGATGTTGTGGATGCTCCCGAAATGTTCCCTCCCCACTTAGTCCTTGTGGACTAACCCCCTTGCATTGTTTGTGTATGTTTAAGACGGTCCAGTGATGGGGTTGCTATGGAGAAGGTTTTCTTATTCATCTCGATGACCTTGGGGGAGGAGACGTCGGATCGACTAGTGGTGTTAGTGGAAGCTATTGGTGTGGCCAGAATTAGATGAGCTTGGGCTCGTATGTAAATACCCGATTTAAGGAAGTATAAACATTTAACGAGTATATATAAGTCTTATGAATATTTAACTTTGATGTTAACGTGTTGGCGCAACGGCCTAGGCCAAGGGGCTAGGTCCGTTTCAGGTACAGATGGATGGCATCTTAAAATACCTCATGGACGGAGAGGCGCAAAGGAAGTATGATCAATATGAACTTAGAAGCAGCGAGTGATGGTGCATCTACTAGCACCAGACCCACCATAAACCATGATGAGGTTGAGCAATACTTGAATGCATGCTATTTCTCAGCTTCTGAGGCATCATGGAGAATCCTCTCATATGAAATACAACAACAGTTTCCTCATGTCAGTAGATTGGCTGTGCATCTCCCAATGCAACAAGATGTATACTATCGAGAAGGTATGAGCATGGACAGTATAAGAAGCAAGAATAACGGAACAACGTTGACAGCATTTTTCGAGATGAATGCATCTGGAAATAAAGAGGCTACTCAATTGCTCTATCATGATTTTCCTAAAAAGTTTACCTACGATCAACCCAGTCGAAAATGGAAGGTCAGAGAGAATACCCAGAAGTTTCCCACTATTGGACGCATGTATTTTGTTAATCCTTCAGAAGGAGAACGATACTATTTACGACTCCTGTTGACCCGCGTGACAGGTGCAATTAGTTTTGAAGATTTACGCTCTTTTGACGGCGAGCTGTGTGCAACATATAAAGAAGCTTGCATTCGTCGTGGGTTGCTTTGAGATGACACAGAATGGCTTGAGTCTCTTCAAGAAGCAGCAGCATGGGGCATGCCACCACAATTGCGGCACATGTTCGCCATGATCCTTTTAAATTGTGAACCATCGAATCCACTACAACTGTGGGAAGAAGTCAAGTTTTCTATGATCGATGACTTCTTGCATGAGGCACGGAGGGTTGCAGAAGATCAAAGTGTAAATATGTGTGAGCAATTATTTGACATGGCACTTCTATACATTGAAGATCATATGAACTCTGTCGGGCGATCCTTAAGGGAGTTTGATTTCATTCTTCCTGAGTGTGCAATATATCCATATATGATATTTCGGGATGAGGTGTTTCAAGAAGATATGGTAGAGGTGCAAGAAGCTGTGGACCGCTTATATCACGACCAACGTGTTATCTTTCGACTGTGTGATCGATGAGCACGTGATGTTAGAAAAAGGACGGGTGTTTTTCGTTCATGGTGCAGGCGGCTCGGGAAAGAGTTTTCTTTTTAACACCATGTTGTCTTATGTTCGTGCCAAAGGTATCATTGCACTGGCAGTTGCGTCTTCAGGAATTGCATCCACTTTATTGAAGGGTGGGTGCACTGCACATTCAAGGTTCAAGATACTGATAAACATAGATGAAACGTCAACTTGCAATATTCCAAAGCAGTTGGAGTTGGCAAAATTGATAAGAGCGATTCGCATGATTATATGGGATGAGGCCCCAATGATGCATAAATATGTTTATGAAGCACTGGATAGAACACTCCATGACGTGATGTCATGTGACAAATTGTTTGGGGGACTCATTGTTGTTTTGGGAGGAGATTTTTGTCAGCTTCCACCTGTGGTTCCACGAGGAAATCGCCCCCAAATTGTGCATGCTTCCTTTAAATGCTCTTACATATGGGATCATGTCGAGGAACATAAGCTGAACGTAAATATGCGAGTAATGAATAGTGTATGAAGAGACACGGAAGAGCAAAAGGTATTTGCAGAGTATCTCTTACGAGTTGGAGATGGACTTGAGACCACGTTTCCTAATATTGGATCGGATGTGATACGTCTTCCAGAAGAGATTTGTGTAAAGTCGCAAGACTTAAATGACTTGCTAGCCGTGACATTCCCTGAGCCCCTCTAAGTGTGAGTTTGATACTTAAAAATCACAACTTCTAATTTCTCTTTGTTCTCATTGATACCTTCTACTTTCTTTCTTCCTTTTATTTTTATCTTACTTACTTACATCTTCATTCATGTAGATGGTGCGTATTTTGGTCCCGTGGTATGTCTTCGGTCACCATGTCGCCGAATGCCTAAAGGGTGACAGGAGCTACCATATCTCCCGTGTTACTTATGTCATACGCGCTCTTGGATCATGGTACGACACTGGACGAAAATACCGTGCTCATGTACATGGGGTAGCAAGCGTGGAAGTTGAGGAGCTCATTGCAAAGCTCAAAAAAATATTTAGCACTGACGAGTTTGTCAAGTTGGAGCGCTTTATCCAACTAATTGATGACTTCCTGTTTGCTCAAGTTTATCCAAGGGAACGTTGTTTACGCGGATGTGCTGTGAGAGAGGTAGGTGGAGACTAGAGTACATGTATCTATTTATCGGGTAATGTAGTGCTTTGCATTTAAAAAGTTTTTGGGGGCAGGCGGTAAACGCCGGTGTGCCCTTTTTTCCGGTGTTACATTTGGCAAAAAACATGGGTTTTCTGGCCGATGCCTGTTTTTCCGGCTATGTTTCTCCCTTGCCTTCTATTCATGCCAAAATTTCCTAACGCATCAGCTAATTTATCGGGGCAGGTAGATCTCGATTTCATGATGGCCGGCCCGGTTGAATGCAAACGGCCTGCTTAGTTAGGGTTTTTGGTAGAAAAGAAGAGGGTGTCTGCATTCCGCAATCGAGTTGGAGAGGTTTGCATTTGGCAGGGAGCTTGAAGCAAAGTTTTTGCATCCGGCAGGGGGCTTGGAACAAAGTTTTTGCATTCGCCAGGCAAGTTGGAGCAAAGTTTTTGCATTCGACAGGTTCTTGCTTTAGTTTTTCATTTTCTTTATTCTAAACTTTGTCTCTCGATTTTACTAGCTGTAGAAAATCGTGTCTGATTCTTGCTCACTTTCTTCCATTGATTTTTGACTCTGATCTGACTCTGTTCTACCCTTTTTTGCAGAAGCATAACATCAAAGTTTGTGGCAGGGAGCGGGTTTGCATGCAATCGACCTGTAGTAGCAATCGAATATTACTATTGCCCTTTCTTTTTACATCGATTTTTTGCATCCAACCCAGTTCTACACATTTTTGCATCCAAGAAAATGCCGTTTGCATCCAAGAAAATGCCGTTTGCATACAAGTTTGCATCCAAGAAAACGCCAAGTTTGCATACAAGGTTCCAGATTTTCTTGCATCAAAGTTACCCCTCTACATCACTTACGCTTAGTTTTGACATTAAGTCAATTTGGGATGGCTTCTTTTCTGGCAAAGCAATAGTAGAAGAGCTTGCAGATGGTGATGTCCACAAGGAAAGGAGTTTCTATCTGCTTGCCTTTTTCCTGATTATCAGATAATATGATTGTTATTTTTATGCACGTTGCATAACACTGTAGCTTCACATAGTTTCAATCCAATGTAATCCTACGACATCTAGACCAGTAACCTTGAGCTCAATAGTAGTTCACAGATTTTTAAATGTTGCAATGTGTTTTTTTGCATCCAACCCTGTTCTACACTTTTTTACAGAAGGATAACATCAAGTAATTTTTTGACAGGGAGCCGACGAATCAAGGGGCAGAATTTGTGCCTTAGCAAGCAAATTTCTCTGGTATGATTTTTAGATTTTGTTCATACATAGTTTAGCATTCCAACCCAGTCTCTGAAGTAGTGGAGTTCTTCGAAGCTTTTTGTTTCTTCCATTCTTACCTGTTGCCAACATCCCGCCATTGTTTTCCTTCTCCGACTCAGCAGCATGCTGAAGCCAGCCCTGTAGCGAATACCTACACAAAGAAATGAAATGAAACTCCGCAAAAAGATTACCTCAAGAGCTTCTGTACATCTTTCCTGGCTATGAGGTTGGCTTCAGTGGTGCATTTTGGAGGCGAGCTTCGTCATGTCTCTTGGCTCTTACTTAGTTATGGCTCTTGGTAAATTGTTGCCTGTGTCGATCCTTCTCTATTTGGGTCATTTGCATAAGAGATTTACGCCGTTATGGATTGAAAAATAAAAATATCAGTTGAATCTGGTCTTGATTATTTGGGCAAAAAGCATTGCGATATGTTCTTGCAGCTAATCGAGTTGAACATTTTGTGGCTCCAGATTGGGCAATTCATACTGAAGAATGTTTTCTTTCTCTTTGAAGGAAACAAGGTATGTGTATAATTTCCTCAAGATCAAATAGTTGTGTAGCTGTAATAGAGTGGATATGAATAAACCTGGAGATGACTGCTCACACTGAGCCAAGGCTGCCTCACTGGCTTTTGAAAGCTCAACACATATAGATGATTAATAGGGGAAGCTTTTTTGGGGTTGAATAAAAAAGCATTATACCCGAATGAAACTCAACCAATCTGCTCAAACACCAGATAGCCTTCCAAATATTTTTGCTGCCATGAAATCCAATGCTCTATTTACTCCTTCCAGCTTATTGTTTTGAACACTATTAATTGTTTGTGTTGTTGATGTAGGGCGCCAAATTCTATTTCGAGCCAACCCTACCAAGTGAACTCAAGGTGGTTCACATTTAAACAAACATTTTGTTTAATTAAAGAAAAAAAACTTAACATTTCATCCCTATATTGACTCAACTCAAATGCATCATTTTAACAAAGTTTAACAACTTTTAGCAAATGCATCACTTTAACATACTTAAATGCATCATTTTAACAAAGTAGATGACATGCCAAACTTTAACTTAGAAGACAAAGCTAAGCAAAAATGTGGACTTAGAACATAAAGTGAAACAAATGTTAACTTAGACACAAGTAAAATAAATAGATTGAAATATAGTCCAAACTCAATTAACTTAAAATCAAGTAATTAAAAAACATAAGTTTTTCAAAGTTGTTGGCCAAATATAGTGATTCAAGTATAAAGTGTTGGCCAAATTTTTGTATAAATAGTGCATTTATGTTCCTTCACGTAAAACAAGGCACGTGCTTGCCAACATGAAGATGGAATGACTTAAAACATAATTTCCATAATGCAGATGGTGGTGGTGAATGTGCCATGGGATTCCTACCCAAAACATGTTGCGCAATTTTTTATAGATGGACATGACTTCCCACTATTTGATGATGATTTTGAGGCATACTTTCAATACTTAGAAGAGGTGGAGGATTGGAAAAGTGAAATGCAAGATGCTGCAGAAAGTGTTGCATTGGGGAATGATGGGATGCAAGTGAACATTAAGGCTTTGCTTTGGGCTTTGAGAGTTTTTGGAGAGTGGTATGAAGCCATAGGGTTGCTTGGAGTTGAGATACACCCGGAGGTCAAAGTGGAGATAGATATTGAAAATTTTGCTAGACAAATGTATGCTAGCTTTCGTAAACGTGGCGTTGTGAGAGTCCATAAGTTTGTGGAGGTTATGGAAGCTACCTTATTTATGGAATACCTTATGCAACATGGGCCGTCAAGGCCATTAAATATCTATACAAATATGTATACAAAGGGCCGGATATGGTCAATGTGAACTTAGAAGCAGCGAGTGATGGTGCATCTACTAGCACCAGACCCACCATAAACCATGATGAGGTTGAACAATACTTGAATGCACGCTATTTCTCAGCTTCTGAGGCATCATGGAGAATCCTCTCATATGAAATATAGCAACAGTTTCCTCATGTCACTAGATTGGCTGTGCATCTCCCAATGCAACAAGATGTATACTATCGAGAAGGTATGAGCATGGACAGTATAAGAAGCAAGAATAACGGAACAACGTTGACAGCATTTTTCGAGATGAATGCATCTAGAAATAGAGAGGCTACTCAATTGCTCTATCATGATTTTCCTAAAAAGTTTACCTACGATCAACCCAGTCGAAAATGGAAGGTCAGAGAGAATTTCCTACTATTGGACGCATGTACTTTGTTAATCCTTCAGAAGGAGAGCGATACTATTTACGACTCTTGTTGACCCGCGTGACAGGTGCAATTAGTTGTGTGCAACATATAAAGAACCTTGCATTCGTCGTGGGTTGCTTCGAGATGACACAGAATGGCTTGAGTCTCTTCAAGAAGCAGCACCATGGGGCATGCCACCACAATTGCGGCACATGTTCGCCATGATCCTTTTAAATTGTGAACCATCAAAACCACTACAACTGTGGGAAGAAGTCAAGCTTTCTATGATCGATGACTTCTTGCATGAGGCACGGAGGGTTGCAGAAGATCAAAGTGTAAATATGTGTGATCAATTATTTGACATGACACTTCTAGACATTGAAGATCATATGAACTCTATCGGGCGATCCTTAAGGGAGTTTGATTTCATTCTTCCTGAGCGTGCAATAGATCCATATATGATATTTCGGGATGAGGTGTTTCAAGAAGATATGGTAGAGGTGCAAGAAGCTGTGGACCACTTATATCACGACCAACGTGTTATCTTCGACCGTGTGATCGATGAGTACGTGATGTTAGAAAAAGGACGGGTGTTTTTCGTTCATGGTGCAGGCGGCTCGGGAAAGAGTTTTCTTTTTAACACCATGTTGTCTTATGTTCGTGCCAAAGGTATCATTGCCTTTGGCGATTCGTCTTCGGAATTGCATCCACTTTATTGAAGGGTGGGCGCACTGCACATTCAAGGTTCAAGATACCGATAAACATAGATGAAACGTCAACTTGCAATATTCCAAAGCAGTCGGAGTTGGCAAAATTGATAAGAGCGACTCGCATGATTATATGGGATGGGGCCCCAATGATGCATAAATATGTTTATGAAGCACTGAATAGAACACTCCGTGACGTGATGTCATGTCACAAATTGTTTGGGGGACTCATTGTTGTTTTGGGAGGAGATTTTCGTCAGCTTCCACCTGTGGTTCCACGAGGAAATCGCCCCCAAATTGTGCATGCTTCCTTTAAATGCTCTTACATATGGGATCATGTCGAGGAACATAAGCTGAACGTAAATATACGAGTAATGAACAGTGTGGGAAGAGATGCGGAAGAGCAAAAGGCATTTGCAGAGTATCCAGTGTGGGAAGAGATGCGGAAGAGCAAAAGGCATTTGCAGAGTATCTTTTACGAGTTGGAGATGGACTTGAGACCACGTTTCCCAATATTGGATCGGATGTGATACGTCTTCCAGAAGAGATTTGTGTGAAGTCGCAAGACTTAAATGACTTGCTAGCCATGACATTCCCTGATGTTTCAACGAATTATGGAAGTGTGTCCTATTGGTGCAAAGGGGTATACTTACGCCACTGAATGATGATGTAGATGAAGTAAACAAGAGGATGACAGAGTGGCTGCCTGCTGCACCTATTGATTATTAGAGTGCTGATCGAGCTGTTAATGAGAATGACGCAGGGGTCTATCCTATCGAATTTTTGAATGCACAAACTCCGAGTGGGATGCCTCCTCATCAATTAACTTTGAAGGTTGGCATGATTGTCATGTTATTGAGGTCTGTTTCTACACGTAAGGGACTCTACAATGGCACTCGCCTCATTATATGTTCATTGGGAAGACGCGCTATAGATGCCGGGATTGTCACTGGAAAGAATATTGGAAGCAGAGTGTTCATATTTAGAATACCTTTGGTGCCCAATAATGCAGAACTCCCATTTCAGTTTGAGCGCATACAATTTCCATTGTGTCCAGCTTTTGGTATGACAATCAACAAGTCCCAAGGCCAAACAATGAAAATGGTGGGTTTGTATTTGCCAAATCCAGTATTCAGTCACGGACAACTCTACGTGGCACTCTCGAGAGCTCAATGAATCCAACGCATAAAGGTACTCATTCTATCGAAGGATGGAGATGCTTCAAGAGATGTCGACAGATCACGATATACAACAAATATAGTATACAAAGAACTCCTCTAAGTGTGAGTTTAATACTTAGAAATCACAACTTCTAATTTCTCTTTGTTCTCATTGATATCTTCTACTTTCTTTCTTCCTTTTATTTTTATCTTACTTACTTACATCTTCATTCATGTAGATGGTGCGTATTTTGGTCCCGTGGTATGTCTTCGGTCACCATGTCGTCGAATGCCTAAAGGGTGACAGGAGCTACCACATCTCCCGTGTTACTTATGCCATACGCGCTCTTGGATCATGGTACGACTGGGAACGAAAATATCGTGCTCATGTACATGGGGTAGCAAGCGTGGAAGTTGAGGAGCTCATTGCAAAGCTCAAAGAAATATTTAGCACTGACGAGGTTGTCAATTTGGAGCGTTTTATCCAACTAATTGATGACTTCCTGTTTGCTCAAGTTTATCCGAGGGAACGTTGTTTACGCGGATGTGTTGTGAGAGAGGTAGGTGGAGACTAGAGTACATGTATCTATTTATCGGGTAATGTAGTGCTTTGCATTTAAAAAGTCTTTGGGGGCAGGCGGTAAACGCCAGTGTGCCCTTTTTTTCGGTGTTACATTTGGCTAAAAAATGGGTTTTCCGGCCAAAGCCTGTTTTTCCGGCTATGTTTCTCCCTTGCCTTCTATTCATGCCAAAATTTCCTAACGCATCAGCTAATTTATCGGGGCAGGTAGATGTCGATTTCATGATGGCCGGCCCGCTTAGTTAGGGTTTTTGGTAGAAAAGAAGAGGGTGTCTGTATTCAGCAATCGAGTTGGAGAGGTTTGCATTTGGCAGGGAGCTTGAAGCAAAGTTTTTGCATCCGGCAGGGGGCTTGGAACAAAGTTTTTGCATTCGGCAGGCAAGTTGGAGTAAAGTTTTTGCATTCGACAGGTTCTTGCTTTAGTTTTTCATTTTCTTTATTCTAAACTTTGTCTCTCAATTTTACTAGCTGTAGCAAATCTTGTCTGATTCTTGCTCACTTTCTTCCATTGATTTTTGACTCTGATTTGACTCTGTTCTACCCTTTTTTGCAGAAAGATAACATCAAAGTTTGTGGCAGGGAGCGAGTTTGCATGCAATCGACCTGTAGTAGCAATCGAGTATTACTATTGCCCTATCTTTTTACATCGATTTTTTGCATCCAACCCTGTTCTACACATTTTTGCAGAAGGATAACATCAAAGTTTGCATCCAAGAAAACACCGTTTGCATACAAGTTTGCATCCAAGAAAACGCCAAGTTTGCATACAAGGTTCCAGATTTTCTTGCATCAAAGTTAGCCCTCTACATCATTTACGCTTAGTTTTGACATTAAGTCAATTTGGGATGGCTTCTTTTCTGGCAAAGCAATAGTAGAAGAGCTTGCAGATGGTGATGTCCACAAGGAAAGGAGTTTCTATCTGCTTGCCTTTTTCCTGATTATCAGATAATATGATTGTTATTTTTATGCACGTTGCATAACACTGTAGTTTCACATAGTTTCAATCCAATGTAATCCTACGACATCTAGACCAGTAACCTTGAGCTCAATAGTAGTTCACAGATTTTTAAATGTTGCAATGTGTTTTTTTGCATCCAACCCTCGTTCTACACTTTTTTGAAAGGATAACATCAAGTAATTTTTTTGACGTGGGCCGCCGACGAATCAAGGGGCGTAATTTGTGCCTTAGCAAGCAAATTTCTCTGGTATGATTTTTAGATTTTGTTCATACATAGTTTAGCATTCCAACCCGGTTTTTGAAGTAGTGGAGTTCTTGAAGCTTTTTGTTTCTTCCATTCTTACATTTGCCAACATCCCGCCATTGTTTTCCTTCTCCGGCTTCGAGAACATCTTTGAAGCCAGCCCCATGCGAATACCTACACAAAGAAATGAAATGAAACTCCGCAAAAAAAGATTACCTCAAGAGCTTCAGTACATCTTTCCCGGCTATGAGGTTGGCTTCATGGGTGCATTTTGGAGGCGAAGCCGTCATGTCTCTTGGCTCTTAGTTATGGCTCTTGGTAAATTGTTGCCCAGTGGTCGATCCTTCTCTATTTGGGTCATTTGCATAAGAGATTTACGCCGTTATGGATTGAAAAATAAAAATATCGGTTGAATCGGTCTTGATTATTTGGGCAAAAAGCATTGCGATATGTTCTTGCAAACTAATCGAGTTGAACATTTTGTGGCTCCAGTTGGGCAATTCATAATTGAAGAATGTTTTCTTTCTCTTTGAAGGAAACAAGGTATGTGTATAATTTCCTCAAGATCAAATAGTTGTGTAGCCGTAATAGAGTGGATATGAATAAACACGAGATGATCAAGCTCACACCGAGCCAAGGTCTGCCTCACCGGCTTTTGAAAGCTCAACACATATAGATGATTAATAGGGGAAGCTTTTTGGGGTTGAATAAAAAGCATTATACCCGAATGAAACTTCAAACCAATCTGCTCAAACACCGGATAGCCTTCCAAATATTTTTGCTGCCATGAAATCCAATGCTCTATTTACTCCTTCCAAACTTATTGTTTTGAACACTATTAATTGTTTGTGTTGTTGATGTTGGTAGGGCGCCAAATTCTATTTCGAGCCAACCCTACCAAGTGAACTCAAGGTGGTTCACATTTAAACAAACATTTTGTTTAATTAAAGAAAAAAAAAAAATGCCAATGAAACTAACATTTCATCCCTATATTGACTCAACTCAAATGCATCATTTTAACAAAGTTTAACAACTTTTAGCAAATGCATCACTTTAACATACTTAAATGCATCATTTTAACAAAGTAGATGACATGCCAAACTTTAACTTAGAAGACAAAGCTAAGCAAAAATGTGGACTTAGAACATAAAGTGAAACAAATGTTAACTTAGACACAAGTAAAATAAATAGATTGAAATATAGTCCAAACTCAATTAACTTAAAATCAAGTAATTAAAAAACATAAGTTTTTCAAAGTTGTTGGCCAAATATAGTGTATTCAAGTATAAAGTGTTGGCCAAATTTTTGTATAAATAGTGCATTTATGTTCCTTCACGTAAAACAAGGCACGTGCTTGCCAACATGAAGATGGAATGACTTAAAACATAATTTCCATAATGCAGATGGTGGTGGTGAATGTGCCATGGGATTCCTACCCAAAACATGTTGCGCAATTTTTTATAGATGGACATGCCTTCCCACTATTTGATGATGATTTTGAGGCATACTTTCAATACTTAGAAGAGGTGGAGGATTGGAAAAGTGAAATGCAAGATGCTGCAGAAAGTGTTGGGCAAAAGTATGCTGGTGGGTATCAAATAAACGCGATGCAGCACCCAGCACCCAGCACTTTCTAGCACTTTCCATCACCTTTTTTTTTTTTGGTTTTTCATAATCGGCCATGCAATTCGATCATACATGCAAAATTTCAGGGCCTAATTTGGGATATTGAGTGAGCAATTAGAGAAAACCCATTTCTGCAGCAATTTTGGTAAAACAGAACAAAATTTCTTAATTCAGCCCAAATTAAGCTAAATCAGATGGGGCTTTTCAGATTTTCATAATCAGCCATGCACCCATATCCTACGTGCAAAATTTCAGAACCTAATTTGGGATATTGTGTGAGCAATTAGAGAAAAACCATTTCTACAAAGCAGCTTTGGTGCAGTTGAAGAATTTTTAATTCAGCCCAAATTAAGCTAAATCACCGGGGCTTTTCAGATTTTCATAATCGGCCATGCACCCATATCCTATATGCAAAATTTCGAACCTAATTTGGAATATTGAATGAAAAACCATTCTTGCAAATGTGGTTTTTGTAAAACAAAGAGAAATCTCTTAAAGTCAGCCCCAATTTAAGCAAAATTAGATGGGGCTTTTAGGCTCAATATGGTCGAAATGACAATCCTACCTTGGTGGATAAGTTTTATGAAAAGATATGATGGATTGAGCAACTAATTGGAGATTCACATGCCAATTTGGAGTTTGGGTCATTTAACCCACGAAAGACTTCGAATTTAATGAAATCGATGCTAATCTGATGGAAAATTCGAGCAATGTGGAATGATTCTTGCTGAAGAATCCTCTTAACAAATGAAGAATGTAAAAAAGCGAACCCACGAGCACCCACGAGCACCCAAAAAAAAGCAGGAAGCAGGGGTGCTAAAAGCATGCGTCCGGACGCATGCTTTTGATACCCACCAGCATACTTTTATCCTGTTGCATTGGGGAATGATGGGATGCAAGTGAACATTAAGGCTTTGCTTTGGGCTTTGAGAGTTTTTGGAGAGTGGTATGAAGCCATAGGGTTGCTTGGAGTTGAGATACGCCCGGAGGTCAAAGTGGAGATAGATATTGAAAATTTTGCTAGACAAATGTATGCTAGCTTTCGTAAACGTGGCTTTGTGAGAGTCCATAAGTTTGTGGAGGTTATGGAAGCTACCTTATTTATGGAATACCTTATGCAACATGGGTTGGATATGTAGTGCACCTCAATGCCTAACTTTAGGCATTCTTAAAATAAAAGACCACCTTATGGTTGCATTTTGTTTTGCATAGATTCAACTTAATTGCACAAAAATACAACTTAGCCATTCCTGAAGTAATTTAGCATACTTTTCTTACATGATGCTTTGACATGCTTTTTTACCAATTAACCTTATGTCCATGTGCACCATTATTGTATTCTTATGTGCTCTTATGTTTATAGGAGATAATTCGCACTTGCACTTTGAGGGGACAAAAACTTACCACACTTCTATACTTGCGTACTTGACAGTGGCGACAAATGTCAAAGGTGAGTCTTAAGTTCTATCTTAGATTAATTATCTTGCGCTATTCCCAAGATAGAATGTGTGACAAATATTATTCGGTTAGGCTTCTTTGCAACCATCTAAGTTGTATAGATTGCAACACACTAGGATTTGTACATGGGGAAGTCTCACCAAAAAACACCACCTGCTGTGGCCAACAACCCCTCATACATGACACCTATCAATGAAACTAGGTCGGATAAAAAGAGACGACTGGCACATAAACGGGTTGCAAAGTGTAGAGCCTTGAAACTAGAATATAACACGGATGTCAGAGAGAAAGATGGCCATGCATCTGATGTTGTTGCTGTGGAGGGCCAGCCGGTCCAAACATGTTTTGCCTCTACATCAATCACGCCACAAGTTGTACGAGCAGAGCCAGAGCGCCCTATGACTGTGGAAGAGATGCAATCAGTAAGATATCGACACCCAAATGATATGAGTATAGGAAGATCTATTGCAAATGGAGGGGGTTCACACTTCATCACGTCAGAAGTTAATGGTATTAAGATGCAGCTATTTCCCACAATAGATGAACAAATAGGTGATCAGATGATGTTGCCACAAACTACAAACGTGAATGCTCATGGGTTGTGCAAACCATCTCAGGTCGAACTCATTGAAACATCAAATCAAATAACGCCACCTATAATAGCGAGTAACCCCTCCTACATGACACCTGAGAATGAAAGTAATACTCATAGAAACAAGCGTCTGCGACACAAAAGGATGGCAAAGAAAAGGGCCTTGAGGTCAGAGTGCGGTCTTGATAATGGTACCAAATTGACAGATGTTGGACAGATATCTACAGTAGTAGGAGATGCTAGCGTTGACCTCATAACAAACTTAATGTGTAACCCCTCTTATGTGACACCGCAAGGTGAGAGCAATAATCAAAAGAAGAGACGACTCGCTCGCATAAGGAAGGCAAAGCATACGGCTGTGAGGTTGGATTACAACACTCCTATTGGTCCTAGGGAACGTCCTACTGGTCGAAGCGGTTTCAATAAGATAGCATGGACGTGGAACTTACCTCCTCCTCATGATCTTGGTAACATGGATTATAGATGTTTGTATTATGGGGCTATGCAGTGGACGACAGAACTCACAGTTAAAAAGAAGTGCAGGGCATGTGCTAATGGAAATGTGCAGCTGCCACTGATTCTAGAACCACCACAGGCATTGTTTGACCTATATACGAGAACAGATAGTTTGAGTGATCACTTTCGCACGAACATTAGAAAGTACAATAATATTTTTTCGTTTGCCTCAGTGGGTGTGAAAATTGATGAGGCGTTGGCAAATGCTATTGGTGGAGCTTACACTTTTAGGGTCAATGGCCGTATGTGCCATAAGATGGGAATATTATTGCCACCGCAAGGGCATCAAGAGCATGTAAAATTTGCACAGATATACATCATGGATGGCGAGGACATGCAAGTTGAACGCAGGATGCCCATTTTTGATGGATTGAGGCAAGAAATAGTGGTGCAGTTGCAGGCCCTTATGACAGAGTACAATCCATTTGTTAGCATATTCTTGAGCGCGGCACAGATTATGCGTGTCCATCCAACCATGGATATCCGTCTGCGTATACCTTCTTGCAATGTGCAAAATCCTGTGAGGAGGCAATATAATGCTCCAACTGTAAATGAGGTGGCTGTCTTAATGCCTGTCGATGATAAGCCTGAAGATGGTCAGTGGGACATTATTATACACTCTAAGGATGGTGGCGTGAGGTTTATAGATGCATATCACTCAGCGTATGATCCATTGCACTTTGTGCTACTTCTTCCCTATGGTACAGATGGATGGCATCTTAAAATACCTCATGGACGGCGAGGCGCAAAGAAAGTAACTATTATGGAGTACTACAGATATCATCTGTTCATGCGTCATGGGCATGCATCTCCCCTTCACATGGCTGGCCGATTGTTTCAAGAATACATTTGTGATATGTTTGCGAAGATGGAACAAGAAAGACTTCAATTCATAGTGTTGAATCAACACACCATTCGAAAAGACATGTTAGAGGGCATTATAGACTTTGAAGGAGACGATGCAAACGCTATTGGCCGAAAAGTTGTCTTACCATCCTCACATATGGGAGGTCCGAGATACATGACCCAAGGATATCAGGATGCTATGTCTATTGTTCGCGAACATGGCAGGCCGGACCTCTTTATAACCATGACTGCCAATGCAAATTGGGAAGAGACACAACAGGAGAAAGGTCATTTAGCGACGTCTATAGCGACGTCTGGATCACGTCTATGCGACGTCTGACGACGTGACACAGACGTGACACAGACGTCGCTGGAGACACGTCGCATGCGACGCGCGTCGCATGCGACGTTGGCAGACGTGACACAGACGTCGCATGCGATGTATACTGGACGTCGCAGCCACGTGTACTATTTTTTAAAATATACACGTGGAATATCAAAAAAATCCATGTGTACACGTCGCATGCGACGTCTCGCAGACGTCGCAGCCACGTGTGCTATTTTTTAAAATATACACGTGGAATATCAAAAAAATCCACGTGTGCCGTAAAAGCCACGTGTATACGTCGCATGCGACGTTACGCAAAAAATTATGAAAATCCACGTGTAATTAAAAAAAGCCACGTGTAATAAAAAATCCACGTGGCAATAAAAAAAGCCATGTGGATACGTCGCATGCGACGTCCAGGGAAAAAAATAAAATAAAAATAAAAAAAATATTTGGCTTAGATAATTATTACAATATGATGTACAAGGAGCAAAAGGGCATGTCACCTTCTTTTTTAATTGCAAATCGTGAATTGTATTTATATTTTTAAATAATCACAAAAGACTCGTTAAGGGGAGTATCCACCCGTTTAGCCTAGAGCTAATCTCTGTCAGATTCAGTCGAGTAGTCAGATTCAGGGTTGCGATTGGATGGCTCTCCACCATAGTTTGCAGATCCCTCGCCGACCCCGCGCCCCACGTCCTCGTCTAGGGCTTGATTAATCTCCTCCACTGCTTCCTATAAAAACCAAAAGAATATGGCATTAATGTAGTTCATAGAATTATAATAATTTTCTACAACGCACATTGGCATTCCCGTGATGTGGGACAGTTCCCACTTCGTATAACTGTTGATACAGATAAACAGCTCCACGTTCCGTGGCTATTTGTACGTGCTCCTTGCTAGGGGGAAACCCGTATAGCCAGGTCTATGACAATATAACGAGTATTAGCTAATGACATTTAAAGTTCTTATTAAAATTAATGTGAACTAATATAGCTCTTACGAATCTATGGCGAAACCTTTTCCGACCGCTAGAGCCCAAATGAGACGGATGTCATTCACTTGCAGTTGCTTTGTCGGTCCGAGCTCTATGTTTCTGTTCTGGATCCTTTGCACGTTCGAATGCAATCTGATTGCAAGGCACACAACATTATCACAAGAACGAATGGCAAAAAAAAAAAGAAATACCTTGATATCGCCTCCAACTTTTTCGCAAGTCGTCTTCAGTTCCTTGACCACTCTTTGCCTTTGACATAAATCGATAGATCAACGCAATATTAAAATAATAAAAACAAGACTATGACTAGGTCATGTACCTCCTTTTTCGTAGAAGCTCGCCCATCATCGAAGTGAGCTTCTTCCAATTAAACTTCTTTACTTTTTCTATCTCTGGGAAACTCTGTTTCATTTTATTTTTGACGCTCTCTATTTTGCGTTGGTCATAAGCGCCAGGCCACTCCCCTATACCGCGGGGAGGCCATAAACGAGAGATATTATTTGAGACCGCGTCCCTCAGTGTAGTATAAAAGACACTTCCCTCATCATCCCTCATAGGAAGATCGTCCCTGAAGCATAAATGGTGGATATATAAAAGCGTGTTTGTGTCTACCGTCAATATACATATCCTGTCCCGATAGGAAACTTTTGAGCACTTTACAATTTATTCTAAGTGAAGAGAATGAACAAAACAACAAATTTAGATGACAAAGTACTAATATTTAAGGTTGATATCTTAAATAATATGTTCACATAACTTACATCAAAAAATTATTATTATTATGATAGTCGGGTATATTCGGGGCCAAATCACCTGCAGACTTACGTGTCTAAAACAAAGCGAAATGGACGCTCTAAGGGTCGAAGATGGGAAGGGAAAGCACGAAGGAGAGAAGAAGAAATGATTGGGGGGGGGAGGGGAGAGAAGAATAGAATCGAAGGGGAAGAGAAAGAATAGAAGGAGGAAGAAGGGAAGGAAAAGAAATATGAAGAGAAAAATAAGAGAAGGAAAGAAGAGATAAAAAAATAAGAGAAGAAGAAAGAATCGAAGAAGGGAAGAAGAGAAAGGAAGAATAGAATCGAAGAAGGGAAGAAGAGAAAGGAAGAATAGAATCGAAGAGAAGAGAAGAATAGAATCGAATAAGAGAATAAGAATAAGAGAAGAGAAGAATAGAATAGAATAAGAGAAGAGAAGAATAGAATAAGAGAAGAGAAGAATAGAATCGAAGGGGAAGAGAAAGAATAGAAGGAGGAAGAAGGGAAGAAATAAGAGAAGGGAAGAAGGGAAGGAAACGAAATATGAAGAGAAATTAGAGAAGAAATGAGAAGAAATGAAAGAAGAAGAGAAGAAGAGAAGAAGAAGAAGAAGAGAGAAGAAGAGAAGGAAAGAAGAGAAATGAGAGAAGAAATGAGAAGACATGAGAGAAGAAGAGAAGAAGAAAGAAGAGAAGGAAAGAAGAGAAATATGAAGAGAAATGAGAGAAGAAATGAGAGAAGAAGAGAAGAAGAAGAAGAGAGAAGAAGAGAAGGGAAGAAGAAAGGAAGGGGAAAGAATAGAAGAGAAGAAATGAGAAGAAATGAGAGAAGAAGAAAAATGAAGAACACAAAAAACCTAGGTTAGGCATGCACCTTTCAATCCAAAAAACCTATTCAATCTAAAAAATATGATGTACTAACCTTAGAATAGTTGCTTGCAGGTCGATCAGGGTAGTAGCGCCGCAGATCGCCCAAAAAGCTCGAAGAGGAAGCGAAAAGAAAAGGTGCGGGAAAGCCGGCCGCGCGCAGTTTCAAAAAATTATAGAACGTCACATGCGACGCATGCGACGTCCACGCGACGTATTTTGTTATAGCGACGTTATGGACTTTATATTTTTTTTTTTGACGTCTTTTTTAAATGTGATGCTCATTAAAGTTTGTCCCTAGGCTTATTTAGACAGTCCTGAGGCCTTCCCGAAGAGGGGCCCCTGAACGGAGGATCCAACGGTCGGATAGGGGAACCGGGCTCCGGGAGGGTGGTCATTAGCGTCACGGCCCCCTGGGAGCGCCGAGAAAAGGGTCGCCTCGGGAACTTTTTTGGATCCCACCTCCTGGGGTCTGGACTCTCCCCTCTTGTGAGGGATCCCTGCAAGGTCCTGGCCTCGTTTGACTTGGGGGAGGGTGCCACCTTGGTTGCCTCGCAACGGGCTGCCCCGACCGTTCTAATGCTAACCCTTTGACCTAGACCTTCTCCGAAAATTCCAAAAATTGGGCTGTGTGCTGGAGATGAATTAGGAATCCAGTTGGCAAAAAATCAGAATTTATTTTCGTACAATACATTAATTACGAATTTATGAATGTCTTGCCACTGCAAAAGCGCCCCCCGACTTCTAATTGCCACATCGGGAGGAGGACAGGCCCAAACTCCGTTCTGTCAGTTCCTATTGCTCCGCGTTCTCGGCCAGGTCCCAACTGCAACAGACCAAGACTCGGCCCCCAAAACGCAAACCCTTCTAGAACCTAGCAACTCACAGGGTTTACGTTTCGGAGGCCCTCTCCTTGTCAGATTTGGCCGGGACCTTGCGCCGTGACTTGATGTGGAGTGGGGGTGTTGAGCCAGAGCACGGACCCTAAAATCCCCCTAAGCCGCTTGCCCCCATTCCTCTCCCCAAGGCCACCGGGGCCGGGCGGGCGATCTTCCCTCCCCGAATCGCTGATTCGTCTCGCCAATGGACTCGGGGCGTTGACATTGCCACCTCGGGAGCAAGTTCCGCGGGCCGTAAGACCACATGTTTCACCCAACTAAGAAATGAGTTTTTGACATCGGGCCAGATATGTCGCTACGCGACGTATTGTCAACTGTCACCGCCAGTCACCTAATGACTTGGCAAGACCGCGGCAAATACGCATCGACATGTCATCCGCTCGTAATGTCACGCCACGCCGCATGCGACGGTATCGCAGACGCCCACCGGCGTGACACTGCCGTCCCACCCGGCCACCCGGTCCACCCGGCGCGGATGATAGACCAAGTGACGCTGACGTCGCATGCGGCGTGGACGCCGCGAATGTGGCAACTGTCGTCCACTTGGCACCGACATCCACCTGGCGTGACAGACCGCCAGTCACAAGTGTCGACGTCAGCGTTACCGCCGCGATGCGACGTTCCCCGCGACGCGGACGCCGCATTGACGCCGCATGGTCACGCCATTCGCGGCGCCACGCCGCAGAACGTCGCAAGCCCACGTCGCTAAATGACCATTCTCTTGTTGTGAGATTAGGAGGGAATTATTATATGGCCAATCGCCAAGTGATCGGCCAGAGTTAGTGGCTAGAGTATTCCATATGAAGGTAAAGGAGCTGATAGATCTGATAACTAATCGTGGTATATTCGGTAGCATAATTGCAAAAAGTCTATGTCATTGAGTTCGGAAGAGGCTTACCACATGTACATTTGTTGACTATGTTGGATCAGGAAGACAAGCCCTTCACAGCCGAAGAGATTGATCAAATAATTTGTGCTGAAATACCAGACAAAGATCTATATCCTGAATTGTATGAGGTAGTCACCTGTAATATGATGCATGGGCCATGTGGTATTGGATATCTGAATAGTCCTTGCATGCAAGATGGTATCCACATGCATTTTCAGATTAGACGACAGTTGTTGACAGATATCCATTGTACCAAAGAAGGGATGATGGCCGAAAGGTGGGAAAAGGGGATATAGATTTAGATAACAGATGGGTTGTGCCATATAATCCTTGGCTGACATCGTATTTCAAGTGCCATATCAATGTTGAGGTGTGTGCTGCCGTCAAGGCCATTAAATATCTATACAAATATGTATATAAAGGGCCGGATATGATCAATGTGAACTTAGAAGCAGCGAGTGATGGTGCATCTACTAGCACCAGACCCACCGTAAACCATGATGAGGTTGAGCAATACTTGAATGCACGCTATTTCTCAGCTTCTGAGGCATCATGGAAAATCCTCTCATATGAAATATAGCAACAGTTTCCTCATGTCACTAGATTGGCTGTGCATCTCCCAATGCAACAAGATGTATACTATCGAGAAGGTATGAGCATGGACAGTATAAGAAGCAAGAATAACGGAACAACGTTGACAGCATTTTTCGAGATGAATGCATCTAGAAATAGAGAGGCTACTCAATTGCTCTATCACGATTTTCCTAAAAAGTTTACCTACGATCAACCCAGTCGAAAATGGAAGGTCATAGAGAATACCCAGAAGTTTCCCACTATTGGACGCATGTACTTTGTTAATCCTTCAGAAGGAGAGCGATACTATTTACGACTCCTGTTGACCCGCGTGACAGGTGCAATTAGTTTTGAAGATTTACGCTCTTTTGACGGGGAGTTGTGTGCAACATATAAAGAACCTTGCATTCGTCGTGGGTTGCTTCGAGATGACACATAATGGCTTGAGTCTCTTCAAGAAGCAGCACCATGGGGCATGCCACCACAATTGCGGCACATGTTCGCCATGATCCTTTTAAATTGTGAACCATCGAATCCACTACAAATGTGGGAAGAAGTCAAGCTTTCTATGATCGATGACTTCTTGCATGAGGCACGGAGGGTTGCAGAAGATCAAAGTGTAAATATGTGTGATCAATTATTTGACATGGCACTTCTAGACATTGAAGATCATATGAACTCTGTCGGGCGATCCTTAAGGGAGTTTGATTTCATTCTTCCTGAGCGTGCAATAGATCCATATATGATATTTCGGGATGAGGTGTTTCAAGAAGATATGGTAGAGGTGCAAGAAGCTGTGGACCGCTTATATCACGACCAACGTGTTATCTTCGACCATGTGATCGATGAGCACGTGATGTTAGAAAAAGGATGGGTGTTTTTCGTTCATGGTGCAGGCGGCTCGGGAAAGAGTTTTCTTTTTAACACTATGTTGTCTTATGTTCGTGCCAAAGGTATCATTGCACTGGCAGTTGCGTCTTCAGGAATTGCATCCACTTTATTGAAGGGTGGGCGCACTGCACATTCAAGGTTCAAGATACCGATAAACATAGATGAAACGTCAACTTGCAATATTCCAAAGCAGTCGGAGTTGGCAAAATTGATAAGAGCGACTCGCATGATTATATGGGATGAGGCCCCAATGATACATAAATATGTTTATGAAACACTGAATAGAACACTCTGTGACGTGATGTCATGTGACAAATTGTTTGGGGGACTCATTGTTGTTTTGGGAGGAGATTTTCATTAGCTTCCACCTGTGGTTCCACGAGGAAATCGCCCCCAAATTGTGCATGCTTCCTTTAAATGCTCTTATATATGGGATCATGTCGAGGAACATAAGCTGAACGTAAATATACGAGTAATGAACAGTGTGGGAAGAGACGCAGAAGAGCAAAAGGCATTTGCAGAGTATCTTTTACGAGTTGGAGATGGACTTGAGACCACGTTTCCCAATATTGGATTGGATGTGATACGTCTTCCAGAAGAGATTTGTGTGAAGTCGCAAGACTTAAATGACTTGCTAGCCGTGACATTCCCTGATGTTTCAACGAATTATGGAAGTGTGTCCTATTGGGTGCAAAGGGGTATACTTACGCCACTGAATGATGATGTAGATGAAGTAAACAAGAGGATGACAGAGTGGTTGCCTGCTGCATCTATTGATTATTAGAGTGTTGATCGAGCTGTTAATGAGAATGACGCAGGGGTCTATCCTATCGAATTTTTGAATGCACAAACTCCGAGTGGGATGCCTCCTCATCAATTAACTTTGAAGGTTGGCATGATTGTCATGTTATTGAGGTCTGTTTCTACACGTAAGGGACTCTACAATGGCGCTCGCCTCATTATACGTTCATTGGGAAGACGCGCTATAGATGCCGAGATTGTCACTGGAAAGAATATTGGAAGCAGAGTGTTCATATTTAGAATACCTTTGGTGCCCAATAATGCAGAACTCCCATTTCAGTTTGAGCGCATACAATTTCCATTGCGTCCAGCTTTTGGTATGACAATCAACAAGTCCCAAGGCCAAACAATGAAAATGGTGGGTTTGTATTTGCCAAATCGAGTATTCAGTCTCGGACAACTCTACGTGGCACTCTCGAGAGCTCAATGAATCCAACGCATAAAGGTACTCATTCTATCGAAGGATGGAGATGCTTCAAGAGATGTCGACAAATCACGATATACAACAAATATAGTATACAAAGAACTCCTCTAAGTGTGAGTTTAATACTTAAAAATCACAACTTCTAATTTCTCTTTGTTCTCATTGATATCTTCTACTTTCTTTCTTCCTTTTATTTTTATCTTACTTACTTACATCTTCATTCATGTAGATGGTGCGTATTTTGTCCCGTGGTATGTCTTCTGTCACCATGTCGTCGAATGCCTAAAGGGTGACAGAAGCTACCACATCTCCCGTGTTACTTATGTCATACGCGCTCTTGGATCATGGTACGACTGGGAACGAAAATACCGTGCTCATGTACATGGGGTAGCAAATGTGGAAGTTGAGGAGCACATTGCAAAGCTCAAAGAAATATTTAGCACTGATGAGGTTGTCAAGTTGGAGCGTTTTATCCAACTAATTGATGACTTCCTGTTTGCTCAAGTTTATCCGAGGGAACGTTGTTTACGCGGATGTGTTGTGAGAGAGGTAGGTGGAGACTAGAGTACATGTATCTATTTATCGGGTAAGGTAGTGTTTTGACTAACCTGTTTGCTCAAGTTTATCCGAGGGAACGTTGTTTACGCGGATGTGCTGTGAGAGAGGTAGGTGGAGACTAGAGTACATATATCTATTTATCGGCTAATGTAGTGCTTTGACTAACCTGTTCGCTCAAGTTTATCCGAGGGAATGTTGTTTACGCGGATGTGCTATGAGAGAGGTAGGTGGAGACTAGAGTACATATATCTATTTATCGGCTAATGTAGTGCTTTGCAATGTAGTGTGGTGTGTGGTCACATGTCCAGTTGGATGCTGCCTAGTGGCGTGACGTTAAAATATTATCTATCTATCTATCTATCTATTTAAAAAGTTTTTGGGGGCAGGCGGCAAACGCCGGTGTGCCCTTTTTTTCGGTGTTACATTTGGCAAAAAAATGGGTTTTCCGGCCAAAGCCTGTTTTTCCGGCTATGTTTCTGCCTTGCCTTCTATTCATGCCAAAATTTCCTAACGCATCAGCTAATTTATCGGGGCAGGTAGATCTCGATTTCATGATGGCCGGCCCGGTTAAATGCAAACGGCCTGCTTAGTTAGGGTTTTTGGTAGAAAAGAAGAGGGTGTCTGCATTCAGCAATCGAGTTGGAGAGGTTTGCATTTGGCAGGGAGCTTGAAGCAAAGTTTTTGCATCCGGCAAGGGGCTTGGAACAAAGTTTTTTTTCATTGGCAGCAAGTTGGAGTAAAGTTTTTGCATTCGACAGGTTCTTGCTTTAGTTTTTCATTTTCTTTATTCTAAACTTTGTCTCTCAATTTTACTAGCTGTAGAAAATCTTGTCTGACTTGCTCACTTTCTTCCATTGATTTTTGACTCTGATCTGACTCTGTTCTACCATTTTTTGCAGAAGGATAACATCAAAGTTTGTGGCAGGGAGCGGGTTTGCATGCAATCGACATGTAGTAGCAATCGAGTATTACTATTGCCCTTTCTTTTTACATCGATTTTTTGCATCCAACCCTCGTTTCTACACATTTTTTGCGTAAGGATAACATCAAAGTTTGCATCCAAGAAAATGCCGCTTTGCATACAAGTTTGCATCCAAGAAAAAAGCCAAGTTTGCATACAAGGTTCAAATTTTCTTGCATCAAAGTTAGCCCTCTACATCACTTAAACCCCCACTTTTGACATTAAGTCAATTTGGGATGGCTTCTTTTACCATGCAAAGCAATAGTAGAAGAGCTTGCGGATGGTGATGTCCACAAGGAAAGGAGTTTCAATCCGCTTGCCTTTTTCCCGATTATCGATAATATGATTGTTATTTTTATGCACGCTTGCATAACAATCGTTTTGGGGGGGCATAGTTTCAATCCAATGTAATCCCAACGACATCTAGACCAAGAACCTTGAGCTCAATAGTAGTTCAACCCCCCAGCCGACATTTTTAAATGTTGCAATGTGTTTTTGCATCCAACCTCCGTTTCTACACTTTTTGTTTACGTATGATAACATCAAGTAATTTTTTGACGTCTTGGGGCCGAGAGGCATCCCAAGGGGTGGCAGAATTTGTGCCTTAGCAAGCAAATTTCCTCGTATGATTTTTTAGATTTTGTTCATACATAGTTTAGCATTCCAACCCCCCTCGAAGTAGTGGAGTTCTTCCATACCCTTTTGTTTCTTCCATTCTTACCTGTTGGGGCAAGCATGCTCATCCATCCCATCCACCTTATGGAAGCAAGAAGATGCTGGCATAGCGTATCGCCGTAAAGGCGAACCCCTCTCATACAACAAAATGAAATCTGATGCGGTGTCCTAGGTGTTGCGAGGATGAGGATCGCGAAGCTTAGTTTTGTGCAAGTTCACTTGTCATTCCCGCTGCCCCACGTAACCCACCGAGGGCATCCAAATGCTGCTGCATACTGGGGTCGTGTGGGCTAGCAAAGCTACATCATCCGCATATAGTAAGCGCCCACGGAGGTCGATCGGGATAATTGCACCGAGGCCCCCATGGTGCCGTATCCACGTCTCAAGCTATCAATGTACAACCCAAAAGCGTTGGAGACAGCGGGCAGCCCCGCTAACTCCCATAGTGCTAGCTACCGCCGATCTTCATAAAGGCGGCGAGCATAAATCCCATCATAAAGGCGGTGCACCACATTCGCAACTCCCGGAACTTCGCAATTCTTGCAACCTCTCGCCACAAAGATGTCTCTCGGGACGGTATCATATGCGATCTTAAAATCTACAAAGCGACAATACAAGTCCATTGTGCGCATTGCGGCTTGCCTCCATCAACACTCTCAAAGTGAAGATATGGTGGATTAGGTGGGTGAGGGGCGGCCCCGCACGGCCAGTGCCCGCACCCACTCCTCGGCCCACTTAGTGAGTTTCTTCTCCACCACCCACGCCGAGCTTTGCAAAGAGGCGAGCTTACCATAATCATCCCAGAGTCGCCCGGCTCATCCAGATATTACCGGCTTTATGAGCAGGGAACAACCTTACTAACCATCCACTCACGGAGGCCCACCGCCGGGGCTTTGGTTAATGATCACCGTCGGGGCCCTACTATAGATGGGCCACCCCACTTCAACAGCTTCGGCTGCGACCCGCATAAATCCTTTGCCTTGCCATTAGCGGATGCACGAGACCTGTGGACATCCTCCGGCGTGGAGCTGCAAAGACTCTCCTACGATCACGGGACCACGGCATTAGCTCACGGGGGTCATATAACTCCTGGCGGTTGCATCCATTGCTCCACACTTACATTACCGGCCACCCGGCGCTTCTTGTATAACACCTTACGCCAAAAGCTTTTGGCTACGCCATAAGCATGTCAAGCGAGCGCTCTGGGTTTTACGCCATGTATCTCCCTTCTTGGCTTTTAGGAAGATCTTATAGTCTTGCAGGGCTGTGGCCGCAATCTGGGATCTATTACCAGCTTGGGCTGGCTCTTTAGAGCCTTGCAATCGGATCAAACCCGCGGGTTCTGAGAAAATGCGCGGGTCCCTCGCTTGAGGCCCTTCATACAAAGGAAGCCTCAGCGGTTCGCAGCGGCGCCCTCACCCGACCAGCCATGCGATTATGTAGAAGCTATCAAACCCACAGTAACTCCGACCAACACAGATTCATCGCGTCCTGCCCGATAGCGTGGGATATACGGTAACCCTCCATGCCCCGCTGCGGTGTCTCCACTATTGAGTGCTCCCAATTAGCGCGGACATAAAGCGGGTAATGATCGACAAAACCTCCTCATCCCCCTGCTTGTGCCAATGGAGAAGTGTGTAACCATGTCAAGTCTTTGCTTCTGAGGGCGAAAGGTAATCAACACACTAGCTCCCCATCCCTGCCTATCACTCCCGCAAGTAACACCCCCCAGTGTGGCCATCAGCCGCATACCATTACAAATTACCATGTCAAAACTCCGGCAGAGGAAATTTGGACCAAATGCACGCCAAATGGTCTAGCCACCATATCCCAGGGAGTGCCGTGTATCTTTGAATAGCTACTGCTCAAACCAAAGCGGATCGGCATTATCGTCACCTTTGAAGGTCACCGATCGCAAATCATCCAGACGAGCATTTAAATCTCCAAGCAAAAAACACCGCCCTCATTGCCTATAGCGGTCTATGTCATCACATGATCCTTATCACGGCAAGATCGGACATCGTGGTTCCGCATCATGTACACAGTAGAACTTAGAGCCCTGCATGGGGAATGTAGCGGCTAACAAGAAACAATGGGACATGACCAGTTTCAATACCATTACCCACATGTAGCGATTAAATGCATCGGACTTACGAAGTGTGATCTTGCATGCTAAGGCATCCCTAAAGTAGCAAGCCACTCCACTTGCGTACGCGTGCGCCATGGCTCATTGTAAGTGAGAAATGCGATATCCTCGAATGTCCGGCAATCATGCCCTTCATACTCCCATGTCTCCTGTAGGGAAGGCGATGTCCATGTCTGCCGCTGATCCCATTCAAGCCCTTTGCCCATACGCCCGCGGAAGCCCCTACAATTCCGGAAAGAATCACGAAGACACTTTCCCTATCTTGCCTTGCGGTACGTGGACCCATCCCGAGTGCACGAAGGGCCTTCTGGCGGTTGGAATAACGGGCAGCCTGCTCACGGGACCACGATGGATGTGCGTTGCATTGGTGGAAGGCCTCAATCCGCCCCCCCCTCCGCTCGCACGGCACGTTGCCCCGGGGCGCTCGCCGCCTGCGGCGACGCGAAATGTTCGTGAAATCTTTGCCTCATCAAGCGATGCGGCGAGGTACATATACCTTCATCTTGCCATTAACCAAACCAGCAGCCCCTCCCAAATTTGTTTAATCTCTCTTATCTTGACCAACTCTTGGCTTCTTTCCCGCTTGTTGCAAAGTGGCGTGAGATCCGCATCCGTATATGGGCGCATACCTTTCAAGCGTAACGGTCGCGTTGCAACAACAAAGATAACATCAAAGTTTGCATCCAAGAAAATGCCGTTTGCATACAAGTTTGCATCCAAGAAAACGCCAAGTTTGCATACAAGGTTCCGTGATTTTCTTGCATCAAAGTTAGCCCTCTACATCACTTACGCCGTAGTTTTGACATTAAGTCAATTTGGGATGGCTTCTTTTTGGCAAAGCAATAGTAGAAGAGCTTGCGATGGTGATGTCCACAAGGAAAGGAGTTTCTATCCGCTTGCCTTTTTCCCGATTATCGATAATATGATTGTTATTTTTATGCACGTTGCATAACACCGTAGTTTCACATAGTTTCAATCCAATGTAATCCTCGACATCTAGACCAAGTAACCTTGAGCTCAATAGTAGTTCACAGATTTTTAAATGTTGCAATGTGTTTTTTTGCATCCAACCCTGTTCTACACTTTTTCTGAAGGATAACATCAAGTAATTTTTTTTTGACAGGGGCCGACGAATCAAGGGGCGTAATTTGTGCCTTAGCAAGCAAATTTCTCCGGTATGATTTTTAGATTTTGTTCATACATAGTTTAGCATTCCAACCCAGGTCTCCGAAGTAGTGGAGTTCTTGAAGCTTTTTTTTCTTCCATTCTTACCGCCCCAACATCCCGCCATTGTTTTTCCTTCTCCGACTCAAAGACATCTTTGAAGCCAGATACAATAGCGAATACCTACACAAAGAAATGAAATGAAACTCCGCAAAAAAGATTATCTCAAGAGCTTCGTACATCTTTCCCGGCTATGAGGTTGGCTTGATGGTGCATTTTGGAGGCGAAGCTTCGTCATGTCTCTTGGCTCTTACTTAGGTATGGCTCTTGGTAAATTGTTGCTGTGTCGATCCTTCTCTATTTGGGTCATTTGCATAAGAGATTTACGCCGTTATGGATTGAAAAATAAAAATATCGATTGAATCTGGTCTTGATTATTTGGGCAAAAAGCATTGCGATATGTTCTTGCAAAATAATCGAGTTGAACATTTTGTGGCTCCAGATTGGGCAATTCATCTTGAAGAATGTTTTCTTTCTCTTTGAAGGAAACAAGGTATGTGTATAATTTCCTCAAGATCAAACAGTTGTGTAGCCGTAATAGAGTGGATATGAATAAACACGGAGATGATCGCTCACACCGAGCCAAGGTCGCCTCACCGGCTTTTGAAAGCTCAACACATATAGATGATTAATAAGGGAAGCTTTTTGGGGTTGAATAAAAAAGCATTATACCCAATGAAACTCAACCAATCTGCTCAAACACCGGATAGCCTTCCAAATATTTTTTTGCCATGAAATCCAATGCTCTATTTACTCCTTCCAGCTTATTGTTTTGAACACTATTAATTGTTTGTGTTGTTGATGTAGGGCGCCAAATTCTATTTCGAGCCAACCCTACCAAGTGAACTCAAGGTGGTTCACATTTAAACAAGCATTTTGTTTAATTAAAAAAAAAAAACTTAACATTTCATCCCTATATTGACTCAACTCAAATGCATCATTTTAACAAAGTTTAACAACTTTTAGCAAATGCATCACTTTAACATACTTAAATGCATCATTTTAACAAAGTAGACGACATGCCAAACTTTAACTTAGAAGACAAAGCTAAGCAAAAATGTGGACTTAGAACATAAAGTGAAACAAATGTTAACTTAGACACAAGTAAAATAAATAGATTGAAATATAGTCCAAACTCAATTAACTTAAAATCAAGTAATTAAAAAACATAAGTTTTTCAAAGTTGTTGGCCAAATATAGTGTATTCAAGTATAAAGTGTTGGCCAAATTTTTGTATAAATAGTGCATTTATGTTCCTTCACGTAAAACAAGGCACGTGCTTGCCAACATGAAGATGGATTGACTTAAAACATAATTTCCATAATGCAGATGGTGGTGGTGAATGTGCCATGGGATTCCTACCCAAAACATGTTGCGCAATTTTTTAGAGATGGACATGCCTTCCCACTATTTGATGATGATTTTGAGACATACTTTCAATACTTAGAAGAGGTGGAGGATTGGAAAAGTGAAATGCAAGATGCTGCAGAAAGTGTTGCATTGGGGAATGATGGGATGCAAGTGAACATTAAGGCTTTGCTTTGGGCTTTGAGAGTTTTTGGAGAGTGGTATGAAGCCATAGGGTTGCTTGGAGTTGAGATACGCCCGGAGGTCAAAGTGGAGATAGATATTGAAAATTTTGCTAGACAAATGTATGCTAGCTTTCGTAAACGTGGCTTTGTGAGAGTCCATAAGTTTGTGGAGGTTATGGAAGCTACCTTATTTATGGAATACCTTATGCAACATGGGTTGGATATGTAGTGCACCTCAATGCCTAACTTTAGGCATTCTTAAAATAAAAGACCACCTTATGGTTGCATTTTGTTTTGCATAGATTCAACTTAATTGCACAATAATACAACTTAGCCATTCCTGAAGTAATTTAGCATACTTTTCTTACATGATGCTTTGACATGCTTTTTTACCAATTAACCTTATGTCCATGTGCACCATTATTGTATTCTTATGTGCTCTTATGTTTATAGGAGATAATTCGCACTTGCACTTTGAGGGAGGGGACAAAAACTTACCACACTTCTATACTTGCGTACTTGCCAGTGGCGACAAACGTCAAAGGTGAGTCTTAAGTTCTATCTTAGATTAATTATCTTGTGCTATTCTCAAGATAGAATGTGTGACAAATATTATTCGGTTAGGCTTCTTTGCAACCATCTAAGTTGTATAGATTGTAACACACCAGGATTTGTACATGGGGAAGTCTCGCCAAAACACATCACCTGCTGTGGCCAACAACCCCTCATACATGACATCTATCAATGAAACTAGGTCGGATAAAAAGAGACGACTGGCACATAAACGGGTTGCAAAGTGTAGAGCCTTGAAACTAGAATATAACATGGATGTCAGAGAGAAAGATGGCCATGCATCTGATGTTGTTGCTGTGGAGGGCCAGCCGGTCCAACATGTTTTGCCTGTACATCAATCACGCCACAAGTTGTACGAGCAGAGCCAGAATGCCCTATGACTGTGGAAGAGATGCAATCAGTAAGATATCGACACCCACATGATATGAGTATAGGAAGATCTATTGCAAATGGAGGGGGTTCACACTTCATCACGTCAGAAGTTAATGGTATTAAGATGCAGCTATTTCCCACAATAGATGAACAAATAGGTGATCAGATGATGTTGCTACAAACTACAAACGTGAATGCTCATGGGTTGTGCATACCATCTCAGGTCGAACTCATTGAAACATCAAATCAAATAACGCCACCTATAATAGCGAGTAACCCCTCCTACATGTAGTAGGAGATGCTAGCGTTGACCTCATAACAAACTTAATGTGTAAACCCTCTTATATGACACCGCAAGGTGAGAGCAATAGTCAAAAGAGGAGACGACTCGCTCGCATAAGGAAGGCAAAGCATACGGCTGTGAGGTTGGATTACAACACTCCTATTGGTCCTAGAGAACGTCCTACGGGTCGAAGTGGTTTCAATAAGATAGCTTGGACGTGCCTTACCTCCTCCTCATGATCTTGGTAACATGGATTATAGATGTTTGTATTGTGGGGCAGAACTCACAGTTAAAAAGAAGTGCAGGGCATGTGCTAATGGAAATGTGCAGCTGCCATTGATTCCAGAACCACCACAGGCATTGTTTGACCTATATACGAGAACAGATAGTTTGGGTGATCACTTTCGCACGAACATTAGAAAGTACAATAATATTTTTTCGTTTGCCTCAGTGGGTGTGAAAATTGATGAGGCGTTGGCAAATGCTATTGGTGGAGCTTACACTTTAGGGTCAATGGCCGTATGTTCCATAAGATGGGAACATTATTGCCACCGCAAAATTTGCACAGATATACATATGGCGAGGACATGCAAGTTTGAACGCAGGATGTCCATTTTTTATGGATTGAGGCAAGAAATAGTGGTGCAGTTGCAGGCCCTTATGACAGAGTACAATCCATTTGTTAGCATATTCTTGAGCGTGGCACAGATTATGCGTGTCCATCCAACCATGGATATCCGTTTGCGTATACCTTCTTGCAATGTGCAAAATCCTGTGAGGAGGCAATATAATGCTCCAACTGTAAATGAGGTGGCTGTCTTAATGCCTGTCGATGATAAGCCCGAAGATGGTCAGAGGGACATTATTATACACTCTAAGGATGGTGGCGTGAGGTTTATAGATGCATATCACTCAGCGTATGATCCATTGCACTTTGTGCTACTTCTTCCCTATGGTACAGATGGATGGCATCTTAAAATACCTCATGGAAGGAGAGGCGCAAAGGAAGTAACTATTATGGAGTACTACAGATATCATCTGTTTCACGCGTCATGGGCATGCATCCCCCCTTCACATGGCTGGCCGATTGTTTCAAGAATACATTTGTGATATGTTTGCGAAGATGGAACAAGAAAGACTTCAATTTATAGTGTTGAATCAACACAACATTCGAAAAGACATGTTACAGGGAATTATGGACTTTGAAGGAGACGATGCAAACGCTATTGGCCGAAAAGTTGTCTTACCATCCTCACATATGGGAGGTCCGAGATACATGACCCAACGATATCAGGATGCTATGTCTATTGTTCGCGAACATGGCAGGCCGGACCTCTTTATAACCATGCCTGCCAATGCAAATTGGGAAGAGATTAGGAGGGAATTATTATATGGCCAATCGCCAAGTGATCGGCCAGAGTTAGTGGCTAGAGTATTCCATATGAAGGTAAAGGAGCTGATAGATCTGATAACTAATCGTGGTATATTCGGCCGCATAATTGCAAAAGTCTATGTCATTGAGTTTCAGAAGAGAGGCTTGCCACATGTACATTTGTTGACTATGTTGGATCAGGAAGACAAGCCCTTCACAGCCGAAGAGATTGATCAAATAATTTGTGCTGAAATACCAGACAAAGATTTATATCCTGAATTGTATGAGGTAGTCACCCGTAATATGATGCATGGGCCATGGTATTGGATATCTGAATAGTCCTTGCATGCAAGATGGTAAGTGTACAAAACATTATCCACGTGCATTTTCAGATGAGACGACAGTTGTTGACGGATATCCGTTGTACCGAAGAAGGGATGATGGCCGAAAGGTGAAAAAGAGGGATATAGATTTAGATAACAGATGGGTTGTGCCATATAATCCTTGGCTGACATCGTATTTCAAGTGCCATATCAATGTTGAGGTGTGTGCTGCCATCAAGGCCATTAAATATCTATACAAATATGTATACAAAGGGCCGGATATGATCAATGTGAACTTAGAAGCAGCGAGTGATGGTACCAGACCCACCATAAACCATGATGAGGTTGAGCAATACTTGAATGCACGCTATTTCTCAGCTTCTGAGGCATCATGGAGAATCCTCTCATATGAAATACAGCAACAGTTTCCTCATGTCACTAGATTGGCTGTGCATCTCCCAATGTAACAAGATGTATACAATCGAGAAGGTATGAGCATGGACAGTATAAGAAGCAAGAATAACGGAACAACGTTGACAGCATTTTTCGAGATGAATGCATCTGGAAATAGAATAAAAATAAGAATAAGAATAGGTTTTTAGCGTCCACGGAGACCAATTGGCCTATGGGACCCAAACCAAAAAGAGAGCAGCAAGTCTATTACTGACAGGATTAAAAAACCCCCGTCCCGAAGGGTTTTCGAGGGAAAAACCTTAGCAGTAATAAGTATGCTGGCACGCTGTACAATTGTATAGGACAGTTCAATGTCATCCCGTAGGACACAACTGAGTCCGTGCATCCATAACCTCCTGGAGGTATGACCCCAACAAACCCACTGACGCCGTACTCAATAACTGATGCAACGGCTGGCCAGGCACTAGTAATCGAACATATCGCTCTCGGATATGAGCAAATGCTGGGCAGATCTGGAGGGCATGACATTCATCCTCAATGGCACCCTGGTGGCAACACTGGCAAAGCCTTTGCTCCCGTGCTTCCCGAGCCCACCGTCCTGTTTCAATACGGAGGCGATGTGCACCCGTGCGAATGGAAGCTATAAGTCTGCGCTTCTTCATGGGCAGCTGGGTGTACAAGTATTGGTGTGGGCCTCTCGTGAGCCTAGGATTGACTTGCTGCTGATAGTGTGCCAGCTTAACGTGCGTCAGAGCATCTGCATCCCAGAGCTTGCGAAGGAAAGTAGCATCTAGGTACAGCTTAAGTGCCTTGCGATCTTTCTTTGTCCTGACCTGGACGCATCTGTTTGCCTGCATACCCCATCGTGAGAACCACTGAGCTTGCTTGTCTTTCCAGCAGGATTTCAGGCGTTGGGGACCCATCGCCACGGCCAAAGCAAGGTTGGGCAAGCGTGTATCAGCCATAGCGACCACCTTCTGGAAGTAAACGATATGGCGTTCCAATGCAGCCCGTTGAAGGGGTAGAAAGCCTGTCTTCTAGAGTAGGATCTGGTATGGAACTGTGGACTTCACCCCAAGGGCCCGTGCCAAGAAGGCCTTCTGCACCTGCTCGAGGTCATTCCAGGTGCTGAGGGATATCACCGGACCCCACACTTCTGCCCCATACAAAAGGACCGGCTCGACCAAGGCCCGGAACAAGTGTGACTGGTGGCTCCAGGCATACAACTCTGCCTTGTGGCTGTTGTTCTGCATGGCATATAGTGCTTTCCAACCCGCCGTGACCCACAACCTGATGGCAGCATCCCAATGGGTGAACTCGATCCCCAAGTACTTGTAGGTCAGAGCCACCTCTACCTCTTGTCCCTGGTAAGTGAATGAGGGAAGCCTTGGCTGATGGGATGACGCAACTAGCAGCACCCTAGTTTTGCCAAAGTTAACTCGCATGCCAGTGAATCGGCAAAAAGTGTCAAGAGCATCCAGGTGACGTTGCATGTCCTCTGGAGTATAGGCCAGGAGGTTGACATCGTCAGCATATATGAGTTGCCGGATTGTGTGATGCATGAGATGGGCGCTCGCACCTCCATGCTCAGAGAGCCAATCTTCCAGCTGGTCAATGTATAGGCCAAAGAGTGTGGGGGAGAGGGGGCAACCCTGACGCACTCCAATACTACTGATTATCGGCTGTCCTGACGATGTGATACGGCCTGAGCATGCCTCGTACAGCCTATATACTGCATTCTGCAAGTCAAGGGAGGTCCCCAGCTGCCGCAGTCTATCCCATAGCCTATCGCAGGGCACTATGTCAAAAGCTTTTGCAAAATCCACGAAAAGAGGCTACTTAATTGCTCTATCATGATCTACGATCAACCCAGTCGAAAATGGAAGGTCAGAGAGAAAACCCAGAAGTTTTCCACTATTGGACGCATGTACTTTGTTAATCCTTCAGAAGGAGAGCGATACTATTTACGACTCCTGTTGACCCGCGTGACAGGTGCAATTAGTTTTGAAGATTTATGCTCTTTTGACGGGGAGTTGTGTGCAACATATAAAGAAGCTTGCATTCGTCGTGGGTTGCTTCGAGATGACACAGAATGGCTTGAGTCTCTTCAAGAAGCAGCAGCATGGGGCATGCCACCACAATTGCGGCACATGTTCGCCATGATCCCTTTAAATTGTGAACCATCGAATCCACTACAACTATGGGAAGAAGTCAAGCTTTCTATGATCGATGACTTCTTGCATGAGGCATGGAGGGTTGCAGAAGATCAAAGTGTAAATATGTGTGATCAATTATTTGACATGGCACTTCTAGACATTGAAGATCATATGAACTCTGTCGGGCGATCCTTAAAGGAGTTTGATTTCATTCTTCCTGAGCGTGCAATAGATCCATATATGATATTTCGGGATGAGGTGTTTCAAGAAGATATGGTAGAGGTGCAAGAAGCTGTGGACCGCTTATATCACGACCAACGTGTTATCTTCGACCGTGTGATCGATGAGCACGTGATGTTAGAAAAAAGACGGGTGTTTTTCGTTCATGGTGCAGGCGGCTCGGGAAAGAGTTTTCTTTTTAACACCATATTGTCTTATGTTCGTGCCAAAGGTATCATTGCACTGGCAGTTGCATCTTCAGGAATTGCATCCACTTTATTGAAGGGTGGGCGCACTGCACATTCAAGGTTCAAGATACCGATAAACATTCCCTGATGTTTCAACGAATTATGGAAGTGTGTCCTATTGGGTGCAAAGGGGTATACTTACGCCACTGAATGATGATGTAGATGAAGTAAACAAGAGGATGACAGAGTGGTTGCCTGCTGCACCTATTGATTATTACAGTGTTGATCGAGCTGTTAATGAGAATGATGCAAGGGTCTATTCGTATCGAATTTTTGGATGCACAAACTCCGAGTGGGATGCCTCCTCATCAATTAAATTTGAAGGTTGGCATGATTGTCATGTTATTGAGGTCTGTTTCTACACGTAAGGGACTCTACATTGGCACTCGCCTCATTATACGTTCATTGGGAAGATGCGCTATAGATGCCGAGATTGTCACTGGAAAGAATATTGGAAGCAGAGTGTTCATATTTAGAATACCTTTGGTGCCCAATAATACAGAACTCTCATTTCAGTTTGAGCGCATACGATTTTCATTGCATCCAGCTTTTGGTATGACAATCAACAAGTTCCAAGGCCAAACAATGAAAATGGTGGGTTTCTATTTGCCAAATCCAGTATTCAGTCACAGACAACTCTACGTGGCACTCTCGAGAGCTCAAGAAATCCAAGGCATAAAGGTGCTCATTCTATCGAAGGATGGAGATGCTTCAAGAGATGTCGACAGATCACGATATACAACAAATATAGTATACAAAGAACTCCTCTAAGTATGAGTTTAATACTTAAAAATCACAACTTCTAATTTCTCTTTGTTCTCATTGATATCTTCTACTTTTATCTTACTTACATCTTCATTCATGTAGATGGTGCGTATTTTGGTCCCGTGGTATGTCTTCGGTCACCATGTCGCCGAATGCCTAAAGGGTGACAGGAGCTACCACATCTCCCGTGTTACTTATGTCATGCGCGCTCTTGGATCATGGTACGACTGGGAACGAAAATACCGTGCTCATGTACATGGGGTAGCAAGCGTGGAAGTTGAGGAGCTCATTGCAAAGCTCAAAGATATTTAGCACTGACGAGTTGGAGCGCTTTATCCAACTAATTGATGACTTCCTGTTTGCTCAAGTTTATCCGAGGGAACGTTGTTTACGCGGATGTGCTGTGAGAGAGGTAGGTGGAGACTAGAGTACATGTATCTATTTATCGGGTAATGTAGTGCTTTGACTAACCTTCAATTGTTTATCTTTTTTTTATCATATGAGAAACGACACCGTGCACTGGCGAATTGGTGTTTTGGTAGCAAGAGAACTCACTTGCATTGGAATATGTAATGGAACACTTTTTAGGGTCTACAAATCATTTCTTCCCGATGCGGTATCTGATTCCGTTATACGAGCCTACCTTCGGAATGAGTTGTCTCATGTGCTTGATAGTCATGAGACATCATGGGCAGTTGGAATCAATGACTCGCCTGTACATTTCACTTTTACCCCGGCTAAGATGTTATCTGTCGGAGAAGTGAATATATCACGGGAGCATCCAACGAAGTACAACATTAGGCCCTTGGTGATGTGCGCCATGTGGAGATGTATATTTAGAGTTCCATCGTGAACTAAAACATCAATGAGCCAAGACAAGATTTTGTGTTTTATATATTTTTGTACTTATTTCTTATTGATGTACTTAACTACTTCTAAGAGTGACATTTCCCACATCAATTTTGGATTTGTCTTTCTAGATTTTTTTGTCTTCAATGGTAGATTAAACTATCTCCTACATTCCTTATAAAGCATTGTTTTCTCTATTGAAATCCATGAACGCAAAGATTATACTATTTCAATAACAAAATTTTTTACAAAAGCAAATAACGTCAAAACTTCACATATAGACGTTTGAGGCACATATTTACTAGGGTGTTAAAGGCCAAGAAAAAGCACATGCCTAGGACATTAGCCCGGCAATGCCGGGCACATGTTTACTAGTAACATCTTATTATCAATTTGATCTACTTCCATGTTCTTTGAGTTGCGCGTAACATGCAGCAATCCGTTTTGCTTGCAAGCATCGGGCAGTGCAATAAAGCGCCATTTAAAGAATTGACAATTACAAGGATCGAAATTATAGGTGACATTGCTTGCAAGCATCGGGCAATGCAATAAAGCGCCATTTAAAGAATTGACAATTACAAGGATCGAAATTATAGGAAGGAGTAATTTTAGGGACCTTAAAATTTCTTGTGGAAATTTTGAGCTGACTGGCGGGCCACGAAGCCGCGAGTCAGCCGCTGAGTATGCCAGCAGTCACTCAAAAATTTCCACAAGAAATTTTACAGGTCCCTAAAATTCTCCGACGAAATTTCAATCAGCTTGAAATTTAGTCCGTTCTTGAGGCTGGAGCTTGATTTTTGCTTTAGAAAGTTCGTTTGATGTTGGATTTTGATGAAGCCTGGATGTAATAGAGCAGCAGACTGGAGCTTGGGCGCCATCAAGAAGTCTATGGCTGCCGGAAGAAGCAGTTCTGTCTGTTTTGAACTCTAGAACTCTGCTGCAGCCATAACGAAGGAAAAAAAATGAAGAATAAGCAAGAGTTACCTTGATTCAATTCGATTCTGTCTAATATGGCCACCGATTCATGCAACGAAGGAAAAAAAATCAGAAAAGCAAGCCTCCATTCAAACGGTTTCTGTAGTTTGTGGCTTGCCGGAGTTTGGATGCAGTATTTGAAGCATGCATTTTCATGGCAAACAGAAACAGATTGAGGAGCGCTGAAACAGAAATAGAAACAGGGTTAGGAGCATGAAACAGAAACAGAGGGGCAGGGAAGCGGCGCCGCCCAGAAACGCCGCCACGATGGGAAAAGAATATTTCGCCGTTTAAAAGAAAGCTAAAAGAGGGCGAAATTTCAAGGTGGTTGAAATTTCGGTGTCGCTGTTGCTTCAACCCAAAACTTGCTCTATTTGGTACAGAATTTAGCCAAATTAAGTCCAAATTAAGTCCGTCCATAAATTTTTATACATTAGCCCAAACCCTTTGGATATGTTGTAGAACTCGCATTCATGCATAGATAAGTACATCAGTTTTCACTCATACGTGCTCTAAATTGGCAGACCCAAGTAGCCACATGCTGAAGTAGACCACCAAATTTGAGCTCACACAACGTGATTTCGAACAAAAACTTCATCTCAACGGAACAGCCTTCTTGTGAAGGCGTCCCGGATGCTAGGCATTTTGACAGATTTCAAAATACACATAAAAGCACAGGGGCACTTTTTAAACTATCCCTTTAATAGACCCAAGAAAGTAATAGTAGCAGGGTGAATCTACCGCATGAAGAACAAGGCCAACCACCCATCTTCTGGAAGCTGGAGATCATTTAATAGATTCAAGAGCATCCATTATCTATGTTCAGCTAAGACCAAACAAGCCTTACAAGTGGCAACATATCTTTTTATATGGCTGTACATAAAATAATGAGGCAATTTTTCCATTCTTTGGAGAAGCATAACGACTATTTTCTTTTTTTTTGTTTGAAGGCATGGTTGGTGGGACTTGCACCCGCCCACGTCTCCCACCCAATGGTAGCATAATGTCTATTACAAAAGAATTTGTGCACTATATTTATGCTCTTCGCTCTCCTTCAGAACATTTCATGACCGTTTCTTTAATCCTTCCACTGTAACAACTCACTTTATCAATTGTGCTTTGCGCAAGTCATCGACAATGCTTCTTGGCTCGTCTTTCTTTTCAGAGTAAAGGACCTGTTTCCAGAAGGTAATCAGCAAGCGAAATTCCTTAGGGAATTGCTATTTCGAACATCTTTTTGATACAGACAAGTGGAGATATTACCTTATCAATAAGTCCATATTCCACAGCTTCCTTGGGACTGAAGTACTTTGGGCGCCGAAAATCTTCCTCTATCTTCTCTGGAGGCTGCCCAGTATTCTTTGCCAAAAGCTCAACCTGTATGACAGACAGAATAGAGGACATAATGAGATCATATGCATAACAACATGTTACATTGCTTAAAACATGATTATGAAACACGAGATTCGAAAAAAGGGATGATAAAACAAATTGTTCCTATTTCTTGTGTTATTGATTCATCCCATAACTTTAGCATTCGTGTGACAACTTTCAGAAAAAGGAAGGTCTTTCCAAACTGAATGGCCGATTATGATGCTTAATTTGGGTGAGCATTCACAAATATACACATACCATCAATTTCTTAACATTTCGCACTTCCCTTCGAGCAATATCAATGTCTGTTGCTTGACCACGAAATTGAGCAATCGGCTGCAAATATTTCAAGAAAAACATGTTAAAAGTACAGATGTGAAATGACTTATATAATGATCTGGACCAATTTAACAACTCCACACTCCAATAATCCCATGAATAAATGAACAGAACCAATGACCAAATGACGGATGTAATTTTTCATGTGAAGTTGGTGGCTTCCAACGAAAAAACTCAGAAAATATGAAGAAAGAAATCCAGCAAATTAGTTAAGAAATAATTACAGCCATCCGTGGCTCTCGAGTAGTTTGAACTGAATGTTTTTGCATGCAGCATGGTTATTTTTGCAAAAAATGAGTAATGACCCTCTTGAAATGCTGAAGCTTAACAACAATCTAGGTTGCTATTCTTCACAATGTCTTAAACCAATTTGCAACCATTTTGGTGTGAAAGAAAATACTTGAATGGCACATTTTGGAAAAACGTAGATACCCATGAATGCGATGCAATGTACCTCTTTAATCATAATTGTAGTAGATGGAAGGGCAGCACGGTTCCCTTTTGCACCAGCAGCCAAGAGCAATGCAGCTTCACCCCATGCATTTCCAACACATAGTGTGAAGATAGGTGGCTTAACATATCTGTACACATACTAAAACAAAATAGTTAACTCCACTTTACAAAAATTGAACTAATAGCAATGGTCATCACCAGGAAATTATATTAATGCACGTGACAATCTTGTCAATTCAATCTCGAATTATGCCAAACAAGCAAGCATATGAGTATGCCTTCTTAACAGATAACATATCTCTAACAGTGATAGCTTTTAAAATTTCATCATCTCTCTACTTTTATCTCATCCTCATTTTTATGAGATCAACCTGTCTCCAATATGGTGTTTATCTGTAGATGTTACATGCTTTCTCCTAAAGAGCTCAAAGAAATATACGTCCTGATGCCCACATAGCAAAAGAAGAAACTACATTAGTCTATTGTTGTTTTCTAGCCCAGAGCTGAGAAGTACCTCATTGTATCATACATGGCAAAGGCTTCCGTTTCATAACCTAGTTTCTCACCATCCTGTTACATGCAAACTTGTCATCACTTCTACAAGAATGATCTGCATGCAGAAACACATGCAAAAAAAAGACAAGTGTACCTTTGTAGTGCCTGTCGAATTTATGTACATGTATATAGGTTTTTCAGGGTCGGCATATTGCAGATACAACAATTCCGCCATGATCAACTCTGTAACAGCAGGGACCAGTGACATACCCAAGAAAACAATTCGATTGTGGAAAAGGTAAGATGGCAAGTCGGGCGGCGGTTGCATACTCGCATCCCCCCTCACATATGGAATTACCTAAAACACGGCATGGCTACATTTAGATATGAAGTGCATTAGACTTCCTCACGCTTACTCCTTCAATCATGTCTAGCAAGGTCATCTTTAAGGCTGATAAATCCAATAGCCTTTTTATAAGCCCATAGCTAACACATAGATAAAAGGATGAAGTACTAAATTCAATAGCTTCTTTATGCTAGATACCTCTAGTTAGAGAAAGCAAAAAGGGTATGTAGAGGACGAAGTACAGCTTCTACAAAGCATCGAGCATTGATACAGAGCGGAAAATATTGACAGGTGATAATAATAGGTTCCTGATTGACTAAGGTCTTTATGACATAAATTTCCAGAGCATCTGGTAGGCATGTATGCTAAACTACAAACAACAATGGATGACTTTGAGGAGCATGAGCAAGAAGATAAGATAGGGACGTGAGCTCAATTCAGGTTACCACATAGCATTTCACTTAAAGTCGTTATAATCAAATTGCTAACGTCTCAGGGTTGCAGAAAGATAAAACTAATAATCCATACACGACAAATAACTCTATTCAAAACCTACCATGGTCACTATGCCACGCCGAGAAGAACCCTCACTTGGTGGCCGTTGTAGGCATTTTTTCGCCGATTCCAATGCTTCACCTGCCAAGGAACTCTGTTTGGTACCTCCAACATATGACCGGATAAGCTCACACCCAAGATTAACTCTGCGTCTCCCATGATGCAGCCCATTGCTCAATTTTCTGGGCAGAACGGTGGGAATCCACATCGCCCTTCTTGTAGTGGATGCATTTACCTGCAAGGAACGGGGAGTTGCAACTTCTGAGCCCCTCCATGGAAGCTGGACGTCGGCCAACGCCATGGCTAATATGGTGGTCGTACTCTTCAGCCCAGCCACATTCCACCGTGGTGATCACGGGGCCGTGATTACAACCTATAAAAAATAGGGAAAAACTCTGAAATACCCTTATGTTTTGCTAAAATTGACAAAATGCCCTAGTTTTTAGGGTATTTTTATGGAAATGACCATAACTTTTTTGAGTTAATCCAAATGAGAATGTGTCTTTCAGATACATTGTAGAAGAGGATGAAATCTTTCTATGAAAGTTAAGATCTCTTGAATCGGATTCCAAAATCTTGAATCGGTTCTAATAAAAAGCAAGGTATATAAAGAAATTTAAGGGAAATACCCTAGCCTAATGGTTGATTCTCAAGGTTGGGGCAATCTGTGAAATAGTTTCAAGGTTACAAATTGGAGCTTTCGGGATCCCGTTTGAAGAATCTAAATGCTCGGGTTTAGATTTAAGTCAATTTGGTGGAACATTACATTTGGTATCAGAGCAAAGCTCGAGTTCGAGTCTCCATGGGGACAAAGTATGACTTGGGATACCTTTGGACGGTATAGTCTGGGACCCCATGAGATGGTGTGGTCTATAGTCTTGTGATGCTCGAGGACGAGCATGGTTCTAGTGGGAGAGATTGTAACGGACCCATGGGAGACTGCTCGAGTGGATCTTGGACGCGACACCAAGATCCACTTGAGCGATCTCCCATGGGTCCGTCAAGGTTCTAATGGGAGAGATTAACGGACCCATGGGAGATCGCTCAAGTGGATCTTGGTGTCGCATCCAAGATCCACTCGAGCAGTCTCCCATGGGTCCGTTACAATCTCTTCCACTAGAACCATGCTCGACCTCGAGCATCACAAGACCATAGACAACACCATCTCATGGTGTCCCAGACCATCCCGTCCAACGGTATCCCTAGTCATACTTTGCCCCCATGGAGACTCGAACTCGAGCCCTGCTCTGATACTAAATGTAACATTCCATGGACATGCCCTTAAGCAACTGGGCAAAATCGTCTAGGTGTTTGAGTAGATCTTGGTGTCGCGTTCTTGAGACATCGACATAAATGGGTAGAAGCGACTACTTGGTGTCGCATTCCCGAGACATCGGCATAAATGGGTAGAAGGGACTACTCATAAATGTCTAGACAGTTTTGCCCAGTTGGTTAAGGGCATGTCGGTTAGGAATGTTACGTTTGATATTAGAGTAGGGCTAGAGCTTGAGTCTTCTTGGGAGCATGCATAACTTGGACACTGTTGGACGGTATAGTCTTGTCTTGAATACATTTGGACGATATAGTCTTGTCTTATTCTTGGGTACCATGAGATGGTATGGTCTATGGTCTTGTGATGCTCCAGGATGAGCATAGTTATAGTGGGAGAGATTGCAACGGACCCATGGGAGACCGCTCGAGTGGATCTTAGTGTCGCGTTCCCAAGACATCGGCATAAATAATAGAATCGATTACTCATAAAACGTCTAGATGATTTTAATTGGTTAAGGGCATGTCAGTTAGGAACATTATATTTGGTATTAGAGCAGGGCTCGAGTTCGAGTCTCCATGGGGGCATGTATAACTTGGATATTGTTGGATGGTATAGTCTTGTTTTGTTCTTGGATACCATGAGATGGTGTGATCTATGGTCATGAGAAACAAGGTGCTGCGCACGAGGGGTTGCCCTCCAGTGGCCCGAGAGTGTGTTTTCACGGGTTCTGTTTTGTTCTTTTGTGTTGAGTCTTGTTGGCATTGTGTATACATCCCATGGTCTGTTGTAGGGCCCCCGGGGAGAAAAAGGAATGCTAGGCATGCAAGGCTCGAGTTCTTCTGCTTTAGAGCTCGATCATTTTAGGGGTTCGACTATTTTAGGGTTCTGATGGTTCGATACTTTTGCAGTTCTGCCACAAAGGAGCATAGATTTCCGAGATCAGAAGAGCATAAGTAGGAAAGTTCAAACATCTATTTCCGGTCCTAAAGAACCAAAAACTATAGGCATGCAACGAGGCTTTACATAGGCTCTCCCAAGCTCGGTTCCAGAAGCTTGATATTCCTAAAAAGTTCTGTTTCGGGCTTGGCTGTTGCGGATTTTCATCAAAGGCTAGAAAAGTTCTGGCAATCGTCAAGCATTGGAGGAGCCGAAAAGGATTTTGAATTATTGGTGCACTGGATGTGGCTGCAACATTGCATCATATAAGACTTTACATCTTGTTTTATATTAGGCCAAAGGAATTGTCTTTTGATCAATTCATATGTCTTCCATCCTTCCCCTGCCCAGCTTGTGGGGTATTATGAAATTCATACAGAATCTCAATCTCTTGATACATAGATTCGTCCCTTATAGAACCGCAAGTTATCATTGTGCATCCAAAAAGCACCTTATATCTTTTGGTTGGATCTTGTTCCTTTCTGACCAGTTCTCTATATCTGGCCAGTCCTCCGTAGTGACCCGCTATTGATTGGCCCAATTCATCACATCAAAAGAAAAGCCTGCCTAAACAATCTGTTGTCTGGTTGCGACTGTATCCAGTTGCGACTATATCTGGTTGTTGTCTGGTTGCGACTATGAGAACTGGTCCCAGGGCTTGTCCAAATGCATCATTGTAAACTTCAAAGGGCAAACTTAAATCTGGAATCCTAAGTATTGGTTCACTTGAGAGTAGAACCTTTATTTGTTCAAAGGCTCTCTTTTGCTCTTCCCCCCATAAGAATTTTTGTCCCTTCTTAAGCAAATCCGTAAGGGGTGCAACCACCTTTGACAACTTAGGAATAAATGGCTAGTCCCCAAAGACTCCTCACGTTTGGGACATCTACTAGTTGCGGTCATTCTCTTATGGTCCGTACTTTGTCTGGATCTGGGGCTAAACCCTTATTTGAGACAATGTATCCAAAATATATGATTTGTTTCAGTAAAAACTCACACCTGGACAATTTGGCAAAAAGTGCATTCTTGGAGCAATAACAATAATTTTTCCAAATGTTCTAAGTGCTCCTCCCTACTCCTTGAGTAGATCAATATATCATCCAAAAATATTTGATCGAATTTATCTAAATACTCCTGAAATACCTCATTCATTAATCTCATAAATGTAGTTGGGGCATTTGTTAACTCAAAGGGCATAACAATAAATTTATAGTACCCTTGTTTAGTTCAGAAAACCGTCTTTGGCTCATCCTCTTCCCGAATGCTAATTTGATGATATCCACTTCGTAGATCGATTCTAGAGAAGTATTTTGCTCCTACTAATCGGTCCATGATATCATTTTGGGTAACAATCCTTGATCATGGTTTTATTCAAGGCTCTATAATCAATACACATGTGCATGGTCCCATCCGTTTCTTTACAAGGATTGCGTTGCCGGCACCCCAATGGTGGCTTACTGGCCTAAAAAGATTCTTTTGGAGTAGGTCTTGAATTTGTTTCTTGACCTCTTCTTGCTCCAAGGGATTAAATCTGTATGGTGCCCTGGCTACTGGCTTAGTTATTCTATCTCATGGGAGATTTCTCGTAACGGCACTCCCTTTGGAAGTTCATCTAGAAACACATCCCACAAGTTTATTGTCCTTATCAATCGCATTTATCTGCATGGAGAAGTCAAAGACATAGACAAGATATTTTTCATTAACATTAGAAAGAAAACAATGCTTGGCATGCATAGCCATTATTAACTTAGGAGAAACTACATAAGGAGTCACTTGAAGTGATCTCCTTTTCTCCTTTTGAAATAACTAACAAATGTTTTTTCCAATCAATATGAGGGTTCACCATTTAAAGCGGTTTGACCAATATCACATCGAATCTTGTGAGTTTTGCTAAATCAAAACTCATCATTTTCGCCAAATGAATTCCAACCATTCCATGACTCCAATGTTGAATCTGCTTACTAGCTTCAATCTCAATTTCATATGGTGCTACTTGGACCATTTCCAACTCTAATTCTTGTGCTAAGTCTGTTGAAATGAAATTGTCAGTACTTTTGAGTCAACCAGTACAATAACATTTCTATCATTTATTTTTCCAAATCAACGGATAATTTGTCCAACAAAGTTACCTTCAATACTTACCGCATTAGGTTCTCCCCAAGCTATAGCAGAGAGTTTCTTGGTGCCCCTTTCCGCTTCCTTATTGGTAGAGGTCAATGCCTTCTTTTCTTTGTGGGGCTTTGGACAATCTCTTGCCATGTGTCCTTTAGAGCCACAATTGTAGCAAGCGAATGGCTTAAATGGCTTCTTCCCTGAGGTGTGGGATAAGTTACTCCATCCCAAGGTAGCAAATTTCTGGCAACAATAATTCATAGGTGTAGTTAGCAGGTTGGTTCATACATTGATCATCAAATTTTAGAACTTCTTTACTATGCAAAAATGTTGAAACTATTGAGCATTACTACTTCTTTTTTGGCCACAGTCTTGGTTGTTAACTCTTTTTAGAGTTTCTCCAACGAGCCAACAAATTTTGCTCGCTATTTACCCTGGTGCATGGCCCAAATTGCACAAGCGAGCTTTCATTTGGTTGGCTTTTGTAGTCAACCAAGAGAATGAGGAAATTGCATGCCGTTGAAGGCATGGATAGATGAGCTTGTATTTCAATTCAATTGAAGCAAGAAAAATTGTTATGCTTATCATTGTTCTTCACTTGATCAAGAGAAGAAAATATTGGTTTGGAAAGTTTAAATTGGATCAGTTTGTTCACTGAGGTTATAGTCAAGTCTATGCATTGTATTTTGCGATCCTTATTCTAATATAGGCTGCAAGTTCTTCATGGACGCCAAAAATCATAGATTTTTTCTTGCCCAAGAGATGCATCTAAAACCTTGAATGAAAGCTTAAAGTTACGAACTACTAGACCTGCAATGGAATCTTCCCACCAAATGGATCTATCTATAAAAAATAAGGATCACACATGGATAAGGTTGAACTCACTTTTCTCGGCCACTTCATTCAATAGTTTAAATTGAAACAATCCACTAACTATTGAAAAGTTAAATCATTCTATCATGGTCCACAATTGGATCATGGTTCACTATTGGTGATCCTCTCCTAATTCCATTAGTGACAAACATGTGAAATTTTTTTATAATGAAATCTGGCCCTAAGAATCCACACAAACCAATGACTCAAACCCACACAAACCGATAATCCAGTCAGCCAAATTCTTTTTAAACCATAACCAAATCTTCGAGAACGCAATGTCTAGTAAAGCACAACCAATTTTTGCACAAAAGCCAAAGTGTCATTTACACACAACTATTCTCTTTACTTGAAACAAAGGAATGATCCAGAATTATGACGAAATAACCTATGATGGTTATTTATTAGCTTGTTGGCATGATGAGCTTAAAGGCTTCATTACTAGTTTCTTCTTGAAATTCATAACCAAGTGCAATGGCACATTCCACAAAACGTTCTTTTTCCTCCTTTTGAACTTGAATCCCAATAAGCACATTACCCCCTTCTTCACCCTGCAACATGTTATGTGTTAACCTTCTTGAAAAAAATATTAGCAAAAATTTATGCTTAGTCTCTGGTCTAAATATGTGATAATCGAGGTAATTGTATATTTCTTCACCTAAGCACTTTACCATGGGGCTTGAAACCCCACCTTATTAACAGAAAAGAAAAGTGTTTGAAGTAAATATGTGGTCTCCAAAGACAGCGCCGTATGTAAGGCATGAGGAAAAAGAGCACAATGTCTTACCCTTTCACATGCAATCAAAGGATCCTTGAGGGTTTATTTGTTCGGTGACAAAGGGAAAGGACACTACAACCTACTCTACCATCATCTTTTTGATCATTACTCTCCCAACAGAAAAATGATAATTGCTTTTCGCAGTAGTGGCTACGCTCTTTCAGAAGTGCAGTTGCTCAACATCAGGTTCTAAGATCACAGTATGATCTACCACTAGACAGTAGCATGGTGCTTGGGCTTGGCTTAATGGGTGCTCAAGTTAAGCCTAAATAGCTCCTTTCCAAAAGCATAGAATATTGGATATCATAACATAGTTAGAAAATGTGCATAACAAAAGTTCGACGCACCTGTGACCTGTAATGGAACAGCGATATATTCCAATGTGGTGTGAATGTGTCCAGAAACTTCTTAAGAGCACCAGGCTTTTCTGGAAATATAAATCTGCATAGAATTTCATCCTTAACAAATGCACGGCCTCCCATCTGCAATCAGAGAATTGAATGTGAACAGCAATAGAAATTTTCATATACCAAACTTTAGCTCTATAAGATATTACCAGGTGCCGGAGATGGTCTTTGACTAAATCATTTTCTGTCATATCTAGAACTTGCAACCCAGAAGCAACTATTCGCTTTATCAGATCCTGGACTTCCTCTTCCTTGTGAATGCTAACACTGCAAAGAGCGTTGAAGGTCATCTTAGCTATGTTACAGAAGACATGATAAAGATGTGGTAACAGACATGGAGTTGTACTTCTAAAAGTTAGTTCAACAAAAACATTACCTTACCTACATAAAACAAGGGCATTTTGGTCATCAGAATATCGATATTTCAATTCTGTAATGTTGACATGTCCAATCTGAAAGTATAATGACCCAACTGCTTCGGACCCCAAAATTTGGTTGTGAAAAAGCAAAACGAAAGCTCATAACATAAAATTTACCAGGTCAACCAGCTTTTTAAATGTTCCTGGTTTCTCTGACATAGTTATTGCAAGAACAGCCTCTTTCCTAGCGCCAACATTCGCTAGTTCCGTGACAAGTCGCAAGCGATCAAAATTCATATTGGCCCCACTAGTAATAGCTACAACAGTTTCGCCTTGCAGTCCATAATATTTGCAGTAGGCTTTTGCTCCTGCCAATGCAAGAGCTCCTGCAGGCTCAAGAATACTTCTTTTCTCCTCAAACATGTCCTACCTTGCAATTAACAGGGGAAGTGTGAAGTTAAGCATGACATATCTCACAACATATAACAATTTAAGAAGGAATATGAATACCAAAGTATAAAGTTAACAGCACAAGCTATAGAAGATGTTTCATTTTGTTTCTACTGTTGTATATTGTTTCTACTATTGTGTAATGACGGAAACACACCAAGGCAATGCTGGAAAGTTCCAAATGCTTGCAGTACGCATTGAATGTTCTAGGAATAGTAAACTGAATACCTTTATAGCAGCACAAACTGCATCACGGTTAACAAGAACAACTCCATCAATCAGCTCCCTGCATAGGCGAAATGTCTCTTCACCAACTTGTTTCACAGCTACGCCATCCGCAAAACCACCACAGTGCTCAAGTAACACACGTTCACCATGATACAAAGAGAGCGCCATTGCGTTTGCATCAATGGGCTCTACTCCAATAATTTTAACCTTTGAATTCAATGTCTCAGACCATATATATCAATTCATCAAAGAAATGTTGGGATCATGCGTGGCTACCTCTGGTCGAATACGCTTTATGTAAGCTGCAATGCCTGCAATAAGACCTCCACCGCCAACTGGAACAAAGACAGCATGTAGTGGGCCTCCATGTTGGCGAATAATTTCCATCCCAACTGTCCCTTGTCCCGCAATGATCTCTGGATTGTCGAATGGTGGTATAAAAATTCTACCTTCCTGCTGGCTGCGTTTTTTCGCGTAAGATTGGGCTTCATCATATGAATCACCAACTAATACCACAGTTGCGCCCAGCCTTTCTACAGACATCCACTGCCAAGAATGACAAATAGAGACTATAAGAGTGTAGCTAGTACAGAAAGTACATACAAAATAAGGAGTCCCAAATGAGTCATTGCAAAGTTGAGAGCTCTCTTCAATGTAAGGCCACACATCTAATCGTTTCGCTTTATCCACTGAGATAAAAAATTGCTATTGCATTTGGCACGTCTCTATGCAGAAAATGGTCCTTGTAATAGTGTTAACTATAAATATTCAATCTTTGACATTCTTTTTATTATTCTTATTAGAAAAAAATAGACATGCAGCATTTTCTGCTAAAAGCTTATATTTTCAGATATATTAGAGGTTGGATAAGAGTTACAGAGAATGTGATTTGAAGATGCTATCATACCTTAATTTCAGGGGTAGTGACTGGCATAGCTATGACTGCATCACAGCCAAGCCGACGCGCAGCCAGTGCAACGCCTTGGGCATGGTTACCAGCAGATGAACATATTACCCCCTTGCTCAACTGTGCAGGGGATAGCTTTGCCATCATGTTATATGCTCCTCGCAATTTGAAAGAAAACACCTATGCCAATTCCCAAATTCACTTGTAAGTTCTACAACCCATCTTAAACCTGCTGTGTAATGCAACAACTACCTAACAAGGAATGAGTAAATGGAAATTAGAGAGACCGGTTGGAGATCCTCGCGCTTGAGAAGAATTTGAACACCCAGCTTTGCATTTAATTTTTCTGCAGACTCCAAAGGAGATTCTATAGCAACGTCATATACTTTTGAGGTAAGAATTCCAGTTATATAAGAAAATGCATCTGGTCCTCCACTCACTACATTTTTATCCGCCACTCTTGTCTTCTCTGAGATACCACCGAGATAACCCGCCTCGTATTGCAACGATTCAGGCAAAGCTTTCAACAAAGGAGCTTCCTGTTCCTGTTGCTCAACTGCAGCATGGTCTGTTGCTGTAATATTCTCTACCTGAGCAACAGAAGCCACAACTACAGGGCCATTTTCGCGTTTGGAGGCGGCAAGACATGGGATATGGGAGGAAGGTCTGGCAAGGGGTATAGCAAGTGGACGTATTTCTGCACCACAGTTAGAAGGCAGGGCATAGGAATACCTGGAAACTGGCACCAACGAAGCCGATTTGCAGAGGAGTACAGAGAACTCCATCGATGCTGAGGTCTGATTGAAGAAAGAAGTAAATTCTATATGGTCTTGGCCAAACAAGAGAACTCAACTTCGTACTTGGAGAAGGTTTGCTGTAGATGTTAGTATGACTTTAGTATGGAAAAAGATTGTTTAGACTACTGCTTTTCTATTGGCTTTCTTCTTCCACGACTACTGCCTCCCTTGTGCTATATTCAGTGTTGGGCCCTATCACAAAATTTACTAATGCTTCCTCAAATAGCCTTGTTGAATTAAAGTTGAGGAACAAGAACACAAACCTCCTCTCCTAAAAGTATTACAAAGAATATAAGAGTAGTGGACCAAGATGTAGTGAATGGAGGACCAGATGCATTTTCTTATATAATTGGATTTATTACTTCAACAGTGTATGGTATCGCCTCCTCCTCTAAATGTGACAATAGTCATGTAGATGTGGCTTCTGGAAGAAGATCTAGCAAAGTGTATAATAACATGTAGACGTATTTATTTATACAATCGAGTTAAGGAGATGGGTATGTAGAAAATACCTCAAAACTGGCACCAAATAAAGCGGATTTACAAAAGAGTGTTAAACACTCCATTGCTGGTGAGGTCAAGGCGTAATTCTATGTCGCCTCCGATTAAACGTATATGAATCAACTTTGTATATGGCCTTCAATTTAAATGATGCCATTTTTACATTGATTTGGTGTGATTTTTCTTGCTTCATTGGTGCTTGGATGTCAATTGTTGCTATGCTAAACTTGAAATGTCTTTGTAGTTGTAGCTCCTTCCTATGCCTCATCTACACTAGATGTTGAAATGGCGATGTAATTGTCTCCTAATATTGTAGCATTAGACTATGCTAATGTAAAAAATAGAAACAACCTTTGTTGAGAATCGTGTCTGCATGATTGCAATAGAAAGCAAGTTATTTGTTTGGTATTACAAAAAAGACAAGAATACCTTACCAAAAACTAGTGCATAAACGACCAGATCTTGGACAATCACATGCCATGTGTGCCTATGCATGATATGAAAGAGCTTTATCCCAATAACTAGAGGATGAGGAGAAGGACGAGGACCAATGATATGGATGAAAGTTTCTGCAAAACTCAACAAACATTAGGATAAATATAACAGCGGATCTCGATATAACTGATTATTTGGCACTATACCCGATTATACTCGAGCTCCGGAACATCAAGACACAAGAGTTTTACCTAGTCCACCTGAGAAACTTACGAAATTAAATGGCCTATGTAACACTAATGTTATATCTGAGGGCCTATTTTTGAAGCAATGATGCAACTGGGGCATGTGGAAAGACAGGAACTTAGCTCCCATAGTATCTGTTTTGGAGAAGAGGCCGGGTAGTTCTTGTTCAGTAACTGGCCTTAGTTGTGTCATTAGAGTCTAGGAAATTAGTCCTTCTCTCCTGTAGTATCCTATGGAGAAGAAGTTGAGAGGGGTTCTAAGAGTACTAGGCTCAGAGTATGGACTGCTATTCATGGATTAGAGAAGTGGTAGCAGTTCCATACTCAACTGTATGTATATAAATGTCTTATCATTCGAATATAATACAGACTCTTGTCTTCAAAAAAAAAAAAAAATGTTGATTTGGAGGAAAAGCATACTTGTTTAAAATGGTTGACTTTATAGACATTAAAAAAAAAAAGGAACTAAGAAGAAGAAGAAGACGCAATTTTTAGGCAACATTCGACTGGACATATGATGCATACACCAAGAATCTTCCTAAAAATGCTTAAGGTAAGTATAGGTACAATGATGTAAGTGACTCTACAAAAGGAGAGAGTGTGAAATCTTTCAAGGTATCCTTTAGGGTAAACAAGAATTACATAGATGTTAGATTGGGCCCAAATTATAAATTTTTTTTTTTTTTTTATATGGGTTAAAGATGCTACGCGGTATTACAAGCAGGAAGACCTCACCAACCATTTAGAATATGAGAAGCCTATGCTACAAATGATACATATAATCATATCTCTTAGTATAACATATAGATAATTTCTATGATATTTATATTCAATACATATTTCTTCAATTGATTATCGTTATTTTCAAGCTTCATTTATATATGATCTTATTTCTTGCCATAAGTGATAAATGGCTAGGGTCTTTAATGTATATCAAAACATTTCTTGCATAAGTATTGTACCTAGATACTTATTCATTATGAGGTGCCTCCGGGTATCAAGAGCTATTAGATAGGCATATTCACAAGTTATGCCTCATTTTGGACCATAGAGAGCGATCCCCATTTATACGGTATGTCCCTACAAGTTGGGATACATCGTATAGCAAGATTGACAAAATGTTATAAGGTTTGAATAAAATGTATTTAATGGTGTTCATTTTTACATGTATTTGTACAATGGAAGGGAAAAAAAAAAGGCTCTTGCTGCCCTATGTCACACCTCATATGAATATCCACCCAAACGAAAGGGGATTTTAGGTGGAATTTAATTAAAAGTGTAAGGGGCTTAATGGTTTGTGTTCAAAAAAATATTAATAATAATGGCCCCTTCGGGATCTTGGAACATGTGTCGTAAATATTAGAGAAAAATATCTAGCAAAATATAAAATGGTTGAAGAACCCCCAAGAATCAAACCTAGGCTAATCCAAATGGCCTTTTAAAAAATATGTATACCTATTGATATGTGTTGCCTCCAGTCTAGATCAGGCAGGCAACAATATCTAGCGATGTCTAGCAGGCTGATGGAAATATCTAGCAGGCTGATGGAAAACCATATCAAGCACCTAGGCACAATAATGTGGATGCCCGAGATATTTCGATTAAGTGTGCTTGAAACTACGTATAGAGGCCAGACAAAACAGCGAATCACAATCCGAGGAGTCATGCCTGTAGATTGGAGATCGGAATGCAAGATCTTAGTACGAGAAATTCGGCATGAAGAACGTTGACGTGGTTAGGTTATTGCTGCCTACTGTACAGTGTGCAATCATGAGTTCACGTGACTTTATAATAGAATAGAATAGAATAATTTTTTTAACGTCCACGAAGACAATATTATAACATGTACATCAACAATCAACAATAGAATTCGAACCTGCGAGGGTGAAACCCAACAAATTTCAAGTCTGTCTCCTTAAGCACTCGGACATGTTGACAATAATGATATGTACAAAAAAAACATTGTGATGAAGCTTTTTGACATTATATTACTTGCATAACTGATACTTTCAGAAACAATCATGCACTAGCAAATCGAAAAAAACGACACAGTTGTTGCAGTTCAATTGATCAATACTGCGATATAATTAGTTTAGATTAAACATGTACAGACATGAAGGTGTGTAATTCTGTTTTGGTCTCATATATTGCACGGTATAACTTGAAGTAGGATATCACTCTGTAGGATACAATATAAGAATGCGGCTTAGAACTCTATTCATAGTTAGGCTCTACTACTCAACTATGCCATTGCAATTTATCACCCAGAGTCATTATGCGCTTCACAGGACGATTTTCATTCTTGGTGAAACAATTTAAATATTTCAAGTTATCCACCACCTAACAGTCTGGGGTATCTCAGTGTTTGTTCGACATAGTATGCCTTACAATCACTAGAGAGAACATCGGCAACAGTTTAATTATCAGGAATATCCATATTATATTTGAAGAAAGCATACAGAAAATTTATTTGAAGCAACTAAGTTCTGTACAGTTTTCCCAATGGGCCTGAGATATCAAGCTGCATTGAGAACAGTTAACATAAAAAACAGGTTGTTATCCACAGAGGGCATGCTCAATCATCTCAAGTGACTTTAATGAAGGTAGCAACCTAAGAATCTCCTGGCCACAATTTAATGTCTCTACATGAAATACAATAGCGGAACACTGCATGTTTAAGAATTCATGCATGCATACTTGAGACAAGATTACGTAATCTTTACGATAGATTTGGATAAGAAACTAAATTTCTAGAATTTAAGCATTCCAGCTAAGAAGTCAAGAAAGCCAATTACACATCGGATAGCCTTTGTTTACTGTTTGTGCGACAGTAAGTATGAAAACAGCCAGATGTGGTAATAAATATGGTAACAGTAACTGTAGTTGTAAAAACACAATCAACAGACACGTTTCATTCTCAATATAGCAAATAATATCACAATTGACTCCCGGCATTTCAAAGGAAATATTTGCATAGTCTGGCCATAGTCAGGCAATAAGAAATGAACGCTTCACCGAATCAGGCGCAAAATTCAGGTTAGACGATTATTGATATCTGTAGATACAATTGCGTTATGTGTTCGTTGATTAATGCTTGCGCATATCCACGAATTCATTCCTACAAACAAGCGAACCCTCCCGTTTGTATTAGAGACCACTCCCACAATAGACGCCATACCTTCAATCACAAACTTGAAATTTCATATAGCTGATATGGATCCCGCTAGTAAGTGGAAAAGTTGTAGAAGCAACCGTCTCAGATTCTAATACTCAGTACTGACAAACTTCAGGTATCAATACTAATAAGCATGAAGACGATGACCCAAACAAAGGTATTAATAGATTCCATATGTATTCCTATCTATATATCTCATTATATTCACACGCGTATATTAATCGATAACAGTCGAACAAGGACTTGCATCGTCTAAATTACGACCACCTGTGGCTAGTCAGAGCAAGGTTTCGCTCATAGTAGAATTACCAGACTTCGAAAAATTGCCATTCGAGATAGCCACGACACCTGTTCAACTTGCACGCCTCAGAGCATTCAGTCTAGCCAATGAATCGGGGTATGTTTTCCTTGAGCTACCTGAGATTTTTGAAGATTCTCGAATCCAAAGTAGTGGAATAGCTACAAAACTAGGGTGCACTCTTATCAATCTAATTCTGCTGCCAAAAGTTTAAAGAAATTGCAAAAATGCCTGAAGTTCATGGACGTTAATAGTGCAGTAGACGAAGCATGCAAAAGACGTAAATTTTAGAAAGTTTACATTTGTGTGTTGCATTTCACAGTCTGCGTCTGGGCGTTTAGTCTAGTGGTAATACACTAGGTCTAGCAACTATAGGTCTCGAGTTCGAGACCGCCCAGAATCGCACTCTGAACTGTTGGGTGTCAAAACCCACAGACGCAATGTAAAGTGGTTGGGGGCAGGGCCCAACCAAGCAATGTAGTGTGGTGTGTGGTCACATGTCCAGTTGGATGCTGCCTAGTGGCGTGACGTTAAAATACTATCTATCTATCATAATGTTATAGTATCTTCATATTCTTCTAGTTGTTTTATGTTATAGTTTTCCATAGAATTATACAAACATCTGAATTTTTTCAGTTCCCCATGATGAATTTTTTTTTTTATCTAATCCAACAAATTAGATTAATGCTCATATCAAAAGGCACTTTGAAATACTCTAACAATCACCTAAACAATGACATCAAAAGATTATCCTCTAATGTTTATGTGAGATTTAACTTATTTTTTGTCCATTATTCATGTTCATTAAATTACAAATGCCAGATCCTTATCTATAAATGGACGACGTGAATATATGCGAGAATATCGAAAGAGACGCAATTTACCTCAGTTGTTATAAACTTGAATGAATAACATATGCTAACAGACTACGATTCATTGTTGTTTCATATTTATAGCAGTAATGGAATGAACATTGCATCTGACCGTGAGCTTCCTATATCCAATAAAAAAGAGGGCGCCCTAAGGATTTGTCTAATCCCTTTATCCATTGTTAGCCTACTATTTCAAGATTCACATGTAAAATCACCAACACACTTACGTTTAAATGACAGTATTAAACTCAAAGCACAAGACAATGATCGCGCTTGCGAAAAGAAGACAGATGCATCCAAAAAAAAAAAAAACAGGCCGCCCTAGGTATTTTCAAACATAAATTTACATATGCTCTCGTGATTCATAGATTTTGCATATACTTTACATACTAAATCAACATTTTTACACAGAAAATACACTAGTTTTTTTTTTTTAATGAGCGTGGACCTTTATTACTCAAAAGAATACAAAGAGTACATGGGGGACTCAAAACCCAGTGGAGAAGATATCCACTAGAGCAACACTACCCACCACATACATAACATAAAAAAGCAGAGAACACAGATCACCATGAGCACAACTGTTTGCTATGAGTAGGTGTGAATCTGAAGATATTGCTCCTAAATGACACTTTTGATGTCATCCTCTAAGGAAGAACATTTGTACGCCTTCACAATGCAACTACGGGCATCGCTAAGCACTTGCGTATCTGAAAAGAGCTGTCCCTTGAAGATGAGGAGATTTCGTCTCTTCCAGATGGACCAGATGATCCAAGCAGATGCTAAGTGGAAAGCCCTCTTTGCCAAATTGTCCCAAGAACTAGGATAGACTGACAATAGGACCTGCTGACTATTCAAGTCACAATGGAAAAGACTCAGAAGCCACTGCCAAGCAAGTCGAACATGGTGACACAAGAAAAAGCAGTGCTCAATTGTCTCATCCCTCTGCGTGCAAAGAGGGCAGATTACAGAGACTTCTGGACGAAATCGATGAACAACAGTGTTTATCCGCACGCATCTATGAGTGAACTGCCACCATAAAATGGATAGTTTAGGATGAAGCAATTTATCCCATATCCATCGCCAGACTGCTTTATGATGAGGCTCCCGGGATAACTAAAGGCCACTTTTGTGATGGAGGCAACACCTCAGGATGAAGCAGGACCACATACATCGAGTGCACCAGGTGCTCCTCCTTAACATTGCCATGAACCACCCATAGCTGGGGAGCCACGTCTTGTGGGTGTGGAGGAAGTGTAGCAGCTATTTTTTTCCAAATGCCCCGGTCCCAACGAAGGAGAAGAAACTTCAATTTGAACTCATTCCATGTCAACAATCTTGTCTCATTATACCATGCAGATACCGTGAGCACACCTGCTGCTCGCCACCGACATTGCGTCAATGGATGGAGAGAAGAGACCAGGGGACTATTTGCCTGACCGTCACCCAAAGGGATCCACCAACAACTGGTTGTAGGATCTGTGTGGGTTATTGGATGGAACTAAAACAAAGTGCGCACAGTCTCCCAAGCAGCTAGCAACCCCTTGAGGAAAGAAGATGCATTAGGATATGGAGAAAGTGGATAGAATAATGCCCATGGGAGGAGAGGCTTAATGGATGGAGAGCCAAAGGAAATGCACATCTGTAAAGACTGGTGAATGAGCGCAGACCTGGAGAATTATCAACATTATTGAGAATCCGCCATATGAACTTAGAAATCAGCACCTTGCTGTGGAGAAGAAAGTGAATCATCCCCAGCCCCCCACAAAGTTTAGGCATAATGCACTTCGCCAAACTAACTTTAACATTAGCTTCTTCTTCAGTGCCACCCCAGATGAAGTTCTTGACAGTACGAACAATGAGCTGCATCTTTGTCTGCGGTGCCAGCAAGATGGATGCCATGTAGATATGTGTACCACTCAGAACTGACTTTGCCACAGTTACATGACCACCCATGGATAACTTAGCCGTGGACCACCAGAACAAATGCCTTTCCAACCCCTTAATAATGATATCCCACGCATCTCCAGATGAGAGGTGTATACCAACTGGAATGCCTAGAAGCTTAGTTGCCTTCCCATGAGGAAGAACCTTCCATGGAAATGCAACTACAGAAGACGGCACTGGAGAGTCTAGGGCCCACAGGGCAGTACACTTTTGCCACCCCACAAAGATACCAGAAGCCAAAGAGAAACTGTCCAACAAGGAAATGGCATTCTGCAAATTCTGCTCATCAGCCATTAAGAACAAGAAAGTGTCATCTGCATACGGATTACAAATCTCTTGTGAACCATTATTCATGCATGTAGGATGCCTTCCTGCACTGCAAGAGAGAATACCTGAGAAAGAATCTCTGCCACAATTGTAAAAAGCAGCGATGCCAAAGGACAGCCCTGGCGAATGCCACGTCCCACCTGAAAAAATGTTGATGGTTCTCCTTGAAAAAGAACTGAAGAACGAGCAGAATAATGAAGTTTCATAACATCTGTTGCAAACTGGGCACCAAAACCAAGACGTAAAAGGCACTGCTCCAGGAAACTCCAGTCAATACTGTCATATGCTTTTGCAAAATCCAGCTTCAAGTATACAATGGGGTAACCATGCATTTCTAGCCCAATAGAGACCCTCATATGCTGCTGCCACATTATTCAAGGTACACCGGCGAGGCAAGAAACCTGACTGTGTGGAAGAGATGGACTCGGTAAGCACGCGACAAAGCTTCTGAGCAAAAGCTTTAGCAAAGATCTTGTACACTGAGGACAACAAAGTAATGGGGCACCAATCTAAAATGGAAGAGGGATCCTTACATTTTGGAATAAGGAAGGAAGGAAGGTAGATGCAACCAGAGTTGAGGATTTTGTCCAGGTGCCTCTATCTTTTGAAATCCCTGAAAGCACACTAGTGCCCTATCTAATTGCGATGATATCATCGAAACAATGAAAAAAAAGACGACTTAGGTCACTGCACGAAATCTCTATAACCATTATCGTTTGTTTACTAAATAAGAACCTCTAAACATAAAAGACAATGAAGATTCAATCGATCAAAACCAAGATCGGCTTATCGTTGCCAAGAAGAAAAAAGGACGTCCCAGGCATATGCCTGTTGACAATTCAAAATATAAGTCATTTAATGTTTAATGTTTTTATACAGAAAAAACAATGACCATACAAATGCAGAGACTCAATTTGAAATGAATGTATGCAACAGAAAGCGAGGCCATCCCAGGTATTTACATACTTTTACTTTCATATTTTCGTAAAAGCTATAATATAGCTTAAAAACTTCTATAGGAAAACTGAAAACAACGATCATACAAATGTGGCCACTCAATTTCAAATGAATATATGCAAAAGAAAGCGAGGCCGTCCCAGGTATTTACATACTTTCACTTTCATATTTTTGCAAAATCTATAATACAGTTTAAAATTTCCATAGGACAACCGGCCCACGTATATGCAAAGATGCGCAAGCTTACATCAATGTATCAAATAATCAAAATGAGGCTTCCAGGTATCGCCTTCAACATCCTCAATATTTGCATAAAATAATTGCAATTTCTAGATGTTTTTTAATGACCGATTTATTACTTGATGTTTCCTGTTCACAAACATTAGTATGCCTACATCTATCCATGATGAAGACAATGACACCAATAACAATAATGAGGATAGACATCCAAGGTACTCAACATCGCATTTCTATACATGGAAATTGCTAGTCATTCTATGTGATCAAATATATATTTAACAACGAATTTATTTGCTTTTGATAGACATCGTTATACAAATGCTGCCAATCAAAATCCAATACATGAAGTCAAGCAAAAGAAAGCTCGTCCCAGGTATTTACGCATTTTATTTTCCATATTTTATTGAAAGCAACAATTTTGAATAATAATATTAATGGGGAAATCGACATGCACATATCCAGCATTGCCAAATCTTGCAACACGACAGAAGACCATCAAAATCAGCCTATCAGGTAACACAAGTAAGGTTTTAATAAGATTTATATAACTCCAGGACATAAACTCGTTTGCGCATTGATTAAAATTCATTCCACAGTGGCAATACCCATATAGTCCATCATACCAGTAACCAAACTAACAACATCAACAAGAAACGACGAATAAACTCCAGGTATGTCTACAGTCTCGTTTCATTTCCATTTAATTTATAGCTTTTTTTATGTGCAAATATCATACCTTTTATTGTCTATTTCAATAACTTTGTCCTTATGCTTATTAATAGGACGCAAATAGAATGTCGTCGATTCGCGTAGCGAATCGGCATTCTTGCTCAAGACGAGCATGCATGCATTGCATGCGTCGCATGCATGCATCGCATGCGTTTTGGGCCGTTCATCAGGTTGGGCGTTTGCTACTTATTGCAGAGTTCTTCATCGACGTTTCATCGGCGCTTCCTCTTCTCTCAGCAGTACCTTATTCTCTTTGATTTGTTTCCAGACAGGGGAGGGGCTTCTTCCTGCCTGGTTTGGCCAATTTGGCGTTGCTTTCCTGCTATCCTTTCCGGCCTTTAGCCTTCATTCTGTGACCTTCGTCCTCGATCCTAGTTGGTTAAGGAAGTCCTTTGGTATTCGGGCACTTTGTTGGTTTCATGCGAATTAGCGGTGCAAGAATGTCGTCGATTCGCGTAGCGAATCGGCATTCTTGCTCAAGACGAGCATGCATGCATTACATCGTCGCATGCATGCATCGCATCGCGTTTTGGGCGTTCATCGGGTTGGCGTTTGCTACTTATTGCGAGTTCTTCATCGGCGTTTCATGGCGCTTCCTCTTCTCTCGTGATTACCTTATTCTCTTTGAACCCACCCTCCCCCTTCTTTGTTTATTATATTTTGTACAAATTACGTTTATCATGTTTTTCCACCCGGTGGGTGATGCTTTTTTCCACCCAATCGGGTGATGCTATTCTTTGGTATGTTTTTGTTTGTTGTTGGTGATGTGCGCAGTGCGGGTTGGCGGCGCCATCCGTTTTGACTTCTCCATCGCGGCGGGTTTTGGGGCGATTCTATGCCTTCGTTTGTCTAAGCCCCTTGCGAAGGCTTATCACTAGGGTTTTTCCTCGAAAACCGAAAGGGAGGTTTTTAATCCGGTGATAAGCTTTCGGCGGTACATCGACCACTCATCTATTAGCATTGTATTTGTTTTGGGGTCCAAATGATATAATTGGATTTTCCCTTTATTTTTTAGGTGGGTAGTTAAGCATGTGTGCGGCTATCCATGTCCCTCATTGTAGAAAATCTGCTGAGATGAATGAGAAGCCTATCTATTTGCTTCTCATTCATCTCCGGCATTTTTTTAATGAAAATAGTGGGTAGCGCGCACATCAAACCCCACAAAAAATAAAGGGAAAATCCAATTATATCATTTGGACCCCAACAAAATACAATGCTAATAGAAATTGGCTAGTGTACCGCCAAAAGCTTATCAACGGATTAAAAACCATTTCTTTCGGGTTTTCGAGGAAAAACCCTAGTGATAAGCCTTCGACGGGGCTTGGACAAACGTAAGGCATAAAAACGCCCCAAAACCCACGAATGGAAAAGTCGAAACAACCGCCGCGCTAACCTGCACTCGCACATCACCAACAAAACAACAAGACAAAACAAACCTCCCGAGTGGAGGGGTTGATTACGCCGCGTGCCGCGCCGATAAAAATACAATAACAAAGAAGGGGGAGGGTGGGTTCAAAGAGAATAAGGTACTGCCGAGAGAAGAGGAAGCGCCGATGAGAAGTCAAGCAAAAAACGCGCCTAAAATAGCGAACTCCCAACCGTAATCCGCATGCCGCCGATGCATGCAAAACATGCATGCTCGTCCCATTCTAGAATGGCGATCCGATGTCTCCGGATCGATGGGATTCTAGAATGGGACTGCATGAAACCAACAAACCGCCCGAATACCAAAGGACTTCCTTAACAAACTAGGATCGAGGACGAAGGTCACAAGATGAAGGCTAAAGGCCGAGAAAGGACACATGAAAAAACGCCAAATGGGCCAAACCCGGCGGGATGAAGCCCCTCCCCCACGCCTGAAACAAATCAAAGAGAATAAGGTGCTTCTTTGAGAGAAGAGGAAGCGCCCGATGAGACATTGATCAGAACCGGCCTAAAATAGCGAACTCCCAACCCGAGAAAAGGGCATCGGCTGCATGCATGCATGCAAGACATGCATGCTTTCGCCCCATTCTAGAATGGCTCCGATGTCTCGGATCGATGGGATTCTAGAATGGGGCTCACGATGAACCAACAAACCGCCCCGAATACCAAAGGACTTCCTTAACAAAACCGGGATCGAGGGCCGAAGGTCACAAGATGAAGGCTAAAGAAGAGCCAAGGCTGAGAAAGGACATGTTACGCGGCATGAAAATGCCAAATTGGCGGTACCAAGCCGGGGAGAAGCCCCTCCCCGCCGGATTCAAAGAAAAGAGAATAAGGTATCGGCTGGCGCTTCCTCTTCTCTCCGCCAGCATTTTATTCTCTTTGATTTGTTTCGTGCAAGGGAGGGGCTTTTCCTACCGGTTTTGCCAATTTAAGTGCTTTTCATGCTGTCCGCTCTAGGCCTTTAGCCTTCATCCCGTGGACCTTCGCCCTCGATCCTAGTTTGTTAAGGAAGTCCTTTGGTATTCGGCCGTTTGTTGAGCCTTGATCTTGTAGTCCCATTCTAGAATCCCATCGATCCGGTGACATCGGATCGCCATTCTAGAATGGGACCAGCATGCATGTTTTGCATGCATGCTGGCGCGCATGCCCGCTCGGTTGGGAGTTCGCTATTTAGGGCGCCAAAGCATTCGACTTCTCATCTCTTCCTCTTCTCTCTCGCCAGTACCTTATTCTCTTTGAACCCACTCTCCCCCTTCTTTGTTATTGTATTTTTATCGCATGGCACGCTACAGAATCAGCCCCCTCCACTCTGGGAGGTTTGGTTTGTCTTGTTGTTTTGTTGGTGATGTGCGTGTACAAAAGTTAGCGAAACATCTCGCTTCGACTTTTTCCATTCGTGGGTTTTGGGAGCGATTTTTATGCGTTTGTCCAAGCCCCTTGCCGAAGGCTTATCACTAGGGTTTTTCCTCGAAAACCCGAAAGGGCGGGGTTTTTTAATCCCGGTGATAAGCTTTCGGCAGGTACACTAGCCCAGTCTCTATTAGCATTGTATTTTGTTGGGGTCCAAATGATATAATTGGATTTTCCCTTTATGGGTAGTTCGCATGTGTGCGGCTACCCACTATCCACCATTGTAGAAAATCTGCTGAGATGAATGAGAAGCAAGTCTAAGTTCGGGCACTTTGTTGGTTTCATGCGAGTCGCAGTGCAAGAATCTGCGAATATTAGACTAGATAAGACACCAACCTCACCCATTAATTTTGTTGTGTCCTCATCTAGTGAGCTTCCAATTGACAAGGCTATAGATTCTTCAAATCCTACAACGGCCTCTGAACATTGGCTAAAACAAATCAAAACTATGAATGAAATCCTTAAGCCCCCAAATCACGAATTGCTAAAGTGGAATAAACAATGTGATATATATCACATTGAAATGCTAAACATCGAACGGCCTACTTTCTGCTGTAACAATGGCCATAGATTACTTCCACCCCTTCAAACGCTTCGTGATAAACTACAAGAGTTATATAGCATGCCCGAGTTTGCTAAAGTCTCACGTATTATCAACAATCTTTTTTGCTTCACCCCACTCAGTGTCAAGGGAGACTTCATAAATCTGAAAATGCCATCATCAGTAGCCATCATGGGATGAACGTACCATCATCTCTTATCTACAAATGAGTGCACCAGTAGTTTACATTGGTATATATATGACGATACCAGACGGTATGATATCGCTGCTGAAAGACAAATTCCAGCCACTTGGATCATGGAAGTATGTATAACATTAGAATCTACGAACCCATACGTTCAAAAACTAAAAACAATTAAACAGCTGCACCCTTCGCCTGCCACATTAACATTCGCTGATCCTCCAACATGAAACGAAATTGCTGCTATCATGCATGCAAATGACACTACCACAATAACACCAAGAACTATACTATTTTGGATGCAGACTAATCATGATCCAATTTTTATAAATATCCTTGACGCTGAATATGAACCTCTGCAATATCCCCTTCTTTATCCATATGGTACGCCAGGATGGCATCCAAAAAATGAATACAAAATGTCACAGATTGATTGGTATCGAACAAGATTATTACACGAACTGCGTTTCTTGCAACTTGGCCGTCTATGTGGCGAATATCTAGTCGATATATATTCAAGAGTTGAAGAAAAACGTCTCAATTATATCGCAACAGAAGGATTTCGACGAAACACTACACAACATGAAGACTTCATCGACGACGAAGACGAGGATGTTCGTCGTGGGATATTACCAGCTTCATTTCTAGGATGTAAACGGTGGTGCACTGTGCAAATAGCTGATGCACTTGCACTTGCAAGAACAAAAGGAAGACCAACTCTATTTATAACGATGGCGACAAATCCCAATTGGCCAAAAATTAGATGCAAAATACAATCCGGTCAAAATCCATCAGACATTCCCATGATTGTTGTTCCTGTATGTCATGAACGAGTGCAATACACAAAAGACATCATTCGAAAATATCTAGGTCTCATATCTTACATGATGCATGTAATCGAATTTCAAAAACGTGGATTACCACACGCACACATTGTCATCAAGACCCAATATGATATCCCATGAAATACATGATCCATAGGCACTCATCAAGATGTCTTAAAGGCAATGGCAACTGTTGCTACAAATATCCAAAACCTTTCAATCCTACGACATACATTGATGAAAAAGGATACACACAATATAGAAGACGAACAGAGGCTGATATCAATGTTGTGCCATACATTCCATTTTTACTAAAAGAAATGGATTGCCATATATATATGCAAATATTGCTTCCACTATACATATATTCGTATATCTCTATGGATACATCTATAAAGGATTTGATACAATACGCTTTTATATCAATACTATTTCACAATAACCACAATCTCAACCATAATCCCAACTTCACACCACACAGTCACTCGAACTTACTACCCACAAAACCAAAACCATGCCAAAAAATGAAATCCAAGATTACATCTCCGCACGTTATTTATCATCCATGGAGGCTACATGGAGGATTATGTCATATCATATAACGAAAAAACACCCATCTGTAAAATGTCTCCCTCTTCATCTGGAAGGACAAAATAGACAACGATTTGCAAGAGTATCAACAACTACCGAACTTTCCATACTAGACAGATACTTTCCGACCTCTTGATCCCATGTTTGATTTATGCCTTACATAAACTACAATGAGAACTATACATTTACTGTATCCAAACCAGACATACCATTACGCCCTGCTAATTATCTTGAACAACCATCTCCAAACACACTACACAAAACATAGTGCATAGACGAACGAGAGGAGAACTCGTTTGTAGAATATGCTTACTACTTCCAAAAGTCGGAGAGCCATTCTATCTGAGAACAATAGTACTTCATAAACCTGTCCGTTCATGGAATGAATTAAAAATCCACGAAGGTCAATACTATAGTAACTAGTACCTACCAAGAAATTGCACAAGCAATGGGATTAATTATACCAGCAATTGAAGCTACTACGGGAATGGAGAAGGCCGTATCTTTCTTTCATACACCATCACAACTTAGATTTCTTTTTGCACTTCTTATACTTGATAACGGCCCAACACTTGAACTCTGGGGAATGTTTCAAAACTACCTAACAACTGACTTTCTAGATCAATACCATGGAGACAAACCCATTGCAATCAATGAAACACTTCTAGCCATCAATAACGTCTTAGTGCAACATGGAACAAATATTCAAGCCTTTGGACTTCCAACATACAATATGCTATCTAGGGAGGTCCAAAATGAACTTAACAAATTTCCCGACCATCAACAATATCTTGCCAAAGCCTCAATTATGTTTGATAGTATGAATGCAAATCAAATATCCATCTATACTCGCATACATAAGCTCATCGACAATGGACAAACATCCAAACCAATTTTTATCTACGGAAAAGCCGGCACCGGAAAAACCTATCTTCTCAATGCAATCTCCCTCTACATACGAGGAAAGCACCAAATAGTTTTACCATGTGCAACAACAGCACTTGCATCCCTACTTTATCCTGCTGGCAAAACTGCACATTTCCTATTTCAAATACCCATCATTGAAAATAACATCGGTATACACTCACTACTCGACCCACAATCCCCGAGAGCAATGTTAATTAGCAAAGCAACCGCTATTATATGGGACGAATTTCCCATGACAAACAGGGCAGTCATAGAAGCAGTCGATATACTATTACAAAAAATAACAAATATAAACTTACCATTTGAAGGAAAACTACTCATACCAGCAGGACATTTCAGACAAATCGCTCCCATTGTTAAAAGGGCAGGCAAGACAACGACAATTAATGCCTCCATTAGATCATCATATATATGGCACCATTTTGAAGTTTTACAGCTCAATGAACCAGTAAGAAATGCTGGAGATACCAACATTATACACTTTGTTGACGCCATAGGACAAGAAGATCTACTCACTAACATTCCATTAACATTATTTAAAACAACTACCAATCTCAAGGATGCTGTCAACTTCTTATACAACACACACATTCTTGCAACACCCGAAAAATGCGAAAAGAGAGCATTCTTATCCCCCAAGAACATTACAGTTGATGCATTCAACGACATAATCTTGCAGATGCTTTTAGGAATAGTCAAACTATATTTTAGCATAGATAGGCTTACAGAGAATGATCAAATCATAGAGGATACTGTGACGCTCCCTACAAAATATACGACGCCAGGCCGTACACTCCATAGGAAGGAAGGAAGGAAAGGAAATCCCCCATCCGGTCCTTCGACCGCATGGGCACTCCGTCTACCCTGCACTCCAGGATATCCCTAGTGCGGGAAGGGGACACGAAGGTGTCTTGCGCGCCCTTCCCCTATGGGCTCCTAGCACAGCGGAAGCATAAACAACGTCAGAACTAGCAATAACAATATATCAAACTACCCCGAAGGGTAGCACATCCATACATCCATAGATACAATAGAGATAAACATATGCCATAAAACATGAGAGATCCTACCCAAGGCTCAGACACATGGGGAGGTAGACTGATGGCTAGGCCTCAAGATAGAGCAGACCGAGTCATAACAATGGTGGGGCTGGCTATAGACAATGACTAGGGTTGACCACTCCATCCGCCCCTCCTGTGCATACTTTGCAGATGGGCTAGATCGGGCTCTGGTACGACTCTAGCCTTCCGGATACGCAATCTCATGGCATCACCCATCGAGACTACTCTGGGTTGCATCTCCCCGGTCCGTTGAGGCAGGAAGGGTTCCATCTCCCCTTCCCGGGGTCTAGAGGTTCCACAGGCGGCTAGAGAATCGTGGCAACACACGATTCTTCCCCGACTTAACCCTCCAAAATAAGAGCCAGGCCATCACCTGCAGTTCTTGAGAGGCAGGGCGACACCATTGCCCCAGGAGGCGTCGGACCCATGCCCGGCCCACTCGAAGTGACCGGCCATAAGCCTATCCCGCTATGGGGTCCCCAGTAGCCACGCTCAGCAGGGACCCTCCCTCCGTCTCGCCTCTAGCCCCGTTATGTAGTGCTGAGTCATACCATAGCTCCCATAGCCTGGTGGGTTCTTATGCACATGCCGCTTAATAATAGGAACTAAAGGGTCTAAACTAGGAGCATTACTAAGTAATGGCTGCTAGGTCTCTACCCCCCTTCCCTTTAAAAAAAAAAAAAAAAAAAAAATCATTGATCTGTATACAAACACAAGATTGTTGTTTTATAGCTTATAAGTGGATGTGATGAGAGCTTCCTACATAGCCTAGGTGATTCAAATATATTGATGATAAAAAAGACATCAAGTAATATAAATTCCATTGTATCTGAGATGAGGTAACCTGAATTATAATTTTTATTCATACAAACTTACAATGACACACATATAATATTATAGCAAAGACACACAAGTTTTATTCATGATATCTTGGTGGTCTAGCATGTGACTTTGTATGACTTGGCATTGGAAACCTGGGTGCAATCGATATCATTCCAGTTGACTTGTGGCTTGCCACCACAATTGGCACCATAGTAGAGCTTGAATGGCTTCCCCTTGAACTTGAACCTGTAGGCAACGTCAGTTTTGCTAAAGTTGACACATCCAGCGGCACACTTGATGGTTTTTAATTCATTATAGCAGTTTGGATCTTTATAAATTATTGCTTGGCTATGATGAGGATGGTAATGGGCGCTTGCAATGGATGCATGAAAGACTAGAAAGATTGCCACAGCAGCCAAAAAAAGAACTTTGTAGGATGCCTTTGAAAAAAAAAAAAAACTGGTGAGTATGGGAATTCAAAGAGTAGTACAACATCCAAATTTGCTTACCATTTTGCTTGCGTGTGCTTGTTTTGAGTGTGTTGTGTTGGGTGCATCAAGGCATGTCATGTATATATAGCTAAAGATGGCGGCCTTGTCTTAGTAGGCGAGGCCACATGGCAATATTCGATTAGGGGTTGGAGGTGGAGGCCGTGGGATGAGATCTAGGGCAGAGATATAGCCGCCTTGCCTTAGTAGGCATCACGATTTATGATGCTTGAGATCGATGGAGAAACTTCTAAACAAGTGTTTGAGAAAACGCGTCATATAAGGCAAGTTTTATATATATGATGGTAAACAAGTATTAACTGCCTGGTACGGATGATTATGTGCCTACGTGGCCGTGATTACGTGCCTACGTGGCCGTGAGCTCAATGGGTCGATTACAGACTTCATGGCAGTTTCAATGGGTCTGTTTCTACAAGAGTTCGCGAATAGAAACCATCGCAATGCATTTTCACCATTAATACAGCTCGCTAATGAGAATGCACAGCAGAGCAAGGATCTGCCAGAAATGAACAGCAGGAGAGCCTCGCGCGGTTTGCATCGTTCAATTTGCCAAAAACTGTTATTGCTTTTTGTATCAGGAAAATGGTTTTTTGGCTGGATCGCCTTCTACGTGCTTAGCAGTCTTGGATGATCTGCTTTCGTCCTTTCGAGGTACGTAACACTTTGAAACATATTGTGCTTCTGTTGCACAGGCACAAAAATATCGTTCCTTGCAGATCATGACTTGCAGAAATACATGCAAATCATAACAAGGTTTCTCTTGTTGAGATAAATCTTTTCCCTGCCCATGGTGTTGTTGCATTAAGCCTGTATTCAGATATTCATGTTTTGTATATAAGCAGTGTTAAGCTCCACTTTCACTGATAAGAGCTTTAAATTGCCACAGGAGTGTTAGGAACAGAGTTAAATTTTCATGCATGTACTCTTCTTGTATCTTAGAGTGCATGTACTAAATCCGGCCAGAGTAATACACTAATCTCTGTCTCACCTCCCTTATAAAACACCAAGATCACTTGTGGCCATCTAAAAGGGTTTTTGGCCCCTTAGGGGCCAAGGGTTGTCAGCTTCCATGAGAGACTTTATCTGACAAGGGGCCAGAATGGTCTCCAGAGAAATTTTAACCCTATCCAGAAAACATGGTACTGTCGTCAATGAAGACTTTGGTTTTTTTTTGGTTATTATAGTTTAGCCACGGAGGATGAGGGATGCTTAGCCTTGAAACATCCTATTAAGCATAAAGAATGGTACCAAGCAGGGCTGCATACAATTGGCTCCTTGAGAGTTAATGATAGATGAAAAGGATGGCAAGAACCTGCCTCACAAATCTCGGACACAGACACAAATAGAAGCATCTACCATGCTGTAACTCAAACTGATCCAATTCAGGGATGCAGATCTAATGCCCTTAATTGGACCTGTGAGGGGAAAGGATTTAGGGTATCCAAAATATACAATCTTCTACTTGATGAGCCTCAACTGAAGGCCAGCAGAGTATAGAATTGTTCCCAAGACACTGCTACAGCAGTCATCAGGCAGGGCTGGAAGTTACAGTGTGCCAATAAAATTGCCCACTTTAGATGGCTATTGTTGAATCAGAGCCTTAAAACAAATAGTTATCTGGCTCAATTTGATTACCCAATTCAAGAATGGTTCTCTGGTGGAAGACCTTTCTATTGGCACAATTTAAGGATGAGCTCTGTGAAAAACATCAGCACAAGGACATTCATATACAAAGGGGACAAGCTTGAGGTCACTTCACAATACAAATATCTAGGTATGATTGTGGACCAAAACTATAACTGGAACAAATCTATGGAATAAAGAGCAGACAGTGGGCTAAAGGCACTTTTCTCCATGCAAAGAAAATGTAAAAAAATAGATCTTGTTGACTTTGGGCTCAAGAATGCGAGGTATCATGGTTCATGGGGGCCAAGCCTATCTCAAGAGATGTGGAAGAAAATAAAAAAGGTTCAAAAAAGTTTTTGATGTCGAACTCGGGATAAAACTACAAACTCCTTATGACGTGATACTAAAAGAAGCAGGGCTGATGTCACCAGAGAGCGAGGCAATGTGCCAACTCTTGCTTTACAGGGAAACAAGCTCTCATGTTTTTACTTGCCCATGGCTTACCCCCTTTTGCCAATTTTCAAGTCCTAGCTGAGGCAGCCATGGCCCATAAGGCTCTAAAAGGAGTGAATTATGATCGCCAATGGGATTCTTTAGGAACCTAAGTCGCGTTTAATTAAAGTGTGTCAGATCTCGATGTTTGGGACTCAGACTGAAAATGGAACTCATGCAAAAAAAAAAGAAAGTAAGTTGCCATTGAATCATTATTAGATTTTTTACTTGATAAAATAAGAATAACATTTACATACGACAATCCGAGAAAATGAAGGGGGGTGGTGGAGAAAGAAGAGTAGGAAGGAAGGGGAGACAGGAGGGAGGGAGAGAGGGAGGGGAAAGGGAAAAAGGGCCGAGCAAATGGGGAGGGAGGGAAGGGAGGAGGGGAAGGGCAAAGGGGAGGGGCAGGACATGGGGAAGAGGCGAGGGGCAAAGGGGGAGAGCAAAGGGGCAAAGGGGGATATGGGACCATATCCAAAGGGGTATGGGTAGGGGCAAAGGGTGGGGTATCAGGGGCAAAGGGGCAAAAGGGGTGGGATATTCGAAAAAATAAAAAGATTAATTAGACAACTTAAATAATATAATTAATTAACTAATTAATTAGACGATAAATAATTAAACAATTTAGACAATATATAATTAAAGAAGTTGTTTTTCGCCCCACGAGGCGAGAATGGGCACGATTCCTCCCTTCTGTGCGCCCAAAGCCGTCAGCAGAAGGCCCATGAGCGGATGACCAAGGTAAGAAACTAGCACCAAATATTTCTTTTCTTGGGCGCCCACATAGACTGGCACAAACCCTTTAGGCGCTAAACCCTGCTGCTTGTGCCTTTGGCGTCTCATATATTTGTCCGTGCTTGCATTTCTGTTCTTCTGCCCAGGCATCGAAAACAGCAGGTTAGGCTCCTTACTTCATTCTTCATTCTTCACAGCGACTTCCATTCTTCATTCTTCACAGCAGGTCCGGCAACCATTCTTCATTCTTCACAGCGACCTCCATTCTTCCTTCTGCACAACGGCAAAGATTTTTCAAAACTGCTAAACTTGTTTCGATGTTTCTCTTGCTTGCTTGAATCCAGTAGCAAGTCTAAGAGCTTTTTGATAAAGATTATACCGGAGCGAACCTGCCAGACCAAAAAATGACTATGCTTCCTATTGATGATTTGTGTTTATCGTCCATGGCTATGGCGGAAAGAAGCTCCGCATCGACAAGCAGTATTTGTGCTCAGACATCTAAGATCTGCATCTGTGCCTGCACGACACCTCCACCACGAGCAACTGCTGCCTTTTTCTGGGAAGCAACAACCATTATCTTGGGAAGCGACAGTAGATCTGGCAGAAGTAACTATGGCAACCTATAGTAATGATTTACCACAGACAAGACTTCAAGAACAGCTATGGCGGCCGCTTAGGGATTCAAGAACGGGGCTATGGCTACCGTTTATGCTTCGGTTTTGCCACTTGAAGCTACACCGACCGTTTGTGCTCAAATCCGACTGTCTTTACCTAGATGTTCATATCTGGCAGTCTGTGTAACAATTCTTTTTCGGCCCTGTATATGTTCATACCCTTCCCTGCACATAATCCATCAAACAGGCGGGTGAAGGCGCACAGAAGCTGCATCTTCGGCATCTCCAGAACCTTAAGCTCCAGCATTTTGGTATCTCCAGAGCCTTAAGAACCAGCATAAGCTTTCCACATCTCACATCTTCAGCATGATGTTTTGGCATAATCAAACATTATTCCATGCATCCTTTGTTTATTTCCACGATTGTCCCTGTTATTTTTAATCTTAACAAGGGAGATATGGTAACTGCCTCAAAATCGCCCTTGCTTCTTTGCCATGCCATGCAAGAGAGATGTAGCTAGATTCGACAGATTTGCAGCACTCCAGAAGCAGGATTAGAGCCAGGAAGCAAGATTAGAGCCATGCCTGAAATACAGTCTCAAAGGTATGTACCAAATTTCAAATTTCAAGCATGGGCGGGAAAAAAAAGCGGGATAAACATATATAATATATTAATATAAGTAATGGAGGGTCTATTTTTTATATACCTATAATACTAGAAATACGTATGATATAGTGTCCATTAGAAAATATTTGGGGAGGGTCTATAGTGTCTTATTTTAAAAAAAAAAACTATCTTAGAAAAGCAATGGGGTGTCACATTAATATATTAAAAAAGTGGGAGGGCATTTTTCTTATAAGTATACAGGGAAAATATATAGGTATGGTGTGCATTAAAAAATACATAGAAAATACATAGGATATGGTGCAATTAGTCATGATTTGCGCTCCATGATATTGGAGCTAGAAACCATGTTTGTAGACAAGTAGGTTCTCCACATTTGTTGCATGTTTGATCATATGTGAACAAAGGTATAGTAATACGGTGTGATGTTTGAAAGTTATTCATTTTCGACCTTCGTGGACCTGCCTTTTACTCTAACCTGCCTTTCTCGACTTGCAAGTCGAGAAAGGCCTTTAGACCTGCGTTTTTCACTTTGAAGGGCCTCAAAACTGCATTTTTTACTCTGAGTTGCCTTTCTCGACTCATGAGTCAAGAAAGAGCCCCAGACCTGTATTTTTCACATTGAAGGGCCTCAGAAGTGCATTTTCACTCTGAGTTGCCTTTCTCGACTCATGAGTCGAGAAAGAGCCTCAGACCTGTATTTTTCACATTGAAGGGCCTCAAAACTATGTTTTTTCCTTCGAGCTTTCTTTCTCGACTCATGAGTCGAGAAAGGGCCTTAGACCTGTATTTTTCACTTTGAAGGATCTCAGAACTGCGTTTTTCACTCTAAGCTGCCGTTCTCGACTCGCGTGTCGAGGAAGGGCCTCAGACGTGTACTTTTCACTTTGATAGATTCACATAGTTATAATGTATAGCTTTCATAGGTTTAATGCATAGGTTTAGATAGGTTTAATAGGTTTTGTGATCCAATGGTACCTTTGCAAAAATAACCTTTGGCCTTGAAAACTGTGTTTATCACTCTGTGCTGAGAGGTTGGTGACATGCATTGGTCAGGTCAGCGTGTTCGAATTTCTATTCTCTTCAAGTTGCTCTCGTGGCTTGGAACATCTCGGACCTTGCTCTGCATGCTGTTCCCAGTAGGTAGTCTGTGTGTGAAGATGTAATATTTGTGCCAGCTCGACCATCATAGTACCTTCAACCACTATAAAATACAATGTAATGAAATTATTTATGAATAAAAATTCAGGGCAGATCAACACTTTGTTTACAGAGAGATAGCATTTTCATTGGTTTTAGCTGTGCTCTTTATCTTCTCGACTCGCTAACCGAGAAAAATAGACCACTTAATTTTCCTTAATATTTTCTTTCTTAGAGGAAAACAAGCATCTTCTAAAGCAATAATGCGGTTTTAAAAGTTTCCCTCGTCCTTTTCGTGTAAAATAATAGGGTTCCAAAAAAAGGTGGGAATGGCATGAGACCCACTTTAATTAAAAGCGACAGGTCCTTTAATAGTTTATTCCAGTTTTTCTCCATTCTTTTTAATGATTTTGATTCTCTGCTTCACAAACTTTCTGCTGAAGAGACATTATATGGGAGGACATGTCCATGAGGTTGATCCGACCACAGGTCACCTTTCTAACCAGGAAGCAATTGAGGCCCTCTTTTGGCTCAAGACTGAAGTTGGCTCCTTGCAGAAGAAAACATTAGGAGGTATAATCAATAGATTAAACCATACTTTCAGGCCAAGATGAAGATCCACGAGGATGCTCGAGATTCTTGGATACTGTACCTTCTTGATTCCAGGCTATGGCCCGAACCATCTGGATGAGGTGATGTTTGTCCATACTGATGATGCTTTTGCCATCATAACTCTGGATGGAGTACCTGATATCTTATGAACAGGTGTAGATTGCTACAAATCGAGCTCCTGAACTTTTAAAACTTTATTTTGCTAAGTGGTTTTTTGTTGTTAAATTTTGATCCTACATCTGTAGGATTTCAGATGGCTATCTGCTGATATTTGCCATCTAAACCTTTTTTCCAATAGCTTGCTTTGGATTTTTTTGTACTACTATGTAAATCTTATTACAAAGTAATATAATCTCTGTCGTAAAAAAAAGGGGGGGGGAAAAATTGCTAAATAATAATGTTTGTGGGACAAACATTTTTTGGAAGGTTTTGCATTCGATGCTTTTGCAATTAAGGGGTGCACTTGACTTATTTTTGTCCCAAATGTAATGGTCATGCTTTGAATGTAAATAATGGCTTTACAATATGATTTGATAGACTCAACGATTTTTGGATGGTAATGCATTTTATGCTCAAAAAAAGAAAAAAAATACTCACATTTTAGGGCAAACAGGCATGGAGTTCGATCAGCACAAAGATGGCATGGTCTGAGGCAGCCATTTGGACTTGGTACTATTCTGATGGTTGCACCTATTTGGGACTATCGATAGTAAGCCAGCTTGCTTATTTAAGGTTTCCGTTGTAAGAATAAATAAGATAGAATCGACATGCATTGTGAAGTGTTGTTGCTCTGAGCAGAGGCTTGCTCCGCTCATGGGAAGCAAAATCTAAAGATTCCATTTGGCTACTTCAAATCTCGTTATGAAATCTTTCCAAGATGTTGAAGATCTTGGCTACAGTGCTGATGTAGAAACATGCATGTTTAACATGATTAAAAACCCAATTAATACTTTACGAAGTGAGGAGAGCACTGGTGGGAGCATGCACACAGGCCAAGATTCGTCTATAGCTTCTGCGCATGTGCATGGTTAGGGACGCGATATGCCTTAGTCCAACAAGGAACAATGCATTTAAGCAACTATGGGTGACTCCAGCAACATTCCATTGGGCAACACTCATTCTAATCATGTTTGAAATTAAGATCTAGCCTCTTTCTCTTTATCTGTTTAGATCCTTTAACATTTACACAGTAAGGGTTCATATTATTATAACAACATCATAAGCTGCTTGCAACTTGTAACTGCTCAGATGCTTGCAATTCTACTAAGTGTTTTAGAAGAATTAACATTTGAGATAGGATGGCTTTTGTTATGGCAATACCTGAAAGCTGGCTGAGAATAATAGAATGATTATGGCTAAGGCAGAAGCTGAGATGGGTTACGATATGGCTAACATATTCATATAAGATTGAGACATTGAGTTTGACAGATCTGAATAGTATGGCACCAATTGAGCATAATTCTATGTCTTTATCACCAAAAGAATTCTGACATGTTGTTGTGCTTATGCATGGAATGTTTTGCCTTACCTTTACACTTTGTGATGATCCATATGACCTAATTGACATGTTAATTGGGGGAAGTACATGCTTTATTTAAGTAAGAGTGCAGATAGGGAATATCAGTTATGATCATGTAGTTGTATTATGCGTAGATTAAATGAAATATTTGGAGTTATGAAACTGCTCAAACAAATGACTAGTATAATACTGGTTTGTTACAAAATTATATCTTAGAAATGTAATTGCTAACAGATCTAGACAGAGTATACTGAAGGGGACTTTGAATATCTATGCGCTGCTGTGTTGCATGGCAGTGTGCTTGGCACTAAAATTAACTATCGATATTTGTCTAGCTTGTATAACTATGCTGAAGATTTCATAAAGTCAGAATATCCTAGAATAGACTGCTTGCATGCATTGTAGCTCTGGTCATGCATGTTACTATGGCCATGAACTTCAGATTGGTGGCCTATGCAATGTCTACAATGATGTAATTTGTGCACAAGCTAGTATGAGGTGTTGCTGCAGCATTTTAGATCTAACGAAGGTGTAATTAAAATCCCATTGTCCTCAAATTAAAGGCCAGACTCAATGACTTAGAGATCCACATGTACAGGCTTTTGGTTGTTATATAGATTTTGAACAGGTTTGAACAGCTTTGGGCGTTTGCTTTACTAATTTTATTAGCATATTTGGTTTTTCATTTCTAATGGTGTTGTTTTGGATTCTGTTTGCTATTTTGTTTATTTGCATAGCAATGTGAAGGGGGATGACCCCAAAAGATCCTATAACACCTGCTACCATGTATAAGGCAACCATTTCTAATGCTTGTTTTTGTAATGTTGGTGCAGGTAATAGGATCTTTTGCTCATTGTTATGTATTCCTTAAAAAGTGAAAGTTGGATAAAGACCACGGAAAGACCGATTCATATTGGAAGATTAACTGCAACAGGAAACTAAGAGTGCCAAACAAAACCAATTGCCAACTTTTCTCAAATAAAACTATTTGTCAAGTTCTCTTCACTATACTCTAATTCAGCTGGAGATAATCCATAAGTAGATGTAGATATTTGAAAGGATGTGTACCCTGAACTACCTTGATCGTTGGATCAGTCGATCCCCTAGCCTAGAGGGCATATGTTGATATTGTAAACGAGGTGCAACTTGGACTACCTTGACCATCGGATCTGCCGATCCCATGGCCCAGAGGATATGTTGGGACCTCTTAATGCTTATCCTTTCAATAATCTAGAAAGGTTGTAGGGTTGCCCTAAATTTCCAATGGTTTGAGCTGTACAGTTTAATAGGGTTGCAATTTTAGGACAAATTTGCCCCAAAAGCTTATGCTATATGCATGCTTGTATTCGGAGTCATACATTATGATTTAATATTTTAATTTTCGGGGAAATTTGGTTGGGAAGAATTTTTTGTGTCCTTTTCTCATATGGTTCTTCTGTGAATGTGGTCACAGAGGCGTTTTTGGTATAAACGAACTTGGGAGGAGATGGGATGCGATTTCGGCCCCATGAGCTTCTTCCCTTGTGTTCTTATTGTATTACAAGTGCCAATTTACTTGCTTGTTTGTTTGGTGGGCGGATTCTCCTGATTAGATTGCTGGCAGAATTCCACGATTAGTTTATTGGTGAAAATTTGCTTTTGTTGCTGCCGATACTCTTGCTTTTTGATGTTGTCGATTTTGCATTTGTGGTTTGTTGGTGAGTATATTTGGTTTCGATTTTCTCTTCTTGAGATATGAAATTCCTGGCTAGGAAGATGTTTTCTCTTTTATTGTGATCTTTTAATTATAGTTGCCCTAGTTGGAGTTGCATTAGGAAAAGCGGCTAGGAAAAAAATCTGAAAATGTGAAATTCAGTGGTGGAGGAAAATGCAAGGGACGGAGCGGTACGAAGAAGAAAGAAAAGCCAAATTATTCTAGCCAGGTGAGAGTCAATTTCTTGGTAGTCTTATTTTAACTGCAAGGGGGAGAATATTGAGCTTGAATTTTTTCATAAAACTTGTGATTTCTTGAGAGACAAGTGTTTGATAGGTTGTGTGAGCCTTAAGCATGAAGTCGAGGTAGATTATTTGCATTGCCAATGCGTATGCTCCAAATGCAATTGTTTTGAGTAAAATGTTGAAGCAATTCATCCCCTTTTTGTCTTCCCAACAACGAGATTCACAGCTAAGACTTTTACAACTTAAATTCCCCAATGGGGCTCTAAGGTAGAAGGACTACTGTGTCTTTTTATCAGGTTTGTCGTCATTGTCTCCTTGGCCCACAGCTCTACCTGCGTTCTCAATTGCCCATGAAGAAGCGCAGGATTATCGCGTCCATTCGAACAGGGGCCCACCATCTTCGGCTTGAGACGGGTCGGTGGGTTGGAGAGCCGCGCCAGGACAGGCTTTGTCAGTGTTGCCCGCTGGGGGTTGTTGAGGATGAAAGCCATGCCTTCCAGAGCTGTCCAGCCTATAGTCAGATTCGGGCTCGCTACATTCTCTTGGTGCGACCTGGTCTGCCCCTGCACGAGCTACTCAATACGCCATCAGTTCGATCCCTTGGCTCCTACCTCCAGGAGGTTTTTGATCTGCGGACTCACCTCTGCCCCCGGGCGCCTACCTGAGGTGCCGGGAATTCATGTGTATATATGTGTATTTGTACAGCTGCTAGCAGGTTTGTTGCTGCGACGGTTTTTCCCTCCTAAGGGGGGGTTTTTTAATCCGGGTAGCAACGGGCTTGCTGCACCCGTGTAATTTGGGTCCCATAGGCCGATTGGCCTCCGCGGACGATAAAAGAACCTTCCTTCCTTCCTTCCTTCCTTCCTTCCTTCCTGGGTTACGTTAGTCTTGCTCAAGCAAGCATTTTAGCTAGAGGATGTAAAGTTAATGGCTATGTTTAATTTACAGCATATTATTCTTACCAAATGAGCTAATTATAAGCATAGGAAAATACAGGGGAGTTTGGCAAGAAAAAGAGACACATGGGAGTTTGGGGAGATAGATAGATAGATAGATAGATAGATAGATAGATAGATAGATAGATAGATAGATAGATAGATAGATAGATAGATAGATAGATAGATAGATAGATAGATAGATAGATAGATAGATAGATAGATAGATAGATAGATAGATCGATCGATCGATAGATAGATAGATAGATAGATAGATAGATAGATAGATAGATAGATAGATAGATAGATAGATAGATAGATAGATAGATAGATAGATAGATAGATAGTATTTTTTATAGATAGATAGTATTTTTTATAGTATTTTTTATAGTATTTTTTATTTGGAGAGAGAGGTTTGCTGAAGCCACAACAATAAAGTTTGTGTATTTTTAGTAATTATAACATAAGAAACCCCTCCCCCGGCCGCCCCCAAACCTGTAGAATCCACGCACTCTTAGACTCTACAGGTCAAATTCTACAGGCTGGCAAGAATGCCTTCCCCCTTTTCATTCGACATCACATATTGTTGTTCAAATGTGTCATGCATGGAATCTAGTATGCGATGGTGGTCTAACCTAACATCTTGTTGTTAGGACTACTTCAGTCGTGTCCTTACTAGAATCTACTATACAATATTTATGTGAAGCTTGGGTGGTGGTCTAACCTGGGAAAGGAGGAGAAGGAGGATGCATGGTTGTGCACACAAAATTATATTCTAAACGTCTTGAATGCTTGTGCAAATGTTCTTAAACTATGAAAGAACTTGTATCCTTTTTAATTCTATTTATCGTTATAATAGTTTACTAGTTATGAATGCCCGACATTGCCAGACTTTAGTAACATCTCGAAGTGGGTTGTGGAGAGCAAGTGCAATTTGTGTCATTGAATCTGCACATACCTAAAATTCCTTGATGAACGACTTTTCAGCGTAGGAAGGCAGTTGAACTAACATGAGCGATTCATTTGATTGGTCTAGAGAATCATTGCTTGATATCGTGACAATACTGCAACTAAAGCAATGAGGCACCAAGAAGAAATAGTCTAAGGAGAAATGATCTACAAAGAGTTCTTAAAAATGATGCAGATAAATAATTAGTCATTGTCAATCTTTAGCAAACATTCATAATGTTACAACCCATATCAATTTGTGGATGGTAAAACATGAAAAGTGGGAACGTTTGCTTATTAGAAAATTATAGATAGCTTAAGTTTTTTATAATTATCATGGAATTGATATAACATTTAGTCATGAAATCAATCACAAAGATAAAATTAACCATTTGGTGTTAACTTTAAATACTACAATGCTATAAAGAACAAAGGCATTGTGTTGCAACGAATATCTTTCATCATTAGCATTAGCATTGTCTTTTTCTTTACACTTTTTGGGTTTCCATACCCTTTTTGTTGTTTGGGTCCCATGGCCAATTTCGTCTCCGTGGATGTTAAAAATCTATCTATCTATCTATCTATCTATCTATCTATCTATCTATCTATCTATCTATCTATCTATCTATCTATCTATCTATCTATCTATCTATCTATCTATCTATCTATCTATCTATCTATCTATCTATCTATCTATCTATCTATCTATCTATCAATCAATCAATCAATCAATCAATCAATCAATCATGGCTATGTCCAAGCAAAGGAACCCAACCAATTGGGAGATCTAATACATGGTCCTTGATACTGGTCCTTAGCAATTGAGTACCTAATCCGTGGTTCTTGTACATGCATCTAGAAATGCCAATTTAAACGACATGCCCACCAATTTTTGTTGAGTTTTTGAGTTTCAATGTTTCCTTGTCCATGATTACGTGGTCTACTATTGGTACAATCCCAACACTTATATAGAGTATCGTTCTTCAACAAAATTGGCTATTGAACTCAACTGAATATTAGAATCAACTGGTTACTTTAGTTAGCACGATGAATCATTTAATAATTTCAACATGTTATTTCGATTACACTAAAAGCTAGGGAGCATTCCTTTTTGCTCAAAATAAGTCAGTTTTTAAGTCACCTAATTATTTCGATTAATACGTATGTGTTAAGAGGTCTTTCCTTAATCAATTATTTAAGTCAATTCTAACAATTGGCTATTAAACTCAACCGGTTATAGCATTTAAGAATTTCAATAGTTATACTTAAAGGTAGAGGACTTTCCTTTTTGCTCAGAAGAAGTCTATTTCAAATGAACTGGTATTTCGTTTAATACCTACGGTAGAGGTCCTTTTTTTTTGGATATAGGTGTATATCAACAACTATTTAAGTAGTCCATTGTCTTAGTTTATGCCATTACATGCAACACAAATGTAAATGAATGTCTCGAAGAATAAGAATTAATGAGCCTACAAAACAATTAGAGTTTACCTTTTGCTCCTCCATTTCTTACAAATGATAAATACATGTGAAATTGAAACCAATACCTTTTCAATTCTAGCTTCACACTACACAATTTCAACAAAAAAATACAAAAAGATCATGCATCACTTTGCAAATAAGATATAGAGCTTGAGTAGTTCAATTCTACACATAGGAAGAACATATGTGCAAAGAGTAATGAAATAATCAGCTTACTTTCATATCTGCCAAAACAGACAGGTCCATGAAGTCTATGATTTGCATAGAGCCGATTTTTAGAAAACTGTAACAGATCTATTTGGTCTGCCTAAGTTAGAGTTGTACTCACTATACCTCGAGTTCTAAAAATGTAGCATTAAGTACATGTAAGACTGCAACCAATACCGTATTTGCTCTAAACTTTACAGTAACATAAGTTAGAGCATTTGGTCTAAAGCCTTCGCCTTACATGGGAGAAAATAAATGAAGGGCACATTGGTAATCCTCTTATATACCAAATATCATTGTATTCCAAGAGACCAAACCATGTCAAGGCATCTTGTCAAAGACTGAAAGAGCTTGCATACATTTAATATACATTAGCAGATTCTTTGATACAAAGATTTTAGCTTCTTTACCTTTGCTTCTGGCATTTGAATGGTCACCCTCCTTCTTGTTGCCAACATATGGAAGCCTCATGAGACATTTCGCAATGTGAAAGCAAATACATATTATCATGTCTGACCATCCTTAGAAATACCAGTCCCAAAGCCTCTAGTAGTAGAATGCATAATCAGACTGCACAATCAGCCTGTGAGGTTCCAGTAATCAAGTTTTTAAGAAACTCACGTTGTCCAGAAGCATCAATAATGGTGCAGTAATACTTTGTGCTCTCAAACATCCACAAAACAATATCAGTGGATTTTGTGAACCCATTTAGTTGGACGAATTATGCATATTTTAAATAAATTGGCATGATAGAGAGGATATAAAGTCTGCATGAGAATGCAGGATGGTGACCACAAAATAAGCTGAGCATAAGCAGAGACACATAAGGAACGATTCAACTCAAGCAATATACTATAATATTCGTAATCCCCTTCACTTATTAGCGCCTATGAAGATATGGTTCTGTTTTATGAAGGTAACTAAACCGTGATGATTTAATGTGAAAGCAACTGCATGTTCTCATGTTTGACCAGCCTTAGAATTACCAGCACCAAAGCCTCTAGTGGTAGAATAAATAATTAGACTGCACAATCAGCCTGTGAGGTTCCAGTAATCAAGTCTTTGATAAGCTCGTCCAGAAGCATCAATACCAGTGCAGTAATACTTTGTGCTCTCAAATCTCCACAGAGCAATATTAGTGGATTTTGTGAACCCATTTTGTTGGAGGAATTAGGCATATTCTAAAGAAGTTGGCATGATAGAGAGGATATGAAATCTGCATGAGAATGCAGGATAGTGCCCATAAAATAAGCTGAGTATAAACATAGAACACAGATACGTAGCGATTCAAACAAAAGCAATATACCGTAATATTCACAATCCGCTTCACTTGTCAGCGTCTATGAAGATATGGTTTTGTTTTATAAGGAATAACTAAACCACAATGATTTCAAGTATTAGTCTTAAGTTTCTTTGCCTTAATTGCATCTCAGAGCCTCTGTATTAGTCAAGCACTAATACCAACACTGAATATGTACAATTGTACTGATGCCAGGACACTTCAAAAAGATATTGTTTCAACTAACACAGGACCTAAATTGCACGTTAAAGGTTTGATAGAACGCACATAAACTAGAAAATACAAATCTGGTGCACTATTACATTTGTCCTTAATGATGTGAGATGGATCCCAACAAAATGACAGAGGATTATAGATTGTTCAACAAAGTACATGAGTGTGCCTTGTCCCAAAGAATCATGAAGAGCAAGCAAGAGTTTGTGACTTTTAAACACGACTGGGTAGCATTCTCCTCCTTACCTTCTTAATAAATGCTGGAGAAGATAAGGTAGAAAACACACCTGAAGAAGCAAATCGAAGGTTGTCTAAAGCCCCGTTGAGCTTTAGGCAACCTTTAGGCAACCTTTCCTTCAAAGCTGGATGCTGCCTGAGATTCATATATGACAATGACAGTTTCCTCATAAATAAGGGGAGGGCAAGATATGGGACGATTTCTTCTAAAGATATTGGTTTCAATTCTAAAGCACAACCCACTACTTTTGTATCTGAGATGGAAAACATAATGAAATAAACACAAACAATAAATAAAGAATGAAAAAATATACCTAATTCTGTAGCTGTATTAAGGAGCAAAGGCCTCTAAAATTGAGTATAGGAGCCTCTGGTATTTTTGGGCTATGCATAGAATTGAGACTGGAGGGCGGGAGAGCCAGGTTTTCAGATAAACCTACAGACAAGCCGGAATTGCAAGTTAAAGACAAACCTAGCCCTTCTAGAACATCTGCTATTGCACGAACCATGGAAAGGGGAAAGATTCATGGCATGCATGCCCAAATACAGAAACTTCGAACGTAGTTCTAGTTACAATATCTTCCATGCCCGAAAACTTTAGAAACTTTTTTGGATTTTTGGAATTTCGGAACTTCTTCTCCACAGCCAAATGTTTCAAAACCTTAGGGAAATCAACTAAAACAAAATCCAAAAGTATTTTTTGCCACTTGAAAAGCCTAAATTAACATGATAAATAGATACTAATATGTGGAATATCAAGACCGAATGTTGAACTCTAAAGCAACTTGAATCCTTATCCAAATGTTTTAGTCTCTTTCTAGCCTCGTCTTGCATGCCCTCTTTTTCTAACTTACCCTGCTTGCTTGCCCTTCCTCTCTCCAATACCATGCATGCTTGCCCCTTCATTTCCTCAACTAGTTTTCCGCTTGTCCTTTCTTTCTGTATCATTTCTGCACATTTGCCCTTTATCTCTCTAAGGTTTTTGCTTGTTTTTCCATTATCTCTCTAGGGCAGTTCGTAGGCCCATTTTGGCTCCCAGTATTCAATTCAATTGTAAACTCAAATTTGCCCTTACATGCCACTTGCCCCTTCTAGCCTTCTTGCTTGCTCCATGCTTCCACTTCCAATCTTCTATCTCGCTTCTACAACCATAGCTTTGACGTGTCGATCCCAATCTACACACTAACATCTATGTACATGCCATAAATGAGAAAGACCTTCCACAATCCCAACCTCAGCCACCGCAGGGAAACTGGGCAACCAGACTTATACCAGCCACTAAGATAGATTCCATCCCCGTATGCAGGGTAGACCACACAGGCAAGGCCAACAAGTCTACTTATGAAAGAGGAGGCAAGGGTAAAGGCACATGCAACACGCTAGGCTAGGTAGGCCTATGGTTGACACTCAGACCTAGCAGCAAATCGTTCTCAAACAAGTCCAGATCGTGCATCTGAAGAGCTCTAGAGGCAGGTCCAGACAAATGCTGAAGGTTTAACAGCTAGTTCACGTACTTTGCTGAGCAGCTAGAGACTTCCGCGCCTATAATGATGAAAAAGCAACTGGCCGCAGAAAAGCAACACATTGCCAACATGGAGATGCATATAAAACAAATGATGCACACTCAAATTTGAGTGTTTCGAGTATGCTGCATTGAGGTCATGTCAAACATAATATATGAGGCAATACTGTTCTGCCATTAAAAAAAGCAATACTCATAATTGTATGATAGATGGACAAGCACAATTCTCAATTGTCAAGTATCCTTTTCTGTAAAGTAAGCAACCCCTGAGTTCAGTTTTAATTCAAAAATTTGGAACATGGCCACTAGCTAGAAATTTGAGTGTTTCGAGTATGCTGCATTAAGGTCATGTCAAACATAATATATGAGGCAATACTGTTTCTTTAGATAATAATCTTCTACCATTCTGCATTACATAACATAACAATAACCATATCATTACTTGTATGGAACACAAGTAAGTTTTATTACCATGCATAAGGGTTTGTTGATGCTGACACTAGAAACACAATGGACTATTGCATGAGCAATTAGGATAGTATTCCTAAGCCTATATGAAGCAAAACCTCAACTTGGTCTAAACACCATTATAAGAAACTTACAAGAATAATAACCAATAAAAGAGCTAACGTAAAGTGCAAAGAGTTATTTGCCCAACACAAACATATCAACCTTAATATTCTACACATTTTTAACATCTTGAACTAAAGTGTGTCGCAATCCTGGTCTGGCAATGCAGGTTGACCATGGGAAAGCACCTTGAGATCTCCCTATGCTAGAGCAAAAGCGAGGGAAAGTATGAAAGTATGGTCGTCGCCCAGTATGAAATGAAGAGCTTGATCATATGCTCATAGCTTTCACTTTTATTTCCTATGATTGGCTATGTTGCAATCCTTGAAGTTGCCAATCTTTTTGTAGGTCACCTCATTTGCCTTGAAAAAGCCGTATTGTAAGGGTTTGTTTTTGTTAATGTTAGGATTTCTTTAGGAGATGCGACAGTTCTGAACTTCTTTTTCCAAGCTTATTATGACATGATGCCCTAGCTGGCCTTGCTCTTTAAGAAGGTTTATTATCCTATCATAAGCTTTTCAGCATTTTCCTGTAAGTTCGGGATTAAACTGGATTGGTTTTGTTTGGAAAAGCAAGCATATTTTGCTGTGTAAAATAATCTGAAACAGGTATGTTATTACTCAGTTATGAGAGAGTTCAATTATTTGGGAAATGCAAGGATGTTTGCTGGCTAGATCATTGGGTATATCTTCTTGCAGCAAGACAATTAGCCATGCTGTTTGGCTTTAGATTTTGCTTGGCTTTAGAATTTGTTGGGGTTTTATTGCTTTCAATTATTGTTGAGTCTAAGAAGGTAGTCCAGTAGAGACGCTATTCTATATTATTTATCATTTTCTCCTCTCATGCAACATTTGAGCTTCTAGCTAACATTTAATGATAGGTTAAAATGCTCAGATTTTGTCTAGATACAATACAATATGATGCTTGCTTAATGCTAACCGATGGGTTGTAGTACGCTTGCAAGTGAGTTGACAAAGTAAGTTTTGTAAGTATTTTTGCAGCATTGCCAATAACATAACATTTGGATGAACTTGGGTCCTATGGTTCTAAAGTAGGTGGAAACTAGAAAGCTTGAGGACGCCCATACAATATTTGACATGATGCCTCTGAGGACTATAGTTTCATGGACAAAAATGCAGTACCAACATGCAATTTAAAGTAAGGTGATTATGTCAAGGAGATAAGAGGAAACAGTTTGACATATAACAAATTGCACAAACTATACCGACATCTTGTATTTACAGACTTTTTTTTGTTGTATGAGCTCGAGTGTGTTACAACCAAAATACAACACATATTGTATGAGTTCGAGTATGTTACAACCAAGATACAACACATAGTAGGTATACTTTGCAGAGGAATATAAGGCACTTTTTCACTATTTAACATGGCATAATATACGAGATACCATTAATACCATACTCTTCATGTGCAATCACATATAGTCTCAATCTTCACGTCCAATCACATATAGTGCCAACGCATCTTTCATTAATGATTTCGAGGTGTCAACACATCTTTCAGTAATAATTCCAATGTGTCTATCTGCCCCTCTGCCCTAATCTACAACATAGATTGTGCCAGGTGACCTAATGCTGCCATGTTGGATAATTGAAAAGGCATCAGTGGTTGAGCTTGCTCACTGTGTAGGCTGCTGGGAGAATTTGTCACAAATTTGAGTCCAAGTGGGCACTTCTTCACTATTTAACCTGGCACAATATACGAGATACCATTAATACCAATCGAAAATAGTTCCAATCTTCATGTCCAATCACATATAGTACCAACGCATCTTTCAGCAATAATTTCGAGGTGTCAACACATCTTTCAATAATAATTCCGAGGTGTCTATCTGTTCCTCTGCCCTAATCTACAACACAAATTGTGCCATGTGACCTAATGCTGCCATGTTGGATAATTGAAAAGGCATCGGTGGTTGAGCTTGCTCACTATGTAGGCTGCTGGGAGAATTTGGCACAAATTTGAGTCCAAGTGGGCACTTTTTCACTTTTTTCACTATTTAACCTGGCATAGTATACGAGACACCATTAATATCATATTCTTTATGTGCAATCACATATAGTCCCAATCTTCATATCCAATCACATATAGTGCCAACGCATCCTTCAGTAATAATTTCGAGGTGTCAACACATCTTTCAGTAATAATTCCGAGGTGTCTATCTGTCCCTCTGCCTTAATCGACAACACGGTTTGTGCCACGTGGCCTAATGCTGCCATGTTTGATAATTGAAAAGGCGTCGGTGGTTGAGCTTGCTCACTGTGTAGGCTGCTGGGAGAATTTGGCACAAATTTGAGTCCAATTCTGCATAGAGTTTGGATGTCTTGATCAATTTCGCATTTCATAGCAGTTTGATTAAAAACCCATTAAGCAAGTTACTTCACAAGGAAATCGGATTAGGAAAATGAGAAGGCTTCTCAGGCATGACTGAGCAGTGATTGGAATGATTGTTACGTGGGATTTAACATGATACAAGAGATCCTCCTTAGGAAAATGAGAAGGCTTCTCAGGCACGATTGAGCGGTGATTGGATTTATTGAAGATGGGATTTATCATGATACAAGAGGTCCTCGTCATTTTAGGCTTCAAGTTTAAGGTTAGCTGGGATCTCCATTTAGAAGCTTTCCAAACCCTTATAACCAGGGTTCCAAAATGTAGCTGCAATGGACCTGGATGGTACTATCTCAATATCTTTAAATCTTTTGGGCTTTGTACTCAGAATACAACACATAATGGGTTTATCTTTTATATGTTCCACATTAATGCCCCACTCTTTGTGAACAATCACATGGAACGCCCATCGAAGGTGGGCAATTTTCTAGTTAAACACTAAATCAACAATCAATGGTTATAAACAATGACAAATGTGTGAGATTATCAAGCCATTTATGCCCCAAACCTCTATGGAAAATATACACGTGGCTAACATAATATCAAAGTTTGGGTATATTCGCACCCATGGTTAAGTTTAGTTAAGTTAATTTTTACCGTTAAGTTAAGTTAATACTAACCGGGTGATTGTGTTCGTACCAAAGCTAGTTAAAAAATTAGTTAGGCTAACTTAACGGAAAACCATTTCGCACTCGTTTAGTTAAAAAATTTGGTTAAAAAATAACTTAACTAGCAACTAAATGCTTTCGAACATGTCTAGTTAAGTTATCCAAAGGCATAAAAAATTATAAGCACATTTAACTAAACTTAAAGTGACCTCTATGAGGTCATTTAACTTTTAGTGCTAATTTTTAATTTAGTTAACTTTTAGTTAATTTTGCTAACTTAACTGAAGAAGGTGCAAAGACAAGTTTAGTTAGTGTTTTTGGTTAAAAAAGTTAACTAAATTCTTAACTATATGCTAACTTAACTAGTGGTGCAAATGTAAATTTAGTTAAAAACCATATTTTAACTTAACTTAACCGCGTGTGCGAATGTACCCTTTGATTGTCACTGTGAACCTGCAATTCCCGAAATGTCATATATTCCAATTTCAATACTCTTTCTTCTCACGTCAGGATATAGAACTTATTTCTCTTTTAAATTATTATACCCATTCATTTCTTTCTCATTTTGCAGGAGTTTAACTTTGCTACGCTTATGTCTCCCAAATCTACTCAATGTCTGCACTTTGTAATTTTTCCACATCGTCATGAGATCAATCCATTTCAAAATTCTTCATTTTTAACATTATTAAAATTATTAACATTAAAATATGTACACTGGTATTTCATACATTTGAATGACAATCAATATCGATGGTGTTTCATCTCTTACATTCCCTTTATGCTACATCACCCTGTTTTTGTTATTGTTATTGTTATTGTTATTGTTATTGTTATTGTTATTGTTATTGTTATTGTTATTGTTATTGTTATTGTTTTTGTTTTTATTCTGAAAAGCAACCCATGGGCTGATCATAATTGATTTGTTTCTTGAATGTATCATTCGGATTTAGGTTATTGTGGTCTCTTGAATTTTTTCTTTGATCGTGTATTTGGAGATTCTAAATTCCTAAACCACGGGTACCCAATGGTTTCCGTTTTTTTCTTGTATTATTTATTTCTGATAACTTCTTGGTTTGACTACTCTAAGCGGCACTGCTCAGAATGCTTTCCTTCAGTAACTCAGGCCTTTAACAGCAGCTCATTTGTGATAAGCAGCACCGACCAAAACTATGGCCTCCAAAGCTTCCAAAGCTTTGCCTCTAAAGCTCGCTTGCAGACATGGACTTTACCAACAATGTAACATTCCTAACTGACAGGGCCTTAACCAACTGGACAAAACCGTCTAGACGTTTATGAGTAGTCGCTTCTACCCATTTATGTCGGTGTCTCGGGAACGCCCCACAGACACATTCAAGGTTCGAATACTCGAGCGGTCTACCATGGGCCCGTTACAGTCTCCCACTAGAACTATGCTCGTCCTCGAGCACAAGGTTCGAATAGTCGAGCGGTCTACCATGGGCCCGTTACAGTCTCTCCCACTAGAACTATGCTCGTCCTCGAGCATCCAAGGCTATACCATGTCTATGTCATACCATGCCACAATGATTACCAAGTCTTTGCAAATTACCCATGCATATAAGCACCCATAGAGACTCGAACTCAAGACCTGCTCTGATACCAAATGTAACATTCCTAACCGACATGCCCTTAACCAACTGGGCAAAACCGTCTAGACGTTTATGAGTAGTCACTTCTACCCATTTATGCCGGTGTCTCGGGAACGCCCCACAGGCACATTCAAGGTTCGAATACTCGAGCGGTCTACCATGGGCCCGTTACAAACAGACAGGGGTGCAGCGCCGCCATTAGATTGCAAGGCCATCGCTGCAGAGCTGCCATAACATTGCCATTCTACTGCCAAGATGGCCATTGCTACCATAAGGCCATCGCTGCCAGAAGGCCAAGACGACCATCGCGTCCAGAATCACTCTGCTTTCGCTTCACAAAACTCTGAACAGGGACGCTGATGCGGCACGTGTCTGGAAATCATTCATTACACATGGCTTACGTTTGGAAACGTTCCATCAATCGGTCGTTTCTAGGCGGGAACTGGCAGGCAGCGCCGTGGCAATGGGGAACCGGCCCGCGAGCCGGTTCCCACCTGGAAACCACCTCTTGGCGGAACATTTTCTAATACGTAATCAACACTAGGCTCAAATTACACCTATATTACATTAAAATTATATAGTGAAAACAAATTCCAGTTTTGCCGGAGCGGCGCCGCTTTCCTTTTCCTTCCTTCTTCACGGGATGCTGCTCAACTGCCGAATATGGCTTTAGGTCTTTTAGACGACGCAACAGACGATCTGGTGCTTTAACTGCTGATCTGGTGAAAGATCCGATGTTTTTTTCTTCCTCTGTAGATCCGGTGAAACCTCGACATAGCCGAAGGTCGTTTCTGTTTCTAATACCTACTAAAACACTTCCATACTGTCAATCTAGAAAAAAAAAAGCCCAATTTTTGGGTTGTTTAAATCTTGGGTCTTAGAGATACAGCTTGTAGACCTTGCAGGTGCTTTAAGGCTTTGAGAGGCGGCTGAAGAAAGAAGCTACCAGTTTTGACAAGTTGGTTTTGGCAAATCCGGGCAGATCGGTTACTATTTTTGCTTGCATGATGCTCCCATGATGCTCTAACTATTTTTTGCAGAGATTGCTTGCTTGTCTCAAGATTTTGGTCTTCAAATCTGTTCAAATCTTGTATAAGAACCGATTTTGAGCCGATTCATCACTGAAACAGAGCATTTTTCACTTGGAAATTTTTTCACTAATCCACGGGAGGGGGGCATTCCCCCCTTGTAGGATCTCTCGGCGGCCCACACAGCCGAGGCAGTGCACGAGCGGTCGTTAGTTGCCGCCGAGACTGGTGGTCGCCGCTGAGAAGCTCTACGAGGGCGTAGACTTGCCCCGGCGTGAACTATGGGACGTAATACTCGCCAGGCATTGATTACGAAGTTTTGAAGATGTAAACTATGGCGCTGTGTAGGCGCTTGAAGACACCATAGCAGTTTAGAGTTAGTGAAGGTCAGTCTTACATAAATTTTCTTAAGATTTCCAATATTTGCAAGATTTTTCCTTCTAATCACTTTTCTTTTGTTTGCATTCGTCTGGAGCTTGTTTTGCCATCATTGAAGCTTCTTTTGCCCATATTGGAGCTTCTGTCTACTGTTTTACCGTCATTGGAGCTTCTCTCTACTGTTTTACCATCATTGGAGCTTCTGTCTGCTTGTTTTACCGTCATTGGAGCTTCTTTTACCGTCATTGGAGCTTGTTTTGCCGTCATTGGAGGCATTGTAGCTGCTGTTGGAGAATCTACTATTATAGAAGAGATATATTCATAAATGCAATGTTGTTTTCGTAAGTGGAGTGTCTAGATGCAAGATTTTAGTGCTTAATCCTTTTTTATTTTGTTTGTAGTTGTTTGAACTGGTTTAAAATCCGTCACTGAAGCCCCTGTTTGCTATTTTGCAGTGGAGTGTCGACTTGAGGTGAAGATTTGCTTGAATATTGATGAATATTATAATTTTCGTTATTAGTCTTCTAATGTTGTGTATAAATTGATGCAGGTGTTTGAAGACATTGTTAGCTTGTTGAAGACGTTGTCATCTTGTACTTGTTGTGAGCTTGTTACCTTGTTGCACTTTAAGGTATTTTAGGAGGTTTATGTTTCAAGTATTTTAAACTGTTATTGCTGTTCTACCAGCAAAATCTTCTAATAGAAAGTGTCTTTGCTGCTGCAAAATGGCAGGGCCTTCTGAACCATCTTTCAGTTTGTTCTCTCAAGATGTAGATATGCTTAGTTCTCCTGCTGTTGTTGCATATGATAATGATGACACAACAGACATTCTTGCTGAGATGGAACGAGGCAATGGCAATAGTGAAGAAGAAGATGAAAGTAAAGAAGAATGGTTGCCTCTTGATCAGGATTTATTGAGTGCAGCTCTTAACGGAGGTGTTGAACATTCAATATCTGTTAATTCTGGGGCCCGGAGAAGATTCGATGAGTGAAGAAAAGTTTTTAATCACGATTTATCCATTCCTATTGTGAAACTACTCTTCGGGAGCTCCATGACATGTTGGTAAAATTCATCATTCAGGTATATTTTAATTAAATTTAATAATTAGTATTAATGCTGTGATTAATTCTGTTCTAGTGCTTTAATTTTAATTATTTTAACCATGTACTTTATACTTTATTTTCATAGGTGCAAAAGGAAAAGGATCACAAGCGTTATCCTCCATCTTCGTAAGTAGTTTTATTCTGTCATAGATGCTAAAGCTTTATTTTGTCATAGATGTTACTGTCATACATTAAACTCTGCGAATGGTAATTTCAGATTGAGCTCGTCGTATAGAGCTATTGGCAGAATTGTCAGACGAGAGCAAGAAAAAAGAATAGGTGAAACTGGGTTGCGTGGACCTCCATTTGATATTTTAACCGACGCTGTTTTTAGTCAGAGTAAAGAGGCCTTCATTGGAATGATTAGAAAGACTAGATAAAGTGGTAATTATGACAGGCCAAAGCAGAAAGCTCTATCTATTAGTTTTGCTATTGAGAATGAGATCCTTGCAAATATAGATCACCAGATTACGCATGCTATGGGCTGCATCAAATGATTAGTTTGCTTCATGCTGATGAGGTTTGGGATCAGACCAGTTAAGGAGTTGCATGCTATTAAGGATTGTGATTTGGTCTTAGAAAACGATGATGGAGGTGAGCTTGTTAAATATGGTGAGCGTATTAACAAGAACAAAAACCCTACAGCATATAAATTTGATGATCACCACTTCCGTCAGCCTATTTGGACTTATGAAAAGGATTTCGTGTTGACATACAAACAGTATGTTAGACACTTACCCACGAAGGAGAAGGATAGCGAACCTCATCCTCTATTTCTTCAACCAATTTCGAAGCCAAGTAGTATGGTAAATTTGTAATTGTATTTTGATATATTTTGATATATTTTGATTTCTAGTAATTATATCTTTTCTTTATTTGTAGATATGGTACTCTGTTACTGGTCGAGTTACTTTGATTTCACGACTTTTTGCAAAAGGTGTTCCTTCTGATGTTGGGATGAAAGTCACTGGGCATAAATTAGTACAAGGTTATGAAAGATAATTAAATTGTAGTTTCCTTAGTTTCTATTTGCAACTTCTTAATGTACTTATTTGTGCAAGTACGATCGTACTAAAGAATCAAAGGCTAATGCTTGTATGGATATAATCTGTCAGCCTTCATCTCAATCCTTTACCAAAGTTCTTTCTGGTTAGTTCCTCATTTAATTAGTTTTCTTAGTTTAGAAATCTTGTTTAATTGCTTATGTAGCTAAATATCACAATGTGCAGATCAAATCGCGAAACGTGAATGCCTTGGTGAAAGATCAAGCAATATTCCTTCAAGTTCTTCAAGTGTGTTGCAAGTTTCTGATCTGACCAATGCATGTGGGGTAAAAGCATGCTGTGGTGTTCCAATTCGGCTGTCCCCCCTGTCCCCCCAAAATGTGGCGTTGCATCCACCACTTTTGTGGTATGAAAGTATAATTATGGCACCGCTCAGCTGCCGGTATTTAAGAATAGAGTTCCGCTCAGCTGTGGGGGAAATTCTAATTTCAAAAACTAAAATTCAAATTCAAATTCCTATTCTTTGGCCCCTTCCTGTTCTTTGCCTACGTCCTGTTCTTTGGCTCCCTCCCTGCTGCGAGCTCCAATCCATTGTGGATATGGATGTCAATGAGGTAATCTGTACACAAACCGGCATTTCAGACAGGAGAAAACGAAGAAGAACCAAGGAACAAGAAATGTTGAAGAAAAGACTCCAGAGGAAAAGAAGAAGAGAAGAAAAATTGAGCTTGCGCGAATTGGCGAAGGATCCGGTTCATCAAGAAGTGCAAGCAGAACGCCATTGTCCTTAATTTGCTAACGTCTTTCCATAAAACAGACCAAAAGAATGGAGGATAGCACGAAGAAAGAAATTTTACTTGATTTTTGAGGGATAAAACATTGGAAAAATTCATAGGTGAAGAATTAAAGGATTTGGAAGCCAAGAGCATCGTTATAAGGAGCCTCCGGGACTCCATGCAGAAACTCTCTACCGCAAACTCTCTACCAAAAATGACTAGCTGCCTTGCAATAAAGAGACCACGCCGTGCATTCTCAAACAAGTGACAAAATCAGCCAAATGAGATCTTGGAAAGGTATTAGGTGTTCACCCAAGAAACCTGCAAAAGGCAAAAGAAAAAGAGGGAAGAGATCGATTACAATGGTGGGAAATGGGTTTCTTACAAGAGGGCTAAAAGATTCGATGCAATTTCGGATGAACATATAGAAAAGATTCAAAATTTTGGATTGAGAACACCAGAGTGTCTCCTAACACAAAGGATGTTAGAACTAGAAGATTGGAGAGAAATGTAAGAGAAGAACATGCTGCCCACTATCCGGAGGAATCACAAAAGTTAGTTTATTTCTTATTCATGTTTTCTTAGTTATGGTGCTTAGTGTGGTGGTGCATGTGGTAGTTATTGTGTTGTACAGTGATTGTGGTGTCTCAGATACGACATGTGAATTGTGTGTAGTTGACTCTAGTCCGAAATGCAATATTTAATGTTTGGAATATTATTAGAACATGACAGAATTGAGTACTCCTTTCTTTGGGTGTGTGTACGGTCTAAAAATACTTGAGCTATAACTAACTCGATCCCGAGATACAAATTTTTGTTGAATAAAGACAATTTTTTTGTCGATTCAAGCACAAACTCTGTTGGAAAGTATGATATATTAAAAAAAAAAAGGATCTTACAAAATTTGGCTTTATAAAATTTGGCTTTCCATTGAAAGCTCAGTGCCGAGAACTAAATTTACATGCATGATCCTAAGCAAAAGAAATGCCGGGTATGACCGCTCGAGAACCGGTGCATCAAAATTATTGTTTTCTCGCACTAAAGCATCTAAGCTTTACTGCTCATCATCCAATTTAACAGGATGAGGTTTGCGGTGCTTCCCGATCCCCTGGTGGTAGTACGCACTTCGCCAAGAAAACCCGCTGTTAAAACCCGTTGTTGCGGACGAGGCGAACAAATATATCAAATATATCGGTAGAAAGATGTAACATGTTTATAAGGCGGGACCTTGTCTAAGAGCTCTCTTCTGTCAATCGACTCCAAGCATAGCCATTGAAGGCCCAAAGATCCATCATTGTATGCCTTTAGGTTGGATTCGAAATCAGCAAAGAAGGTGGATTTAGGCATATCCACCTTCAGAGATTGATCACGAACCCTGTTTAACATGTGCCGAATGCCCTCCTCGCTCACCCTACAATAGCCGTAGTGATCTCTGAACATGGATCCTACCATGTTGCCGGAATGAACTTCTTCGATTTGGCGCGAATTGGGAATGAAACGCCAAAAATCAGACGTAGGAACAGGATTTAGGACCCAGATCCTTTTCTAATGATTAGAAGAGGAATGTAATTATTGTCAGGGTGTACGAATTTCAGAAGTGTTTATGAGAGCAGGCTAGGCAGATTTTTTATGTTAGACGAAATAGGATAAAAGTGGATTGATGTGATGTGTGGTGTCGTGATGGTGTGGTGTGGTGTGGTGTGGGTTGCGTTATGTCCATGGTGTCATGTGGGTGTGTGCATGTTAATGTATGATATGTGTGGATTCAATTTTATTTATTCTCCCCCCTCACCCCACCACACCCCATCTATCCCACCACCATAGACTACCACCACATCTTTGCGACCACCACATTACCACCACATGCACACACATCCCACCACATCCCACGCCACACCCCTCCACCACCACCACCACACTCCACCACCACCACATCACACCACAATCCACCACACACCACCACGACCACCACACCCCACCACCACACTCCACCACACCACATCATAGCACCACACACCACCACCACCACCCCCCCACCACCACACACCACTCCACCACACTCCACCACCACCACCCCCCCACCACCACCCCCACCACCACGCCCCACCACCACACCACACACCACTCCACCACACTCCACCACACCCCACCACCACCACACACCACTCTACCCCGGGGGATTCACCTCTATTATAGGTATATATGCCATGTGCGTTCCTTAGATTGCCCAAAAACAGTTTCATATAAAAAACCCTTTGTATACGACTACATTATTTGTAAAAGAATGCAGCCCATATCATATAATTACTTGCCCAAAACACTTTTACTTGACAACCCCTTCGATATATATACGATATCTTCTATATTATCATAGTATTGATACTTATTACCGTACCAAAATGTAATGTGATTAGTATGAGTTGAAGTTGATTCATTATATTGTGAGTTTAATAAGCAAACTCGATGTTAACTTAGTTGTTTAAAAATTAAAACATAAAATTCACTATGTCTAGATGTCTTAGCTCTTCATAAGCTAGCCTATAATTAATCTTATAATGTGAAATAGATGAAGCAGCCAAAACAGTAGAAGCTCACCAAAAATGACAGACCCTTTTAGTATGAATACGAATCGAACACTGGCGCCACCACACTCCCTCTGGTATCCTACGGCATTCAAACTATAAAAACCTTATATTTTTCTTAAGTATACGGTACCAGAGAGGCAATAAAAAAACCCATTTGGTGCACTCACATGTTTCATACCCCATAATCTAGGTGAACCCCCCGGGCACTCCACCACCCCCCACCACCACAATCCACCACCACCACCCCCCACCACCACTCCACACTCCACCATTTGGTGTATGGTGTGTGGTGAATGGTATGGTGTGTGGTGGGGTGTGGTGTGGTGTGTGGTAATGTACACAGCACTAAGGTGCTCGTTCTGTTGAATATGATGAGTGTGGGGCATGGTATGGTGCATGGTTTGGTGTGGTATACACATCCTAACAGTTTAGTGTTCATTCATGCAGATGCTATTGTTCAAGAGGTTTCTGGACCAACATCCAGAAATTAAGATTCGTCTTCGAGCTTTTGAGAAGCTAAAACCCTGGTTTGTTGTGAAATTGAAGGACTTCAATAGTTGTTGTTGCATTCAGCACGTGAGGATGCAAATGCTAGTGGATGGACTCAATGGGATGAGAACCAAACATCCAAGAATTGCACTTGCACTGCGATGTTTGTAGATCACATGAACTTGGTCAATGTAGGGCACACCAAAGATAAAATTGCAAGTACAGGAAGCTTGTGGAGATCTATATTGTGTCCAAAGAGTGAATTAGATGAGTTTCACAAGAAGGCGTGCATCCTTGGAAATTGTGAGTTGTGTGGAATCAAGAAGTTTCAGACCTGTCCCATGGAAGGAAGTGGCGTTAGGGAAAGTGAAATGGGAGTACATTGACTATGAAAAAGACAACGCCTCGAGTTCGGTAGGAGACCCGACTCATCAAGATAATGAGACCGTAACCCAAGGAGCTTCGGATAAACTAAAAGAGCGTCTAAAAATCTTTCCACCGCATAATTTCAGGTACCAATGGCGAGGCAAAATAGTTTAAGGAGCTTACTCGAGAATCTCCCAAAGGATGCATGTCTCTCGGTAGTGGATTTTGCAGAGAACTATACATTCAAGGAACAAGAGGAGGTGCGGTCGATGTCTTTGGGTCAATAACCGGATTACCATTTTGGTTCAAATAACATATCAAGATGACTTCGATGGCGATAGAGATTATCAAGGAAACACATTACTATGTATCGATGATAGGGAACACGATACTTTGTTCGGTACAACACCGCTTCATGAAGCACCACAAATATCCGGAGCGTAAAAGGAAGGGTTCCAAAAGCGGACATTATGTGTTTTCGGATGGTGCGAAGATCTCAATTCAAGGCTTCTAGACCGTTTTTTACTTTGTGGCTAGGTACACAAACGACAATCGATGTCTATATGATGTGGAATTTTTTTGTTCTAACCACGGGAAAGGTGAACACGATGGCAAAGTCTGCCGAGTTGAAGAGATGGTTAAGACAACCGCAATTAAAATACAAAGAAAGATAAAATTGGGTAATGCTCATGAAGTGGTAGAAGTTGCCGTCAAGAGATGTTTACTTGTGGAACATCCGAGTGGATGAACACATCCGAAACCAAGAAGAGGAAGAATATAAAAAGGTTCTTTTTGGGAAGTCAAGGTGGAGGATATAGATAGAAAGAAAGCATGGGGTGCGAAAGGATTTTTGGACACTAGGCGGATCCATTGTGTACATGCATTCAATCCTCGAATCTCCATTGCGGTTGCACACGAGGGAACTCATGCTTCTGCAGCCTACGCTTGATGGCATGTGGGACAAGCTTGTGTGAACAAGCACTACGTTGATGATTGGAAACTTCAAGTTATTGTACCATCCTCCAATGTGCATGCTTGACATTGAGGACCGTAAATCCAAAGCAGGTCCTTGTTCTCCTCAATCCCACGATGTTAGCAGAGGCACTTAGAGTTGGTGATAATTTTGCTGTCGTTGCTCCGAAAGGGAATGATGAGGGTTCTGAATTTTGGATTCTGATGTGCACAAAACCAAAATGGATAGTGGAGAAAGACTTCCAACTCAATGGAACATGGTACCTCGCCGGTGATAGTGTCATAAAAGGTATGTATTACAAGAAGGGCGCAAGATCAACCGTCACCTATGATCTTTGCAGTAAAGACGCCTTAGGCATAGTATTCGCAACACAGATCTGTGCAATCAAACTTCACATGCCACCAACTAAACGTCAAAACAGGACTGTATATAGGCTGGATCCTTTAGATGAGGAGAAAATTTTACAGAATTTACCCGAAGTTCTTTGTGATGATGATGAAATGTAAAACCATTCTGTAGTTTTCAGAACTCATGTGAAGTCTTGTGCTTCAGCTGTGAAAATGAGTTTGTCTTGATTTCTTTTGAAGATTTGAATTCTTCTGAAACACTTGATTCTTTTGTTTGTGAGATGAATTGAATATGAATTTTCATTGAAATGAATCGAGGTTACAATAACAATTATGTACATAAGAAAGATATACAGTGATTTAAGTACGAGGTGACTCATGCACCTACGTACTTCCCAATACATATGTTCCTCTCAGTTCCAGCTTTTGTTGCTTCTAATCTTAAAACTTCAAGCATGAACACTCTAACATCAACTAGATCCTGGTCTGAAATGTCCACAACCTGCAGTTAACCACACTTTGTCAATAACAGAGTTTGGTTTGTCTGCTGCATTTAAGTTGACTTACTAGATCAGGCAACAATATATTCACTCCTTTTAAGTACTCCCTCACAAATTTGTGCATAAACGAACATACGGCAGGGCCACATGAATGACCATCGGTTTGAAGAGGCGCTCGAAATTTTCACAACATCCGAGGTTGTAAAGCTGAAATTATTGTGTCCAAGCAATTCCGTGAACCACTCAAAGTTTGTTGTCATTGTGCCACAACAAAGAAAATGCAATGAGCAAGCACTAACCTCTCAATATGTCTGCTTCTGCCATGCAAGCCCGAGCTATCAAAGTGATATATCCCTGGTTTATATCTCTGTGCGAGACACGCGTGGCTTACAATCAGAAAACAGGTCCAGTGATGTCCATCACAAGTAGGCAAAAACATGTACTGGCACTTATCCAGATTCACATGTTTCCTTATTGTTTTGTAACTATTTGTGTCCTTGGACAATGTCGAGTGAAAAAGAGGGTCAAAGAAATGAAAGGGATGGCTCATTCCTTGGAGAATCAAGTAGTATTCCATGTATCTGCAAACATATGCATATCATCTGGCACAATCCTAATGATCAAAAATCAGATGAAAGTATCACCTTGAGAAGAGGAGGATCAATTGATCATTGAACCACTGCGTATCAGCTTCCAAAATTTTGATGTCGGTGGAGCTAATCACGACAGTTTCAGCCCACTCAAAGACCACTTCCGATGTGTATTTGGCTTTAGATAGTCGTGGATCTGCCAAGCTCTATCATCTCCAGTTCTAAACACACACGAGAACATTTGCTCACAATCCATTCAAATATTTTAAATTGGAAAAGTACAACACATATCATAGAAATTTTTTACTTATATTGATTTTCAAAGAGTTTTACAAGATTCATTTATGAAAATACTTGTCGAGCATTTTCATGCAGCTTTCTTGTGACTCTTGAGAATCCCACATGTTCCACATTTGATGTTCCTTCACATAAGCCGGCACACTTTCTCGCAAAAGTCCCTCCACCATGGTTTGAGTTGCTCCAAAAGGAAATTGGAATCCAACCTCGTCGAGCAAAACTATTTGGACATATCATTGTGTTCTACCGGTTGGCGTAACCCTTACATCTCACGTCATCTATCAACAATGTGTTTGTCACCGGTATCTCCAAAATTTCTGGTACACTTTGGACAGATCTTTAAGGAAAATTGGCTTATTAACCACTTTTAATTTTGTGTTGGTGCGGTCATCCCGATTCCAAATAAAAAGAAATCGCCCTTATATTCCTGCGGCAAACTTTCTCACAACAAGTCAACATTACTCTTAGCCATGCCGGACCACAATGCAATCTCAAATTTTGAAAAACACCATTCTAAAACTCCTGAAATCCAGGCACGGAAACTGCGAACTTTTGATGGTTCAATTTACGGATGGTCACTTACGCTCGGCCAATGCAGGGGGATCCTCTCTTTCAAGTCATAAAACTTGCCTAAAACCCCATTAAAATCCGAACAAGGAGAATTTCAGTTAACCTCTTGGTTTTTGTTGGTTGAGGTTGTATTGGACTCGTTGGAGCGATCGCATCTTGTCCAGATCCGGGGTTTCTTTGTCAACTTCATCACCGTGATCCGCATTTGGCTCATATTCAAGACCAAAACTTTTTTCGGTGAAGGACCCGTCATGAAATGAATCTCAAGGGAATTAATTTTCCCCCCTAAATCAGATGCACTAGGAATCTCTTCGTGATGGCTTCCAGTTGCAGTAGCATTTATCTCTGCAACATAATTGAAATGAGGAAGACCACAGAAAAATACAAAAAAATAAATCATGTATGTGGCATCGGTACTTACTTGATACGACTGCATTCAGTTGACTATCCAAATTTCGTTTTGGAGTCTCCACGCCGTCAGCAGCTGGGATTGACTTAGGAGTATCAAATGGGGTGAATTCTAGGTACAACCGGGAGGTATCTTGCGTCTCATAACCGATCGAGGCGTGGATAATCTGTTGGATATCCTTGGTCTCAAATTTACGCAATTCGCAAACACTAAGTCAGTAGACCTGTGACAACATCAGTAAACATTAGTTAAGGCACTTGTTTGCAGCGAATCTATATTGTTTGCAGCGAACAATATCAAGCCTGGTGAGTTGACAACCATTCAAGAGGGTCACGCACCAGGCTTTTTACTCTCTTTTCGATGTTCCTGTTTATATATATCTAAAGTGCCCCCTAAAATGAGCGAGCGATCTCATCCCAGGGGGCACTTTAGATACAATAAACAGGACAAGCAAAAGAGACTAAGCCAGCCAGGATGGAAGAGACTAAGCCAGGATGAAAGAGACCTGAGTACAAGCATCGAGACTTCCCAAACCTTGCTTTCACCCCTCTTTGGACTTACTTGTGTCTATTGGTTCTTGTGGTACCACTCGAACACCAAAAGCCAAAAGCCATGTCTCAGTCATAATGTGGCCACAACTGGGGCTGCAGCAGGTTCTAGAGTGTCTGCAAAACAAATTCAAAATCAATAGAGTCTTTAGACGAGGGTTAGAGATGATAATATTTACCTCAAATGGTGTGATAGACATGGAATGTGATACTGGTGACTGCATTCTGCTATCACAACTGGCAACATTTTACCCTCCCATTTCAGACAACGTCCACAAAATGGACAACCTTCATCACCCTCTTCTTCTGCCTCAGGAAGCATTGGAAGTGCAGGATCTAAAGGAGTGTCATGACCACTACGCTCAGAAAAAATCTCAAATCTTTGCATTCGAGGTAGCAGCTCCAGCAGTAAGTCTTCACATGCCTTTAGCTCAATTTCAGTTTCTGTTAATTCCTTATTTAATTGTTTCAGCCCAGGCAACACTGTACCATTTAGCTCTTCATCCTTTAGTTCGCTTACAACCCGAACACCCTCTGCTGCTTTCGGATTTGCTGTCATGATTGATTGCCATCTGTGCAAATCAGCTCTAATTTCTGATGCTTTATGCTCCATCAACTCAATCTTTCTTTTGATATCATTTTTCCTATCCTCGTTTGCTTGCAATCGTTGCTTGCATCTATCAAACCTAGCTGATGTTGCAGCCAACCATTCCTTCACAAGTCTGCCATAGTCTGCAAAACAAAACACTACGTATATGTCAGCCTCCTAACATAGTAAGCCACGTACTGATGGAAAACCACAATCACACACCACACGACACAAGGTAGTCTCTACAGACCACCACATACCACACACCACACAACATACGCTGCACAGTACACACCACACAACACGCTGTGGTGGTGGTGTGTGTGGCCACCACACTTCACCACAACCACACCACACCCCACCACCACACCCCACACTCCACCACCACCACACCCCATCACCACACTCCACCATGTCCCACACCACACTCCACCACCACCACACACCCCACCACCACCACCACTAAACCCCACCACCACACCTCACCACCACCACACACCACCACCACCACCACCACCCCGCCACCACCATGGTGTGGGACATGGTGGAGTCTGGTGGTGTGGTGTGGTGGTGGTGGAGGAGTGTGGTGGTGGTGGTGGAATGTGGTGGTGGAGGAGGAGTGTGGTGATGGTGGTGGTGGAGTGTGGTGGTGGTGTGTGGTGTGGGAGTGTGGCGGTGGGAGATGGTGTAGTGGTGGGAGATCGTGGGGTGTGGTGTGGGACATGGTGGATGCCAACAACTCACCACCACCACACATACCTCATCTATCATTCTGGCATCCATTGCACGAAATGCCCCACATATGGCATCATAGAGACACAACATGACAATACAGCCAACATGATGCAAAATGGTAGTAGACATACCTGATTCTTGAAGTGGATTTGATGTTACCTTTTCTGTGTTGATAGAAACAACTAGATCAAGCTTGAGATTTTTTTCTGTTGTAACACAACTAATAATTGAACATACCTGCAATGGCATGTTTTGGTCTCAGAACATTGCTCTGCTTTTCTGTTTTGATTGTGAGTTCAGATTGAATGTGTGGTCTAGAGGAACCTGATTTGGTTTTTTCCCTATCATCTTCATCATCCCCCGCCACTTTTACTATTTTCCTCCTCGTCAGGTTGGATTTGCCTATGCTTTCTCTTGGGTCTAGAAGAACTGGCCTCTGCTTTCTCATCGGGAGTTTTATAATAGTCTGAGAAGCTCTTCCAATTAACAGCCTCCCCCTTTATATGCAGATAATAAGCCACTGCCCAGGTTCCAGGAGCCATTCCGCCCCATGTATGTGGCGTCCCTGTAATTCTTTTGTAAATTTGCATGAACTCTTTGTATTGTTCATTGCTCAGATTCTTCAACCTGTACAAGAAAACATATGCCTTAATTTTTGCAGTTTGAACAAAACATTTGGGGGAAAATACCTGTAGCCAGATTTATTTGGAACTCTGTCACCCCAAAGCTTCTTTAGATCTTCGTGGGGCACAATCTCTTGTTTGAGAAGAGATTTTATCGTGTAACCAGTGGCGTTCAATTCTGACTCCACTAGGGTTCAATCGGCAAGAAGCGGCAAAAAAACAGAGGAAGAGGTGATTCTTTCTTAATTCAAAAAGGTGGACAATGACGTGGCATAAAATTCAAAATAACCGACGCTCATTAATTCGCACTCCCGCAATCTCCGCTTCGGTATGCACCACCCGATTCTACCACAAAGGTGGTGCCAAAATGTGGCGTCAAAATGCACGTTTTTGATACACCACAGCGTGCTTTTACCCTGTGGCAAAGAGAATGCAAATGTTGCAGTAGAGATTTCTGGACCTGGACCTGAGGAGCCTCATGTCCAATTAGTTAGTCCCGTTGCTCCATCCTTTGCTCAGTTAGTTCAGCCTTCTATTCAGATTGTAGATAGTAATGTTCCTATTGATGATGGCGGTCAGTAGGTGAAGAAGAATTTGGCGCGGAAGTTAGAGGTTACAGTTGAAAAGGATGAAGATGAGTTTGAAGACTCTTTTTATTGTGAGCTGAGCAAAAAATATCCTGAGAGTGCAAAAGCTCTTGGAAAGTATGCCGATTCTGTTGTAGCCTCACAACCCATTTCTAAATTTATGCGAGATTGCAATTCTGGCATCTAATTCTTGGACTGGGTGTTTTTCAGAAAGGTCTTGTTGCCGATTCTGTTGTAGCCTCACAACCCATTATCAAATAGTGACGAGTAACAGATATATTCATATCGTTCCAAGGGTAACTTATTCGCTTATTAAGTAACCATAAATATCCATTTTGCATTCAACATGCTGATGCATTTGAGTCTCATAGCTCCTATAGTTTTGAAGGTCCATATAAGCACGCCGGAATTTGGAAACATGTATGCAAAGGCCAAAACTGCTTTGGCAAGGATCCATGTGGTATCAACAATAAATAATCATAAATATCTATTGGGCATTCAAGATGCTGATGCATTTGAGTCTTCATAGTTAATACCGTATTGGGATCGGTCACACCAGCATTGTTCTCTTTCTTTTACACCCACAACAAAGCAAAGAAACTTGTACATCAGCAAGCCAAGCGTGTATGAAGTCATTCAAGAGAAAAAGCTCAAAGGGTTCAAAGGCTAGGGGTTTTCCCTCTACTTCCTCGTCACTTTCTTCCTCTACTTCCTACATCATTTTACAATATCCTATCATACCCTCGTGCAATTTGGTGTTCTTGAGTGCCTTACAAAGGAAGTGTGTCTCAACCCATATGTTCCTTCAATCTCACATTCACAGTAACAGCAACAACAGGAGTGGTTAAAGCAATCCTTACACTCCTTTCCAAACTTCCATGCCTCTAACACTAACTGTGACACTGACATCCAGGCATAACGTTTTATTTCTAATAGCGTCCTGCTTCTAGCAGGCTTTCTTATGACCACCTTCCTCGCTGCAACTTTCTTACTGCAATTTCCTTACTAGGAAGAAATACTTGCTTGCCAAGACCCCAATCTACATACACAAGAGCACAAGAGAAGGGCTTACAACTTTAAACTCTGAGCTGTCCATTTTAAACTTTGGGCTCTCTACTGGAGCTTCAATAGTAGCACCATGAACCTCACAAACGCTGGAGCTGCAGTTACTGTTGTACATCCAGGCCCCTTTCCTGTGCCATGAAGAAAAGTGCTACCATTAACAAGGTTTCCTGTCTGCACTTTCAAAAAGTACTATTCTAAAAATTGGAATCATCTGCAAGCCTGAGCCCTTGGATCCAGATGTATTTGTCCTATACAATGTTTGACCTTTACGTACATTTTTATGTTGCCCAAATAGGTTGGCATAATAATAAAAATACACCACATAAAAATACACCACATTAATGTCCACCCAAAATGACGCAAATACACCTCCCCAACTAAGTGTAAATCCTTGTCAGATCTATAAATTTCTAGGGAGAACTTCAATGAGACAAATTTTCTAGTAGATAAATAAGGCTCTTTTATAAACCATTATCCCATGTATCTCGTTAGCATCAGATCGATGTCTCTGAGTGAACCTCCTTGAATTTAATCCTAATACCATCTTCAAGCCCGTCCATGTAGTGTCCATTACAATGGTATAACTGGTATAAGATGTTCTTATGCCACAGTGTGTAAGTAACATAGCTGTTTCCATGCTCTTCCATATAAAGCTGATAAGAAGTTTCATTCATCAGTAAGCAAAGCACAGTATAACATGTGGCAAACAAGGCACATGCAAACCAGATGAAGTGAACCACCAGAAAGTTGCCCATAAACTCAATGCAGAGTACTGTTCTTCATGACATAACACTAGGCTACGGCCCAATGCTCCTTGCGGCTTGTGCACTTGCTGCTTCTAGTGTCTCGCTCGGAATGAGTGATAAGAACTGCTCGACTTCCTGTTGAGCAGCCTTAAAGACACATGTTACAGGACATGTCAAACCATGTTGACAAAATTACCAAAAGGAGAGATCTAACGAAGTTGCTGTTTACCTTCACTGATTGTAAGCTAAACCTAAGGAAATCCAACCTGTAAGTGTATAATTCGCAAAGTACATGATTAGCAGGCTTCCACAAAAGAGAAAGCTTTCACAAACACGCAACATACTGTTGAGAGGCTGATGGCTGTCCAAGGTTTTGAAAGTAGTTTTTATAGTCAACCTGAATAAATCATTGCGACTGACACTTCATATATGATATAAAAAAAGCATTGCACTGCAATATCTAGACACCTTATCGTACCAGGAACGTACCTGATCAAGATACCCAAATATAGAATATGCAAGAGAAGTAGCCTTTTCTGCATCAGCTCCATCAAGCCAAGCTGCAGCACTGAAAACTGACTACTTGAATCGCTTTGATCTCATGCTTTTATAAACAAGAAATGGCATACAACAATACCTAATAAGGTTGTCCCTCAGATCTGCAGCATGCTTGGATATGTTCTGAAGTTCTTTCAGCACAGCCCCTGCATCTGGATGCTAACAAGCTACTTGTAAGTTCATATTTCTGTTTGTTGTATAGAACCTTTTAATCAAAAAACAGAATCTCAACGTCAAATGCAATGAGAAGAACCCGAAACTATAATTCCTAACATTATTATATAAAATAAAGGACAAACCTGAATAAGATTCTTCTATCTCCTTTAGCTGCTTCTTGAGTTGAATAACAGAAGATACGTAGAAAAACAAGGGTTTTGAGGGCTTGATAAATCCTGGTGGGATCTTTAACTGGCTAAAAGAAAGAATTGCCTTAGAATTTTACAAACTATAGAGCGTACAAAGGTTTCCAACTATGCATGACAATCTCACAAATGCTAAGCCAATTGCTGCAAGAGCTATTCCAATTCCAATGGTGAGCCTGCGGGAAACAATTTCTTTAGCACCTTCCTCTTCTGCTAAATCACCCAACTGCAACCCTGCACCTTCAGTTGGAGCACCTTTTGAAAGGAATAACTCTGCTTCTGTCAAACCCCACTTGGCAGATTGCTCTGTACCTGGTAGAATATTGGGAACCGATCAGGATGGGATTATGAATATTGAAAATAAAACTCCTCCTTGTATTCATAAATCATAGACTTAGAAAACGCTAATTGGATACATGGAATGCTTGAGTTACTTTTGAGAGAAAGGATTGTTTCCCTATAACCCATCCCATCAATACGCTTCTCTGGAGGAGCCGGCTTCAGTTTTGCCAAATCCACATCTGCATTAGCCTTACGAGCTGCCAATTCCTTTCGCAGGGCTGCAGCCTCGGCTTCAGCAGCTGCAAGCTGGTCAGTTTGAAGTCAGAATTGCACATCAAATTCCCCAAGTCGTTAAAAAAAATAGTGGGTTACCTTGGCAGCCAGCTCCACTTTGTCTTCATCTCCATCGCCATCGGTCGGAGACCCAGATACAAATTCTTCTGTTTGCTGCGAACTGCTTCCGTTATCAAAAGTTGCCTTCCCAATTCGGATAGCGCGACTAGTTTGGAAGATTTTGGCGGAATGGGGTACAATGGGCAATGTGTAATGGGAAAGACGAAGGGACGGAGTTGATAATGCCGCCATAGCCATTTCCCCTGATGTGGCAATTAAAGGGACTACGTGGCAATTAAGTACATGAGGGTTCTTGAGAGGGTGGAACCACACCTGTGCCCGCCCATCTCCTAAATTTTCCTTCGGTGGGCAGGGTGTTATAGTGGCAAAGGCACCGATATCACACTATTGCCTGCCCTTTGACAGCCACGTAGGAATCCATGCTGGACTTACAAGCCCGCCAAAAGCAACGAGGAGAACGCGCAGGTCCGGCAAGGCAAATTCCTTCCAAATTCATGTAACTCCTTCTCCAAATCCCTGTAACTCTACTCCTTCTCCAAATTCCTGTAAATTCTTTGTTCAAAATTCTTTGTTCTTCAAATCCATTTGTCTTGATATCAAATTTCTGCAGAATGGACAATGTTTCACAGCCAGTAGAAGAGCAATGCACACATTCAATATCACAAATAGAAGAGGAGATTTCAGAAAGAGCTGCATTAACTCAAGCTCAGAAAAGGCAACTCCTGCAAATGCTGCTGCTGATAATTCAGTTGTTAAAGGTGTTTGTAGAGGGTCAGATTCAGCTCCTTTCCACGTTGATTGCATGGAACAGGTTAGTCATGGTATTACTTATTGAATATAGATCCCAGATTATACGGAGAAACACAAAAAGGAGACTATGGGCATACAAAAGAGGGCCATGATTAGATTCACTGTTACAGAATACATACCATGAGAATGAATTCAAGAAAAGATTACGTATTTCTAGAGCCACTTTTGATTACTTGTGCAGGACTTTAGGCCCAATCTTGCAGAAAAAAGATACTTGGCTATTCCAGTGGAAAGAAAGGTGATGTTGGCTTTGTCTAGACTTGCCACAGGGGACACATTGACTGGCATTGCAGATTCAGAGTAGGCTATGCTACTGCTCAACAAGCTGTAATGGACTTCGTGAATGCGATGAATTATAAGCTCAAAAGTCTTTACATCAAATGGCCTTCACCTGCACGGATGAAAATTCTATCAAAGGAGTTTGAAGAAATTCATGGAATTCCATATGTCATTGGAGCTATAGATGGCTCGCATATTCCAATCATTGCTCCCAAGTCTTCTCCTCAAGAGTATTATAACAGGAAAGGCTTCCATTCTATTCTTTTGCAGTTGATAGTCTCTCGTGAATGTATCGTTTGGGACTTTGATGTTGGCTGGCCAGGTAGTATTCACGATTGGACTCTATTTCAAAGATCTGCAGGAGGCCAACGCATTATTAAAGACTTCATCAATCCTTACTGTCTTGTTGGGGATGCAGCCTATCTGCCACGTGATTACATGCTTAGTCCTTTTAAAGGACACAAAGATGGCCTGAGTCGAGATCAATATTATTGGAACTATGTGCAATCGTGCACAAGGATGCCAGTCGAACAAACTTTTGGAAGATTGAAGGCTAGATTTAGGATATTGTTGAAGAGAAATGACATGGATCTACAAAATGTGGTAAAGGTTGTATCAGCCTGTTTAGTCATGCATAATCTTTGCATTGTACATAAAGATGGTTTTGAAGACCCTTGGGTTACAGAGGCCAAGATTGAGTTGGAAAATTCCATTGCACATGAGGAAGCCTTGAAAGCACGTAGGAAACGCCATAAAGTTGATAGTAGTCAAGGAAGTAAAAGCGAGGTAACTGAGATGCAAAGCTCTTGCATGTATGGAATTTACAAAGTGCAGGGAGCAACATTATCAGCAGATGAAGCTTATTCAAGAAATTTAGATGATGGGCATGTGCTACTACAATTAGAAATACCCCCTGATGCTACCAGACGGAATGCACTTGCTAATATTCTCTTTCAAAATAAAAGTCATGAGCTGGTTAGCAAGCGTTTTGGAGCTGCAATTCAAGAAGAAGACTCCGGAAGCGAGTCTTAGTTTTCTCTCTCTCATTCAAGAGCAAAACAGAAAGTATTTGTTGCAGCAAACAAGCTTATTGTTGGCATAATCAAGCTTATTACCATTTGCTATATTTGTTCAATTGTTTTGTGAAGGATGGATTTGTTAAATACGAGATGATATTTGTGTTGATCCATTTTAGCTTTGATATTTTGAATGCTTGAGTAAATGTGTAACAGTGCCTTAATAGTTATCTATGTCATCAATGTTTTTTAAAACCATGTTGCATCCTCATATTGGATATGAATCAACTCTGTGATAACTGAATGCATGCTACCATACTTTGTTTTATCTGTATTTGATGCCAGTGATGAACATAATTTCTGAACATGTATAGCTTGCAAAATGGTTTTGTAGTAGCCGAATACCACATGGCCTGCATATGCATCTTGCAAAATGGTTTTGTAGTAGCCGAATACCAATTGTTTTTAGTGAGCAGTTGGGGATCTGCAGTTGTTTATGCAGTCAATTTTATAAAAGCCAAGATGTTGAGACTTCTGCAGCCAGGTTACCTCACAAGTAGCATCATATGATGCCTTATGCTTCTGTGCTGGAGAAAAATGAAGTGTATTATTTGCATGGAAATCTGGATTTAGCTAAAAATTGCTTTCGACAACTTTTGAGTTCAAATCCTTGTTGTGGTTCTGGATATGTGCTTATGTCAAACATCTCTGCTGATGCTGAAATGCAAAATGAGGCCTGCACAAAAGCTATTGAATACTTGGGTCTTATACTGGAGCTGGATTAATGAAACCAAAACATCCAAATGGGGGCAGTACAAGCCACACGCTCATTTTATGGATGACTTGGAAAATAACCTTTCATCCTCCTCACTATGACTAAGGTGAAAGCAAATAATATCATAACATGGATAACGTGGAACAATGAGTTAACGATGTTGCAATGATGCACTATCCAATATTACTGGCCCTGCATGAAATGCGTCATCATCAACCCAGCTGTCATATTAGGGGGCTATTCTCATCTTGTGTATAATCAAGTTATTTAGAAACTGCAAGCTAAAGAAATAGTCAGAAAGCTCAGTGGGAGGGGCTGATGACATCCATATTTGGAACATACTTCTACGAATCAAGAATGATCTTGGAATTGACCACAACAATGAATTCAACATGCTCATATATGGGAACAGATGGAGCTTTGATATTTTGAATGCTTGAGTAAATGTGTAACAGTGGGTCTATCTTTGATCTGCATATACACCATGACAAACTGCAATTTATGGTGCCTGTAGATAGAGATTGCTTAATTATATCAAAGTGCATAAGTCTAGAAGATAGAACTTCTTCATTGGTTGTTTCTCTGCAGGTGCATACTTTGCAGGAAACGTGCAGCTTTGCTAGCATCATACAAGGTTTCATCATACATTCTAGAATTTCATGCTGAGGATGTTAAGTGTTTTAACACTGGATAAGATCCATAGATATAGATCCTTGGGGTATATAGATTATTATAGAATCTCTGCTAGATATATTGACCACGCAAGGAAAAGATAGCCATATGTCCCATGTATACTTCCGTCAGCATTATGTTCCGTTTGTGAGATAGGTGAAAGCATGGCTGAGTACTAACTAAGCTTAATTTGTCGTCCAAGTTGAGGAAAGGTGCTTCCAGACAAAGGAAGGCTTCACTATTACTAAATTGTTATGGAGTGTATTGTCTGTAGGGTAAGATAACTTCTTTGTAGTCGAAGTATTTTTATATGTCTTAGGCAGATATGGCTGCAGCTGGGGTCGCGTTTGTGTTGATTGCACCAGGAAAACTTGAGCAGGTGAAGCTCTATGCAATTATTGTAGATCAGATTCTCTTTGTTGATCAAATTTGGTGCTACGAGGTCTCCACTCTTCAGTTACATTGTTACTTCTAGGATGCTTAACGAGAAACTACACTAATAGTGGTATTGGATTGAGAGACACATTCGCAATGGAACTCTGCACAAATAAAAGACACACAAATGTACACAAATATGATCAGAGACTTGGATTTGCGACATTAAATCTTGCATAAAGGTAAATTTCAACAATGACGCTGAATAAGGGTGCTGTTTTATCTCTACGATGGTAAACAGTAGCGAAAGTAACTCACTCTTTAGGACCATGGATGCAAAAATTGTGCCTGCCATGCTACCAATAAAAGCCACAGTAAAAGGTAATCTCTGCAAGCACACAGAATTCCCTTAGTACAGAGTTGGTACATGAACAATGCCAAGATAAACAATTGCCATATAAAGATATAACAGTAAAGACAAATTATGAAAATTCTATGGTCTAAAATCTGGAATCAAGAATCTCACCTCTCTTGACATCATGTGAAGAAATTGAACTTTAGGACCCTTCAATGCAAAAAATGCTGCCATAACTGAAATGGCGCCAATGGTAAAACAAGATGCAAATTTTGCTGGAACCAGCACAAATGACAGGAAGAAATATAACCTATAATAAACGAGAGGAAAATGAAGAAGAATCCCATTGACAGCAAGATCGCAAAATATGTAATCGCTGTCCGTGATGGAAGATTTGTTGCAGACTGCACATTGCCAGGCACTGCTGGCATCACCTGGAAATATACATGGCTTCTAAGAAATCATTTCAAAGGGACATGAACCTGTTTGATTGCCGTTGCAGCTACTGGTCGACCAAAAGCCATGTTATGATGGGAAAGCCTGATGTTGGAGATGTAAGTCGTTTTATGGAAAGGCAGCCTCTGTGTCAGAGATGCACTCGATGGCTCTGCTAGATCTGAAGACCTGACAGGGCGAATCAGCTTCTCAATCCTTCCATCAGCATGAACTACATGTACCACTTCCATCGCCCCGCATATCAACACAGAAGACATCAGATTGCCCATCTCGTCTTTTCCCCTGTTTTTGAGTTTTCGTTTCACAGATTACCCTCTGTGCATTATCTTTTGCACATTTTGATACAATACAAGAGCCTTTGAAGAAGTTTACGCATCAATCTTATTCAAAGCATGCTCTAAACTGTTAAAAATCCCTTGCAGAAGCCCACAGGCAAGTAATAGCCCTTATGCAACGACCCACCACGGAGATAAGACCAAGACAATGTGGAAAAGAGGAGGAAATGTCTTTATTGCTAGATGGGCTCATCAATGCCGACACTCCGGCAGGCATAGAGGACCACGAAAATTCGAAGGGCTTGCAAACGTTTCATCCAGTCCGGAAGCCCAAGACACATAACCACATTCTGAAGTGCCAATTTGGAAGGAGGAATTGCTTTTGTAGCAAAACCTCGGTGCATGCAATTTCTAGACCCATACCTGGAAAACGCTATGGAGAAGACAAATTTAAAGGAATCGGGCGCCTTGAGCTTTAGCATCGTCTCTGCTTTACTAGCTACCTGTCGACTGTAAAACCTGTTCATAACTCCTAATAACACAATTTAAACCTAAATCTCCTTTAGTCCACGAACCCTAAAGTTGGATGCCTCGTTGCTTGCATGCTGTTTATGAAATTAAATTAATTTAATTTTTTTAAGGAATAAAAGCATGCAATCAAAACCATTGCAAAACCATAGATAAAATGCCATTCAAATATGAGAACCCAGTGTGCACTCTAGATATACTAATTAGTATGCCTCGTGCAATATGCCCATGAAATCATATGAAAACCATGCTAAAAAGCGTATAAAATCACAGAAAAAACCCCCTGTTATTTCTACCAGGTTTTGCAATAAATTTATAGCGCTAAATAAGGGACTAATATCTTGACGAAGGCATTAGTCGAAAGAAAGCATAAGTGCTTTTGACATGCTATAGGTATCAAATAGATGAATGCTAATTGAGGGAAAGTTTATCATCGAGCATTCTTTGAATATGTGATAAAAAATAAAACGCAATGCTGGTTGATGATGTGGCATTATTTGAAGCAGTAAAGGTTACCAATTTGACAGTAACGAAGTTAAATTAGTGGTCGGAATGACTAGTGGACAAGATCTGTGAAGTTTTCGTGGCTAGCCGGTACTGATTGTTCTAGCCAGAATATCAAAGGATTGATTAGGTATTGCCTTCGTTGAAACAACTGTGGCTAGAATTTGATATTCTGTGTGGATCTATGTCTTGTATTTTTCCTTTATGCTTTTCCGTGGATTGATCGTAAAGAATCAAAGGCGGGAGAGTATAGGATAGTGAGAGTTGGTTTTTTTCTGTGTTGAATCCTGGGGTCAACAGTTTCAGGTTTAACACCATTCTGGTACCCAGATTAGATATGGCAATTTTTAAGGAGCCATGGCATTTTCTTGCATGGCATGGCACTTTAACCTTACTATACACATGAGCAAATGCCCCAAAAGAATATTCATATTTTCAAAAAAAAAAAAAAAAAAAAAAAATGAAGCAGAACTTAAAGTGGCTACTACAGCATCAGCAAATATGGAATTGGTAAATGCTGGATCTTGGTAAGCAAATCCAACTTCTAAGCTCCATCATTACTTATGTTTGACGTATATTTCTAATGGTGTTTTTCTATTTTTTTTATGTTTTGCAGACAAATGAGAAGTGATGCTTGATTCCAACAGAAGTTCTCCTATTCAAGGTAAATGCATTTAAGTTTGTTCATTCTCCTTTATATAGAATACTTGAACAATCTTGATTATTAATTGCATTATCTTGTTATTTTGTGATGTATTGATGTTCTTGCTTAATTAACCATTTCTAGCCTTCTAGTCTTCCATTTCGACTCTTTAATGGATTACATTTTCTTATCTCGAAAAACTTTAACATGGTTTAGGGTATGTTGTAGGACCGCACACGCCAACATATATTGCATTACTTCTTTTGAACAAATACATAGGAAAACAAGGGCATATTTTTGAGTCCTTTTCTTGTGTCTTCTTCCATGGGCTTTTGTTAGAAATGTGTTGTGAGAGTATGTTGATTGGCCATTTTCACCTACATTTAGACATTCTAAGAGCCATTTAAATTCTTTGCTAGGATTGCTTAGCTGCTATATGTTATATCAATTATTAACACATTATTTGTGAATTAGCAACATCACAAACTGTTGTTCTCTATGAGGATGCAAGGAGCAATAACAACAATCATGACTTTTCTAGGATGAGACAACCTGCAAGGCATTAAGGCATAAGCATCACCTTGGCTTGACCGCCTGATGGTTATATTCTTACTATAAATGAGGTGCTTCTATTCAATGAGGTACTTTTTCTCCATTTCAAGATTGTGTCTTTTGTATCCTTCGTTTGTATTTTGAAGCAAGAGGACCATTTTTTTTAGCCTTTACTACATATAGTATGTTAATGGCCTTCTGTTTAAAATGGGATCTCTAAACCCTGTAGTTGAGCTTTTTCAGAATCAAATGGCATTCGATAAATGTAACCTACTAAGTGGCATGCAAGGTATAGATATAGCTCTTTGATATTGGACCCACACGCTTGCCATTATTAGCCATTCCCTCAACTAATGTGAGCAGTGTTGCACACTATTGCAGATGTGTTAGTTACATCATGGCAATAGCTCTAATATCATTTGTAGTTTATCTAGATTTGAGTTTTTGCTACTCATTTATTCAGATTAATTAGGTTGGTGAATATATAGCATGCGTATCCTAGATGGAGATCTATCAATGGTATGACTCAGCTGGAGGCTTCGGGAAACTAGCATGCTCATACTTGGAAGAAGGAAGAATCGAGAGAAGTTTCCAACTTGTTAGTTTTTCTCTTTGTTCTAAATTCATGCACATTAAATATCTACCTTTTCAATTTCCGTCATTTGAATGTACAACTTCTTATATTCATTCGCGTGCATCGCATTTAATATTTCAAGGTTTTAAGCATTAAAGCATATGCTACAACAAATATTGATAGGCTAAATTTGAAGTAATTGGGGCGCCTTGGACAACATCATGTTGCACCAAATTGAAACAGTTAGTATGATGTATTTCACAAATATCTCATAATCTTTCCCAACAGGTTACAAGAAAAACTCAAAAAACTCCATTTGATACTATCATATGCTTTTGTAAAATGCAATGAAATATCTTATCACCTTTTTACCTATATTTTAACCCAATCCAACCCTTAGCTGCTATATGTAGAATGTCTTTCGAAAAAGAGATCCTAGCCTAATGGGGAAAATAATTTTTGCTGTGGCTTTATTTTCTATGCCCTAGCCATTAATAGTATGCGGGCCTTTACCCTTCGGAATTAAAGTAAACATCTTGTATTTAGCTTGGAATCTAAATGGTCTGCTTGTTTGATCCTCACGACATAGACGAAAACACAATAATATAAGAGCATCAATAGTCACAAAATATCAATGGCCATGATACTAATAACTACATAATATTGACTATGACACTTAGACATATCATCTATCATTGTACACTTAAACATCAAGCACATGCTTCTTATTAACACTTTGTGTCATAAATTTGTCCTCATTTTGGCACCAACATGCAAGCGACATACGACCATTTTGTTTTGTTTTGAAAATCATCATTCTTACTCAAACTTGTTGACGATCCACACGTGCTTTAGTCATAGTGACATGTATCAAATTGAACTTAATTAAAACTTTTCATAAATGAGATGCAGTAAAATTTTAAGCATAGATATCCCTTAGAGCTTTCAGCACAAGATAACTTTATTTGTTTCCCTCATGTATCACTGCTGTGGGGGCCGACACACTTTCTAGGGTCACTTCCTAAGGGAATTAATCATCATGGCTAGTTTGCTATGACTCAATGTTGGGGGGCGCATACGTTAAGCCACAAGAAAATTTGACAAGTTCTTGAAGTTGGAAGTTTGTCATGAATGTTGGAAAACTTTGAAAGTCGACCTATCTCCAGCTTATTCCAGCACAAAGCTTCTCAACAAAGTAACTAGACATGAATAATGGCGATACTGAGTAGAAAGGGTACATGTGAGTCTTTACGCTAATAGTTTACTTCATTATTTATTGATTGGTCACTTCTACTGTGTAGGAAAAAATTCAGGTAGATTGGAATATGAGTCTACAACAAAATTAGATTGGATGCAAACTTTGAATATATCATTGAATCTCAAAGCAACATTGATAATAAACCACTAGTTTAGTGGACTAAGCCCTAAGCCATAAGAACTGGATCAAGAAATCTGCTCAAGTAGAAAGGAGAACGAGAAGGACGAGGAGCATGTTTTACACCGGTTTTACACCCACTAGAGACCAACTGTTCTATGCAATGCACACCAACATTGCTTTCCTTCAATTCACCGTACAGTGCAAGGCATTTGTTAAGAATCAATATAGTTGCCATGTGATTGCTGATGATTCATCGATTAAAGATGCACTGATGATGCTCTGAAAAGATGTGGAAGTGTGGAACGTAATGTTAATGTCAAATAATTATTCCTCGTCATCTCAAAACCTGTTTCAATCCGTAGCTCGTGAGATCCTGTACAAAGCATAGTTACCCGGAACGGGAACGGAACGGGAATGCAGACCTAAAATTTGGAACGGGAACGGGAATGGATCGGAACGGGAACGGCCAACATTCGAATTTTTAAAATTTAAAAACAGTTTTGGCGTTCCCTTTGCCTCGTGATCATTGTAGAACCTTAGAATTTAAAAAGGGGTACATGAAGACTACTTTGTGGATAAAAACATGCAACCCACTCCGTAAATGCTTCATTTTTTATAAAACATTATATTAAAGATGTGAAAACATATTATTACATCTATATTTCCAAAACAATAGAAATATAAAGCAATAAGACATAAGATTCATAGATCAGTTTCATTCAACCGCATATATATTATATAAGTTTCATAGATAAGTTCCAACGAGATTGTTCACTCATCCTGCAAAAGAAGAAAACATATCCTAAGTCCATATAAAAATAAGAATAAGAACTATCATCAAGCAACTACAATTTAGTAGAATAAATATAATTGTTACCTTCATTTTGCTCTTCCACAACTTGTTCATCGAAGTCTTCAGTCTCTTCTTCCTCGGCTGCCTCCTCATGAGTTTGATCTTGATCATCCTCTTTGATCTTTGATCATCCTCTTCTTTTAATCTTGTACAATGCAAAGCCTGCAAAAATGAATCTTGAAATCTTGAAACATTTAAGGTTGGGCGCAGATGGAAGTTTCATTCATTTTCATTTTCTGCTGCAAATACAGTCATCTTTGTGTTTGGCCAATAGAATTTAATATGTGCACATATCAATAAGGTACTGACAGAGACAGAACTAACCAATAGGCAATAAACAATATCTAATACTTACAAGTTTCTAATCAATCTGGTGATGAACAGGTGAGCAGCAGTAAGCACCGATTTTTTCTGAGAAAACAGGTCGTTTTGACTAATAAAGGAGGTCGTTTGAAGCGTGAGAATGCTTTGAACTTTGTCATTATGGAAAAAACAGATCAAACAATATAAACTATGAAAAAAATTGCTGTCTTACCTTGCAAATATGAAAGGAAAACTGCTGTTACCTGTTGTTTTGCTTAACTCTTGGATCAGCCGATTACATATGCCGATTACAGAGATGGATGGAGTCGATTGTTAGGAAGGCAGCCAGGCACAGATCAGGGATTAGTTATAGCAGGAGCAGAGAAGGCCGATTTAGCAGAGAATGAGGTCGATTAGCTCGAAATGCCCTATCTGAAATGCCCAGCCCGGCACTACCCTGCTTGAAATGCCCAGCTTTAGCAGCAAACAAGCCGGATTTCTGGTGTTGTGCTGTCGGCCGCTGCGGGTTCTGTCCTCTCCGGCCCAACAAAAAGGGGGAAAAAAGATGAACCAAGGTTTTATTTTAACGAAAATCAGGAGGTTTGTGTTGTTATTTTTTTTTTTAATGGGAACTTACCGGGAACGCTGTTCCCATATATGGAAACACTGTTTGGAACGCCGTTCCCGGTAACAAAGTGTGTGGAACGGGAACTTGGCGTTCCCGGAACGTGGCAGCCTGGGGAACGCGTTCCGGAACGGGAACGCGTTCGGAACGGGAACGTGTTCGGAACGGCGTTCCCGGTAACTATGGTACAAAGTGATGCAATAGCTAGAAGCTTTTTTCGGGATAAAGAAGCAAGCAAATATTCTTGTGGTCCCTATGCCAAAGTGGAAGTTATATCAACAAGACCATTTCGTGGATGTTAGTCTTACATTAAGCTCGAGCCAAGGAAGACATTGATCTTGCATTCTATGTTAAAACTTATGAATTTCTCTAGGACAAGTGCTTGGCAGGTTGTGTTAGCTTAGAGTGAGGTGCTAAAGTAGACTATTTGCATTGCCAATGTGTGCTTAGAATTGTTGCTCCAAATACTACCTTTGTCAATAAAATGCTGAAGAAATTCCTTGGATGTTGGAATTAATACCCAGAGACTATATGATTATATGCAAATTCCTGAAGAGTTCTTACATTGTTATAAGGGCTATGGTGGGAAAAGCACACCATAGGCATAATTTAAGTGAGGATGACGTGCAAGTGCTTGTATACCATGTATGTTTTTAAGAAATAAAGAAGAATGTGATGTTGGACCATAAGAACTTTATTATGAGAGTTGTGCACTTCAGTGATTTACCAATTGTCCAAGAAACTAAACCATGACCTTGCTTATGTTGTGACAAAGATGATTAGAACATGTTATTTTAGCTTTTCTACTTCATGGATGATCCAAATTAAATCTGCTTACATTCAAAAGAACAAGGCCCATACAACATGGACATTGGCATGTAGTCCACATATTACCTCTAATGTTGATCTGGCTACTGTTATATATGGTTCAAACGCTAGCAGGAAGCCAAGTGGGTTGGCAAACACATGAGAAGATATTGGGATGAGCAACATATAGAGCGTGAGATGGAGGCATCTTTTCAGAATGGGGATGCAAGAGACAAGAAATCTCTTTAGATTTTGTATACAAGAATGTTTGTTTTGCCCAGATTCTGGGCATGGAAAATGTCGACGCGCGGCAGCGCAGAGGCATTTGACATGCCCAGAATCTGGGCAAAACAAACATTCTTGAAACATGATAACAACTTAGGTTGCATTCTATGGGCAGTAAGAATTCTGGAATCAGGGGTAAAACAGGGGTAAAAGCTTCAGAATCACAGGTAAAAACATCGGAATGAGGGGTAGAAGGGCTGAATGTCAGGTAAATGCTCTAGAATGAGATGTAAATCAGCCAAAATATGATGTAAATCCGTCGCTCTGAGCCGCCACTGTTGATCCGTCGTTTTTGCACCGTCGCTATTGAGCTGGGGAGGAATTCAGGAAGAGAAACTATGCCACATGGCACTGCATGATTGGCGGATAGGGCAGAATACAACCTAAGTTGCTATTACGATGATTATATTGTAGACATCGCCTACGGTATATGTTATGTGGGTTCTTTTCAATAATCTTGAAAAGTTGTAGAGTGGTACTCAAATGTTTTTATTTCTATCTCTATCCATTGTTAAGTGCATCATCATCTGTCCTTTGTAAAGCCTGGGACCCATATGTTCTCTCCCCTCCCCTTACTCTTGGTGTTAGTCCATGTACACATGGGTAGATGAACTTCTTCATGGGTAGACGTGCTAATAGGGCCATAGACTAGAATAGGATTAATTTGAATTTCAATAAGGATCCAATGTGAACCTAGAGATTGGGAATGATACATATGGAAATATCAACAAATTATTATTTTCTCTGTGCATGAGTTCAATTAGAGACTTTGCTAGCTCATTCGAACCATAGAAAACAGGACTTCTAGGCAAGAGCATTATAAACTTTGTCATGCAATTGGTGAAGATAATAATCTTGGCATCCAATAGGGATGTTGGCTAGTAGAGCAACCTAGGTGAAACACCATTATATGCTTGGGGTCCTACTTGCTTGATATCTTAGCCCATCGAGAAAATCTGAAGATACAACGTGCCCCAATCTCATAATAAACATTATTGTATGGCAGTATATATTTTCCTACTAAGGTTCTTCCCTTGAAAAACTGAAAGGGGGGGGCTTTTTTAATCCTGGTAGTAAAAGTAGTACTGCGACGTGCAACTACTATTTGGCATTTATTGCTCACGTTGTATTATGTCCCATAGACCAATTGGTCTCCGAGGATGTTAAAAACCAATTCAATTCAATTCCATATTTATGTACAACCACAACGGGGTTTTCTCTTATCCTCGTTGAATAGATTCATCTACCAGTTTTGTGTTTATTTACAGCAATAAACAACTACGTGGTGAGTTTTGTGTTTATTTACGGTGTGAGCTCCTTGGTTGGTCATTTATCCCCAAATGAATAGACCATTTTCGTAGGATATGCAAAATAGACTTCGCAGATAATATTGTAATTAATACATTCGATCAAGCAGTCTGGAATCTGGATTGTACAGGTTATATGGCACTATCGGACCTAGGTAACGTAACGACCAAAAATTTTTCTTGCTTGGTTGAGATGAACAGTTCTACGTACTGCTGTAGGCTAAAGTTCCTTCTTTAGCCATCAAGTTCGATTTCAGCCATCAAGTTCCAACACAAGCTCCAGCCTCAATATGCTTTGTTTAAAGCCGGCTATGGAACAAGTGCATCCAGGCAAGTTTTTGATATGATATCCAGGCAAACTAACACTGTATTCAACCCAATTGCCCAACGTGGAGATTCATAACCCAGACCTCTTATCCAAGTATCTATGCAAATCGATGGCAACTCGTTGCTCCTCTTTAGACAAATTTTCTCGTTCCAGACGTGGACCCAGATATTTCATCCATCTCAGTCTGCAACTCTTGCGAGAAATCTGCATCCCTGCGCCAAAAATCGAAGCATTCATTATTTAACCTTTATTGTTTGAGTTTTTGTAGAATTAACCTGCTTCTTTGGATATAAGCATATTACGTTCCAGCATACAAGTTGTGAGCTTCTGCTGTTCCAACTGAGACAGTAGTGGCAAAGTTGCAATTTGACAATGTTTCGTTTCTTTCTGTAACAGCCATGATGTATAAATGCTATCAAGTTTTTATAATGTCACAAGAATCTTGGTAAAAATTGGTTGGAAAAGGGATTGGAAAAGCATATGCAGACATCTATTTCGTCCAATTTGTCCTTGCCGCTTACAGTACACACTGTAAATTTTATGGTAAAGTGGCTGGAACTACTTAATTCAGGTCTGATACTACTTCTCAAACAGACCCTGTGATGAAATAGATCTTTTGAATTTGATTTCTGGCCTGGTCACGAATATCAGAAGTAACAAGCAATGAATTTCTTAGTTAAGTATAAGACAAAATCCGTAAAACACCCGCTATTAAAGTACATAAATCTGCAGCATGTTTTTGCTACTTTATACAGAATTTGTCTCTTTCATGAGTTCAAGCCATTTGTCATGTTTTATTGGCTTGACCTGTGATCTTCTGTGCATAGGAACTAGTTGGCGAATAGAAACCTGTTATGGAAAAAATGTTTGAATCATAAGTTAGCTACCATCCCATAACCAGGCTTTCATTTGCAATTCCAAAGGGTTTCAAACAATCCTTAATTCATTTATGTTGATTCCTACTGTCACTACCTGGACAGAAAAGAAAAAACAGGGAGTTGACATACATGCTAATTTGTAAGTGCCTAGAAAACATTTCTCAAGAAAAGGAAGGACACATCTGAAGTTACTATGTAGTGAGTGCGTTTACCAGATTATTTTGTTTAAAATTTTATTCAATATTTGGTAAAGTCTTGCCATGCAGATTTACTACTTGCTATGCATTTGATAGGTATATCCTTTGAAAACCTAATAAAAAATACGTTGATCTTTGAAATTCATACTGGGGCATGTAGCAACAGAGGCAGCAACTTATGATTATATCATTTCACACGCGATTGTGCAGGGAAATCGTGGCTGCTTCTTATAGAAATGTCAATGTCAATGGTAGAAGCATTATGTTTGGACAATCAAGCAATAGAATAAGCTTCTGTTGCTTCCTGTGTAGACCATGCTTTAAGTATTTGGAAATTGGTGACAGTGTGGGCCATGTGAAGAAGGTCAGGTTCTCAAGGAAATGGGAGGTGATAAAGTAAGAAAAACTATAACACTATGTGGTCACATCTTTTTTATGTATAAAAGGGTTGTATCAGATAAGTAACAATACATAAAATGAAAGGCATTAGACACAAGCATGAGCTCTGGAGCCCTGACGAAGACGAAAAGCTTACCAGATGCATGCAGGAACACAATTGCGATATTAGCTGGAGTTCTGTACCAACAAAAGCAGGTTGCTCCTTATCTGCCATCTCCTACTCTTAAACCATGTGTTTGTCAATATTTCTTCTCAAGTTTTTTTATGGCAGGACTTAACCGAAGCGGCAAAAGTTGTAGACTCAGATGGGTTAACTACTTGAGCCCTGAACTCAAGAGAGGCAAATTCTCTGCACAAGAGCAGGAAATCGTCATGAACCTCCATAAATGTCTTGGCAACAGGTTTGTGGACCGGTTTCTAGTAATTTTTCTTTAATCTTTGCCTTCTGATTCTAGAAATTATGAAAGTTAACTATATTGAAGTAAGTTGTTGAGACTTTATAGGTGGTCTCAGATATCCAAGTATTTACCAGGAAGGACTGATCATGAGATCAAGAACTTCTGGAAGTGTGCAATCCGGCGAGAAATAAAATCAAGCACTACAACATTACAGAATTACCCTGATCAAGTAGCAGTAAGAAATGCTATGGAAGTAAGCAGTTCTAGCCACTTTGCAATGCATAAAAATAAATTGCCTGCGATATGGTCGTCTGGCTTCACAACTGAAGAGCAATGTTTGGTGCAGCAAACCATGATCTTAGACGACAAATTTTCATGTGCTGAACCTCAGAAATTAAACGATAACAACATAACTGTATATGATTATGATTTGCAAGCTGACCAGGCAATCTTTTGCCAGAACATTGACACAATTATGGAAACGATTCATGGCACACAACAGAAGCTTCATGGGAATTATGGATGATGATGCACAAAAATGTTCGTTGCACTCCATATTTCAGACCATGCGATTTCATAGATATGTAATACATAATATTGACAGATAAAATCTTTGGCGTCTTTGGCAGAATGTGGAGCAGAAATAAAATTTTAGTGTTCATACTCGTTTAATCTACTTCAAACAGCTTCTGTCGTGTGATTATAAAATGGCCCACCTTTCGATCCGCATATTGGCACTGGAGGTTATTTACCATAACCTTACTCCTCACAATATCTCTTAGATTCGGAAGATTATCAAATCAATGGTGATAATTAATTACCTCCATCAATTATTTAATTATAAATCAACTATTTAATTACAAGGGAGGTCAACCCTCCCCCTCTCTAATTATAAGGAGGTCACCCTCCCCCTCTCGATGACCATCGCACATTAGTTCATCTTAGTTCGGGAAATTCCCTGGAAGCCTTGTAAGCAATCGTGTGGAAATTATTCTTGGCGTATAATTTAAAAACTGCAAGAAAGATTTGTGCTAAAAATAGGCATTTTTCTTGGTACTTTCGGGAAGAATGGAGGGGGAGTCTTTAGTTGGCAAGAATGGAGGGGGAATTTGTAGTTGGTAGGCTGGCCTAAATCCAGCAGAAAAACTGTCGATTATACCCAAAAAACTTCCCTAACCAAGCATATACCTCTCGAACTGTTCCCCTCGAGAGTTATATGCCATAATACAATCATCTCGAGGGGAGGGTTAGCCTCCTTGTAAATTGGACGTGTCAATCAACATTGATAATAACTATAATGGGTCAATAGCGACAACATATCAATTGCCACGATACTAATAGGTACAGAATGTTGAGTATAATATGGAGGTACATTTAACGACGTATCATCTACCATTGATATCATCTACCATTGTACACTTAGAGATCAACATGTGCTTCTTATTAACTTATTGTGTCATGAATTTGTCCTCATTATATTGGCACCAACATGCAACCCACATGCGACCGTCATGTTTTGTTTTAAAAATCACATCCTTACTCAAACTTGTGGACAATCAAAATATTGGACGTGCTTTAGTCATAGGACATGTATCAATATGAAGATAGGACACGTACCAATATGAAGTTAACTAAAACTTTTAGTGAAGTTTTCACTACAAGATAACATTTTTTTCCCCATCATGCATCACTATAGTGAGGGATGACACAATTTTAAAGCCACTTCCTAAGGGCTATCCATGTAGCTGACCTATCTCTAGCTTATGCCAATGCTTAGCTTCTCAATGAAAGCTAACTAGAACAGCTAGACATGGATAATGACAATATTGAAGACAATATTGACCAGAAAGGATACATGTGATTGTTACGGCAATAGTTTTGGAATTGTCATGGCTTCGTTATTTATTGATTGGCCACTCCTATTGTGTAGGATTAAATGTAGATATCAATATTGAAAATTTCGAGTTGACAAGAATATTTGAACTAAAATTTGAGCATATCATTGAATCTCGATAATAAGCCTAGTAGACTAAGCACTAAGTCATAACAACTAGATCAAGAATCTTGCTCCGAGTAAAAATGAGGAGGGGGAAGGGAGAGGAGGAGGAGCATTAGAGGCCAATTGTTCTATGAAATCCACACTACATACACCAATATTGCTCAATTCACCTTACAGTGCAAGGTGCCCCCCAGTTTTCTATTTATTTAGAGAAATAAGACAACTGTGGTGTGAGCACCTTGGTTGGTCACTTTTTCCTAAATGAATAGAACATTTTAGTAGTATATGCAAAATAGACTTTACACAAAACAACAAATGAAAGGAACATTGCAATTAATACATTAGATCATGGATTGTAATGGTTTTAGGGCCAAGTCATACCTAAATATTGTAACGACCAAGCCTCGTTTTATTAATAACATTGCATATGAACATTTTCCTACCGATCACTTTTGTGGAATGAGAAGCTAGATCATTTTTATAGGAGACGTAAAATAGACCACGACAAATGAAAGGAATATAGCTAGATCATTTTTTATGCAAAATAGACCATACACAAAACAACAAACCAAAGGAATATGCCCTCTCTCTCTTTTTTTGTGCAAATTAATGCATTGGGCCAAGTGGTCTAGATTAGATAGGTTACATAGCCATGTCGAGGTACCATAGCCAGCAGGTCTTTTTTCATTGGCAGACATATAACATTATGATAATAACATTATGTGGCATGCTATGCTATGCTATGGCTTTTTTCATACTGTTTTAAGATGAACAGTTCTACATATTGTTGTAGGCAAGATCCGATGGAAGGTTTGCCAAGTCAAACATCATATTAAACTTCCTACATTAACAAGCTAGTATCAAAGCAATCAAGTTCAACCATCAAATGGTTAAAGCTAATATCCTTTCCAATAGAAGCTCCAGCCTCAATAACGATTTGGGTGCTATTATATTTACTCTAAAGCTAGGTTGTGGAAGAAGTGCATCATACATTAGAGGCAATTTATTTCTCTTAATATTAATATAATAATTTTTGCGTTCTTCAAAAAAATAACTAAATATATTGTAGTTTATTCTTGTACACTATAAACCATGTAAGTTGTCTGGATCTGCTCAAACTATTCTCTGTTGCTTCCATGCTGCTCTCTATTCCAGACTTAACAAACTCAGGCTTCATAATTGTAGATTCTGATCTCTTTCTCGCCTCATTACCCCATTGCAAAAATTCTTCACCTCGTTATATGTCCGTCCATGTAAGTATTGTGATATGAGCTACCACCTGACACATATTCCAAATTTTATCATGTCTTGTGCATGTTTATATAACCTTATCATCCAATTTGCATACAAAATGCTTAGTGGAGTAATTGCTAAAAAAAAAGAAAATGAAATGGAGATACAGAACCCTGACCTGTTAGCCATGTATCAATGCAATTCGATGACAATTCATTGTTCTTCTTTAGACAATTTTTCTTGTTTCAAATTAAATGCAGATAGTTTATCCATCTCAGGCTGTAACTCTTGCCAGAACACTACAATCCTACGTCAAAAATCGAAGTATTAACTCTCTAACATTTATTTTTGAGTTTTTATAGAATTAACCCACTTCTTCGGATATAAGGCTCCATGTGATATTGCCATTATATTGTCGCATATAAGTTGTGAGCTTGTCGTCCTCTAGTGGAGACCAGAGGTCCATCTTCAGCCCATTCTTAGTTTTCTTTTATTTAAAACAACCCTATGCAAATTTATATCAATGTTACTTAAAAGGCAATTGGTTCTTGGCCATTAATATTGGCCCATCACGGTGGGTTAGTAGCAGAATTTTCAAGAACATAATAAATGGCTCTAGAGTCTCAGAAGAGTCCCAGTCCATGGGCTTATGTTCAAACTATTGAATGCCAAGAATTTCTCATGCTAATAAGCTATGATGCAAAATTGCTCCTGCTGCTTGAACATATATAGATTCCCATCATTGTTTAGCTTAACAAACCCTTGTTCCAACAAATATTTGTCCATGCAGATATACCAAGCATGTGGTGATTGTTTAAGACCATGCACTTCCTTCTTTAACTTCCAGGTTTTACCTTCCTTTTCTTCAGATCCAACAGGTGGTTTCGTATAGATTTCCTCTTCAAGTTACATCATTCAGAAACGCTATGCTTACATCCATATAATGCACTTCAAGATCCACTGAATTCTCTAATGCTAACAACATCCTAATACTTGCCATTTTCACTATTGGTGAGAATGTATCATAGACAACTCCTTTTTGTTGGAAAAAATCTTAAGCAACTAGTCTTGTCTTAAATTTCTTCTCTCAATTAGATAAATATTTGATCTTGAATATCTATCTATTTCCAACAATTTTTTTAATTTTCTCCTTGTTTACAACTTCAAATGTTCGAGACAGTCCTTTCAAAAGCTTGCATTTCCTCTTCCATTGCAGGCCTCTATCTTTCATGATTTTCATTTGTAACATAAGTGCTTGGGACATCACGCTCCATCACTATCATTAAAGCTGGTATGACCTCCTCTTCTTGATGCTTTAGTCTTTTATTTTTGCCATCTCTTTCTCTACCAAGCTCTTCAATGCATATTCCTCTTTCCTCTAATTCCTTTCTTAAACTTTCAGGTTAACCTTCTTCTAGTTCTATTTTCAATGTGCTCTTTGTTTCTATTGTCTTCCTTGTCCATTTCTGATTTTCATTAGAACTATTCACCTTCTGCACATTATTTCTAAGCTCTATGTTATCATCTTTTATTTGCATCTATATTTTGGACCTAGTATGTGAATTGGTCAGTTCTATGTCATCTTTATCATTATCTTGACACTCATTCTTATGAGTCTCCACTTTCATCACTTTCTCTTTATCTTCACATTCGTTTCTATCTTTATATAATTGATCGTCTACAAAAACCACATCTCTGCTCACTAATATCTTTCTGCTATTTGGTTCAAATAACATATATGCCTTGGCTTCTTCATTGTACCCAATTAGAAATGCAATTTTAGCTCTATCGTCCATTTTCTTTTTGAGCTCTTCTGGAACATGCACATAAGCTAAGCATCCATAGGTTTTAAACCATTCATATTCAGATATTCTTCGTGACCACAATGTTTCAGGCATATCGTCTTCTGTGCTCATACTGGATAGTCTATTTTGAATATATTATAGCAGTTTTTTTAGCTTCTTTCCACAAAATGTTTGGTAACCCAGCATGTTTCAACATGTCTCTCACAGCATTTAAACAGATTTTGTTCTTCCTTTCTGCTATCCCATTTTGTTGTGGTGTGTATCTACAAGTCAACCGCCTCCTAATTTTCTTCTCAATGCAAAATGCCTTACAATTCTTTGATATGGATTCTCCTCCTCGATCTGACCTTAATCACTTTAATTTATTTCCAGTTTCTCTTTTTGCTGCAGCAGTATAGTCTTTGAAAGCTTTTAATGATTCATTTTTCTTTTTTTTTTCTTTTTTTTTTTTGATAAACAATAACATAACCTTTATAGTAAAATCGTTAATAAATGTGATAAAGTACCTTTTTCCAGTGTAACTTCTCACATTAAGAGGTCCATAGATGTCGGTATGTATTAGCTCCAGTGGTGCTTCAGCTCATTTGGATCCCTTCTGAAAAGGCAATCTAGTGCTTTTTCCAAGCACACAACCCTGCATACATACAAAGTGCTTGCGTTCCGCTTTATCACTATCAATATATTCCAATTTGCTCAATGCTTTTACATTATTAATATTTGTATGCCCACCATGCCTTAAGGTTGCCACTGTCACATTATTTATTGCTGGAATTTTTTTCAGAAAATTTTATTTCAAACAAGTCTCCAACTCTTTTGGCCAAAAAACAGATTTATTATCCTTCTCAATCTTCCGTATGTCCTTGTCAAAAAGCACTTAAACATCCAAATCAACTAACTGACTGACTGACTTAAATTTAGTTTTTTTACTATTCCTGGTACACAAAGTACTTTTTCTATCTCTACTGGTTCTCCTTGCATATCGTATAACTGTAACATTTCAACAACTTCTACTTATTTTAAGTCGTATTTAATTAAAGTGGGACAAATCTTGAATTTTGGGACTCGGACTAAAAATGGGACTCACACACCATAAAAGAAATTTCTGAATTGATTGCTTGAATAGAATTACACATGACACACATAGAATTGGGTTACTTGTTTTCCTCATAAATTTTACAAACCACTAGTTGAGATAGTTTTCAAACTTCTCAATATTATGTGCCCTCATACAATGATATAGCATGGAGGTTGCTCATGGCCTTGTCCATCTCCCTTCTTGGGATCTTGTGTGTGTTGTCCTTTGCAACGTGAGAACTTGGATATGACCATACCACACACTCCACCAATTCCCTCCTTTGAGGGTCGATAATTTGCCCTCCACTTCTTCTCCCAAAGATTAGGTGTATTGCTCCTTCAAGTTGCCCTTCTTATGTCTCCCAATGGGCTCCCAATATTGAATTTGGAATCCGGGACGCAACTCCTCTCCATCAGGCATAGTGGTGGTTACATCAGAGAGTGCCACCCCTAACCATATTGGACAGTCCTCATCATCAGGCCTTACTAGCACAAAGTATCCTTCCTTGATGTCCTCAAAGGGATCCCACTCAGGAAGATCAAACCACTTCGGCTTTGAGGCCTTACTTCCCACAAACCACTTGGAATCCTTTTTGGGACCCAAGTGAGCATTCTTAGACGTGCTTGCACCTTGAGAACCCTCCCATCTTGACTCGGCAGAACCCGCCTCTTAGCTCCCTCCCACATGGCTGTTCGGTTTCCAAGCATGTCACAACTTTCTCCCAGTACTTGATTAGGGAGTCCATTTGATTTTTCTTAAGAGTGGAGGTGTGCTTTCCATTTCGAACATCATCCCAGTGTGTAATGTAATCCTTGATGCCCTTCACCGGTTGGCTAGAGTCTTTGGTGTCTTGAAGGGAGGTAGTGGTTTTGGTTGCCCTTTAGGAATGAGAACTTCACCAAAGAAGCACCCTTTGCCACAACTTCGATACCTTGTACAGGCATCCACAACTTGTCACCGGTCTCCACGTATATTGCATGATTGGTATTCTATCCCTAACCCAAAACTTGAACTGAAGTGGCTTTGTGTGTCCTGTCAACTGGTCCTTACCATCTAGCAAGTATCCTTCTACAAATGATTTCCAATCTGCAACCTCATCCATCAAGAAAGCCATTGGGTTGGGGTCAATGCACTCTCAAACACATCCATTAGTTCGGGGAGAGTGGTCACGTTTTCTCTCTTGAGCTTGGTGGAGAAAGTTCCAAAGAATCCATCTATATCATCATGCATATGCCCAACCATCATGAATCCCACTTTCACAACTTTGAATACTCCCCTTCTTTGTCAAGTATGACATTGCCCCAAACATCCATCTATTCTTGTTTTCTTTCCAACAGGTTGTCCAACTGAACACATAGCTCCTCGGGCTGATTTCTCAAGTAAGGGGAAATCATCCCAAGTCCTCCTTGATTCACTAGACACCTTGGATGTGAGCTTTTTATCGCCTTTGGTAACAAAGCGGTTGATCATCCATCAAAGCCTCAAAATGGGTCTTTGAAGGGGAATACCTCCTCCCTTCTATCGATCCTTTCTCTAGTGTTCTCGACACTTGAAAATAGAGCTCACATGGAAGTTTGGATCATCTCTCCATAGATCAAGCACAAAATGACCATATGTTCCAGTTCCATGACCATGTGTTAATACACCCGCCGGACTTACTTTCATCGAAAAGCGTTTTGACAACGCGCGGGTAAAGGATCTAGCTTTGGCAAGAAAGTCTTGTGTTGGCCCATCTTATCATGAATTATACACAAAAATTTGTCCGGTTTGCATCTCGAGAAAATGTTCTCCACTTTGCCAATACAACCTGTCTACATGATATTTGGTCCCTTTGGTGATCTGCAAATTGCTCCCTAATTGCCATTCTTTCTTTCTCTATTGCGGTTGATGCAAGTGTATCCTTGAGTTGAATGCAAGTGTTGCACTTTGAGAATGGCATGTGTTGTAGGACACTCACGCCCCAGAAGTGAGTGCTCCATAACTTACTGAAATGTGATTGAGAAAGAGGCCTACCTCCAGTAGTTTCTAGGATGGAGTTGACCTCCTTAAGGCACTCCTTCGGATATAGTGTTGTGGCAACACTCTTTGCACCACTTTCGCACACCGTGCTTTCGTTCACCTTCGACTTGTGAGGCATAGATTGAGACATGTATCTCACAAAGCTCTCAAGACTGCAATGGCCTTTAGAGTATTTGCTCTAGTTTTCAAAGTGAGTGCATTACCATGTTGGAACAAAGTGTGCCCTTTTCTAACCTGCCCCATTATCACGTAAAATGAAGACTTGCTCACCCCAAGAATCCATCTCAATGCTCTCATACATACCTTCATGCCCCTCAATTGATATAGTAGCCGAATCCCGTGTTTTCATCATAGCTGGAATTCCTACACAAGGAGTAAATGAAATTAATCCTATCTTTTTGAAGTGTCCAATGTATTGGGACCTTATCTCACGAGGGTCATCCACATTGTACTGCTTTTGTGCAATCTAGGTTGCAACACTCTTGTCCCCTAATTGCCTCCAGATTTTCTTTGGTTGGTGCCATACTTTCCATCCTTTCTAAATATTTGTCACTTCTAGGCCTCTTGGGCACCTTTGGCTGCCTTTTATGAAAGACATAGCGTCTCTTCCTTGTGATCAAAGGATGCTCATCGACCACCAAATCTTCCACATGGCCTTGGGTGGGCCTTGGGGTGTGTAGTTCAGTAGGGCAATCTAGAGTATCACCATTCTTGTGTGTAATATATCTAATTGGCCATCTCAACTCGAAGCTTGGGACTCCAAAGCCCGAGCACACAATGCAATCACTAGAGCTTCCCTGGGACATGATTGTATCAACTTCGATAAGAAGCTTCACAATGCCAACTCCAAGATGTTCATCTCCCAGCCTCTCATCATTCACACTATCAAATGGATCAACTGCAGTTATTATACCCTCTGCAAATACCGTCTGGTTGCAAGGGTGCAACAAAAGGCAACCCATCTTCCTCCATTGGAGCCTAGGGCAATGGCCTCCTTTGGACTTCCCTGGCTCCATTTTACTCATCTCACATGTTCCCTGAATGAAAAAGCTCACATTAAAACCATCCACAAATATGACCATATGAACCATATAAAACCATACAAACATATTAAATATAATCATATTATATCATACAACCATATTAACTAAAATCATACAACCATATTAACTAAAATCATATAACCATATTAAAGCATACAACCACACTCATTCTAAACCATATGTAAACATTGTAAACATATATAACCATTGAAACTATTCAACCATTGAAACCTTATTAAATACATAAAATAACATATATAAACATATAACCTACCCTTTCATATCTTGTCATGTCCACGTGGCGCCTCTTCAGAGGCTGTAACCGTGGCCATGTCAGCAATCCGCACTGCCACGTCATGGAGGGCATGGCCCACACGTGACAATGGTTTTTATTATTGCACTTTTACGAGGTTCGAGGGTGCAGCCAGAATTAACTGCACCCTCTTCCTCTCCCCCCCGACCATTCTTCCTCCCCTGTTTTCTCTGATCACTCATCCTCCCCTGTTTCCTTAGGCGCCCGCTTTACCGATCAGGCGATCGATCGAACCGAGCGATTCCAAGGCCATCTTATGACAGCAGCTTGGTCGACGGATCAGGACGCTTCCAGCGCCGAAGTTCTCGCGCAGATTCATTGTTCGAGCGTTCTGCTTTGAGAAGAAAGTGAGGCCCTTTTAGTGCTTGCTTTTTTAGTTTTACGTAAGTCTTTTAGTGCATTTTTACTTATATTACGTTGTTAGAGGCTCTTATTGATCCCCGATACAATTTACACCCAGAAAAATCCTTATTCACGCTTTGCCAACGACTATACCCACATGGAAGCGAACTTCGGAAGCCTCCTACTCATCCAACAAATCTTCCAGGTATGTTTTTGTAATATCATACCCTTTTTTAATCTCATTTCTCTGTACTGTTCTCCACTGTTCTCTGTACTCTTCTCCACTGTTATCTGTTTTCTCATTGATCTCACTAATCTCACTGTTATCTGTTTTCCCTTTGTATTGTTTTCTGTTTTTGTTATCTTTTCTTGCTTGTGGTTGAATTGAATACATTGTACAGGCACAAGTGAGAATAGTGGTTAGAGTAGTAGCAAGCAACCGAGATAGAAATCATCGAGAGGCGGTGTTAGGAACTAAGATATTGCGAGCATTAACGAAACATAACTAGGAATGTCTTTCTCCCAAAGAAGAACTAAGAATAGGAATTGCATCACGTAATCTCCATTTCTAACTCACAAAGAAATCCAATGCGGAGACATGCGAAGGGAGTGGCGAGTTGGGAATACTTTCAGCTTGCCAACGATCCGAAGTACAGGCCTTCTTCTCGACTCGCGAGTCGAGAACTTCCCGACTCGCGAGGCGAGAAGAGGGAGTGTACACTCTGGACTGTTGGCCGGTTGAGGGATTCTCGACTCGCGATTCGGGATTGCACAGCTACCCAATGTCTTCACATTCTTTAGAACCCTGCTGCAGCCTTCTCGACTCGTGAGTCGAGAATGTGATACCCTGCCAATGGCTCTTTGTGCGTCGCGGTGCCAACTCTGCATTGGGGAAACCATAGAGCTTGCGGTGCGCATTCTCGCCTGTGAAGTCGGAATGCCTTAACCAACGAGCACTCCCCTGTACTAACGGGAGTTCTGGATGGCCAAGGCATTCTCGACTTGCGAAGTCGAGAATGTAGACAAACGGCGACAACTGTCGCATTCTCGACTTCGCAAGTCGAGAATCCCTTTAACTTGCCAATTCTCACGTGTATGGTAGCGGTGGCCTCGACCGGTCGAGTCACTCTCCTTGAACCATCTTAAATTAAGTATTGCGAAGGGAGGGGCTCGGGCTGGGTGGAGGCCTCTACAACTAACCACAGGGGAAACCACGAGAGGAAGCCAAGGCTTGCATTCTCTACAAGGCACTTGCTTTCTATTCTCTGTTTTTAGTCCCAAGTGCATCTAGCCATGCGAGCCACTCTCCTTCAACCATCTTCCTCGAATATTGAAGAAGAGGAGGGTTCTGGACAGGTGGAGGCCCCTCCGACTAACTACAAGAGGATGCATTTGAACCGCATCTCCCGGGCCTTAGTCCTAGCCTGATCTATGTACAACATTCCAAGTAAATGTCCATGAAAAAAAAAACACACCTAAAAGCGGGCTGTTCTTTACCCCGATCCATTGTTTCCTTGCCGAGCATCTCTCAACCCGAGTAAATCATCTCGAAGCTGAAAAATGCTGGACAAGGAAACGATGAATCCGTCGAGCTTATCGGCCCGGTTCCATTATTTAAACACATACGGCATGTTCTACAAGCGAAATAACATAGGCATCTCTGAAACTCACCTCTTCCACGCTAATTCCTTGGGCCCTTTGTATCCGGGATCCCGCGGCCTCACCTAGAGTCTTTGCTTCTTCAGTGGGTCTCTTCAAGAGTGTATTCGCATCTAATACTTGTATCAACTGCGATTCTCGTATCCCCGTTCCATGGCGCCCCTTGATGTAGAGTTCAGGTAATGCGGCAGCTCCTCTCCGCTTCCTACCTTAGCTCCGTGCTCATCGATCAAATCAATCGCTTGCAATAGGGCGATGCGGTCGGGAAAAACACATATGCAAAGCGCCATTGCAGCGGCTTACGTCGGGCCATTCGGAAGTCGCTAACGATCGATGCTCCCCCTCCGAACTTCGAGGTCCCCAATGCCGCTAGGGGAAGATAAACTACGCTCCGCTCACTTAGTCTCTTGATGTGATTAAATTTCAAAAATAGTGTTTGGGCGGGCTAAAGCCGACCGTCTTTGTACCCTTAGCCCGCTTCTTTTCATAAATGATTGCATGTCCTTAACTTCAAATTAAAGAACACGCCCGATCTTTTTACATGCAGTCCTAAAACTCACAACGGAGGAGACTTAATTTCTGAGGGGTCCTAAGAGGATGAGAGGGCATAAAGACATGACTCCGTCCAAGAAGCGGTAGGGAGGGGATGCTTCTACCGGCGGCGACAAGAAGAAGAAGACAAACACCCCGGTGAGCTCGAGGTTTTCTTTTTGTCGAATACCTTAACTGATCCATCCTTTCTTCTTGCGGCATTCACCTCGGACTCACCGGTGATCAGCGGCGAACTCCATTCTTAAGTCATCGAGGGATTTGGAGACGAGCTTCTTAAAACAGCCAGCAGATTCTTGGTGGTATGTCGAGGTATCGACAAGTGGGAAGGAGAAAGATCTGTTTCTACACCAAAGGGACAAGAAGAGCTCGGAGACAAGTACAAGAAAATCGGTGTTGTGCTCTCCGTCTTTGCGCCAATTCAAAGCATTTAACACTACATGTCGAGGGTGCGGAAAAGAGTAAGTTCTATCACACCAAAAATTAGCGGTTTCAAATTATTCTCACTCTTCCATGAGCAAGGCTAAGGGCACAAAAAAAGCGCCTTTAAATTGTCGAGAACCTTGGGTGGAAGGATCTGGAAGGGATGAAGGAGGCCTAACCCTAACATCCGGGGAGCTTGGTATGGAGATTTCAGTCGGGGAAAAAGCATTTCAATACGGGGAGCTTCACTTCTACCGTCTTTGAAGACTCTACAACACTCTGATGGGGAATGAAGTTGTGGTTCATACACAAAAAGTCCACCAAAAACAAAGATGGGGATGATGACACCACACGAGGAATCGGATGACCGAAGGAGACGCGAAGATATGGTCGACTCCCAATTAATGGATCCGGATGATCAGATCGAGGATTTCCGCAGAGAGGGCACACGAGAAAATGGAGTGGGCTCGGTATTATCCGTTGGGAATATCACACAAAGCTGCTGGCTGGACATTAGGCGGCTGAAGGTTTGCACGGAGATGCCGTCTTGTTCAACCACGGGAATTTAATCCAGCACACATCTTTGGAGATTCTGAACGATGGTGCGACATCCCCGCTGCGAGATCCAATGCCCGCGGATGTCATACCTTTTAGCGGATCGGCCAGATGAGTTGTTCACCGGAAGTCCGAGGAAGATCTGAAGGGAAAGGACATCCGGTTCCTGGGTTGTAGGCGGTCAGCATTCAGTTAGGGCGGCGCAAAGTATTGCGAGCGGAGAAGGAGGTGCCGCAAGGATCAAGGATAGATATGCCAAGCGAGTGCAAAGTTCTTTTCGGCGGAGACGCCAACAACCGCCTGGCGGCATTAGCCACGCCCGTAACACAATAGCGGCGAAAACGCGAGCTACGTAAGGTAAATAACTCTCTCAATCCTAACATTTGCCGATTATCACTTTGGGGTTTCTCGACTCGCGAAGTCGAAAAAGCCGAAAATACTGAAAAATCAAAGGATCTGAGCTTTCTCCATTTCAAGAAAACAAAAAAACCAGTAAAAGAAAATTAGACATTCAAGGGACTTTCTCATTCGCGAAGTCGAAAAAGCCCTACCATCTTGACGTTTTTCCGATTATCACTTGGGGTTTCTCGACTCGCGAGTCAGCGCCGTGGTAACACGAGAAAATCAAAGGATCTGCGAGCTTTCTCGACTTCGCGAGTCGAAAACCCGAATATAAGTAAAAGAAGGGGTGTTTGTAGATACTATCATGCTCGACATTGGTACATTATTTGCATCACGACCCTTTATCCCCGACTAGATCATACACGCTAGGCAACGATGGGAAAGCATTGGGTTGTCCTCAACGTCCTAAAGGAAACAGGGGCTCCCTGGATAAGTGGAAGACCTTTGAGAAACTATGCAGATATGTTCTGGCTGGAGGGCCGAGGAAGATGATGAGGGAGAGGATGAAGAGGAGAAGAAGAAGAGAACACCAAGGAAAGGCGGGGGAGTCTCTCTCGGACCAATATGACCTCATTCTTAGCACCGAGGCGATGCAGGAGAAATGGACTGAGATATGGGCTCAATGGACAAGAGGCAAGGCGAAGGACAGCAATGGAGAATTTCCATCCGGCGGACCCCAAGTTGTTTGACAAGCGGTTCATGAAGGGATCTGAGGGCCTCACCCGGACAAAGAAAACGCTTGACACACAAAGGCGAGAATCTTGGATGGAACAATCACGCTAAGGAAGACTAGGAGTTCTAAAATGCGGGGCGCAAAGATTATGCCACAGTCCTAAAAGCGGCGGCGTCGCGTTAGAAGAAGGCATCACGGAGTTACGCAATGTTGCATCTAATGAATACCATGACTTTGATTATTACAAGGAAAAAGGCTGCCCTTGATGAGGAAGACATGAAGGAATTGAACCATCTATGTCAACCCTACATCAACACCAAAAGCTGAAGCGTAGCGTCAAAACCCTTCCTTTCCACTGAGCGTGCTATGGCAATTCGAAGAGGAAGCTTGGATTCGGGGTGGTCCCATTTAAGGCCGGCGATAGCTCCCCCCATTTACGGTAACTTTGGGATACAAGGGATTTGGTGGTGCAGGCCTTTTGGACCCGTGGCACTATTTGTCATCAATATGATCGAAGACCCACCCTTTTTATGACAAAGGCGACATAGAAGCGATGGTACAAGGCGTGTGCGGACATGACCGACCTGGATACTTTCGGTTTCCTTGTCTTTTTGCATCTTGAGCAATCGGACAATTAACCGTCTCCCAATGGGCAGGTGATATTAACTTCACCAACAAGATCATGTACTCCATATCTGAACTTGATCATGAGTGTAGACTTGGCTTGAGGAAGGCACCAAGCTTTGCCAACATAGTTTTGGTTTTGATTTCAAGATCGGTGTAGACCTGGATAAGTGGTGGTCTAGCGAGCATCATTATCTCGGCGGGTTCATGATCTCTCAAGAGCGATGGAACCCCTGGAAGGGGCAGATTTATGGAGGATGTTCCATCGATGGACAAGGTCAGCAAAGATGGTGCGGCCGAGGTCCTATACATAGAATTCCTATCCGGGCCAAGAGTTATCAAGTACTTCATAACCAGCTTGGTCGGGGAAGATCAAATTGTATCTGCGAGTGGTACATGAATGGCTGTTCTCTCGGGGGCTATCTTTGTTTGGAATGAAACCTATATCCGTGGTTGGAAATAAGGACATGGTTGAAACCATTCGGTCATACACTGGATCTGCTTCATGAGCATTTCAAGGGGAGGAAGACAAATGGAAGCGATAAAAGGCGGCGAGGGCGAGGGAGACCAAGCGGACGTAGGCGTGAATGTCGAAGGTTTAGACAAGGATCTTTGCCGAACAGATTCTTGAGAATCGAGATTGAGGTGAGTTTACTTTGCTCTATCGGTGTTTCTCGACTCGTGAGTCGAGAAAACTCGTTCCTTTCAATACCTTTTCTTTTCATTCTCGACTCGCGAGTCGAAAAACTCGTTCCTTTCGGCCGACAGATGTCATCATTTCGGGAATTCCGGTCAGCGAGTCCGGGATCATTGTCATTGGGCAGCGGTTCATGTCGCGAGGAGGAGAATGAAAAGGACAAAGACAATCGAGCAAGACAACTTCTCCGGGCCGGAAAAGGACCTGAAATGATAATGATCCCATTTGGATCCCGATGAACCCGGATATATGGTCGAGCCAAACTCCAAGCGGGATCGGTGGTCCCGCCAAGCTTGTAATATTTGGCGTCAATGGAGTATTAGCTGCGGTATACCCACGATAAAGGCGTCCCCGAGATTAACACCTCGCGGATCAGGCCGAGCGGAGCATAAAATAGTGTATGTCAGAGGCCTAGAGCTAAGGAAATTATTGAATGGTGCATTGAGCGAGGGGATTCGAAGTGGGCATATGGTCTTGTATGGCAAAGAAAAATATTGTCAATGTTCTTGGTGTTCTCGGCATTTCAGTTTTGAAGTTCAAGTTAGTTTGGGGAAGCGAAAGGGCCGAGCATGTGTTGGACCTCGATCCAGCCATCACAAAGGGGAAGCCTATAATGGTGAAAAGGTGGGCCGGGGTTTATGAGCAATTCGGGACTATGGCAAACACAACCACGCCGATCATAGATGACTCCGCCTACAAGTGCTATCATAGCGCATAAAATACAATCATTGCTAAGCCATATCGACACGAAGAATATGAGGCGGATAGGTGGTTGTCCTTCCGGTTGTGTCTGTCTTGGCGAATCCCGCTTTGCCATTCTTGTCGCCGATGTGCTTCGAACTATCAGAGCCTCCGCGGAACCCGATCCGAGAGAGCAAGGCGATCATGAAGGCTATGGACGACAAATATTTTGGTGAACAAGAAGAGTGACCTCTGCTTTGGATAGTCAAATTGTGTGAATATTGTAAACAAGCGTGAAATGTATTGAACATTTTGTAATGAATATACTTGTATATTGAGTTTTCGATGCCTTTCTCGACTCACGAGTCGAGAAAGGCATGCTTGTCTGTTGATGAGACCATTTGTATGTTTGATTGTGTGGACCGGATGCGACCACAATGTATTATGATGATGCTTCTACGTTGCGTTTCTGGGCCTTTCTCGACTTCGCGAAGTGAGAAAGACACTACTTCCCACGTCATTGGATGCGGTTGTATGGAATGAATGTTCTCCATTGTAATTTGATTTCAACATTCTTTTCTTCGTTTTGACTAATGGCACCGTAATTGTTAATCATACTCTCCTTGCTCCGAGTGGTTCGAGCACGATCCGACACAGCCACAGATCTCGCTCGGGCATCCAGAGACCGCTCCAGCGACACGAGATCCCGCTCAAAGGCGGAAGAAATACCGTTCGCACGGATCCCTGTCCACGCTACACTCTTGCCCTACCTTTGGGATAAGGTTGCTTTCGGGAATTGAGAGGTTGCTCGCTACACCACAGGGATAAAGAACGGGCGAAGAACAAAGAGAAAGTCCGAGGAAGCTCAAAGCATCTTGCAAGCATTGCATAACATCCACGGAGGTTGGGGAAGGAGCATATTCGATGGAAGGCTGGGGGGCGAGTGGGAAGTCGGGTGGACAGGTCGGCCCGGTAGCTCGAGAGGCACCTCCCGTGAGGCATTCCACACCCTTCCAGGTTGCCCCCAAGGCTTCACGATCGGCGTGAAGAAGCGCCGCTAGTTAATCCCCTAAGGTGGACCACCTACGAAGATGATGTAACTGTAGTGACAGCAAGACCACCATGGTCTCTGCGTCCGATGTAAAATACATTACCTGTTCAATTTATTAATAAAAATTCTTTTTCAACTAGATCTTTGGTTTCAAACTTTAATGAATTTCCTTTGTTTCAGTTGCATTGTTCTTGTTCTCGACTCGCTAACCAGAGAAAACTGCAGCAAAGCTTGAATGCAGAGTTTTATTCAAAAATTCGAATTAAGGATAGTTTTCGGGTCGGGGTGCTCCTTTTTGTGTAAATTAACAGGGTTCCGGAAAAAAGTGGGAATGGAATGAGTCCCACTTTAATTAAATACGACTTTTTTGTTCTTCCATCTCCTAATCGAATGCTCTTCGAGTGTTGCTCGTCATCCATTCTTGTAAGTACATTTGAAGCTCCTAAAATTGTTCTTTCAGCTCCTGAATCTACAATGAGTGAGGATTCAAAATATCTTTCTTTGTTATAAAAATTAGAGAAAGTGTGTATTAACCTCATCTTCAGAATCCCCTTCTTCATTTACAATTAGTGCTATATTTGTATTTGCTGGTCTGCCAGCTCTGCCTCTTCCTTTATTGAAGCTTCCATCACTGTTTTTACCCCTGCCTCTACCTCTTCCTCTGCCACTGTCCCTTGGACTTGGACATTTGGTTGATGCGTGTCCTACACCTCCACATGTGTAGCAGGTTTTAGAGTTTCGTCCTCCTTTAGGACAATTAAATTTCAAGTGTCCCACTTCTCAACATCCATAGCATGGTCGTATAATTCTACCCTTGTTGTCATTATCCAAAGAACTCTTACTTTTTCTTATCAAAAGCACCTTTGCTGATTCCTCTTCATCTTCATCATCTTCCTCTCAAAAAATTTGTTCAATTTCTGTCCTAGCAATGTGCTCAGCTTCCTCTCTAGTCTTTGCAATTATTCCTATAAGAATGGCCATGTGTCCATTATAGTTAGAAAACATCCTAGAAATGGCTAGTATTTGATGATTTTCTGATATTGTGGCACCAGTGCCTGTAAATATTCACACAATGAGTCAAATCTATGAAACATTGTTGTTATAACGGTATCTTGTCATCATATTTGATTTTTCTAATCTCCTTTTCCAGCGCATCAGTTTGTGAAGAACTCTTGGCTTGATATGTTCTAATTAAATAATTTCAGGCATCTCTAGGACTAAGGTCTCTTAGGTTTAGCATTATAGTAGGAGCAATTTTACACACAATAATTGCTTTGGCTTGACTTACTCTCAAATCTTCACTTACTATATCACTGTCATGACTTCCCCCTTTTGTCTTTGCAATTAACTCACTAGTTTTTTCGGATATAGTCCCTTCTGCAGGTGTTGTAGCAGAGCTGCTTGCATCATCAGCATTACTTCTTTCGGCAGTAATATTATTAGGCTCTACAATGCTCCACAAACCTTCAAACTGCAAAACTTTCTTAATTCTCGCCTTCCATATTTGAAAACCATCAAACCCTTGAAATACCTCTATTGAACTTAACAAAGTTGCACCAAAACGAGTGGACATTGTTAGAATGCTCTGATACCAATAAAAGATTTTAGACAAATAGTTATAGTCTCTTAGATCAATGTATATCAACAACTCAAAAATACAATGCCACACTTAATCATTTAGGATGAATGAGATTACCCTTCAATAAACTTAATGATTTATGAAGCACGTACAAAAATATATCAAAGATAAAAACCTGAACTTCGATTGATCATATCTCATTCGTCTATAACCTATACCATTACAAGAGAATGACTACTAAACGTCAATAAAATCGTCAGAGGGGCCAAATTTCCTGACGTTTACTTTGACTTATAGCTTGGTGTTGTCTATTAATGTGACTAATAAGGTGGTGAATAGTTTGACACACGGATCGCTTCTGACGAGTATGCTGACTAAACGGCTGACCAAAAAACTGACTAACTGTATGACCATTTGTCTGATTAAACGTCTGACTAATTACCTCTCGCACATGACGAGAGGTAACCATTTGTCTGAGTAACTGTATGACCATTAGTCTGACTAAACATCTGACTAATTTTTTGACTATTATGTTAATAAGTGGAGGGAATTTTTATGCCGACGTGGCACTTTCTTTTATGTTTTCCACTTCTTCCTCCTTGCTGCCTAAGGTGCCGGTTTTTTTTGCCGACCAAGGCGCCAGTTTTTTCATCCTGCATTATTTTTTAAATCGTACCTATGTAATTCCTTCAATTTCTTAAAGATTCTGAGCATTCTACTACAGGTAAAATGTTTTTGCGGTGCATGCTCTTGTTCTAGCGTTTTTCTTATTGTTCAGAAGCTAAGGTATTTCAGAAGCTTTAGGGTATGCTTTTAATATTCTTTTCTCTTATGATTTTCGACTCCTTTCTAGAATATGTTTCATGATTTTTGTTGTTTTCGACTCCTTTCTAGAATATGTTTCATGATTTTCATTGTTGCAGATGTAGCATTCTGCAGATGATAGATTTTGCGAATACGATAGATACAGTGGCTTTATTTAAGAGGAATGATATTACCGCAGAGATGTTCCATTTCTTGGAATGTTTAACTCTTCCTTATTTCTACAAAAAAAAGTCTAGGTTCAAGCAAAGAAGAAAGTCTAGATTCAAGCAAATGTTGGCATTATGCTCTCTTAAGGACTGGTTAATCTTGCTATCATGTCCAATTAGTCCTTGTCTTGCATTCTAAGTGATATTTGACAGCAACCACACAACATTATAAATTCGAGATCAAGGTATTTTTGTGTATTGTGCTTTTTTGCCCCTTCGCTTTCCATAATTGATTCGTGCTCAATTTTTACCAGAAGAAAAAGTTAGCAAGTATCATCACACGGATCAGAATTTAAAGACCCGTTATCCAAGATAAGGTACTATTTTAGCATAAATTATTTTAGGCGAGATTAAACTTGTTTGTAGCTTATTTGAATTTTGCGTTGCGAAGTAGTTTAATGTATAATTTTTGCAGTCCCATTTTCATATTGCATGTTCATGATGTTCTCTGTATGTTTTTTAATTCAGGTCATCCAATGGTTATGTATCTTTATTTCATTGCTTTTTTCATGATGAGGTAACTTCACTTTCTCTTCTCTCCATATGTGATGTTATGCACTTGGTATAAAATCAGTTTACAGACATTTCAATGTTTATAGATGTGATGGTATTATTCGCATTTTTGCTATGATTTTTGCTGTTATTATGATTGCAAATGCAGATCTACAAGCAAAGTTTCCTTTTTACGCTAGAATGATGTGCTGTTAAGATCTTTCAATCAATTGTGTTGTTCAATTTGTACACTCTATTAAGTTTAGAGTCTTATTACAAGCTGGAATATCAGAATCCAAATCCCTGTTTGGTTTATAAACATTACAATACGTGCAGACCATCAAATACGATGACCAATATTCTAACTATTGCACTGACTAATAAAATGCCAAATTAACTGACTAATTAGATGACGATTTATCTGACTATTAAGCTGACTAGGCCTCTTACTATTACTCCGACTAAATTATCTGACGAAGAAACTGACTAATTTAAAGACTACTTTTTTTACTACTCTGCTAACTAATCATTTGACTATGTCTGACTAATTACCTGACGATTAAATCGTCAGATAAAACTCGTTAGTACAATCGTCAGAAATAATTGCATGGGCAGTTGTCTATTTTATAAAAGCTCTCTGACGATTATTCTGACGTTTAGCCATCATTCTCTTGTAGTGTACATGCCGAAACTCCTCTTTTATAGTCTATTGGATCATCGCAATAAGCACAATTTCATTATATATGGACTTTCCCTAAGTCCATATGCCTCCGAAATGAACCCGAATTTTTAGAATATTGGGGTTGTTTTTATTAGAATGATGCAAAATTTTGGGAATTGTGCAGGTAGGTGAGATGGCAGGCGTTGTGTCTATTAAGCCAAGGAAGAGACAACCAAGTCAGTGTCCCAGAAAAGCGCCTTCATTATAGGTGGTGTTGCTAGTGAAGCCGGGTCTTGCAAATCTGCACAACGTAGATTCATATCGGGACACTCAGAATGGTTGAAACGAGGCACAGGTATAGATTCACAATGACCGAAATGCAGTCCCATATTAGTGAGCCAATCTTAGCCCATGCGAATCAGTTGCAGGTTGAGGTGCAAAACGAGATAAACCAGAATGGAACAGAAGAAATTAGTGCCCAAGTCATGAAGCTCCTCCATGGGGAAGGGTTGGCAAAGGAACGCAATGAGGAAGATCACCTCAGTAGGGTGGAGCTGGAGCCCTGCACCATATCATTGAAACGCCATATTTATAGGACAGAGGCATTGAAGAGGCTGCTGAAAATGGAGGATGTTTGGCTGCACAACACATTCAGACCGTTATTTAAGAAGCTTAATAAGAAGGAAAAAAGGCAGCGTGAAGCTTTGGCAACCAAGCTCATCGTCAACACTCCTCACTCGGTCCAAGAATTGGATGACTCGCTGGATCTGTATAGCCGAAGTTACATTGATGAGTTCGATCTGGGGGATCTTATTCAGGTAGAAATAGGCATTGATTGAAACCTCGCTCTCTAATAATATCTATTATCTATTCTGTTTGTGTTGAACTAACTGTGTCGAGGTATGATGTTTTCTTGGTTTTATTATCTATGTACTCCATCTATGTACTCCATTTCTATATGAATAGAACGGTTTCCGTCTATTTTCATAAAGGAGCATAACCTACAATTTCAGGAAATCAAATTCTTGTGTTGAAATTGGGCGCCCGCCCACTTTGCCCTGGGAATGGTCTGAACAAAGTTCCCTCGAGGCCTCTCGAGGAAATTGGGCCCACCCAATTTCTTTGGAGTTGCAGGCAAATGGAAATTGAGACTGTCACAAATTTAATTTATTCAACATAAAATGCTAGATCAGGTACAACACTATAAGATCACGTATGAATGATGCATAATACAGTTATATCCTATACACTCTTATGACATACATGATTCATAGATTGTAGGCATTGATGATTTTATCAATCTCATAAGCGTCGCGCTCTGGAACCCAAACAATATTGATAACAACACGGTACTCGCCGGGGGAATCTCTCTCTCGACCCTCTGCTATACCAGTCAGCCAGCGATCAAGGGTGATCCCTTTTAGCAGGCATGCATGAAGATCTTTGAAGCTCATAGAGCAAGTGACGGTGTCGAGATGTTCAAGAGGAGGAGGCAATTGCGACCACTGAAGAACTCTAGCAGGACGTCGAGACATAGCAAAGGAATGTCTTATGCCCTCAAATGCAGCTATACTTATACCCATAAAATTATTGATGTCCACTGTAGCAACATTATTGAGTATATACGAGTCTCATACGTAGTATGTATATCCAATAATTTCTATGTATATACCATCAATAATTTTGGTGGGTATAAATATACATCAAATTGCCGAGTCCATCATGGCCTCCGTCTATTTATGACACATTCTGGTCCAGAACGTGATTCCATTACTTGCAAGATGAATCATGAGGACTTCAAGCAGTGCCGCAAGTGAGATATACGGCTTGAAGACTGGATGACCACTGTTGCTCTCAATCCTCGTCATTATCCTGATCCCTTCGATGTTATCATCCATCTTATATGGAATAGAGAGCATCAAATGTTCACGATCGAAAGGATCTCTCGAGTGGCTGGTGACGATGACTCAGAAGAGTAATAGTAAAAGAGTATTAGTACTTGTCATCTTGTTGTAATCTGATTGTGTTAGTATCCAATAAGTACACACATGCTTTTGTAATACATAGTTCTCTGAGATATACTATTAATCCAACTTGTCTTCTATATTCCAAACTGAATGACTCCGGTTCAAATTGGGCGGCCGCCCAGTTTCCCTTCCTGATCAAACAATTATTATATCCCTTCCTTGTGCTGAAATTGGGCACCCGTCCAGTTTGCCTTGGAATACATAATTCTCTCGGATATACTATTATTCCATCTTGTCTTCAAAATTCCAAACTGAATGGCTCTGCTTCAAATTGGGCGGCCGCACAGTTTTCCTTGCAGAACCAAAGTCAAACATATATCATATGTCTTCCGAATTACCTCGGGAAGACAAGGAAGTCCTCACATTGAACTGTTGGCACTGACAGCAACTAAATTGGGCGCCCGCCAAATTACCTCGCGAGGACAAGGAAGGCCTCACGTCGAACTGCTGGCACTGACAGCAACTAAATTGGGCGCCCGCCCAATTACCTCCGGAGGACAAGAAAGGGCTCACGTCGAACTGCTGGCACTGACAGCAACCAAATTGGGCGCCCGCCCATTTTGCCTTACAAAGACAATCCTTGACCACGTTATACAGCCTTAAATGGGACTTAAATTGGGTGTCAGCCTAATTTTTTTTTTTTTTGAGTGAATGGGGTGTTTTTCATTAATTATAGAAAAAGGTACAACATATTGAGTAAACCTTTATAGATAGGCTACTCAAACTAGTAAAAGCTATCAGATGAACACAAAAGAAATAAGTGCTGCTGTAAGCACATAATAGTAGCAATGTAATTTGCGAGAATAGTAACAAAATCATGGTGAATTGAAATAGAAGATGAAAATATCTTTGTCTTTGCCTCTAAGAGTGTAAGCGGCATGAGTGAACAATTCTATGAGAAAAAAGTAAATGTTAATAAAAGGCATGTAGATTTTATATGCGGTGTCAGCGATTTGGAAGGCTAAGGTAGTTTGTGTGAAAGTGATATGTGTGTAGGAAGTCATAGTGAGCTCGGAAGTTTGGTTGAAGTATAAGGGTTACGCCATTTCCCGGTTTAGCTCGATGATCAGACTGTCGGCATTGGTAGTTGACATCAGAATTATTAGAGTGCCATATGCATCACACGGTCCCTATGATGGTAGTAGCATTCCTGTAATCTCAAGCTGCTGATTTGTCATTCTTCTCTTGTTAGTCTCCATAAACCACCCGGATCTCATGCATAAGGTATGTGCTTCTTGAACTCCATAGCCAATCTAATTCTTCATCGGGGTATGCTAATTATGTCTATATTTGTGATGCCTCTAAGCGTACTGTCCACATGTCATATGTATATTGAATGTCATGTACCAGCCCTGCCTGCTTACAGGAAAAGTCGTATTATTCTGCGGGCTCCAATGAAGTGCCAAAGTCTGCTAAGGCTCCCCATGTAATCTAGGAGAAGTACAATGAGTGTCGATAAGTAAATCATGACAATTTAGTTTGAGCAGGTCCTATGAGCCCCTATAAATTGACCTATATTTAACCATTTTGTGTCCATGTCATCTTTGTGCAAGTGTTTTTGGTGGTGGCAACCATCTCAATATCATATATGACTTGTGATTTGATCGAACATAGATATTTGTTTTCCTCCATCTTGGCATCTTTTCTATGCTTCCAAACATTCCATAATGCAATGCAACACAAAGTATTCTTATAAGCATCATCATTCATCAAAATTCCATAAAAGTAGCGGGACAACTTATGTGAAAGGTATCTTCAAACCATGTCCAAAAAGTAGTGAGCTTTTCACCAGACCAAATATGTGCTCCATAGATTCAACATATCTACATCCAAGAGGGCAATAGGGATGAACCTGAGTGGTTCGAATTGGAGTGCCTTGAGATAGTCTCCAAACATGGCACACTCTTATTTGCAAGTAACCACATAAAATAAGAAATTTTTGGGGCAAGTAGGAAAGCCAAATATTTTTGAATAATCTTAATTAGGTGTCATCTGAAAGATCCCAATAGAGCTTAGATTTGGAAGGAATGTTAGGCTTATTTAAAAAGAGTATAAACCTTGGATACCTTGTAATTGGATTTACTACACAGAGTCCATTGGGCAGTGATAGGATTTTGTTGGATATTAACATTGCCAACTTTTTGCATGATGAATCTGTACATAATTTTATCTGAAGAACTGCCTCTAATTCGATTTTTCGGTTTGGTCGGGATATCCACCTTGTGTGATCCCAGAGATCACCGAGATGTAATATTCCATAGGACATCCACTTTTATATATCTTTGGGTGGTTTATGGCCAAAGGTGGAATTATCCACGGAGAAATTGGGATTCGAGAATAAACTTGTATTAGAGTGGTATTCTCAATAGCGAAATTATCAAAGGTTTTGTGAACCCTGTTCCAAGCCAGAATGAAACTTCTCATTAGAGGGGAAGTATTAGGGGCAGGTTTCAAAGTTGTGAAAGCTGAAGAAGGCAAACTATGACTGATCGAAGGATGCCCTTTAGGGTGACTGCAGGATAACCAATATTTGATGAAGACCATGGCTGGGTTGTTATGATTGAATAGTGTTTTCCAAATGTATTTTCCAGCTAAAGCAAAACCCTGAAGGGTCAAATTTTTGCAGCCAAGGCCACCTTATCTTGCTTCTGGTGATAGTGTTCCAGTTAACCATGTGATGATTGTTCCAGATAAAATTTCTCACAATTCTTTCAATTTACTGATAAATGCCTTTGGGAGCCAAGAGAGCTGAGGAATAATAAATATGAGAAGCAGCAATGACTGAATTTGCAATTATTGTTCTCCCTGCCAGAGAGAGACAATTGCCATAGTTGCCTAATTTCTTTCTAATTTTTGCAACTATAGGAGACCATAACTCTTTTAAACTGGGATTGAGAGACAGAGGCATACCTAAAAGGCTAGTAGTCTCAGTTGATCTAATGCATTTGATACCAGCAATGCTATCGGTGTTCATGTCTCAATGATAGTACATTTATTTAGATTCACCTGTATGCGGGGCAGCTCAAAGATGTGAATGATATGGAGAAAATTGGCAATGATGCTAGGATCATTTTTGAAAAAGTGAGCGAGTCATCACATATTGAAGAATAGGCCATTGGTTGTATTATGCGGAAGATTGGACCAACAATAGTCCCCATAGATTGATGGTAATTGATCACTCTAGTTAACATCTACTTTCTGACCCGAGAAAGAGATAAGGTGCTAGTGGACATCCACTCCTCACCCTCGAGCAAGAGGGAAAAAATAGCACAGGGAACCATTGACAAGGGCGGGTTGATTGAGATCTGGGTTTAGGCCCAAAATAAGCTTAATAATCTTTTCACTTTGAAGCCAAGCTTTTGAAGAAAATTCTAAAAAGTTCCACCTACGATGTCAAAAGCTTTGGAGAAATCTAGCTTGAAGCGAATCTGTTTTGCTTAGTAAGATTATTCCGGTGCATTCCTTCCATGGCTGCAATGTAGTTATCTAGGATGAATCTGTTGGGAGGAAGGCAGATTGATTCAAGCTAATAGCATCTTGGAGATGAGATTTGATCCTGTTGGCTATGATTTTGGCACACACCTTATAGGTGGAGTTTGTCGAGAAATAGGCCTCCATTGAGAGAAGGATTGAGGATTGTCAACCTTGGGAATTAGTGTAATAAGGCGGATGAAAGAAGGATGAAGGTGATTAGAGTTCGAAGCCTTTGATCATATGCACAAAGTCATCTTTAAGAATTTCCCAAAATCTAATAAAAATTAAAGGGGTAGCCCATCGGGACTGGACTTTTACCTTTTGCAAGACTTTTTAGGGTGGAAAAAAATCTCCTCAACATTTGGAATTGCCTCCATTGCGGGGGGTCATGGCAATGTTACTTTGTAAACCATTAGTTTCAATCAAATCGATTAAAAGATTTGAGCTTACGCAATCTGGACTTGATTATGCGAGGGTTGGGAAAAAATATTAGCATAGTTCGACGAGAAGAAGTTGGAAATTTCTTTTTTGATGCAGTAATGGTGTTATCATTTCCATCATTGGTGAGATAAGTTGACTTTTCATAAGCCTAGACTTAGCAACTTTGTAGAAGAACCTTGAGTTTCCATGATCCATGTTAGATAAGTATTTAAGTTTACACGATAGATGCACCTTTAGCTTCTAGCTCTTCAATGGTTTTAATTACCATTTCTAGACTTCCTTCTTTTCTATGAAGCTCAATATTGAAGGGGTCATTTTGCAGATTGATCCTAACCTCCTTCATTTCCTGCTTGATAAGATTTCTTTTACTGCTTGATCTCATGAAAGTTCTTTGACCATTGTTTAATCGGGGCCTTAGAATTTTTAATATTGGCATAAAAGGTTCTCATAGAATTTGTAGATCGACCTTGGGAAGAGTGGCATAGTATGCAATGTAATGCATGTCTGAAGGATTCCCGAGAATCTAGGAGGTTGCAGTTCAATTTAAAGGGTGTATTACCATGCCTTTTGATGGAGAGCATAAGATTAGTTGTAAAGAACTGAGGTGATCGTGATATTGAAGTACACTCATCACTTTGTACACTAGACAATTATTCCAAATCTCATTATAAGTGTTGTTTATGTAAAAACACATCAAGTGCACAATAGACTCTCATTTACTCCCTTCTTGCTTATTAGACCATGTGTAGGCGAGGTGGAAGATGGGATGTCTTTGAAGAAAAATGGTGTCGACATTTGATCCCATTGAGTTCTTTCAACGAGAGGACATGTTGAGATTTTTCCCAATTTTCAAATCCCATGTAGGGGTGTTGTTAAAGTCCCCATGCCATAATCCGTATCACAATCACGAGATGCAATGTAATTGTTTACATTGAGCAGTGTTAGCTCTGGATCTCGACTCAATAGAGGCATAAACATTTATCACACCAAATTTGGAGTCATTATGCTTAAATATAACTGATTGCCATGATCTGCAAGGCTAGTGTAGACAGAGATATGAGTTAGGTGTCTCCAAATAATGCAAAGCCCTCTGAGGTTCGGTTGCTTCAATCCATGTGGAGGAAAACCTGGACCAATCCAATCGAGAGATTGGAGCACTCAAAATGGGGAGCCTTAGCTCACGGCGAGAATGATATGTGCATCATAACTCCTAATTTGGGAGATGGCTCTTCTCCTTTTCGGTGGGCCCTTTATGCCTCTTAGATTCCAACTAAGGATCTTCATGAATAAATTAGGCAAAAGGCAACCTAGGGGAATCAATGGAGTCTGGCGGCTTTTTTTGGATTTAAGCCGAGTATTAGGCTGCGGGGGTATTGTAAGCAGACCCAAATTATGTTTCCCTTTTTTCTTTTTGATCTTTTTGGCAATAGAGTGATCAACAGAAGTCTTATCCTGATGAGCATTCAGGTAGATATCATTATCCCAGAGTCTATCTGTGTTTGATAATTGGTGTGAGAGGGCATTCTCTTTGTCAGGGTCAGAATCTTCAAAGTCCATGTCTGCAGACAATTTCTCATAGTGAGAGCATTGCCAGAATTTTGATTTGCAACAATCAGGTTGAGTAGTATCCATAGAAGTATTGTTAATGGAGTCGGGTATAATATTATCTCTATTAGGATTATTAACCATCAAATTAGCTTGGCATTTATAATGGAAAGATCTTGCACAGGATTAACTTCTTTGAAGGTGTGTTGAATCTGAAGATGCATGTTGAGTAGAGTCTGCATTTCTCCTTGTCATGTTGGCATTGCACTCCTAATATCTCTGTTTGCTCTTGGTAGTCTGCACACCATAAATTTTGTTCCCAAACATTTGATATATCCTTAGCCTTTTCATATCTATCCTTCAAGTCAAGTGACATATTTTAGGGATTACGGCACCTTATGCATTACCTTTTCCAACAATATATACGCCACTATAAGCGACTCTAATTCACATAGGCTGCTGAGCTATCTCGGAAATGGCTGAAGTTTTAGATGAATGAGGAGTTGAGTGTGAGGTAATATCATAGTCAGCGTCTTGGGGGAGAGTACTTGATTCTATTTAGGTGAGAGCGTGGTGGTGGGGGGATGGAGTGAATGATTGATGTAATAGGAGCTGAGTGTGGTGGGGAGTTGGCAAGTTGAGACCTTTGCATATAACATCTACATAATTATTAACATCTGGATCGTCGATATATCGCAAGAATGGCAAAAGAGTTTGACACTTCTATGTCACTGAGGTCCCTTGTCAATATCTGCGGCATGTTCATTGTTACGGATATCCATATTTTGTGAGGAGACATTTGCACTTGTGGAACCATCTTTGTATGTTTCCTTGATTATGTTCAATACCTTTTTCATTAATTAATGAAACTCCATTCAAACCTTACATCTCGGTTATGTTTTTGATGTAGTTGAGGCCCGAGACCCTTTTGTTTCAGTTGGAATATCCCGAGTAGTTTTGCTTGATAAGTGTTGATGGCGGGTGTTGCTCTTAGAATCCTTTAGGATATTTGATAGGGTCCTGTGGAGATCAATTCTTGGAGGCAGAAGAGGTGCCTTGCCTTTGCCATTGAGCATGTTTACATTTGTGCTCAATGTTTGCCTTATTTATTTGTGGAACACCTTGAGATGGTACTTTTGTAGACTCATTTCTTTGCACGGTTTTGAGTTGGCTTTTCCATATCTTCAAGCTGAGTCGATTTTCCTTGATGGAAATTCCTTTGTTTAGAACCTTAATTCCCATATGTTTGTCAGAAGTTGATGTTCTGAAGGGTAGTTGGGAATTATTGGGGAGATCATGATTTTTCTGCTGTGCCCAGTTCCTGAATTCCCTATGTTTCTGAATTCTCCTAGCACTGCCATTTACTTTGCTCCATTCTTTTTGAGGAGGTGGAGCATTTTGAAATGGTATGTTAATGCATTTTGTTTGGATTGCTCGAGAGATAGCAATTCCTTTTTCTGAGGATCATTATGATTTGTTTCCTTGTCGGGGAAGGAAACATTCAATGTAATCTTATGTCTAGAGTTACAACTCAGGCAATGATTTAGTAAACCTACCCATCTAAGTTGTAAGGTAGATGTCTTTCCAAAGAAGTCGGGGAATGATATGGCGGTAGGGATGATTTTGGTGATATCTAGCTGTATGAAGCATTGGGAGGTTTGAATGAAGAATATTACGTGGTAAGGTAGGTGCCAATGGAATTAAAAATGGAGGAGAAGCAATCTTCATTCCATAAATGGGACTCAATTCACTCATAGTAGCGAAAGCAATATGATATTTTCTGAATTAAGCTCGGAGGCGGTGGCATTCCATTTTAGGAAAGAAACTTGGAATGTATCACGGTAGTGAGGCCAAGCTTGATAAATAGTTTGAGGTCTGGAGCAGCCACATTCCACCATAATGTAGGGGAAATTTAACCATAAATAGAGTTTATGACAACACCCTTGTGTAGCCTCAAGAGATGGTCCCGGAGCTTTTCTATTTTTAACCCACAGAATCCACTTTGACAACAACAACCTTGGAAAAAGATTCAATTTTGGAAGCAATCAAAGGCGAGTTTAGGTGAATACCTCTAAATAGGCTGGATATTTGTGGGGGCTCTTGATTGTTGATATTCAAACTCGAGAGGCAAGTTCTTCATCAGAGATCATTGGTTGTGTTGGTCGTGGAAATAAAGGTAAAGGTACCCCATTTGCATCAATCTTGGTAAAGTCCAGGATCCCCTTTGGTCGAGCAAGAGTGTCGATTCGGATGAAATGGCTGAAGTGATGCATATCTTTTGTGAGAGGGTCTTGGTTAGCAAAATCCCGAATTTGATAATTTTTGATGGATCAAGATGGAATGCACTTAGCGAGAGAAAGGCGTCCCTTTGAGCAGCGAGGAAGGAGCATGAAATTATGAAGGATCGAAAGAGAATTTGAATTTAGGGCTGACGGGCCTTGAAAAAGTTTATTTTTTGGGGAAAATCGCCATAAATCTGAGAAAAGGGGAAGTCTGTCAGAGGGCTATGGAGGCTAAAGCGATGAGAGAGAGATCGGGGGAAAAAATTCTATCTAACAACTTAAAGGGATAGAAATACCATAAAATTGCGGAGGTACTTTCGGGAGCACGGATTGAATCTAAGCTGAATCATTACGAGAAAATTTTAACCATAATTTTGTTCTCTGTCCATCCACAATGTACCTGAAAAGTTGCAGTTGCTGAGATGTTCTTGTTGCCTGTAAATTCTAGCACCCAAGCTTCAATCATCTCGGCTTCAAATTCTTCTGAAGATGGTACAATTGAGTATTAAAACTCAAGCGGTGATCTGGGAAAAACCCGATTGAGAATAAAATAATCCCAAAGCTTCGGCGGATGATCAATTAAAAACCACAGGTGATTCTATGATCCTGATTCAGAACCGTGAAAAATTTTGTATCCATGCATAGAGAAAAAGATCGTGTCAGCCTAATTACCCAGGAGGTCTACAAATGCATTCAATTAAAGCTGCTGACACTTACAGCAACCAAATTGGGTGCCCCACCCAATTTGGCTAGCAAAGGAAAGCCTTGCAATTGGCAACAAAAGAATCTTGGGAACTTTAAGACAAGGAAATGCGGGAAAAATTATCATTGGTTAATAAAAATTAATTACAATGTTTTCAAATCTGCTCATGATTGTAAACACAGGTTTCTCATGTGTCTGGAGGCACCTCTCCTAAATGCTCCTCTCCATGTTCTTTAGATAATCCAAGAGGCTGTTGTGCTGCCTCCTTGATTCTTTCCATCTTGTCCACGAAATCTTCAGATCCCAGTTCGTCATTCACCTCATCCTCAGGCTGATGGTCCAATGTGTTAGGAACCTCTTCCTCTCCATCCTTCAACTCTTCTTCATCCTCCCCTTCCTGAGTTTCCATGACGACCATAGACTCTGGATCCCTGGCAACCTGTTCTTTGAATCTTGAGGTCCCCTGAATTATATCCTGAGTATTCATCAGCGGGGCCCTGCCAGTACGTTGATGGTATCTTTTTTTCTCCTAAATACTTGCAGATCTGGAGATCCAAGGGCTGCTGCTTTTTTGAGCTCTTCCTGAATCGAGCTCTTGGCCATTCTCAGAACGGATTGCACTTCGTGTATGGTTGTAGAGGAGAACGAACAAGGTGTCTCAGGAGGAGGAAGCTGAGGCGGAGGAACATTTTTTGATCCAGAGGCCTTCTTCTTGCTTCTTTTATCTTTTGTAATGCTCAAGCTCTTGATTTTTTCTCGTCTAACATAACGTTGAGTTGTTCGAATATCTGAACTAGCTTAATTTGCAGCGTCTCGTCTGTCTCAAAAGACAATGCTTTATAGCCCTCGCACAATGCAGCCCGACTAAATGCACCACCAGAAAAGAAATCTAGGACAGTGCAACCTTCTATCATCAACTTCTGTATTCACGACTCCATCTCGGCCATTAACATAACATATAGCACAAACATGGGTCTAAACCATTACAAATATGAAATTAGAAAGTGAAAATACAGTGCGCACTCTAGATGTACGCATTAGTACACCTTGCAGAATACGACCACCAAATCATATAAAAACCATAGGGAAAAATGTACAAAAATACAAAAACAACCCCCTGTTATTATGCTACATATTAGATAGGTGCCCGTCCTACACTCTAACTGATTCTGCACGAGAACCCCCCCACCTGCTGCACCCTTATCGCACCAGGGATGATATAGCCAATAAGCTGCAGGCAAAACAAATGTTAGAAACATTCATAATATATGTCATGAAATCCAGCGGGCGCCCAATTTGAAATCTATACCTGCTGCACACTTAATATCTGGTAACTTCTTCTCGATGTCTGCTTTTTCTTGCAAATGCTTGAGAAATTTAGCATATTGCTAGGATGGTCCAAACTGGTAAAGCAAATATTTAGCTCATCCAGCGTTGGCAGAGCCGCTAGGTCTCTTGCAACATACATGAGCAAGACAAGACTTTGCAACTCCCACACTCTAGAGGTAGAAGCACTTTTGGCCGGGGGGTCCTGGTACGCGCCAACCCAAACACGGCTAACACCATCTATTGTCTTCATGGCGGATAGGCATTCATTGAGGCGGTCCGGCGTAATAAATATGGCAATCCAGTAAAGCTGCTGGTCCGTCATTGTGTTAATCTGGTCAAGGAATTTTTTATAGTCTTCCATTGCCCATTTCTTTGTATATCTGAAGTCACAGCCGACGAAGCGGGTAGACATGTACACTACGTCTAGGCACAAACCTAATGGACTCACGTGGAAACACTTAAACGGTTTGCCTCCCTCCTCAACTGGTCCAAGAAGATATTCGTCTACTTTGGCAAAGAGGGTCTCCGGAAAGCTTTCCTTCTCCATCTCTTTGCGTCCTTCAGCCCATCCACTGATACTGCTGGCGAACATAAGCATTAAGTTCTCCGTGAATATAGGATAAGCTTGCCTCAAGGCAGCCATGTCTTGAAATGGTAGTTTTTTCACTTCCTTGAGGTGTCTAAGAAGCGCCCGCTCCATTATTTCATTTTTTTTTAGCTCAAGGGCCCTGACCTTCATGGTACGTCTACCTGTATAATCTTTGCTGCCTTTGAGGAAAGTGGTGCCATCCTTGATCTCCTTCATCAGCCTTTGCAGGTCTAGAGGATGCATGGACTTCAATGGGCGACAAGAATTATTGGTAAAAAGCCTTAGCCTATCTTTCAATTCAATTCTTTCTCCCTTTTCATCCTTCAAACGATCTTCATAAAACAACTGCACGGCTACAGTGCACATGGACCATGTTTCGTTATCCAGGTAAACAAAGTAGTCATAGTCACGCATAGTTGCTTTCTTCAGTGTTTGGAGCGCCACGACCACCCAATCCTAAAAGACACACAAAGCATTAGATAAGGCCCACCAAGATGTGCCAAATTGGGCGCCCGCCCCATTTGCCTCGATGGGTGCCAAATTGGGCGCCCGCCCAGTTTCCCTAAATGGGTGGCAAATTGAGCGCCCGCCAATTTTCCCCAAAGGGACAGGCTGGAGCATCAACAACAAAGGTTGAAGTGCACTTATAGAATAAGCTCCACCAAGGGACTGCCCGCGTTTGCCCTTCTGAGGCTTCCCGTAAAATGTCCACTGGTTTCGAAGCTGCTGAATTTCTTCAAAGAAAACTTCTTCGTGTATAGTCTTCTTTATTATATCATTATACTCCTGGCTCACACGAACGTATACTCAATGGCTGTGAGATTTCCTGCTAGCACTCGGCATTTCCATTTGGCATAAAAAAAGAATATGAGTTCTGCCAAGTGCTTTCTTTCATGTGGCCATGCCAAAGCTTGTGTAACAAGCAGTTGAGCAACCGTCGTCGTATGGTTGCCATTCACAATCCAGAATTCTACATTTTCCAAGTCTGTGGCCTTCTTCCACTTAATTGCTCGTCCGATCTGTGGGTCGAATGGTACGACATCAGCACAGGGAGGGTGCATCTGATGGCTGATAAATGATTCTATAGAGTGTCCAAGTGCTCTGGACTTATGACCCTACATGTCATATTTGCTGGGACTTTATGCATCTTGAACACATCGATATCAATCTCGAAGCCCATCCCCAGCTCTCCCTGTGATTGATGTTGACAATGGCACTCTGAAACAACTCATGTCTGCTCTCTTGCGTGACGTCGCCAGCAGATGAAGTGACTTTTATAATCTGCCGGCAAATCTCCGGTTCTTCAGATTCAGATGCAGACACTGACTCCCTCTCCGAACCATGCGGGCTCTCAGGTGTATTGTCCCGTTTGTGTCTCTTGGAGGACGAACCAGCTACAGGTTGTCCTTTACGCTTACCAGCTTCCTCTTCAGACGACTCTCCCTCTTCTGCATTGAGCTTGGGCGACCTTGGTGTCCTCGACATTCCACCCAATATAAGTTTAGGGGCAGCATGAGTGGGATTAGTCTTGACAGGTGTCCTCGCATTCTTTGCAACCGTCGGCGTCTCCACGGGAGCTTGTGCTATGTCACCTTTCTTTGTAACCCCATATCTGGACCTTAACCACTTAGTATTGTAGACTTTGGGTTGGTTTTTGCCATGATACTCTGTATACAATGCTTTAGATCTGTTCTGCTTGTGCTCAAATATCCACTGACAGATTGCGTAAAAGCCATCCAAGATATCAGAATGACATTGGATGCCAGACCGCTCTAAACTCTCATATGAGTCAAGCACCCATCCTTTCTAAGCGCAAGAGTGCTGGCTTTTAGTTATACTTGCGTGCATCAGCGTGGGCTCGTAGCTACTGAGGGGAAGCTTATAACGCACGAAAGCCCTGTCTATGGTGTCTTCAACATCCAACTGGAAATCGGCATTGTTATCTGGCGAGACCTCCATGTCAATGAGAATTCCCGCTGAGTGGATTTTCCGTGTCCCTTTCTCACCAAAATAAAGCAAAATGTCCTTGAGGCGGTTCGTCTGGGAGCCGGGGTGGATATTCCCTATCTCCATGCACCAGGTCCATTCCTCAGATACAGTCAAAACTTCATGCGGCACTACAGTGATGCCAGCAAATAATTCTTTGTCTTTTGCCATCCTTGCTTCGGCTACGGCTTCTGCAAATCTCGGTGCGGGCCCACACACTCGAGCAGTCTCTTTTGATCGTGCCATAATTCCTACATACCAAAAAGAAGTGTTAGAACAAGGCCCCAGCAAAATTTCCCAGAGGTGAAATTCCTAGGAAGAGAGCATTCTTGCCCCGGCCGAGCGCAAATTGGGCGTCCGCCCAATTTCCTCATTGGGCCATGGTTAAGCTGTTAAAACTCATTTCTGGAAGGAGAATTGGGGCTGTAGAAATGGTTGGACCATTGAGGCCAAATTGGATGCCCGCCCAATTTGTTTAAGTGATGAAGCCCTCGTCCAGACCAAACTGAGCATCCGCCAGATTTGCTCAATGGCCTTACATTGAATAAAATCAGGCTCCCTTTCAGAAAAAATTGGGCGCCGCTGAATTTCTTCAAAGAGGTATGCATTGGTGGGGATCAGTGAGGCAAAATTGCTAGCCACAGCCCAATTTGCACCAAGGAAGGTAGGGATCCCTAAGGGTTACTTTTATGATGTGGCAGTATCAATCAAGCAGGCGCTGAGAGATACTGAGTTAATATTAAACAAGTAGTTCTGCTTACCTTTGCCTCCTGTCATGGGGCGAGACATCAACTGGTACGAGTCACCAAGTGTACAGGGACTTGAAGGTGATAGGACAACCAAGAGAAGAAGGCGCCAAGAGGAAGGCGACAAGTGGATGAGAAGCAGAAGGCGCCAAGAAGAAGGCGACAAGTGGATGAGAAGCAGAAGGCGCCAAGTTATGGCGACCCGAAGCCGACAACTGGTTCAAGAGTATAGGGTGCTGACAGGAAGGCGACGAGAACGGGAACTGCCCAAGTTGTTCTTCTAGTCTCTCCCCCCGTTCATGTTCTTCTACACCAAGGGCCAATTTGGGCGGGCGCCCAATTTGTCCGCGATCAAGGCATGCCCAGAAGGTGAAATTGGGTGGGCGCCCAATCTGACTTTGAATGCATTAATACTAATGTGGAAACAAGCCCCTAATGTGGGCAAATTGGGGTGGCACCTATATTTCTACTTGGAGTTTTCCCATGATCATATGCAAGACCCCCCTAAATTGGGCGGGGGCCCAACTTGACCTTCTAGTCTCTCCCCCATTCATGTTCTTCTACACCAAGGGCCAATTTGGGCGGGCGCCCAATTTGTCCGCGATCAAGGCATGCTCAGAAGGTGAAAATCGGCACCCGCCCAATTTCATTGTCCGTGTAACCCTTGAATTGCCATGCCCCTATATCTTTTGCATTGCTTTCTCGTTCTCGTTATTCGGTTTTAACAGGACTGAAATCCTTGTGCAGGTTGTGTATCTTCATTAATGATCGACTGGTAGCAAAGGGAGTTGTGGAGCAAATGACACAATGCCACTTCAAAGAAATATCGAATGGAGTAGTGGGTGTCGGTGTTCAGGAAGTGATCGAAGGCCACCATACACTTCCTTGGCTGACTCCAGATGCAAACACAATAGCAGAAGGCAAGGGCTGCCAGTTTCTAGGTTTGAAGTTCGTGGGAGTATCTGTCACCGAAGGGTCCCCCCCCCCTCCCATTTTGAAGTGATTATCCGTTGCCAGGGATGTTTGCAGCTCCCGAAGCCCGGGATGCTTGTGAGGTGGAACAATGACCTCGTTTGTATTGGCAGAGTGAAGGTCTCGGAGATATTGACCGCGGCACCACAGCGGGAAGCGATGATCTGATGTCCAGCCAGGCGGTTCAAAGCATGAAGCACCCAAACTATGAGAAGCGACATTACACTTTTCATTCCGGCGGCCCGGGAAAGATTAAGGCCACCAAAGGTGTTCGTCTCACCACTCGAGAATGCTATCCTCAATTCTGAAAGGACCTTGTCTTTGCAAAATAGGTGTTGCATCAAGTTCTCTGAACTAATAATTGGTGCCAAACTCTTTGAAGCATAAGTTAAGAATGTTTAAATGATGTTCAAGAGAATGATGAGATGCTCAATATTCCTTCCTTAATCAATAAGCGTCTTCAAGACTTACGTGGAGCATCACTCTGGAATAGTTCTTAAAAACATAGCGTATTCTAAGGCTCCTTCCTTTTGCTTCAGTCTTTTATCTATGACAAAGTAATAGCGATAATATTCCTCCATGTTGAAGTAAAGTACCCTCTTTGGACTTAGAAGATCAAGGTACAAAGATACATTGTTGTTGTTGTTGTTGTTGTTGTTGTTGTTGTTGTTGTTGTTGTTGTTGTTATTGTTGTTGTTGTTGTTGTTGTTGTTGTTGTTGTTGTTGTTGTTGTTGTTGTTGTTGTTGTTGTTGTTGTAGTTGTTGTTGTTGTTGTTGTTGTTGTTGTTGTTGTTGTTGTTGTTGTTGTTGTTGTTGTTGTTGTTGTTGTTGTTGTTGTTGTTGTTGTTGTTGTTGTTGTTGTTGTGCCGAGCATATCCCCTCTTGATATACCAAAGTCATGTTGTCATCTGACCTAGCAACTATGTACCATTGTCTTCTATTGTATATATAAAGAGCATGTCCCCTCATGCTGCAATTGTACATGGCATGTAGCTGATTTCGAGCTTTCTAAATGTAAAAAAACAGGCCATGCATAAAATATTGCTCCATATATTTAGTTTAAATATCTCAAGCATTAACCCATGAACCATTGAGCTCACCTTCTACCCCCCTCCCCAAAAAAAAAGAGAGAGAGAGAGTTATAAACAATAACATATCCTTTTGTATCACTTAATATGACATGATTATAACACCCTTTAAATTCTTTACTTGCCACTTCCCCTTCAAGAAAAAACTCATCACGTTTGTATCAACTATTTTCTGCCCTAGGCTAGATTGGATATTCGTGAACATATATATTCGGTTTGTTTGTATCAACTATTTTCTGCCCTAGGCTAGATTGGATATTCGTGAACATATATATTCGGTTTGAATGGTGGGATGTTGAGGAAGTTGTGATGATGTGTCTTTATTTTTGAACTTGGTATAGCTTTGGTTGGCGTTGTCATGTGGATGAGGCATGGTGACTTATGAGTGCGATTTGTTTTGGAGGGGAAGTTGTCATGAGGTGTCTTTATTTTTTAAGAACTTGGTATAGCTTTGGTTCGTGTTGTCGTATGGATGAGGCATGAAGCATGAGGTGGATGGCACATGTAGTCCAAATTTGCAAGCTATAGTGGAAGCAAATGATCCATAGTCAGATATATCTTCTGAGTGGACATAGTGCATGAAAAAATTTCAACTTCATTTTGTAACCAAATGCACAAATTAATTTTATGGCAACCAAACAACACCTTGTTTGTTTTAGCAGAATTAACTTTAGCGAATGGGTAATAGAACACGTTAACAGGATTGAAAGAGAGTACTTCAGAGTACTTCAATTGGCCAAGCAGTCCGTTCGAAAACAGGTGGCCAATATGTCATTCAAAAACATGTATACGACTCTTTAAAGAAGCATCTATCCTGTGAGTAAATCTGGAAGCGTTTTGTAGGATGCAATTAATCTTCAATTTCCAAACATTCTCCACTTCAAGCTTTGTTGATTTACTCCAGACCATGACTTTGCCTCGTATTCCATTGTATTTGCAAGAGAAGTAATCAGTAGTTTTGTAAGGAAGAGGCTGAGCCAATCACACAAAGATAAAAGAGAGTTAATGAAAATAATAATGTGGACTCCTTGAAGTTTATACTGTTTGGAGTAGTTTATGCACATACAACATCAGCCTTATGATCTTGCTCACCAAATCCATCTGCAAAAGAAACATAAATATCATAAAATTGCTGAATAAAAACATCAACCATATTTAACACTTACATTTCGGCTTCATGTTGTTCATGCCTTTGATATGCTTCAGGATTCTCTAAAGGTTCTGACATAAGTCACGGCATGCCTGATAATGATCAAATTCCCTAGTATGCTTATTACAAGCGACAAACTTATGAAGACAATCACTGTCATAATTATGCCAAATAATTTAAAAATTTAGCAGCGCATAAGTAATAACAAGCTGCATTAGCCAAAAAAACAACAGAGAAGATACTTAGCAACTTTCACGATTCTTTTCTTTTGCTTCCCGTTCATACTTTTGAATTGTACGTTCATCCACCATGTTACTTATGAATAATATCTGTCCACCAATTGTAGATTTGACAGCATCTGCAGGTCAACAAATGAAATGCTTAAATGAAATTACTTCCTTAATATAGACCACAGTATACTTACCAACATGCCCAATAAAAATAACATTTAAGTGTTTCAATTCATCGGGTTCTTCAATCAGCTCTTTGCATGATGGCTCAGCTGGATCATCAGAAGGATCATCTAAAAATGAGCCAAAATATAAGTCTAATGGTTCTGATGAGCAAGAGGATTAGCTACAATCCCTAGAGCATAAAAAGGTCCATTATTACCAAAAATCCTGGAACCTAGCAGTGCATTTTGTCATGGTACACAGTGACTCAATACTGCATTGACTCAATACTGCATGAGAATTGCAAGATGAGCTATTCACCTCTATATTGGAAGAATGGAACCTTCTGGATTCCAGCATGTAACTTGATGCATGTTGGATGCTCCTGACATGCCATGAATAATGTGCTTGGAACTCATGACATTCCCTGTTCTGATAAAAATGCAAATGCAACATAGGAAAAGTGCAAATTGCAAGAAAAGTAGAAGAAACGGGAAGCAAATCAAATATTCAAGCATAACATAAAAATCAACAAAAATTACTTGCAAATTGCCCAACAACAGAATTCCGGAATCAATGAGCATACTCCAGATCTTTGTAAACAGCCACAACTGTTTCTCTCATTAATCTTAGATCTGCATATGCAAGATAACAATCCAAGCATTCAATCATTAAGCATGCCTTATTTATATACCACTGCTCACATTTTGATGAACTTGCATGAAATTTTACAGAAACAGTAAAGGAAGGAGAATTTGTACCTGTGATTGAGATGGAAACATCGAATATGTGGTTGAATAGGTGTTGTGGTTGCTGATTGCCCTAACCCGTCAACACAGATAAATCCCCTCGGACTTGCTTGCCTCGGATGTGTTGTGGTTGAATAGGTATTGTGGTTGTTGATGCCTGTAAATGACTGCAGGGGATTGAACCCTGCTCTGAGCACCAGGTTCCACTTCAAGAAGAAAGCAGAAAGGTTACAACTCTGCATCAGTTCCACATCGAATCAAAGCATGCAGGTTAGCCAAATCGTGGCTATCAGGTCATATCCGCTTGGTTTGGCCATGTTGAGCAAGAGCCGTATCTGAACAAGAGCCCCATCTGCAGTATCGACCCATGAGTACCAGACCACCATATTTTTGGCAAAGGTCCAAAAACACCAGTTCCTGCTGATTACCAGTTCCTGCCGATTACCCGTTCCTGCTGGTCATTTCGTCTAATATACGAATCACAAATATGGAAAAGAACCACCCGGTGGAGTTTAGCCACTACTCCCGTTGGACCGGAGGGAAGCTCTAGCACCGTGTTCCCACCAGTAGTCACCATGGCCGCGATGCTCAAGAGTATGGCCGGAACCCTAAATCGCAGAAAGAGAGGTCAGATAAAAAGGAACCCAGCTCAACTCTGACGGATAGGGTTTGTAAGTGAAGGACTCAACTCCGACGGATAGGGTTAGGGTTTTTTCTGGAATGATCACGACCGTCTATTTGAAGAGTTAATGTGGGCCGCCCGATCTAGGGCGTGGTCCATTACACAACATTATAATATAAGATCAAGTTGTTAACATGCGAAAGGAATTCCTTGCCATGAAATCTAGTGATAGGGTTACTTTTGTTTATGACATGCTTGGCAACAACATGAAAGGTCGAAAAGTGGGACGGCTAGTGCTGCAAGGGAATCTCGTTTGCGAGAGAGCCGGGATCTCAAAGTCAGCATATCTGAAGTGGAAGGCCCAATTCCTTGAGGGTGCACGCAAGGCCGAACATGGCAACTGCGGCACCATGAAGCCTCGTTCCTCGACATTGGCATGTGAGGCTGTGTTTTCCATGTTTGTCAAGGAAAACTGTGAATCTTTGCCCCACCGCAGCAGGAGAAATGAAGATAGGATGAGAGAACATCAGGAAGTTGCCTGCAATGTTTAGCAAGAAGGTATCCCCGACTGGGTTTCATAGAGTGTGGAGGCGGAGCTTCAGGGATGTCAGTATTGCAAAGAAAATTGCATTCTCCAAATGCGATATGTGCGAGGTCATCCGTACAAAGTTACTGAAGACCAAGGATGAAGGAGACAGGAAGATATTGCATGTCAAAGAAGAGCACATAGACTAGGGCAGGCCTCATGTTGCACACAGTACTGGTTGTGGAGATTATACTCCCACAGGTATCCTGCCCAATATCTTTGTATTATTCACGACAAAATGGATCAAAAACAATGATTCCAAAATTGCAATAATTTGTGAAGCAAGCTCAAAACGTCATTGACTGGTGCACTCACTCATGGTCATGGAAAGGGAAGCTATGGGAACTTTGCCCTGGACTTATGGCCAGATGACTCTAACTTCCATGTAGGTTCTTTGAATAGCATCTTGAAGAGATTAGAGATGGTCCACAAGTATGGAGGAGGCCACCTGTCAGTGCCTGAATCATCTGCTTCAAAATGGGTGTCATCCTTGCGCGACACCACAGCCTTGGAGTCAAAGTTGTCACTATCCAATAGCAGCATCCCTGCTAATTTGCCACAGGCAGAGGGACCATCAATGAAGCCTCTCCCCAAGATACTTTATTTGCAGATGGACAAGGCATCTGGACAGAACAAGAATAGGTACCCATCAAACCTAATTCAGGAACCCGCAAAGCTTAGATCATGTGCATTGAACTTTTCAAGCAAACGAATATTAGACTCTGACTATCTCGATGCTGACCCCGATGCCGAAGCATGGCATGCTAAATCTTCTTGAAGCTTCTTATTCTCAAGCTACAATCTCTGAAACATTTGAGGAAGCTCCTCTACCTGTTGCGTCACAGTTGCCATAATTTCCTTTCTTGCTAGAACATCCTCCATCATGACAAGAAGAGAAGAAAATCCTAGGTGCAGAGAAGACCAGGGTCATATAATGGATTCCAATTTCAACTTTCACAAACCTACAAGCAAGGTATCAATGAACTACGAGAAGAAAAGGATCAACAAACTATATTGATAACATGATATATACAATGTCACGAATGGTACAAGAAAACAAGTCACTGAGATACAAAAGGCTTGTAACTGGCGTTGAACCAGTATGTCGGTCCTTGTGCCAATGGCCCCTATATATAATGGAATAAGCGCCTCTTTCCCACATAAATGTATGTGGGATATTTGGCTTGTTTTAACTACATTAATAGCACTTTCTTAAGAGTTTCTCTTGCAACACAATATCACAAGTTCAAACCTTACTTTGTGCTATCCTTTTGTCATGACACTTTGAGGAATATTTTAGAAGCTTCTGGGTAAAAGCATGCTACAATGTACCACTTTTGGAACCCTCAAAAGTACCTACACTGGGTACTTTTAAAACTGGTACTTTCTGTTTTTTCTTTCCATTAAAATCAATCGAAATTTTTTGAATTGAGGGTCAATAACATGCCAATCTATAGTACTAAAGGATAACAATACTATTAGAGATGAAAATAAGTGAATTAACTCCCAAACTTATTTTTTATTGCAGCATTTATGCAAGTTCGGGTACTTTTCTGGGTAGTTTCGCACTCCCTAAAAAGTACTTTAGATGGTACACCCTAGCATGCTTTCACCTAGAGAATCCTCAAGGAATATTTCTGTAACTTTCTAGAAGGTTCTTGAAAAATATTCCATAAAATTATTTCCATATAAAGATGAGTGATGACCAGATACGTATGACATCTGTGTGATAATCACATATAATACAACTATGGAGTAGAACTACAACTCATATCATCATTTTTGTCAAACTCATTCTGGTGTATGTGTATCTCATCACGCTCTTTGGCTGGCTTAGCAGAATCTATGTTAGCAAGATCCATGTCACTCTCTCTCTAATTGCCTAGCATCACTATAATTCTTTGTGGAAGTATTATGATTTTTTCAATATATATCGGGATCAACCTATTGCATAAATAATGTCATACAAACTCGTTTACTCTTTGCTAGCATGGACTATGTGTTATGCCGAGCACGGGCCATGTGTTAGATAGTTCGGTTTGATGAAAAAAGATAGTTGACTTCTATTTTCACTTAATAAATATGTGAAGAAACGTACAAACTTCATAGCTAACATAAGCTCGCCACAGCTTTCAAGTCTATGGACCACGCTAGAATTTTCCATTCTATCCTGTAGCATAACCACTTCAATAAAGTTTCATACATATATAATGATTTTAGATTAGATTCTTTGGAATATTACAGATTGTTGCTTGCTTCAAATACAACTTTGTGTTGAATATTCCTGAAAGGATTTCCAAGGGGTTTTTTTTTGGGGGGAGGAGAGAGAAAACAGGCAACAAATATACATTTGGTAGACAAGTATGTTGGTTTTGGCCTCGTTTTTTAAGAGACGCCATTTTAAAAGCAAATCGATATAGCAAATCGTTTCAAGTAGACGACGACTGGCATCCGCTCTTCTCATTCTAGAATAGAGTTATGAATAATTTTCTTCAAATTTTCATTTGCTTTATTAGCCTACATGCAAATTAATGGAACCCTACCAAAATCATGGGAATAAAATTCAATGGCTTCTCATTTGCACTAGAATGGTGGCAAAATGGGATGCACTATGCTTTGGGGTAAAAGTATGCTGGTGGGTATCAAAAGCATGTGTTCGGACGCATGCTTATAGCAGGGTTTTAGCCCACTCAAAGCACCCACTTTTTGCTTAATTTGGGTCTTTGGTGGGTATAACTGCCGTCATTTTTTCCACGCCTTCATGTACTCACATGTCCACCTCACCAACGAGCAGATTAGGAAAATGATTGTGGGATTTTGGCTGGATTTTTGTAGCGGTTGGTAGTGCGTTGCAAATTCGATCGAGCCCGAACTACTTCGATCTCATGGCCCGCCGCAAATTCTCCCTTCAATTCACTTATTCTCCCTCTCTCGGGAATTTCATGGCTCCACGATCTTAGGCACGGAGGCAATCACCACGTTTAGCATTGGATTTTTACACGATGAATTCCAATCTGATGTTCCAGTTTGTTGGATGTCAATGCAACACATGGAAATATCGGCGTGAAGATCCGGTTTCCTCTGCAATTTACAAGAAATTGGATCGAGAGAAAAAGAGAATAGAGATTCTGGAATAAGATGAAAAAGTAGTGGTTGAGCGGGAAGATCGAGCATGAGGCCTTGGCAAAAATAGCCAAGCTTGTAGTTCAACAAGCCCACTAAAAAGCATTCACCCGAACTCAAGGCCGATGTGATGAAGAGGGTGGTTCATCACCACGAAATGGAAATCTCAGAACCTGGAATTTTGCCAAATCCAAAGGAGTGCAAGGCGTGAGGTCTTTGCTCAACAACTTGAAACAGACAATGGCAGCTACAAAGAGGCAAAGGAACCATGATATTTGGAGAGCCTGGTGATGGCTTCTTCCACAAAATCGAGATGCAATTCCACTATGGCAGGGCTGTTAGGTACATCTAATTCTTGCTTTCATGCCTGTGCTTCTTTATGCTTTTAAGTGCTTGTATCTGCTGAGTGATGCTGGCTGGGATATGTTCATTGATTAATGTGCAATATTTCTTATGATAGGTTGCATGAGGTCAACAATTGCAAGCTGTTGCATTAAGAAAATCGGGCCGATCCTTGGAAATGGTGCGTGGTCTTGCTTCCAAAGGAGGTTGAGGTCGCGATTCTCTCACCCACAGCTTGCAAGCAAAGCATAACAAATTCTGGAAACAAAATAGCGAGTCTCTCCTTGCAAGAAAGATGTTGTGAACAACTTTGTTGGAGAGTCAGGGCTTCGAATTTCTTATCCCTTGCACCTTATGGAGGTCACCACGGTATAAGTTTCCATAGAAAAGCTCCTTGTTATTATTGCATATATATTTCTAACCAAAGGCCACCATTCGGTTTCAGACTATTTCAACAATACAAAAGGCACATCCACAGAACACCTGTTTGCTTAAAGGCTTTCGAGAAGTTGAAGCCTATTTATGTAAAGAAAGTATCAGAAAGGAAAACCTGCTGTTGCATATACCATATGAAGTTGGAGTATGCCAGGGTAGGCCTGAATGCATTAAGGTTAGCGAAAACTGGATTTCATGGTGAAGAGTGCAAGTGCTGTTGCGAGGTCTGTGGACCTGGTGAGAAGTGTCTGGCCAGCCAACATACGTATGACTCAACTAGCGAGCTCTGGAGGGTTGTGGTTTGCAACAAGAGCGAGGGTGAAGAATGGTATAAACATGACTGCTTGATGCAGAAATGTCAGAAGCGTGGCATAAAAAGTCTTCCTATATGTCCAAGAGAAAGAGACAATCATGAGTTCTTGCTTGAATGGAAAACGTTTGAAAAGGTAATACTCTCTTTATTGCATGCTGAAACATGTTGCTATGTGCTGTCATGCTGAATACTGCTTTTGTGCTTTCAACTTGCGCTAATCTTCTATTTTATGCTGCAGACCTTGTTTCTGATTCGATGGAGCGAAGAAGAAGGCTGGTGGAGTTGCGGTTGCGTTACCAAAAGGAAGTGCCGGTGGCAAGCGTGAAAAGAAAAAGATCCAATGCCACCAAGAAGGGAAGCGAAAGTAAGAAATCCAAGGTAGGTGGTGGGACCACGACTGGCTGAGACCTCAAATGGCAAGGAAAAAAAAAGGACAACACAAAGCGAGAAGAAGGGAAACAAAAGTAAGAAATCCAAGGTACCAACAACGGGAACATCAAAAGGTATTATGCTTTCATCTGTACATCGTGATACGTTGAGTAATCTTTTTACTTAAGCATGTAAAGCTATTTTGTCTTGTCTTTGAATAGTGCTTTCATATGCTTTAAGTGATGTCTGTGAACTACTGTAATGTGATGAGTAGTGCTGTATTATGCTGCATGTGAGCTGCAATACTTGTTGTCTCCTTGCAGGTACTTCTGGGTAATTGGAAAGGATGATGTTGATAGGACCGGACCCGGGGCTGGGTGTGCGAGTGGAAGGGACCAAGAAAATACACAGCATCCGGACATACATGTCCAAATCGACCACAAGGGTGGCTCATAGAGGTTTAAGTTGTTTCTGTGGTAACTGTTTGAAGGGAAAGTGGTCATGTTGTGTGAATAGGCACAGGTTGAAGAATTGGAAGTATGTGACACTTTAAAGCCTATGAAGTCTACTGGCGAAACACTTGATGACGAAATTGACGAGGCATTTTTTGAAGGTGATGGGGAATGGCTTAGTGGAAACATAGAGGAAGGTGACAACTTTGCAGTTGTAGCCGAGGAGGGCAATCAAGAGAATGCAGACTTCTATGTGGTGAGTGTGTTAAGCCGAGGCATATTCTTGACAAGATCGTACATTACAGTTGGGGTCAGACTTTTAATGTCGATGAAAATGTGCAGGCTGGTGTATACTATGCTATCCAACCCGATGGTAGTTGGGAGCTACTTCAAAACAAAGGTCTTACTTATCAATACAGTCATCATGTCACAGCAATCAAGGTCGAGATGAATGAAATTCCTGACACCAACAGGTTTTCCCTTGACGGGGCTACCCATCAGATGATCCTTGACAGCCTACCATATGAAGGTTGAAAATGGTTTGACCTAGTTGTTTCATCATTCCAGCATTTGTCTTAAATTTTGAAGACCTTTGTCTTAAATTTTGAAGATCTTTATCTGGAATTTTTATGTTGTATTAGAGACATCACTCAAGATTACTCAATACTCAAGATTACACAAAGTAATCATACATATATTACAAAAGGGTAGTGTGCAATGGTTATTTCATGAGTCATTGAAGTTTTCAGAGTGGTTAGAGTCGTCAGGAATGGTGCCCAACAACTGCCTTTGTACCTCTTCTGGAGCATTGAGGATATAGTAGGCCGAGACAAGATAGTTGTTGAGATAGTAATCCAGCACTGCAACTGTCTCTTTTTCCAACCATGCATCAGTGATGTCTAGCTGTGAGATTGTTTCTTCTACTGCATGAGAAGACAAGTAATCCAATGCTGGACACACAAACTTCTGCAAAAAGTTGTCCTCTTCCTGTCCCTTGAAAGGCATAACAGGAACGGTTGTGTGTGCAGGGTTTAGAAACCCTTTGTGTAGGCTGTCATCTACCAAGAAAATCATACTATGATATTCAGGAAAATCCTCAAGTACAACCTTCAACTCCTTGAAAAAAAGTTGCTTTGCTGTGCTGGTTGGATGCTCGCATGCATAGCACTGCTCTTGACCATATACCTTCAAGAATTTGGTCCGCAAATCTGGGAACAATGCATCCACTATATCCCGTGTATTCCGAAGTAGAGAAGCACTCCAGATCACAATATCAAACCTCTGCAGTGCCCACTAGGATACCCTGGTCTGCAAATGAGGTACTTACTTGCAGTTTCTTTTACAACATGGTTCGTTTGAGGTGGAGGCAAGAATTTTTGGCCCATTCTCCTCTGTTGTGTCTGTGCCAGTACACCATTTATGTCAAGCACCATCAATTTCCATCTGGGTGCCCATCCCTCAACGTTTGCAACCACTGTCGATGTCTGCTGCATTATGCTTGACTGTGCTGCGACATGTGCTGTCTGCTGGGAAGTGCTATCAAGATGTGCTGGACGTTGCTGTGATCTGCTGGACTCTGCTTTAGCTTTGCTACCAGATGATGGAGAGTGCTGATAGCCATAGTTAGATACATCTGTATTAGTATCTCCCTGCCCCCAATGTATGGGTGTTTCCTGGCTATCAGTAACCCTTGCAGTGGCCCTCCGTGCTTTATCCTCTGTTTCCTCATTCACGATCTGCCTTGTTCTCCTGCATGCAAGGATGTGCTCCAATTACCAACTGAAATTTGTAGAGAATACACATTCTGAAATATAACAGGATTGCACCTTTTATATGTAATAGGTTGTTTTGGCACTTTGGTTTCTTCATTATCTGTGTGGGTTCTCTCACTATCTTCATCTTCAGATTCACTAAGTACCACTTGTGGATGCCTTCTCCTTCTGTAGGCAAATGCATATTGATCCCTAGGTTGAAACTCCAAACAAATTTTACAAGGACACAATGGGGAAAAATAAATATATTATGGTATTGAACAAAAACCTTTTAACTGCTCGTTTTGGCAAGTCTTGTGCAATCGAAATTGGGCCTGAAACAAGTATGGGAAAATTACATTAGATTGGGGGTTTTTTCCCTAGTGCGACGTCTATAGGCACGTCCTCATCAACAGAATCATCTGACTCACCCTCACTCTTGGGTTCTGTAATATTTTTGGTCCTTAACCTTGTGAACCTAATGATTCGGATCACAACCTTGTTGACCTGCTTCTCCACATCTTCAACATCCTTGTCTGCCCCTGCATCAACAGTGTTAGAGGAGGCCTTTGTAGAGGCTGCTGCAGAATTTGGAATTATAGTGTAATTGTCAACATCGTCAGAACTACTGGAATCTGCTTTGGACCGTGTTGGTGTCTTTAGCACTTGTGCTTTTCAGTCTTTGCATTGTCTTCTTGGCTGCTTGCACCTTCTTTATTACCTTGTTCTGGCGCTTCTAATGTTCCCAATTCGAAAAACAAAGCGTGTACCTTTTAAAATTTGTTCTTGCTTGTGGAGTTAGAGTCCTTGTAGACTTGTGTCCGGGGGTCCTTTTACTAAGAGGTGTTTTAACATGCTTCCTTTTCTGTTCTTTGTGCGGAGTTGTAGCTACCACCTCATCCATGTCAATTGTCTCAACTATGTGTTTGTGTCTTGCCCGGCGTGTAAGGGTTCTGCTTGGTATGTCTTCCCCAATTCCTCCACTAAGCTGCTTTGGAAGCGTTTTACGCAGCATTCGAGGCGGTGTGTCTTCTCCATAAGCAAACTCGAGGCGGTGACATGATATCACGTGGCCACATTTCAACTTGGTGAGGGTGTAATCATCACGAAATCAAGAGCCGCATGTGGAGCATCTCTCCTCATCTCAATTGGCAACTTTGAATGGCATAGGATAGATGCTCACAAGGCGGCCAGACTCTCTTTGTAAGTTCCTAAGCTTTGTTGACGTTACGTAAATCTTTGTTGGGCTTTTGCAAGCTGCACTTCATTGTTTGCAACCTCAGCAACTACAGTGGCCACATGTTGAACTATCCCGTCATCTACTGGGCCACCCCCATTTCAACAAGGGCTTTGAGCATGTACTCTGCCATGTCTTTCTCTCTCTCTAAGCTCAATAGCTTCGCCCGGCGAGTGCATCGGGACTGTCGGGGGCTTGAAGGCGTGAGATGTTGTCTTTTATTGTGCGCAATTTCTCTTGTGAAGCCAGAAGAAAGTTCCCTTAGCACAGGGGTGGGACAACTAGCCCTTCTTGGAGACTAAATCAACTTCTTTGCGTGTTTAGGGTTTCTGCAAAGCTTTGCACATGACTTCTAGGCGTGATATGTTCTCCCCATAAGGCTGTGTAAGCTGTTGGGCACATTACAACGCTCTAATGGGCGGCCTCCCTTCTAATTTAATACCGGTTGCCTCCACGAAACTTGCCTTTACGCTATGCTTTTCAGGTGCTATAGTTCTTTGAGATTTCTTTGGTCTGCTCTCTACTTGTTTGAACAACTCTTTGGTGGGTTCACTTTTAACCTTCTTTGCTTTGTAGGCTCTACTCTTTCTTTTAAAGCTTCTTTGCCCAATTAACCTTGAACTTCTCTGGATCTGCTTTGCTCTCTGGCGGTTATTGAATGCAAATAGGTATGACCTTTGTCTTTCTAACTTCTCTGTTCTTCAATCGGTCAGGGTATATTTTGCTCGAAGTTCAATTAAAAGCTTCTTAGTTACTCACGGCCTTACCTTATCAATAGAAGTTTTGCGGGGAATGACCCGTTGATATCCCAAACTTCATTGTACTCTGCTGCGGATATGACATCATTCGAAATTGAGAGGGATGAAGCGCCCTCGTTTGGCGGAACCCCGCATCGCGCATGGAAGTCTTCTTCGGTTCGGCAATCAGCCGGTCCGGTCTTAAGGGAACATTTCTTCTGGCCTGGAAGAATGCAAGAAAATTGAATTAACAGGGGACCCTAAACCCATAGAAATTTTGTTTGGTTGCTTTTTGCTTACCCGGCGCATGGCCTCCGTTGGAATTACTGCTTGAGCGGGCGGATCAATCACCTTCTTTACCATGGTTGATCTGTTTGTTTAATGTGGAAATCTAAGAGCACAAATTCGCGGGTTGCTTGGCGGAGTAGAAAGTTGGGGAAGAGATTTGGAAAACACAAATTCGAAAGTTAGTTTGTCTCTTGGTTCAGTTACGTGGGTCACATTCATTCTGCGGGCGGCAAGCGGTAATGATTGTATAAGCAGTGCAGGCTGGAGGCGAAGAGGCAGGCGGCAGAAAATAGGTGGTACTATATAGGTGAAGGGTGGGAAAAAATGTATAAAGGGTGGAAAAAAATGTATTTTGGATGCTGGTGCTGGTGCTGGGCTCGCGTTTATTTGCTACCCACCAGCATACTTTTGCCCATTGGTTTCTTTTGTTAATTTGGCTTAACTTCATCAAATTCACTCTGGCCTTAGTGCTCTTCGCCGGGAATCTATTTCCCATTGATTTTCACATCCTTGTATTCTTTGTCTTCCAAGGAACTCTCTCTCCAAATCTAGATATTTTCACTTACTAGGGTCCCCCCTCCCTTGCTTGAAAGATGAAACAATTCTAATTGATCAAAAAGTATATATTATAAAATTTCCCTACTTTATTTAGCTATACAAGAAATTTCTCTTCTCCAACCCGTTGCAAAAGAAATTTTGTGCTAAGTCGAATAGATCTCAATTCTGGACATCCTTGAAATGCGAAAGAACTTGCGGGAGTTGAACCTTGGGATTCATCTGCAAATCTTTAGCCAAAAAGATCTGATACTAAGTTTGCAAATAGAAAATTCTTTGATAACTAGTTAAGGTGCCCATTGTTGATGGGTTGGGTTTGCTAGATTTATGGGGTTAGCTATCTGGACTGCTTGCTAGCGGGCTTCCTCGGCCCAAATGGATCGGATCTCAGGAAGAGGTAGCGGTAATTCCTACTTGCTCCTAGAGTTCCTTAGGGCCGTGCTCAAAACAAAACTTGCCAAGACGACTGTCAGAAAGCTCCTTACACCTATGAGAACATCTTATCTGCCCTAAAGTATGAGGCATTGCTTGTACTAACTTCATGCATCTAAATGCATTTTTATTCTTGCGCCTGTTGCCTGGGTAAGTCATATTCCTTTGAATTTAAAGAGCCAATAAGGGCATTGTAATTTTGTACTATTTCTATTTGACATTGTTTAATATGTTTAGTTTGATTTTTCTATCTATACATGGTTCTTACTCTAAGCTTCAAGTTGGTTAGGCCTACTCGCATGAAGTTGCGCAACATTTTCTAGCAATACACAACCTTTTTCCTTCCATTGCCATGAGGGCATGTTGAATTCAAACAAATCATATCATACGCATGGCAAAACTTTACCTAAAAGAGCACCTTAAGCCCGTCTTATTTCTAGTAGGTAAAGAGCACCTTTAAGTCCGTCTTATTTCTAGTCGAAATTCACAAATTCTACGCACAAACATTTACAACCATTGTAGATTAGATCAAGTTCATCTAAATCACAATCATAGTCAAAATTCACAAGTTCGGCTCATCTTAGTTGTTTTTTCAAACACTTGTTTAACCCCGTTAAAATTATTCTATTGTCATTACAAAAATCTCCTATCCATACGTTGTGTGAAGGGCGCTTTCTTATATCAGTAATAACACTTTTGTGGCCAATCAAATGACATTGTTATGGCCAGGCATTTTGATATTTTTCCAGAAAAAAAGGGAAATGTTTTAAAATACTACAATGACGATGGGCTATAAAGGGCAAATAAGAAATACATTTCCCTTGCTAATCCTAAACACGAGGAAGAATTATACAAAAACCATCTCAGAACAATAAAAACTACAATTTAAATCTAAATAAGAGCTTCAAGACCAACGCTACTGTTTGATCGGGGGACAAAACGTACATGAATGATCACAAAGGATTGGAAGGTGGAATTAAATCTGGAAGAGCTGACACTCTTCCAATTTTGTGCCAAAGAGAGCTCCAGAGCAGAGCTGCACAAGCGCAGCCAAAGTGCTAGTGGGATGAACAACTGGATAATGAGCACTGCTCTCATATTGAGGGGTCAAGCTGGTACTTATGGCACCAGCATGAGCAGGATCAAGGCCTTGCATCTGCTGAAAAGTGGAGCTATTTAGCAGCAGATCATTAGAAGACTAAATAGTTGCACTATTGTCAAAATCTGGTCCCATGTTTTCATGCCAAGTAGTCACTTCCCTTTTTGTTCCTGCAATGAACACATTGCTTTCAGACCGGACCTTGCCATTGGCCCTTGCTCCAATTGCATAATCCCCCAATTGGTATATAAATTGTTGATCACATGACAGTATCCCCATCTGCAAGATCAAACTTTATCAAATGCAAAAGGGCGTAGAAGACTATGCTACACAAATGCAAATTGCAAGCAAATAATGCTAGATCTAAAAACCAAAATGGCTAGAAGATACCACACATGCAAAATGACAAACTGGAACGTTTGGATATTTTTTACAGCACAAAGGGCTTTAGCCATGTTGGTCCGGCAGAAAGCCACTTTAGCCATGTTGGTCTTCTCCATGTTGAACATAGGCTCCTATCCTTTGAATTCCAGGATACCAGATCCTTTTCTGGCATCTTACCAAAAACCTCACGAGCCATATCCATGCTTCCAGACTGAGTATATCCTGCCAACATGACTGTCCATGAAAATACATTATGATGCGGCATCCTCTCAAATACAAATCTAGCATCATCAAGAGAACCACACTTGCCATACATGTCCATCAGGAGGTTCCCAAAGTACATATCTGGCCAATGCCTTGTCTTAAGTACGTGGGCATGGATTCTTCAGCCTGAGCACAGAGATCGTGCATTGCCACTTTGTCTCAAAAAATGAGTGCATGCATTAAATTCCAGCTTATTACCAACAAAACCTATTTCATCTAATGAATCCTGCAGTTTGGATTCACAGTCTGATTTGAATGCCTGGCAGGAAACTGCTGTCTTGATGCCATCCTCTTGTTGAAGTACCCTAATCAATCTATGAAGCATAACCAAGGAAACGAAGGGGGCAAATTCCTATTAATATCAGATGGTACACCATAGAAAAACAGAGCAAAAAACAAAACCCAAATCAAAATAAACGGATTCAAGCTCTACCTTTCTGTATGTGGTTCCGTCCTCCTCCACTACTCAGCAATACCCAGCTTGAAACCCCTGTTAGTGCATGCTGCCATAGAAGAGCGCTTCCGATGATGTTGGCATAGAAAGAGTTTTATTGCTCCGAACTGCCGTAGAAGCGAAGCCAGAGCTAAACAGCACAGGCTTTAGCCGCAATCCGGATCGCCATAGTGTGCGAGAGCACATGACAGAGTTACAGGAGAAAGCAAGAAGCTTGAGAGGATTTGACGGAGCGGATTCCTGCGAAGCGGAAAAGGACAAAAACGTGGCATCGTTGATACGTGTCATAAAATTTTGAATAGAAGTGTTGCGCACACAGAATCGTCCTCCAATAATTATATATGTTAAGATAAGCACAAGAAAATGCTTCTGAAATATGAGTTGGAAACTCAATACCGAATCCAAATATAGTCCCTCATTTCTTGCTCAAGGGAGGAAGACATATAAGCCATCAGTACCTTAGCATGGGCTACAACAATAACACCACAAGCAGATGAGCAAATGCCTTGGAAAATGTAGAGTCTGCGACACTCCAAATTGACCATATCTAGCCAACCAGAGCCTAGCTAACAAATTTTGGCCTGCGTGATGCTAAAAATCCCCTCCAATTTTGCTGATTCTGGACTCAATTAGAATTTTCTCGTAATGAGTTGCCTTCTTCAAATTCATGCAAAGATCCATTGCCAATTCTAATCTACTCTTTTTGATAGTCCTTCTAGAAGGACATCTCATTTTGAACCCTTGCTGTCGAATGGGCATATTTGCCCTTTATTCCAAGATCTGGACCGTACATAGCGATCCTCGTTTGTGGGGTATGCATGTACAAGTTTCTATATACTGTATATTGACATTTGCTTTATACTATAAGGTTTGAGAGAATGTACTTAATGGTCTTAATTTTGTACATGTATTGTAAATATATTTTTGAGGCTCTCGCTGCCCTACGTAACACCCCGTGTGAATATGCACCCAAACCAAAGGGGGTTTAAGGGGGATTTTAATTTAAATGTGTTAAATGCAATGGTTTGTGTTAATAATGTTAATGGTAGTTGTGTTTTTATTGTTATATTAAAAAAAAATTTGGGCTAACTAAAGCAAACATAGGAAAACTTTATGGGCCTAAATATTAATTACTAAAAAGCATAATAACATCAAGACAAACAAATTATTTCCATTGCAAACAACTATGAGTACATTTTGTAATCTCAATTCCCTACATCACAATGGATCACCTTAACATCACGATGAATATGTCCATGTCAATGAAGGTACTCCAAAGCTTTTAAAGCTTCTTTTAAAAATGTGGCAATAATAGTCTCCTCAAAACGATCTGGGTATGCTGCCTTCATTATGTGCAGACATGAGCCTCCAGTCATATATGGCATAACCACCCAAAGGTTACAGTCTACAACAAATGAACAATACGACTTTACAACATTGGGATGATTAATGAGGCTGGGATGATTGATGAGGCTCATTGTTTGATGATGAGTGTCGGGAGCTCAAACGCACACTCCGGCAAGTCAGTGATCCCATCTCCCGCCCACAGGCCATCAGTCAATACCGCTCCTTTCTCAAGAACAAGAAGGCCAGATACCTTGCGAGCATCGGCCAGCAGATGTTTGGTCTCTGGACCGGCACCCGGGACATTACGGAGAAGGGTCTTGAGCAAGCACCCGCGACCCACGGGGAACATCACCTCGGAGCAATGGAGTGCAGTACTTGCAGCTTGGTATGACCGGCTCGGGGGCGGGCACCGATCCCTCCGCGAGATAGGCATGGCTCTGGTTATCACGAAGGGGATGTTATCATGGGCCCTCTGGCGTCTAGCTAATGGGAAGGCGGCCAGATTTAGATGGCATGCGGGCGAGAACCGAAAAATGGGCGGGCCTCCAGCGGGTGCACATCCTCACGGTATTATTCAATAAAGCATTGCGAGAAGGCTTCCCTCGCAATGGACCACTAGCGAGTAGTTCCCATCTACAAAGCGGGGACCCTCAATGCCCGACCAACTTCACCGTACTATTATGGTCAGCTCTCTCTTTGCAAAAGCTGTTGGGCTGGCATCCTTGGCGGCCCGGTGACAATATGGGCGGAGAGAAGCGGTCGCGAGCTCTTACGGCGAGGTTTTCGGCCCGGACATTCCACCATTGATCATATCTTCACTCTGCGCACATTGATTGAGGATAGCGAGGAATCGCCGGCGAGAACACATCTTGTTGTTTTTCGTTGATTTTGCAAAAGCGTTCGACCGCGATTACCCATAACAAGCTCGGGGCCAGTTTAGCGACACGGTAGGGACCCCCGGACTTGCAAAATGCGATATATAGGCTGTCTGCGAGGCATGCTCGGGCCGTATCACATCAGCGGCACAACCGGTAATGTCGGTAGCATTGGAGTCGTCGGGGTTGCCCCCTCTCCCCACACTCTTTGGCCTATACATTGATCGGTTGGAAGATTGGCTCTCGAGCATGGAGGTGCTTGGTAGCACATCTCATGCATCACACAATCCGGCAACTCATATATCTTGGCGATGTCAACCTCATGGCCTACACTCCGGGAGGACATGCAGGCGTCACTGGATGCTCTTGACACTTTTGCCAATTCAGCGGCATGCGGTGAACTTGGCCAAAACTAAGTCTTTGCTAGTTCGTCGTCCGTCGGCCAAGGCTTCCCACCTTCACTTACCGGGGCAAGAGGTAGAGGTGGCTCCAACCTACAAGTACTTGGGGATTGAGTTCTCAACTACCACCTATTGGGATGTGGCTATCGGGTTCTGCCGTCCGCAGGCGGGTTGGGAAAGCACTATATGCCATCTTGAGAACAACGACCACAAAGGCGAGTTGTATGCACAGGGCCACCGATCACATTTGTTTGGGCCTTGGTTGAGCGGTCCTGTTGTATGGGGCAGAAGTGTGGGGTCCGGTCATCTCCCTCAACACATGGAATGACCTCGGCGGTGTAGAAGGCCTTCTTGAGCAGGGCCACAGGGGTGAAGTCCACGATTCCGTGCAGATCCTACTCCCGGAGGCGGGCTTTCTACCCTTCAGCGGTACGCATTGGAGCGCCATATCGTTTACTTCCAAAAGGTGGTCGCTATGGGCGATACACGCTTGCCCCATCTTGCTTTGACCCGCGGCGATGGGTCCCCAGCGCTGAAATCCTTTGGAAAGACAAGCAAGCTCGGTGGTTCTCCACCGGGGCGTCGCGAGGCAAAGCAGAATCGTCCAGTCGGGACAAAAGAAAGATCGCGAGGCACTTAAAAACGTACCTAGATGCTACTTTCCTTATGGCTCACGGGATCGCGAGGCTCGATGCGTTAAGGCGGCACACTATCGGCGACAAGTCAATCCTAGGCTCACAAGAGGCCCGCACCAATACTTGTACACCCGGTGCCCATGAAGCGGAGACTTATAGCTTCCATTACATACCGGGTTCACATCGCCTCGCATTGAAGCGGGCGTTGGGCTCCGGAAACGAGAGCAAAGGCTTTGCCGTGTTGCCACCGGTAGCGATTGAGGATGAATGTCATACCCTCGGATCTGCCCGACATTTGCCCATATCAGAGAGGTATGTTATTTGCTAGTGCACGGCCAGCCGTTGCATCGATTATTGACTACGGCATCGGTGGGTTTGTTGGGGTCATACCTCCGGGAGGTTATGGATGCAGGGCGTTTGTGTCCTACGGGGCCGGTCTTGAACTGTCCTATGCAATTATCTGATGTGCGGCATGCTTATTCTTTGCTAAGGTTTTCCCTCGAAAACCCTTGGTGGGGGTTTTAATCTGTCGATGTATGCTTCTTGCTCTCTTTGTTTGGGTCCCATAGGCCAATTGGTCTCCGTGGACGCTAAAAACCTATTCTATTCTATTCTATTCTATTCTATTCTATTCTATTCTATTCTATTCTATTGTTTGAGCCTCCCTTCGGATGTCATCCTGCAAATCAAGAAATGACTTACATAATTATTGGCCATCAATGCATTATCCATAAAAACCATATGTTGCACAGATTTTAGTGCCTAGTTTATAAATTAAGAAGAAAAAATCTTCCAACACCTATAAGTTATCATGTATTTTAAAACAAATGTTCTTACAAACAAAATGTAACGAACTTGCCATACATGGGCGGAGCAACTATGACAATGGTTAGAAGATTATGAATGTGTAAGGAGATACTTTTGGCTGTGCATTTTCATTCCTTAACATAATAATGCATGCCTATAAAGTCGTAAAACATCCAAAGCCCCATCCATCAGGAAATTACAAACTGCAAAATTTAGTATCTTAGTTATTTATTATTATTAGAGGAAGTAAGTTACCAGAGGCAAGACATTCACAAAGCTCTATAACTGCATCTGCAGATAAAACATCATTTTGCTGCACATGAGCAGCTTTCTCCAACCTATCTACAATCTGCTCGAACGTAAGCTCCAAGATGTTAGGCAGCATATTTTCATCGCCCATTGCGGGAATTTGGGTCAACCACTCCTCATCTTCACTATCCATATCATAAAAAGAATCCAAGCGCTTGAACCCATATCTGAATCGCTTGAATATCTAATATATCTGTAGGCGGGGTCTTGCAAAAGTAGATGGGGGCATCCTTGTAAAATAATCTTCAGCGGGCTGAAAACAAAGGAACGGTATATCTTTGAATACATGCGACTCTAGCATTCCTCTGAAAGCATTCCTCATGCATCATTTTGAACACACTCCAATGTTTCCTATCTTCAAATTCTAAAATCCATCCATGAATATCAATAGCGGCATGCAACCACCATCGACTAACCCGGATGTCTTTGTGGCACCCGGTTTCCGCGCCGACCTTTGTAGTCCTTCATAACAAGAACATTAAGCGTACAAGATCACGGAATCAACATCTATGAGTTTTACGTTGATTAGCAATTTCTCTAGCTTTGCTAGATCTTTGCCGAGTACCACAAGCCCTAAAACATAGTTACTATCTATCATTGCATAAAACCTTGATTATGTTGCATCATGGAGCAAATCGGCTAGCTCCCGCTTTCAAATCGGCCCGACTCAATGGTTACGAAACTTCTAATCATAGCGACCTCGTGGGCGATTAGCACTTCCGCGGAAAGGTTACGTGGCATCACCAGATGTTTTGTGGATGTGATTCACGCTTTTCGAACTTCATTAACTTAGACTATGATGCGGTTGCGGAGAAAATCGAATTGAATATTACACGATGCAGAAACCCAAGCCCTTTGCACTGCTATCTGATTACTTTGATAGCCTAAAACAAAACCCTAAAAATAATAAAAGACTATATTTGCATGGTGTTTTTAGCACACCAGCCCTATCGGCCTACAGCCTTTCCTCGAATTCTAGCCTATCCACGTGTAATTTCCACGTCATCGAAAACTGATTTAGCATTATGTTGCACCATTAGATCTTGGTTTTTGCATATCGACGGTTGCGAAAATTAGAAAGTCCAAGAAAAACAGCCACGGAGATGGAGAAGGTCACGACTTATCGAAGCCCAAGCATCCGTTTCTGGATTGCATGGAAAGCCATTGCAAGGCCCCCTTCATATTTCCGGTTATGATAATGCCTCCTTCAATCCGGTTCTGGTGAATCCTCCAGCGTTTTGGTGCCCCCTTAAATCCGTGCCCTAGGTTATTGTGGCCATGGCAGATGGCGAAATGTAAGGCATCAAATCCGGCTCGTCTTTCTTTTTCGAAGAAGCAAAACGGAGTTGGCATTTGAGGGAAATATGGTATTAAGGCGCTGTGGAGGTCGGTATATAGAGCGGAAGGGAAGCCAATTTTCTGCCCATCTATCTATCTGACCACTATCGGTCAATTTTTTTCCAATTTAATGCCCTTCTGCTGCATTATGGCTTAGTGGAATCCTCTCTGATCTTCCTTGTTCCCCCTGTCCATCGTCTTACATTTTTTCTCCTCATCAATTTCGCTCTCAAATTTGGTTATAAATCTCCTCTTCCAAACTGCTCCAAAATTTGTCTCAGTATTGTAGCTTTTTGCACACTGTATGATGCAGAAAATCTGTCCAGTTTAATAATCTTGCAGTAAAACTAGTAAAACTTCCATACGGCTCTAAACTAGACTCTGTGTTTCATACGGCTCTAAACTAGACTCTGTGTTTCCTTACTTCAGGCTTTGATTTGCCACGGTCATTTCTTTCTGTGATTCTGGTTGCCCCTTTGTTGCATTTCTTTTCCGAACTTTTGGTTAAGAGGTCTCTTTACTTCGACTCATGTCTTTGTAAAGTACCAGATTTGAAAGGTTTTTTGGTCATCTCTAGTTGCGGCCAACACAAAGTGGATAAGCAGATGCTCATTAGACCCGGATGTAGCAGCTTAAGGCAGATTTGCCCTTGGACCTTTCCTGCAAGCCTGTTGCAAATCAAAAGCTCAAACATCTGTTGTATTCGGTTACAGGCATTGATGATTGGTGCAAAAACGACCTTGTGATGCGTATGCTCGGCTGTGTTAGATCCATAAAAAGGTGCTGATATGTGGAGTGAAACTTCATTCAGGTTTGCTTATGCAGTCTTGAGTTTTAAAAAGTTTGAATGTTTACTGTCAGGTTTGTTTCCAAAGGCTCTGGCAGGTGATAAAATATAGCAAGATCAGATTTTGAACATATATGCTTATATGTTTTCAAATGGCCAATTCATCGTGCATTTAGCATAATTTATGCAGTAGGAAAACTTGTGCAAACGGTCTGGGCACCTTTTATTACAACATTGCATGGTCAGTAGTTATTCTTTAAATTTACTAAGTCTTTTATGGATTAAAAAATGGCTTCCTGATTTTCCTGCAGGGATAGCAAGCAACTAATTGCCATGGTCTGTTTTTGTGCTTTATGCATTACCGTTTCCTTTGATACCGTTGTTTCTAGTCTATCCCCATCTAAAGTATCAGGTATACTGGGTGCTTCAATTTTAGGCTTGTGAAACTTCCTCCTGTTTCCGTGATTAATCTCCATTCTGGCAGCAAGAAGTTGCATTGGACAAAACACCATTGTTATATAAGGAGTTATGCTGAAATGTGAGGCATGTCTCAGAATTTTGCGCTGCAATTTATTTAAGGGATGCGCCAATATTCCAATGCCAACACCGCAATCAGAAATTAGTTATATCTCCTGTTCTTCCGTAGCTAAAATATATGTTAGGCTGCCTATATGCATTCGTCAAATTTGAATTTTGTATCTATTTCTGACTAGTCGCTTGGCTATTCGCTGCCACTATTCCTAAAGCTTCATTGTTGTTCACATTAGATTTCATTTAGATAGAGCTAAAAGTTGGATCTATAAGACACAACTAAGACCTTTAAGGTATTGTATACGAATCACAAGGGACTTTGTAGGCAGGACATGTTGCTCTTTCGTCGCTGTTGAGAAAATTTAGCACAAATGCTAACATGGCCATTGCTGCTGTAGTTCCTAAGCCGCTTATTAGAAGCAGAGGTCTTCGACCTAATCGGTCCAAGAAGATTGTGGCCACGAAAATGAAGACAGTCTTGTATATTCTGTTGACTACGGGATTTCTAAGAGGTAGTCTTTGTTGCTTATTCCGGCTTGCTTTAAAGTTTCTGGAGTATAGTAAACCAATGCATCGATCCCACTGAATTGTTGAAAGAAATGCACGCCTAATGCCCTTAGTAATATTTTTCTTCCTGCCGGGTTAGGGCACAGCAGCTCCTTCCATGCTTTGTGACCTTTCTTGAGGTCTGTTTTTGAAGTAACTGAACATGTTTTGTAGGCTCGGTCAGAGAATCCGGCAGCGGTCTTTATTGCAGATAATCTTAAATCTACCTCTTGTTCATCTGCAAAAATATCAAGAAGCACAGCTTCCGCTTGGCTTATTTTTCCTTCCATAACCAGCTATCTAGGGGATTCTGGCATGAAAAGGGCAGAGCAGGCTAGTAGTAATGCTGGAGGTGCACCAACAAAGAACATGCATCTCCAGTTTTTGCCTAAGGGCAGATCCAATTGTATAATAGAAGCTTTTTTTGCATTTTGCAGTTTGGGACATATACACTAGTTCATGATTTAGGGAAATCCAACTGCCATGATAAGCAGCTGCTTAGTTCTAGTGTTGTTTATAAGAGCGAATATTCGTCAAAAGGCAGTTGAAGATTCTGGAAACAAACAATTTTGCCTGTAAGGTTTTGGCCGAATTCATAGCATTCATTCATGTGTTTCTGGGTATTAACTATTAACGAATGCAGGTATGGCCTTTTGAAACGTATCTTGTCTAAGATCTTACCGTTATCTACGAAATACATAGATATTGTTGTTTGTCAAGCTGATGAAATGCATGCTGAGCATAGGCTCCAATAATGGCATTGAAACTATATCACGCTTATGCATTTGATTGAAAATTTGTCCTGCACTTTCAAGACAACCAGACTTGGCATACAAGTTAATAACAGTATTTCAAATATTTATGTCTGACCCAAATCCACTTTTTGTGATTTGCACATTTTAGTTATCTTTTCCTTTGACTTGTATTTCATTTTAATGCTCACTGCAGAGTGATAAGTTTAGGATGATCTTCAACAATTTTTTTATAATGGAGAGGTAATTTGGATTTGGATAAATTATTTTATGCTAGCATGTTCTTGTCCTTGGTAATATGCTTCTGTCACTTCTGGTTGTTAGAACGCATTAGCATACGTGACCTACACAGAAGGGCCAGGGTCTTGATAATCATTTAGATTTCTCAAAGTCCCAAAGGACAACATAGAAATAGCCTGTACAAAATGCCAAGGAACCAAATAGGCCAACATGGGCTTTTACATTTTTCGGATTTATATTTCTGCTAGTAGCTATATACGTTACAGAAAAGATTGTTGCTGCTCTCCTGTCGACATTGATTATTCATAGGCTTGTGGTCCATGTTCTAGACCTTTTGTCACATATTGTATACATTTGTGCAACCCTGAAGCAAGCCTAGAACAAGGCATGTCATCCACAGCTTGGGCTTCAAAGGAGGCAACTTAGAAATGTTGTGATGGCTTAGCATGTCCCTGAATTCATCCAATTTGAAGATACTCCTTCCAGTAAGTGTAGCTCCTTTGGTACCTGGAATGTCATCATAAACTTGTTCCATGAGTTTATTTTTGCTTCATAAAACAATGCTCTTTTTTTTGCCTTTGCTAACTCTTCTTCGAAATTGTTACTTAATCTTTGTTCTTCCAGACTGTAAACTGTGCTCAGCACTAGTTTGTTAAATGCGCTTGAGTTGCTTGGTCATCTAGTTTCTATGCTTCCATTTTGTAGATGCTATTTGCATGTGTTTTGTGGACTTACATACTTTGCGAACCAAGGGCAGAAAGGCATACCTCTTTATATCATCCTGAATTCAAAACCTCCCTAATTTTATCATCACGAAGCTAATATTTATAGTTTGCGTGGGTCAAACAACAGTAGTACATGGTTTTTCTTATTATCTACAGTCTTTTCTTCGATAAGGGCCACCAAATCCAAGTTTATTCTTTTACTTTGAAGTCCTGTCGTTTTTACCATCTCATGCAGACCATTATAAGTAGTTATTGTAATGAAGAGAACCAACCTCCTTCTAAAACAAGTTTGAAGCTTCCATTGCACTTCAAACAAGGGATGAATCTGAGGCTTGCACACATCCATCACATATCTTAAAAGGGTCTTTTTAATGAATGCCATCTCAGAGCTTAACTAGCTTGCCTTCATGTAGTTTAGCAACCTCTTCTGCCCTCCTCCAATGTATCTGCCCTTAATAAACAACCTAGGAATAGGAAATGCCAAGCAGATCCTTCACTTCTTGCCTCAAATTTGAACGCATAGACACATCTCTTTCATCTACTGCCACGCCAAAACTGCGAAGAATTAGATGCATATTATTGCAGTCATTGAATGTTTCCCTGGTCCATTGTAGGCTAGTGGTATAGAGCATTACCAGATTCTCACCTCCAAAGCAATCCAAAGGTTATTATATCCGTTATTTTGCTTCAGAATTAATAGAGGATACCTTGGAAAAAAGATATATTTTTAGCAGTACCACCATCATCAGCAGAGGCAGCACGAGCAACATTATTTCTGTCTGAAATCCATCTTTGAAAGACCACAAATGCATTGGCCATTTGGCAATCATCATCTGATAGAAGGAACCGTAAGGAGAAGAAGACATCAATGACTATGCAAGATGTGCAGGTTGTGATTACATCTCAGGAAGAAGGCAATTTAGATGGTTGGCAAGCTCAAGTACTTATTTGATCTGCCCTACTCTTTCTTAGTAAGTACAACCTGATTCAGGAATAGATAGCTGCTACAATTGATGTTTGTAACTGTAAACCATGATCAGTGGCATTGCTTGCATTAAGTTGTCAAATAAACTTTTAAAAAGAGATAGTATGTGAAAAATACAAGACATGATGTTTTTTTGTGCTCGAACTTATCTACTATATGATCTGCATATTTACCTTTGGTGTTGCTTAAAATCACAACACTATTTTTAAGGATACTTCCTCTCTGCTATCTAATAGCTCCTGATATATACAGATCATAGAGGCAGACGTTTTTATAGCTTACAGTATGGAGTGAACAAAGAGTCTGCATGTAAATATAAAACTATTGTTCAGTGGCTTGAAATGCTCAATCAAGTTTGCTACAGTGTTTTCTCAGTAATAACATTTTTACAGTTATTTGATCGTTCATAGGCTTCGTTATCAATTTGCAAAGTGTTATACAGTTAAAAACTTGGCATTGAAAAGCTTAGTTAAAACTACAGCGGAATTGAAGTGTGATCCACATGTTTCTTTTTGTTCCTTGCTAACAGATATAAACGCTTAAGCCATTTGATAAAATCGTGTGATAAAGTCGGGAAATAAGGCTCGAAATGATGTCGGGAACCTATCCTTGCAAATAGTACATAAAGAGTGAAATCACGTTTTATCTAATCCAATGCGATCAATCGTCCTTATAGCAAATCCCATTTTATGGCTACATAATAATGCACACATCTTATTTTAAACATATAATTAACAAATGGATACTTCAAAAAATGAAGGTAGTTTCTATAACGTTTCTATGAAAGTTTGTAATAATAGCATTGTTTGGTACTAGCATTGGTGCCTTATGCAGTTCACTAGATGAGGCTTGTTTTGTAGGTAAAAAGTCTACTTGTAGACATCACAGAGTTAATAGCACAAAATTCCAAATAGTGGACCTTCCAAACTTTGCTCTTGACGTTTATTAAGATTGCAACAACCAGCGTGTTTTTTAGTGGCCCCTGCGGGCCAGTTGCCCATACATTCACATATTTCAAAAAATAGTTGGCCACGGTGGAGTAGGATGCATTCACACCATGACCAAAAGTGCAATTCAAAACACCAACTTATTAAATTCACACCATACCTTGTTTCGCCCTTTGATAGTCTTTAGCTTGGCCTTGCTCGACCACAACCCCTGGCATGCCTAGCGAGTCTTACCTTGCTAAAGTCTTCTGGTGTGCTTCTTGCTAGTTTTTTTTTTTATTAAGGCAAGAAGGAGCCTCTACCACACGATTTTTCCCTTCTCTAAAATCAATGGCTGACAAGAGTGTGCACTCTAGAAACACTATTTAGTATGTCCCAATGAATATGTAGCATAATAACAGGGGGTTGTTTTTGTATTTTTGTACATTTTTCCCTATGGTTTTTATATGATTTGGTGGTCGTATTCTGCAAGGTGTACTAATGCGTACATCTAGAGTGCGCACTGTATTTTCACTTTCTAATTTCATATTTGTAATGGTTTAGACCCATGTTTGTGCTATATGTTATGTTAATGGCCGAGATGGAGTCGTGAGTCCTTAATCAAGGGCTCACAATAAACACCCTATTTCCATAGCCCATGTAATTGTTTTTTAAAATCAAAAGCCAACATGCAGATGACGAGCTATGTATTCTAGGGTTTCCATTCTTTTGCTCTTCTAGCTTGCCGATCTTTGCACTCTGGCCAACACAGGAGCAACAGTCCCCCATGCATTTACAAGGGGAAACAAGAGTCAGCTTTGGTTTGTGGCCTGGTTCTGATGATAAATCCGTATGGCCCCTTTTCTTTTTGTTGCTTGGTCGGTAGGGGTAAAAGCTTGGTAGGTCTGGTATGAGAGCATGGCCAGTGATATTGCAAGGGGTAAATCTCGACTTGACCCCAGATTGGTGTTCGAATGAATCTACACAGAGAAAATCGTACTAAGTGGATATGGCTTCCCCAGCCTTGTGTCCAGCAGACAACCTCGTAAGTCCTAGCTTCTCAAAACAGTCTTAATTTGATTCTTGCTTTCTGCCAGAACATTTGTGCAATGCAGCATGTCTGATATTATAAAATTGGATGAATTATTCTACAGCAGCCGATTTCGTCTCCATCATAGCTCTTCTGCTTCAAATTCTTCTACCTCAAAATGTTGGCCTCTTTTGGGCAAATGCAGGGCATCGGCTCCCATCAGTTTGATTTGGCTGGTAAAATGCAGGGCATCGGCTCCCATCAGTTTGATTTGGCTGGTAATTTACCGGTAATTAATTTCTATTGCTTCCCTAAACCCTCACAGCCCCGCTCCGGAGGCCTTATGGCACTTTCCCCTCATGATGGGGCTTGAATCCGAGAGCAAAACGTAAACTTTTGTGATGCAAGGGGCGGGGATTTATGTAATCAAAAATGAGAAGGCTTTTACATAAGTAGAAAGGATGCATTGCGTGCCATCGAAAAGAACATGCAACCTATTGAGAGCAAAATGTAAACCCGTGATGCAAGGGGCCGGATTTATGTAATCGTCAAATGAGAAGGCTTTTACATAAGTAGAAAGGATGCATTGCGTAGGGCCATCGGAAAGAACATGCAACCTATTTTGTGCGGTTCATTGTTGTTTCCAAGTATGTCGAGGAGGATCGATAAAATATCCTTCAAGCACAAAACTGGAGCACAAATTGACCCTTCAAAAAACGAACCGCCTAATTGGCAAACCTGGTCCAAATGTTGAGGTTTTTGTTGAGAGCCCATTGAGGGATTGGCTTTGTCACCTATAAAAGTGCAAGTAAGAAGAGGTGGGGTTTAAGGTTTAGTTTTTTGTTTGTAAATCATGTTTGTAAATCAGGTGCGGTCTCACCAGTCTGCTAATTTTCATCATTACCTGCTAATTTTCATCATTACCCAGATTCTCACCGAAGGTCATCGAAGGTGGTATGTATTAATTAAATTTTTTTTAGACAAATTAAACAGGCAGTACTAAGCTGTTTGAGATGTATCTAAGTGTATTTCATAAACGAATAAAGTGTGAAAGATGAAGCCAAGCTTGTTGCATCATACTTGATATTAAAACATCCCATTGGATACTATGCAGGAGAATTTGAAGTTCTAGGGGAAATCAATATACCCAACTATTTATGGCCCATATGGAATTTATATTAGTGCTGCTGCATGGCTTGGAGCATTTGGTCCATTATTTGGAACATCCCCTTTCATCTTGTATGATTGTACTCCTTCCAGTTTGTCAAATGATATTGGAAACACAGACTTGGGAGTAAGCATGGGATGATGCCTCTTTTCTGCAGACTTGGTTACAGTTGGAACATAAACTATTATGGCTTTTTGCCAGATGGATCTTCAAATACATCTATCAAGAGATTTTAACATTCCCACGGCTCAATGACAAGCAATGATCTCTCGCTTGCTCTACCTTTACCGGATCCATGTTCGATGAATATGGCACTGCCATTGTTATCAACATCATGCTTATTAGCGTTCAAACTATTGCATCAGTGAACATTATCACATCTTACATCGCTACAATATTGAAGCCTTTAAACTTTATATCATGGTTTTTATTTCTTTTTGCTATTTTAAATTCCTAAATAGATAGATATCAATAAAATGTTTCTAATTGTGTCTATAATATCATTACAAATATTTTTCTACTTGCTCATCAATTATTAAGGCCCCAAAGGGGCCAAAATTTTTTTGGGTTAACACACAAACCATTACATCCAGCACTCTAATATTAAATCCCCCTTGAAACCCCCTTTGGTTTGGGTGCATATTCACACGGGGGGTGACGTAGGGCAGCGAGAGCTCATAAAATTATGTTTCGCATGTATAAATCAACACCATGTAGTATATTACCTCAAACCTTATAGTATTTTGCAATTTTGTTATACAGTATAGCAATTTTTGTACATGCATACCCCACAAACGAGGAACTTTATGCATGGTGTAGATTAAGGAATAAAAGGTGAATATGCCTATCCAACAGCTCTCGATGCCCGGAGTCACCCCCCGTTTGAATATGCACCCAAACCAAAGGGGGTTTCAAGGGGGATTTAATATTAGAGTGCTGGATGTAATGGTTTGTGTGTTAACCCAAAATTTTTTTGGCCCCTTTGGGGCCTTAATAATTTATGAACGAAGTAGAAAATATTTGTAATGATATTATAGGCACCAATCCTACACAATGGACTTTTGCTGGTTAAATACTTGGGATTTCTATCTTGATTTGTGGCAGATCTTCTTTTGGGGCACTTAGCTAGATTGTAGAGCATGATCTCCATACTTGCTTAGCTCTAGAGTAGATAGTCACCGTCCTTCTCCTAGAAGGATTAAAATAACAATTATACAAACAAAGACCATTATACGTCAATGTTAAAACTCCAACTTATAACCACATGCCAAAATTAGACGACCCAAATTGTGCCACAAAGAAAAGAGCCCTTTTCTCTAAAAAGCCTTTGTGAAGAACAGAAAAAAAGGTAGAGGGAAAAGGGAGGGAAAAGGGGAAAGGAAAAAATGTAAAAAGGAAAAAGTGAGAGAAGGCGGAAAAGAAACGAATGTGCGCAGACCTTTTATAGCCCAGCAACAAAGGGCTTGATTTCTAGTTTGTCAATTGTGAAATTAGAAGTCAATTTAAAGGCCACATAGTGAATTAAATGAAAGGGCAAATATTTCGCGAAAGAACATTTCATTTGAAATACTCCAAGACGCCTGCCATAGCAAATCACATCTGAACTATGAGGGCACACTACAAGGCGCAAGGACCTTTATCACACTCAAATTTGTCACGCAAAAATGTTTGGCTCAGTTTAATGCTTGGCACTTGTGCCAATGATTAAATTATGTCACAAAATTCAAACTAAAAAAACATGACAAAAAAAAACAACTTCTCGCTCGTGGTAAATCATGTCATATTCTGTCATGCATGAGAAATAATTGTCATGCATGATGGTATTTGTCATGGGTGGCATGATATGACCGTTCTATTTTTTAACTTCGTTATGTTCATTTTTTTTTTCTTGGAGGATGATAGATTGTATTAAAATTCTGATCCTTGACATCTTTTATTCACAGTATTGAGCAAGTAGCTCCATGTCGTGGCCCCTCTAACTTCATGTCCTTTTCGCAACTCTAGGAAAACTATGTGCCACTCCATATGCCAAACAAACTAGTTCATAGATCGAGCTTTAATTAATATATATGTTATTCGGTCAAGCGAGATTTTTGGAACACGTGCCTTTAGTTTGATAATTATTTCAAGAAGTGAGTACATAACGAGAAATGTTTGTGGCCACCACAATCATTTCCCTCTACTCAATCACTTACTTGAACGTTGCAAATGTTTCCTCTTGGCCGCCACAAATTTTTTCCTTTATCAGTACACTTACTTGGCGGCCGCAAACATTTGACTTACTGGCTGGAATTCTGCCTGGTGTATTTGAATTGACCCTGCACTATTGCCTTGTGTCTCCATAGCCGTAGGATAGACTGGCACGAACATTTTCCATAGTGGCATCCACGTAATAGCTGGAATTTTGGCTGGCATTCTATGTGTACTTGAACCCACTTATCTAGGACATAATTGAGTTTGCCTAAATAATCGTTGTTGTACTGCACGCAGGTAAGTTGTTTCAAAAACTTATGAGAGGGTCTATTTTTGAATTTAGTTCCTCTGAAACATGACATATGTGTATGGAAAACTGCTGAATTTAGTTCCTCTAGTTTTGTTGAAGGACGTCAGACTTTACTTAATCAAAGAGTCAAATACAAGTATAAATGCAAAGAATAAAATCTCACGGATAAACAGAGACTCGCTGAGTGAAGCAACCTTCCTAAGCATAAGAGCGCACATCCAAATACTCCTCAAATCGCCTCTTACGAGGGGCAAGTGGATAACACGGATACAACTTAGCAACGTGACCTTGAGCTTCTTGGAGAACATAGTGATATGCCACATCCAAACCTTTGAAGATTACCAGTCTTTGTCTTTTTTAGATAGTGCAAAGTAACCATCCTGCAGCAAGATGAAAAGCCTAGCTTTGTAGCTCTGTCCAAGTACTTGGGTAGATTGCCAAGAGTACTTGTTGACTTGTTAGTGAAACTTGAAAAAGAGAGAACAACCAATCCCATACTTGTCTGAGCTTGTCACTCATAAAAAAGCAATGCTCAATGGTCTCAGATTCACGCTTGCACACTGGACACTGATTTGATATTCTAGGATTAAACTTGTGGACAAACACGTAAATCCGAAGATATCTATGAAGAATCTGCCGCCAAAGAACTGCCATTTTAGGATGAAGTAGCTTATCCTTTTGCCCAGCTCATACTCAAATCTAATAAACATGATAGCAAATATTTCTAAGAAGTTCTAGCTCTCTTAATATAGATAGTCTCAGATAAATAGATACGATTGGGAATCAATTTAAGTCAAAATCTAAAGATATTGAAGCAGGCCAATACAGTAGTTATAAATCTATGTGCTCTGCAACCAGAGCAGGGGATGCAAACAGATAGCCCATCCCCTTCTTAAACTCAATCTGTCATTCTACAAACAATCCGTATATTTCATTTCCGGTCAAGCAGAAACACGCCAAGAGATTGAAGCCCCTGAATAACAAATGTCAATTGCCAATTGTCAAGAATGCACACCTAGTGCATTGCCGTTCTAATTTTTCGCCGTGAAAATATTATGGCTGTGAACTTTTAATGAAGGAACCATAGGAGAAGGGACCAGTTGCAGCACAATTGTTGTTTGCATAAAACGAGGAAGTCCTCCATACAACATTCTTGTCTAAATGACTCAATGAAGTGACTAAGCGGGACTTATCAAGTTTGCACAATTCGTTTCGTATTGCGGGAGGGTATTCTTGCATTGGTTGGGAATATAATTCCCGTATGGTATTGTATCTAAAACCGTAGTTTTTGCAGGGTTTGAGGTGCTTGTTGGGTGAATGCAGAACTTCTATTTGAGTCTAGGGATAAGTGTTATTTTTACAATGGTTTGAAAAGGGAAGTAATTGAAATGAGAGGAACCCAGGGGAGGGCGATTTAGGTAGCAAGAATCTGTTGTGTAGTATTCACAAGAGGAAAATTTGGCTATTTGTGGGTTCAAATCCCACGTTCACACTTACAGTGTGCTGTAGATTCATTTTTTTTTAGATACAATCATTGATTAATCTCAAATAATAAACGGGAGATAAACAAGAGCGAGTTTTGAAAAACATCATGTCAGCATCGCTTCGAAATTGCCGTATAACCCAAGCCCAACAAATAAGAATGCCAACTTTTCCTTTTTTTGACCAAGAATGATGTAGCATCCCCTTACCAAAATCTTTCCAAACAATAGTGGCAAAATCTGCCATTCGCTGTGACAGACATGATCTATAAATGCTATCGAGTTTTTATAATGTCAAAGATTATGGCAAATTGCTTGGAGATCATATTCAGATATCTATTTTGTTCAACTTGCCCTTTGCAAAGAAATATCGGTGCCCAAAAATTCAAGGTGCGAAATTTATCGTGACGTTGATTATGGTAAGGTAAGGTTATCGGTCTAGCTAAGGTCGATAATCAAAATGCGTGATCGAGGTCAGACGTCCGGAGGCGGTATTTGGCACGTAAGGTCGAGGCCCGACCTTACGTGCCAAATACCGCCGAGGACGCATACCGGTAGGCCACGCGATTTTGGACATCGCCGACGAGGCCCGATTAGGGCCGAAGTCAGACGTTTTGATAATCTTAGAGGCCCGTTAGGGCCGAGGCGGTTATCAAAAGTGACATCAGAAGCGACGACCCGATAACCGCCTTATCGGTCTTATCTGCGTTAAAATTTGTCATTACTGGAGGAGTCCTGATAATTAATTATCATCACCTCCAGTACTGATAACTAGTTATCAGTACTGGAGGAGTGATGATAATTAATTATCATCACCGGAGGAGTACTGATAATTAAATATCATCACTCCTCCAGTACTCTTCTAAAAAAATGACTCTCCCTTTACATACAAGAGGCCGATAAGGTGGCTGGAACTGCTTAATTCATGTCTGATAATACTTCTCAAGTTGATCCTGTGACGAAATAGATCTTTTAGTTTACCAAGCAATCAATTTCTTACGCAAGAATGAGATAAAATCCCTAAAAAAACCTGCTACTAAGGTACAAAGATCCGCAGCATATCATTGGTATCAAGCCATGACAAAACATTGAAGCCATTTGTCGTTTTTTATTGGCTTGACCGGTGAATTTCTGTGCACAGGGGCTAGTTGGCAAATAGAAAATGTCCTGTGTTGGAAAAAAATTAGAATCACTAAGTAGCTGCATGAGTTTCAGAGGTGACTTGAAAACACATTGATTGACTTTCCTTTGCAATCGCAAAGGGATTTAATAAAACCCTTTATTCTCTTTATGTGGATTCCTACTGTCACTCAAAACTGCAAGACTTTAGTTAAATCTGGACAGAGAAGAAAAAACAGGGAGTTGACATCCATGTTATTTTGAAGTGTCTATTTTCAAAGAAAAGGAAGGCCCATTTGAAGCTACCACCTAGTGAGTGCCTGTAGCAGATTATTTTGTCAAAACTAGATAAATATTGTATTCAATATTATTAGAGCCTTGCCATGCAGATCTAGTACTTACTGTGCACTTGATAGGTATGTACTTAGAAATCTAATATAAAAAACAAGTTGAAACCTAAGAAAAAACAGGCTGATCTCTGAAAGTCACGTTAGCAACAGAGGCACAACTTATGATTATGTAAATTGACTTTTATCATTTCACACGCCATTGTAGGGAAATTGCGACCGCTTAGTTACGAAAATGTCATTGAAAATGTCATTGAAAATGTCAAAATATGTTTGGACAATCAAGCAAGAGGATAAGCTTATGTTGCTTCCTATGCAGTAGTTGTATTAACTGCTTGGAAATTGGTAACAGTGTGGGCCATATGAAGGTGGTGAAAATTTCAAGGGAAAAGCTATGTGGGCACATCTTTGTTATGTATAAAAAAGTTCCATCAGATGAGCAATACACACACAAAATGAAAGGCATTAAACACAGGCATGAGCTCTGGTGCCCTGATGAAGACGAAAAGCTTACCAGATGCATGCAGGAACATCATGGCAATATTACCTGGAGTTCTGTACCATTAAAAGCAGGTTGGTCCTTATCTACCATCTCCTGCTCTTAAACCATATGTTTGTTAATATTTCCTTCCAAATTTTTAATGGTAGGACTTAAGCGAAGCGGCAAAAGTTGTAGACTCAGATGGGTTAATTACTTGAGGCCTGAACTCAAAAGAGGCAAATTCTCTGCACAAGAGCAGGAAGTTGTCATGAATCTCTATAAATACCTTGGTAACAGGTTTGTAGACTTGCTTCTAGTATTTTTTCTCTTAGATACTTAATCATTGCCTTCTACTTACTTCAATATAGCCAATTCATGTTTTTTGAAATCGTTTGAGCATTTGTAGGTGGTCTCAGATATCCAAGTATTTGCCAGGAAGAACTGACCATGAAATAAAGAACTTTTGCAAGTGCGCGATCCGGCGAGAATCAAAATCAAGCACTACAGCATTACAGTATTATCCTGAGAAAGAAGAAATAAACAGAAATGCTATGGAACTAAGCAGTTCTATCCACTTTGCAAAGCATAAAAACAAATTGCCTGCAATATGGTTATCTGGCTTCACAACTGAAGACCAATGTTTGGTGCAGCAAACCATGATGGACAGCTCCTTTTCATGTGCTCAATCTGAGAAATTAGACCATAACACCATAACTGTATATGATTATGATTTGCTAGCTGACCAGGCAATCTTTTGCCAGAATATTGACACAATTATGGAAATAAATCATGAAGCACAATAGCAGCTTCATGGCAGTTAGGGATTGATGCATAAAAATAAAAATGTATTTGTACTCCAAATTTAAAACCATGCAATGTTAATACATAACATCTGACAGATTAAATCGCCGGCCTCTTTGGCAGAACGTGGAACATAAATGGTCAGGTTATAAAATTTCTAGTGTTCGCACTCGTTTAATTACTGTAAATTGGACATGTCAGTCAACATTGACAGTAAGTATTGGTGCATCAATAGCCACAAAATATAAATGGCCACGATATTTTGAATAAAGTACAAATGTTGACTCTGATAATTAGATATATCAACTACCATTTAAGTACAGGTAAACATGAAAAACACGTCTTCTTATCACTTATTGTGTCAAATCTAGCAAGGTCTACTTATGATTTTGTCTTTATATTGGCATCAACATGAGACCATTATGTTTTCCTAATTTTGTTTTGAAGATCATCATCCTTAAACTTGTCGGCAGTAGTCGAAATCCCACACGTGCTTTAGCTATAGAACGTGTAAACACATAAATGTGACCAAGAAATTGTTAAATCATTACAAAATTACTATTTTTCCCCCTCTTGTACCACTTTCTAAGGTCACATTTTCTAAGGAGGGATTAATACTCAGCCATATGGTCTCCCCTTCTTAATTTGCTAGTGACTCACTGTAGTTGGGGGCCAACTACAAGGAAAAGAAATCTAACAAGTTTATAAAAGTTGAAAAGTTTGTCATGAGTGTTGGAACCAACTACTTGTATGGCCATGGCCGAGGGGCGCAAATGTGGAGACAGAGAATACAATGTGGGGTGCCATCGCAATAAAATTTAACATTTTTACATTGTGAGAACATTTGCAAGAAAATAGACATGGCTCAAAAGGGCGAGTATGCAAAAAGAACAGGACGAATAGGGTTTTGAATAAAATTGAATTGAATCTACTTTGTTGTCCATAAACACCAAATGGTGTTTTTTCGATCATATTCACATTCACACGATCATCATGTAAAAAGATTCGAATTCCTGTCCTTTCCATATATCAACACTAAATCGCCAAGATGTCAAGAAAGAAATTTATTCATTTACTAAAATGGCATACAGATGCCATCGAAAATTGACAATATCTACTCAAAACAAGCTATTAAAACAACCAATTAACCTTGGGGATTTTGGACAATTTATGTATGTTGATTTCGTCTTCTTGTATTATTTTCCTTTTCTAAGAAGTTATTGCCTATAATCTTGGCCTCAAGGACAAAAGGGGCCGGTTTGCAAGTTGCAAACAGTATGGGCTAGGAAGTTTCTATGTTTGGTTTCTTTGGAAAACATTCTTGCGACAAGCTCGAAGCTTAGGCCTTTAAACCCAAAGGAAATGAGAGAAAACATTGGTTGTTTGCATCATTAATTTGGTACCATTGATATGGGCTTACGTTTTTAATAACAAAAAATTGTGACCTTGGATGTGAAAGATTCCAAAGAATCTTCCATCGTCCAAAGGCCACAAAATAATAAAGATAGAAAGAAATGCAATACATAGCATATGAAAACCCTAGCCAAGGTCATAAATTAGGGCAACTATCTTTGTCCCCAATGCCACCAACCTCCATAAAGCAAATTAAATTGAAGGTCTGAAAGCCTTCTTCAACAATTTTTAAGGCACTAATGCCAAATTGAGAAACTTAAAACTAATTGGGTCCTTACATGTACCACTATTAAAGTCCTACTCACCCGTATCCCTAAAGGGAATCTCTACAAATTTGTACTTAACCAGTGATGACTTTAAGGTGTGATATATCGTGAAATTGCTATATTTCACCAATTTTATAACTCTAAATTCGATGGTTTAGTCGGATGCACTAGCTCAAAAGATTTATAAAATTGCCAACAGTTGATAATATTGCATCCTAATTATACTAACCAAATTAATGGAGATTCTGTAGTAGGAGATTTTAATTTTTGGTAAGATATCTTAATTCTACTAAAGTCGTTTCTATTAAAAAGTTAAAAAAATACAAAACAATCGCCACCATTTCTATGCTTTGGAAGTAGACATAGCATGATAAAGTCATCACTGGTACTTAACTTCCCATAAGCATATCATATCATTCAATATACACGATACCTTTTTGGATATGCAGAGGCTTGGGTACTGGCTACGGGCTCAGTTTAAGAGGCTGGGGTTGCCTCCATATGTGACCCTGAAGTCTCTGGGTAATAATTTTTTTCTTATTATGATTGATTCTGAGGCCACGGTGGAGCAGTTGGTCTCGCATGGAGTGGCACGTATGGGAGGGGCCTATGTTTTGTTCGGCATTATGCTCCGGGTTTCTCTTACGCTAGGGCTGCTTTGCCGGTTAGAGTGCCATCTTTGGCTTCAAATCAGGATCGCGCCTCGGAGATGATGGTGCACGAGTTTCTAGTGGCCATGGCCAAAGGCCTGGGAACTCACATAGCGCACTCGATTGTGGGTGCACCACAGATATGTGTAGGTATTCGGGCAGATGAGATGGTACCTCAGAGTCTTGTGGTTAAAAGTGGTGATTTCTATTCCTACTTCCAGTTGGACTTGCTCAATGGGGGAGAGCTTTTGGCAATGTTTCCCTAAGCAAAGCGGTTTCACCGGCATAAGCCTCACTCGGCACCCGGCGCGAGCAAATAGTGGTTGGTCCGCCTTCACCCTCTGCTTTGGTTCCCCACGTGTTGAAGGCGTGGAGGCAGTGGGCGGTCGAGAGACACAACACAACCCTCCTCCTCGTATGGTGGATCCCGAGGTGCATGAGGAGACTTGCCGCAGTTGAAGAGTTGCGGCCCGAGAAAAAGGAAGGGTGGCAACAAGTTGTTTCTAGGAGGCGAGCTCAGGTGAGAGCTCCTCAAGAGGGTCACTTAGCCCATCTGCAGCCCACTGTACAGGTCCCTCCTCAAGTGGATCGAATGGTGATTGATCAGGTAGTCCAGAACTTTTCTTCTGAGGGCTGATAGTGTTGAGGCATGTGAGGGCTTTACAAGGGGATCACGGACCCTTGGTGCACCTGGCGACCCACATGGATAAGAAAATTCTATCTTGGAATGTGAGAGGCATCAAATCCCTCTCCTAATAAGCGAGCACGTCTCGCCATGGTCATGAAGAATCTTAATCCGGATATCTTGTGTTTGCGAAGCATAAATGTGCGGGGTGATATTACCAACCTAATGAATATCTTGGGTAATCAATACGTGGGCTGCAATGCTAAATCTAGCGGGGGCCGGTACTTTGATTTGTTGGAAAATGGGTGTACATGTAACCTTTTCAGCCACAGATAGCCAAGGCGGTGGGGCGCTGATTAAATGGAAGGAGGGCGGTCCGGAGTGGGGTTTATCTTGTGTATGCACCAATTGGGGCCACTCGGAGAGGTTGCTTATGGGCACAATTGCGAAATAAGCTCCAATCCTTTGGTATGGGTTCTACATGGTTTGTCTGGGTGACTTTAACATGGTGGAGCTCGGAGGACGAGGCATGGTATTGGTTCGAGATATTGTCTTGGGGTTTTGGCGTGACCAATGGCTTAGGTTTGTGCAGGAGTGGGGTTTGACTGAGCTTCCACGGGGATCGAAATTTTACTTGGTGCAATAATTGGTTGGGGCATGGTAGGGCATACTCTAGGGCTGGATAGAGTTTATGGCACTCCAGCGGTCTTGGATTATGCTCCGGCCTTCACTAGGGTGAATGTTACGGCCACCTCATCTCTCGATCACACTCCCCAGATCATTCAGCGGCTTCATGACCACCCACCGACCTCTCGGGGCCCGGTTTTAAGCTGCACAAGCTTTCTTGGGATCCAGAGTTCCACGGCCCGGTTTGTAAGCTCATTTGGCGTGAGATATTCAGCCGGGATAAGCGGAATGAGTGCAATGGTTCACGGCATTGGCTAGGGTAAAACAATTTGTGAAAGAATGGGGGCTGCAAAGGCTTTGGCTCAGTCGCGGGTTGGATGCCTTATATCGCGAACTGGAGTCTCTTAGAGGGCTGGTCTCCGATGGCTTTACTGCGTGAGCAGCTTAAAAGCTTCCGGTCGAGGAGGTTGAGGAGGAGGCCAAGGTGTCGCAGAGCTAGGGTCAAAGCGGGTTTGGGCGTGGCTGAAGCAGTCTGACACTTGCTCCAAAGTCTTTTTCCGAGCAGCCCGCCAGAAGAAGTATGCAGCAGCCATGGCGGACATAGTTACACCCCAGGGAGTGTTGTTGCAGCAACCAGATGCTATCAAGGCCTTTGTAGCAGCGCACTATGAAACATTTTTCAAGGAGAGCCCGCTTCCCTCACAGAGTGTTTTTCAAGAGCTGGTGTTGGCCAAGGTATGCGCCAAGAATCTCAAAATTCTTCAAAGACCCGAGCTTAGAGGAGCCGTTGATGAGGCGTGGAGTTGGGGGATACATGCCGCTGTTATTTCGGAATAAGTGTCTGGATTAGATGGAATACCGGTGGAGTTTTTTTTTTTTTTGCAGTCTTGGGAATGGGTGGGGGACTCGGTGGTGCAGGTGTATGTGGATCTTTTGGGGAATAACTCGATGCATCCTCGGCTGAATACAGGTTGTATTTCACTTATACCCAAGTGTAAGCATCCTAAAACCATCAATGACTGGAGGCCTATTACTCTGTTGTCTGTAGTGTATAAAATCATTGCTAAGGCTTTGGCTGAGAGGCTTAAGCCAGTACTAGTTCACGCCATTAGTGCAGAGCAGTCTGGTTTTATACCACAGCGGAACATTCTTCATAATGTGGCTGCTGCTTTTGAGGGAGTGCATTGGGCTCGTAGGATGAGGCAGCCCCTTGTTTTTCTTAAGCTGGATTTTGCCAAGGCTTATGGCGGTGTTAGGCTGGCAGTTCTTGGCAGATATGATGCAGGCCTTTGGGTGCGGACCTAGTTTCAGGGAAACGGTTATGAAGCTGCACGTGTCTGCTAGGGCGACAGTGTGGTGTCAGGGTGAGACCTCTTCAATCTTCTCTGTGGGCCGAGGCATTAGGCAGGGATGTCCGTTGGCCCCCTTCCTGTTCACTATAGTGGCAGAAGCTCTCTCGCAGACTTTTGGTTGGCGATTCTTTTTAATGTGGTGCAAGGTCTCCGCATGGATGATGGGTGCAACAGGTTTTGCAATCAATTTCGCGGATGATACATTCCTCTTTCTTCATGCGGATGAGTCCAATCTCGGTGCACCAAGAATATTTTGGATGCCTTTTCTTTAACCGGGTGCTTGCTTAACGGGTGAAGTGCTCGGCCATGTAGGTGCTGGAGGAACCTCCTCTGCGTGGTTGAGCCGGTTTCCACGGGCTCTTACACCACCACACACAGGCTGCCAAACTGTTAGGCATACCATTTGGCTTGGACATTAATGCTAGGGCAATTTAGGTGAGAGACATTCATGAATCTTAAGCGACATCCCGAGGCGGTGGAGGGAAGTAAACTCACCATGGCTTAGGATTCTGATAGCCAAGTCGATGCTCAGTAGCACTCATGTTTATCAGCCTCCCGCATACTTGCGCCGAGAAAGTGTGGTTAAGGAGTTGGATGACACCATTCGCAATTTTGTTTGGGGAGGAAATGAGGAGGGGGCTACGGTGAAGGTCGCATGGTGGAAGTGTGTGGAGGTCCCCGAAAGGCGGGGGCTTAGGTATGCTTGATGTGTCCTTGCACACGGGGTTACGGTGTCGAAATTCATCGCGGTTGTTGCGGGAGCAACAATCCCGAGGATTGGCTCTGTTGGCCGATCGCCGCCACTCTATTGTGTTTAGGAAGCCAGCAATTCCGGCTTTCGGTTGCCGTGGGCTCTTTTGAGGATTTCGCGGCCATTCCCTCATGCTTAGCCTTTTTCTTAAAGGTCTCCTCAAGGCCTGGAAGGTGGTCAAGGTTCTCTTTTCATTGGACCCTAGCGGATGTATGGTAGCCTCATCGCCCTTTCTTTGGGTACCCTTGGATTACGCATCTCCCTTGGCCTCTTCCCTACACCCGGAGTACTTCAGCGCCGATGGATTCTTGCCGGGGGTAACATCCATCCGTGACCGGGTATTGGGAGGGTCACTGGCGTGGGAGTTTTTTAGGGATCGATTTGGCCTTTGGGACATTCGGACTTGGGCGGAATTGCGAATGCTATTCCATTGCGATTGTCTTCTCAAGTCAATCGCGTTTGGAAGTCGCATAGTGGACTTGATGCATCTCGGTTTGTAGCATCGGCTTATGGGCTTCTAGCTTCAGGGACACATTGCCGCCGGATGAAGTGGTCACTTAAGCTTCCGGGGTAAGTGGCCTGCCATGTGGAAGTGGGCATGGAATACATTACCTCCTCCTAAAATCCGTGCCCTTTTATGGCAGATCTTGCAAGTAACCTCGGGGTGAATGTCAGAGTACACAGGTTCAAGCCTCAGTAGCTTGAAACATGCCCTCTATGTGGGAGGCGTAGAGACCATTGAGCCTTTGCTTTGTCCTATGCCGCGAGGGTAGGGGCAGCTTGGTCTGGGTGAGAGCCCTCTTTGGGTCTTCAGCTGTCTGGGTCGGAAGCTTCTCATGGGAGTCTTTCCTAGCGGTTGGTCGGTGGCCAAGCGGCGGCGTTCCATTTATCAGCTTGGCCTTCGTGGTTGATTTGGAAAAGGCGGAGGCCGAGGTCTTTTCGGGAATCACGATGCTCAGCCCTTTTAGGTTGGTTCCGATCTTGAGGCATAAGTTGTGGCGAGCTTACCAAGTCTCAAGCTTGTCCGGCACAGTTAAAGCGGAAATTTGGTTAGACATTCTTACAGTTGTGAATCATGATGGGCACTTCATTTCTTAGCACCACACTTATCATTGTACTTGATCACATTCTAGTGGTTTAATATATTCCTATATTCTTCAAAAAAAAAAAAAAATATACCATACCTCCTATATCATATTTACAACATAATCAATTTATAATGTACTTTTCAAAAATTTGCAAGTTTTTTCAAATCCACTAGATCCTCCCCTCCTCCTACTTCTCCAATAGTGTGAAATCCCGAGGAGATGACTATAATGTAGCCCTTGATTGTCCAAAGAAGGTATGTTGCGGTTTTTACTCCATCCTTCAAAAACAAAGTTCGAGTTTCTATTAGTATTTTGTCATTTAGATATTATTGATTGTTCTAGGTTTCTATCTCTTGTAGACAAAATTCTATAAATCAATGCACACTGATCAAAGGAGAGTAACATTTGATAGTGGTATTGTAGCATGCTTTGAGCAAAAAAGTCAAGCTTCTGCTAGAGATAATCAACCATTAGAAAGTGATCTCACTTACGTTGGTCAAATAACAGATATTATTGAAGTGGTTCCTCACTCCTTCGAAGTCAATCTATTAAAGGTAAAGTGGTTCAAAGCATATTACGGATGGAGAAATTGCACAATGAGACAACATCCATTAGATTTTTATGAGGTTAATTTTACTAAATTTCTAAAAGAAATGGATGAGACATCTGTTTATCCGAGACAAGTTGAGCAGGTTTTCTTCCATAAAAACTAGAGTGATACTAATTGGTGGGATTGTGGTTCATGAAACACCTAGCTCTCCTTGCTCCGTCTACTTTGCATGTGGACTTGGAATCGTCTGAGACTGATCCAATTCTTTTACTTGAGAAAATTGATGTTGCGCAAGATGACATCATCAAATGGTAGATGGCAAGTAGAGGATCATGGTTCGAGTAAGGATTGCAATAATTCAGTTCAAACTCTAGTTTGTCTACTAATAAAGTTCCAAATAATAATATCTTAGATTATGATATTGATGAAATGAAGAAATTGGTAATGAGGCCCCACATTTACTACACTACGGCTTGGTGATGATGGACTAGCGAATATTGCACATGATATAAGACATGAAGTGGCACTTGGAAGTTGCCCTAATAGAATATTTTCTTTTCTTGTTCTAATATATCGGTTTGTGTGTACTTTGTCTATGGGAGTTTGTGGAAGTTTTTCTTTCTTGTTCAAATAATATCATTTTGTGTACATTGTCTATGGGAGTTTGAAGAAGATAGTGCCATTACAAATGATATTACAATTGTCATAAGCATTAACACTTGTATTATCGTTATCAAAATTAGAACAAGTATTGATAGCAAGAGTGATGCAAATCATATTATCCATGATGCTATTATTGACACATATAGCGTCATATGCTAGCACTAATATAATATTGTCAATATGTGATACTATAGATGAAGCTAAAGGTGATCGTCATATGCTAGCACTATATTGTCAATATGTGATACTATAGATGAAGCTAAAAGGTGATCGTCATATGCTAGCACTATATTGTCAATATGTGATACTATAGATGAAGCTAAGGGTGATAATGTAACTGGTATAAGCTATAACATTTATCTTGTATTAACACCATTGGAGTAATAAATGATGGTAAAGTAACATATATGTTAGGCTTGATATAATTGTTGACCAAATTTATGGCGAAGTTGATGATCTTTGTAAATGATAGAATCTTGACATTGGTAGTGTCAATATACCTTGAATATCATAAAAGTATATCACCTAATACTTTTTGAAAATTTAGGTAATATTAAAATGATGAAAAATGGCTATCCTCCTCGTAGGTGAAAACACATCCAAGAGCCTCAAGTGGGTTTGTTCTTGCAAAGCATGTGTCGATAGCGATCTTAAACACATTGATTAACCGGGGCGGTCTATTGTTGTAGCATGGGGGGAGTGCGGTATTTTCTTCTAGGCTAGCTATAACCATCGGGCATAGGTCTACCGGCATGGTGGTAATCAAATGTAGGCCCGAGGCCGCAAGGTCTTTGGAGCATTGAATAACCCTTAATCCACTTGTAGGAAAAGGGATTGGTAGTCAAAATCCACTTCTTCATCTTGATCGTTTGCCAATACAAAGGTGGATAATTAGGTGCAAATCCTGCTCCTCCACTAGCCCGCGTAATCCAATTTACACTAAAAGTCGCCCCTTGGTTCTTTTTAGGATGGCCACTCGCTAGTCCATTACAGATGACCATGCTAAAGATGTTTTGCTGCCGAAGGTTACATCGCATGCCATAGTTATTGTCCCGGTGGTTCCACATTTGATGCATGTGGCCAAGCCACCTCTCCGCAGCAATGTAGCGCAAACATCCTCCGCCAAGAGGTAAAATTTTGTTAACCGTTCTATCCCCAGCGCAGCATTGAAGTCTCCAAACAACATGACTGCTTAGGCCGTTGTATGTCATCATATAGATCGACATACGGGGCCGATCTATCCACATTTGAATGAAGTGTTAGTTCTTATCCAACGTGGAAAGTATAGCATGCCGCCACGAAGAGGGTTGTCATTTGATTCACACTTTCGGACACATAGGTAACGATTGTGTCCGCCCTGCGTTTGTCTTGTGTAAGAGGCCGATTACCCAAGGTTGTTTGATAGCAGCGAGGCGATGCATCCATGTCTGGCTTTGCATGCACTCATTGAATAATGGGTAGTCTTTGAGAGCCCAACAGATTGGTAGTCCGATACCCTCGCATGCTCCATATATTTAAAAGAAAGATGAAATCTATATCCGCGACAATGGAGTTGAGACTATCCCCTTTCGGGCCTCCAAATAATTCCGGAGACCATACGAAGCATAGTTCCTATTTGTGAATGGCGGATGTAGATGCAAACTCGCACAGGCTCGTAATGGTAACAGATGAAGGGCATAATGTGATGTAGAGAAACAAAAGAACAAGAGTCCGAAAAAGGGGAATGGGCGAGTAGGAGCATTTTCATAGGGTAGCAGAAATTTGGCATTCGAACCCGCAAGTCAAATGAGCGATAAATTAATTGACTGGAGTAGCGGTAGCAGCAACTCCTATAGCATTCGTGCTTTCCGTTAGCGAGGATCCCGAGGGGTTGCAACAGCAGGGTCATGGGTGCCTCTGGACATTAGCGTTCTGGTCGAAAGATTTACATTTCACCTGATTAGCACTGCTAATCTCCACCGTGATAATAAACAGAGTTCTTTCCCCACACCCATGCCGATACGTGGCCCCCTCCACATATCAATCGCACTTAAACGAAGCCCCCCGGGGAGAGTGAAGGTGTCATTCCCACCCCGCCTCCTCGTGGCCTACCTAGTCGCGAAGCTTAAAACATACATGCGTCGCAGCAATATTATCAACATCCTCGCGGACCATCTCGGCGATGGTCCCCCATATCCGGTGATAGACAAAGATCGCCATTATCACATAGGGGATCCTACCCAAGGCTCACTCAAAGGATGACCGACGGCTTGGTCTCCGCAGAGTTCGCTGCGCATGTAATTCATGGCAATGGATTTGGTTGGCATAAGAACATGGCATAGGGTTGTCCACTCCATCCGCCTCCTTCCCCACACACTTTGCGTGTAGGTTGAAAAGTGTTGGGACTGATCAGAGCTCACGATGCATAGCCGGCAGGGGTATTCCCCTCGGTCTCATCCTCCCGCCCGATGGGGCGTGTAGGGATCACCCTCCTGAGATCTACATGCTAACTCAAGGTGACTAGAGGGCCACCGCCTGATTTCGACCGGGAACCCACCGAAAGTGTACACCACCACTCACTGGTGTCGAGCCCATGCCTTTTACCCCAAGACTCGCTGGGTAAGCCATTAGACCTAGTCACAATGATCCCCGGGTAGGCTTTACACACCGTGGGGATCGCTCAAGAGTCGACATGAACCTCCTTAGCCGCCCGCCCCCTTCACCCACAACCCTGTGGCTCTTTGTATTACGCCTAATCTACAAGCAGTGCTAGAGAGGCTACTCTAGGAGCATCAACTACAAGCTTTAGGGCCTCTACCCCTTCCCAATACAAGGAGTTCACGTAAATACATCATCCAAATATATCACGTAAGAACCAAAGAACTAGATCCAATCATAGAGTTAGGTTCTTTAGTTAGTGTCCCAGATCTAAGATCTAGATAATTATTATGGGCAATTTAATAGTCTAAACCTACCATTCTATGACTAGAAGACGGCTTAAGCTATTAAATTGACCAAATACCTGATCCTTGAGTGGCTCCTCCCGACCTGAAGTTCAACCATCCCGGCCGAAATGATCAATTCGTGGAAACCGATGGCTAAATTCGCTTGGGCAGCGCTCGGAGGCTGGTTTTGGCTCCCCGGGCAGCCAAAACCGAGCTCTAAAACCCTAAGGATCTAAAAACTAGCAAGCTAGGGTTTTCCTACCCTAAATAGACATGGGGTTTAGGCTAGGGTTTCCACCACCCAATTTGGCATGTGGGATAATTGGAAAGGCCCCACTTGCCTTTAGTGGCTAGGTGGCAAAATATGCCAACATGGAAAGGTGTGTTCTCATTAATGTGCACATGTGCACATTAATAATATATGAACACTCCTAGCAAGTTGCCCCCTAGGGCTACTTACCCGCTATCCGCTACGCATTAACGCCAATCGGGGGGCGTACGCTGACGGGGCAAAGATAATGTACGCCCCGGAGCGATATAATCGGGCGGAACGCCACATTCTCCCCACCTTGAAATGATGTCGCCCGCAAAGATCGCGGGTCTCCCCACCTTGGGATCTTCCTAACCCGCAACCCGCAATCAACGTGGATACCTACAATATAATCTTTATACATTTATCACGATTACTCTAAGGTAATTACTTTTAGAACATTATTACGCTATTATATTATGGAATACTTATCAATTCATAACACCATTAACAAGTTATTCACTATGTTAAGTTAGACAAAATTTCAACATTTCATATCTATAATTATTGTCCCGAGGTACTTTTCATTCCTTGCAACACATTCCAACAAAACTTGTGTTGTAAGTCTTCGTGAGCTCGACCTCCTTGCCCCTCCCGAGCTTCACCGGGCTCAGTGTCGACACTCACGCTAGTACCGCTTTTAATTGTTTAATAAATTTTGGTTATATGGTGACCAACCCCACCTATCTACATGAATGCATGGCTAATCTCCTACAGAGGAAGAGGATGAATCTTCCATAATGGCCGGGAGACAAATAGCCATATGCCTATATGCCACCATGCCTACACCTCTAGTTGCCCAACAGGAGGATATCCTTCTCTCGCTGGGGGGGAAGGATGGATTCCTCCTATCAAAGCATATATGGGGCTAAAGGTGCTTTCCCCTATCAATGCATTCCTTAATGACCTTTTTTCTTCGAGGTCGCCTCCCTTCCGCGGGACGTGGCAGACTTTCTAATCTACCTTCCACTCGCCTAAAGGAAACGCTGGCCATGCCTACATTGACATTACACCACGCCTCTAGAGATCACCGTAGTGGTCTCATCATCGGTAACAAACAAGATGCACCCATACCAAGCATAGGTTGCATGCGTAGATTAATCTATACAAGAATTAACCCACGCAAATCGACATGCCCCGAGCCGATTTCTTCTGAGATGACCTTGCCGCCCCATTGCTCCATAAACCGTGGGTACCGCTTTTACCAAATCCTTCTTAAGTACCCACGCATGCCTTTCCACCGCGTGTTTCCACTTGACCAAGTATTGAGGAACTCCGACCTCCTTGTCTTCTTTGAAAGCTTTATCAAGAATCATTTCGAACTATTTCCAAATGCCTCCTCACCATTTCCAACAACGTTGGAGTGTCCAAAACTTCGCCCGATTTGGAGTATGCTTCTTCAACAAACTCACGGGAAGACCTTTATGAATCTTTAGGTGTGTGCCGGGTAATTCTAACTTGTAGGATTGATTACCTACTCTCTTGATTATTCTCAAGGGTCCAGCCCACCTTGGAGCAAGCTTCTTGCAATTGCTAACCCGAAGCCACCGCTTCACCTTTATCTTGAGCCATACATCATCTCCAACTTTGAACTCTCTTACCGCTCGATGCTTATCTACGATGCTCTTTTGTCGACTTCTTGCCGCTAGCAGATACCCTCGAACCTCTTTCCACGAAGCCGCCGCGATATCGGCCAACATCTCGCCATGCGAAACTTCTACTTTTGACACCTGGTTGTGCCAAGTGTCCGAGTTAGGCAATCGATAGCCATAATTGATCATAAATGGCTACATTTTGGGACGATTCCCGCTTGTGCTATTGTATGCAAACTCCACCAAGTGAATAAATTCTTCCCACATACTTTGCTTATTCCGCATATAGTTTCGTAGCATGTCTTCTAAGATCCCGTTGGTCCGCCTCGGCCGCCATCCGCTCGAGGATGATACCCGCGCTCATGGATAGCTTGGTCCGAATTGTCGCAAAGAGGTCTTGCCAAAAGGCACTCATGAACTTCGATCTCTGGCTTTGAGATAATCTCCCTTGGCATGCCATGAAGCCCCAAGATCTCTTTGGTGAAGAGCTTTGTCAGATCCATAGTCAGATTCTGTGGTCCCGCAAGGCACAAAATGTGCCATCTTTGACAACTTGTCGACCACTACCATCAAGGCATCCTTGCCTCTCGGCCGTTTTGGGAGTCCCTGCGATGAAATCCATGCCGATTACCTCCCACTTAGCATTTGGCACCGCTAATGGCTCTAATGCCCCCGAATTAAGCCGCTCGCTTCGTCACGGGCATAGCCGACATTCCTTGATGTAGCGAAGCTATTTGCTTCTTCATTCCCCGCCAAATAATAGCCGCCACAAGACTTTGAAATATGTTTTCATGAATCCCGCATGGCCAGCTATTGGGCTGTTGCAGCGCGTCATGGAGGATCAACTTCCTTACACCCGATGATTCGCACGCACAACTTGTTCTTATGGTATAACAGTTGCCTTCCTTCTTATAATGCTTGAAGGCCTCCCCGCTTTTTATCCGTTTCTAGCCTCCTTAGAGAGGCTTGCCCATACTTCCCTCGGAATCCACATCCGCTGGCAAGGACTCTTCAATCCTCTTACCAAAGTCGCCGAGAGCCGCCGAAATTATGCTGTAATGCACTCTAGTTGTCGTGGGATGCCTTGAAAGCGATTCGCTACCACATTGAGTTTCCCCGCTTGTAGACTATATCAAAGTCGTATTCCTCGAGGAACTCCATCCATCTCCTCACGCCTCAGATTGAGGTGTGGTTGTTATGGAATACATATTGAGGCTCATGGGTCGGTATCCAATTGGAACTTCCTTCCCAAGAGGTAGTGCCTCCATATTCTTAACGCCCGGACAACCGCAGCAATTCCTCGATCGTAGCGCTAGCGCTGCCTCGGCCGCTCATCTTCCCGAATCATACGCTACCACACGCTTTTCTTGCATAAGCACCGCACTGAAGCTATCTTTACTCGCATCCGCTGTTACAAGCTTATCTTTCTCCGGTCCCAGGTTAAGATCGGGCTGTTGTTAAAGCCTCCTTCAACAATTCAAATCCCTTTGGGCTTTCTTGTGCCAATGCTCTACCCAATCTTTTCACCTTCTCTCGCCTCGCCAGTCACCGTTAATCCGGCTGTTATCTTAGCAAAGTTCTTCACGAACTTCCTCAGAGTACCCTCGCTAGACCGAAAAACTTCGACCTCGCGGCAATATTCTTTTCGGCGCCGCCAATCAATCACCGCTTCAATCTTGGCGGGTCCGCCGAGATGCCTTCGCCGAGATCACATGACCAAGGTATTCCACCTTTCTCTCGCTATGGCGGCACTTCGACAACTTGGCGCATAACCGTGCCTCCTCAACTTCTAGCACCCTTCTCAAGTTGCACGCGGTTCTTCAAGGGATCTGCTATACACCAAAATGTCATCAAAGAAAACAATCACAAAGGTGTCCAGAACTCCTCAAGATATCGCTCATGAGCCTCATGAACGCTATGGGGGCATTTGATAAGTCGAAAGGCATCACCGCGGAACTCATAATGCCCATACCGGCCCCTCGGCGGGCCTTGTGGATATCCTCCTCCTTTATCCGTGATCCGATGATAACCCGACCTTTAAGTCGATTTTGAGAAGATCTTTGCTCCTTGAAGCTGATCCATCAAGTCGCCCGATCTTGGAAGCGATACTTGTTCTTAATGGTGTGCTTATTCAACCGCCTATAGTCTATGCACATTCTCAAAGATCCATCCTTCTTCTTGACAAAAAGAATGGGCGCCCCAAACGGGCGGTAGACACTAGGTCTAATGAAACCTAGGTCGAAAGCAGCCCTCGCAAATCGCTTTTAGTCCGGCAACTCCTCGCTTGTCATTCTATATGGAGCCTTGCTTGTCGGTTTTGTTCCCCCTGTTCGAAAAGCTATCTCGCACTCGACTTCTATAAGGAGGGAGCCGCTTGATCTCATCTCGAAAGAGATCGTGGAACTCCGCGGATCAACTTAGCTATTTGCCTCTAAGAACTTGTCGAGCATCTTGTCTTTTTGCTTCCTTCCACCTCGCTCACTAATCTCAAGCTTGAAGATGTATGCTACCCGCCACTCTTGATGCACTTGAACAGCCGCTTAGAAGACATACACCGCATGATGGGGACAACTTTTTTACCTCGCTATCTCAATGATCTTGCCGCCGGGTGTTGGGAAGGTCACCTTCCGCTTCCACAATCAATAATGGCCCCTCGCTGGTCCAAGGTACTCCATACCTATTATCAAGTCATATTTGCCGATGCTCATTACCTCCGCCTCTATCCGATCTTAATCCCCGGCAAGTCGATGTCAAAGTTGATTTTTACCCGCCGCCGCCTTTACCGCCCCACTTGCTAAGACAACGGCCTTGGCTTTGACTTTAATGGTTTCAACTTCAACATTTGAACCATTCTCGAGATGCAAAGTTATGGCTACTTCCCGAATCTATTAGGACTATAAATGACTTGGCCTTGGCCTTTCCCAATCGTGGAAATTACTTTATACCGGGTCTCTCGCTTGCTCAGATCTATTGGCGCAAAGATATGACACTCACCCCGAATGTAGTCGCTGGCCTCCTCGCCGCCGCCGCCGCACGAAGTGTCCCAATCTCCCAACTCTCGCTAGGCCGCACTCATGACATATGGGCGCTTTGTCGCCCTATGGCCCGGCCGAAACACCAAGCAAAGCCGCTTATGCACTCCGCTTTTTCCTTTGGCATGGCCTCAGAAAGGATCGCGACCGCTTTGGAGTAGTTTGACCCTTCCCTGCTTGTCTTTGAAGGACACCCGCTTTTTTCTCCCCGCTGCTTCCCCTTGATTGCCACTATATGGGGCTCTAGCCGGTCCTGGCTGGGCCGTTTTCTGCTAAAACGGCCACTGCTTTGCCTTTTTTATCTTGGTAATATCGCTGCCTTCTCGCCTCGCTATTCTCGAGGTCCCGCCCCTTTGCAAGCTTATTGCCTTGACTCCGCCCGATACCGTTTCTAGGGTTTATTGCCCTTACAAGCTTGCGGATCTCCTCATTCGACCTTCAATGTAGCTTTCCATCGTGATGCTTCACCTAACTTTGCACATACAGCCTTAGCCTCATAAATTCCTCTCGTATTTCAGATCGACTTGTTGCCTTGCCGCAACCCTCGTAGAACCACCGATCATACCGACTTGTGCTCTCTTTGAACGTAATGGCGCTTTGAAGGCTTTAGCAAACTTCTTGAACCTCGCAGCATCCCCGCTTTAAGCCATGAGCCTTGGCATAGCCCTTCCACCAAATGCGTGCTGCTTCCCTTCAGTTCGCTGCTGCCACCCCTCGCTTTATCCTTATCCTTCATACCATAGGCATTGCCAGATTCGCCATCTCGCTGCCAAGCTTCTCGCCTCCATGTTCGACCTGTTTCGCCTCGAAATTGCTCGAAGCTTCGGCCTTCCAAACATTTCCCAATGCAGTAGCCTACTTTTCCGTAGTCGAGGTTCTTGTGTCCTTTGTCGTTCCTCCGGTGGTTCCTCCGCTTTTCGCCCCGCTTCGACTTGGTTCTCGCTTTCTTCTTCCTCGGGGACCGGAGTCCGACCAGCTTGAGTCGGAGGAGTCCAAGCGGGGGACTTCCTCTCTTTGTTCCTCTTCCCGTTTCTACCCGTGCTCTCCGAGCCGATGCTTATGGGCAGCTTGAGCTGCTACTAATCAACCTCGCCCTGCCCGGCAGCGGCTAGCAAGGCCTTTATCCGCTCGAGGTCCGTCCTCATTTTATGATATTTCTTCTTTCCGAGTCATTTGTCCAAACTCTTCAAGCTGTGTTCCTTGTTGCGGGCGTGGCCCTCGGCGGGCTCTCCTCTCAGAAGTTCCCGCAGCTTGTCGCTCTCCCCCAAGGCCAGGCCTCTAGCTGCATACACAAGTGGTTCATATCTACATGGTTAGTTTTCCTTTGCTTTGCATTATTTATGTTTGTTGGCATGGTTGAGGGGACACAAAATGTATCAACAAAACATTTATAGTGCAAGAGAATGTTATATTTATATTTTATATTACACTAATACAAGAACTTGCAACTACCGCTAATCACTTCGTTGATGCCGTGAAGATGGATTATCCTCCAAGAACTTTTTCACTTGGGCTGTTCCCAATCGAATGGCCCAAGTTCCTAAGGACATTGGCGGAGATCCACCCCGTAATGCTCTTTGCTAAATCTTCTATTCTCAAGGGTGGGAGGTGTAAGTCGCCGCCACCGACAGCCTTTGCCCGCCGCCGTAAGGTATGGCGGTCGAAGACGCCGAAAGTGCTACCGCTTTTCACCGTGATTGCATACTCGGTGTTAAGGGTAGCCGCATGCCGGCCGAATCCCCGAGTGCAATCAGCAACGATACTCCTTCCTCGCCTGGGTGAACTTAAGGTGGATAACCGCTATTCTTCCATCCATCAGCAATGGCGTAATAGCGCAATGACCGCCGCTGCTAGATGGGTCCTCGGCCACTCGGTATCCAGCTCTGTGTTCCGCTCCAAATCATCAACCTCCACCGCGGTGAGCTCCCCGTAGTCCTTGGATCAAGGCCGAAGCCCTCCCCGAGGTCGAATTCGGCGCCCTATCCCGGGAGGTTCTCATGGACGAGCTTGCCGCTAGGATGTTTGAGGTCGCATAGCGATCCCCATCTGCTCCTCGAGAGCAAGGAACTCTTCCTCCGGCCGGTAGCTTGTTCTCAGCCTTGTCTCCGCCTTCCATGATCCGCCTCGATGTTGCCGTAGGGCTTGATGCCGGAGGTAAACTCTCCCGCAAGTGTCGGCTTCCCCTTACTTGGAGGGGAAAGTCGACTCTCCCCTGACGATGAAGTCGCCCAAGTCCGCTCTTCGGAGTTGGTGCAGCAACTCTTCAGGCCTGTATCCCTTTCCCCGCACCGAGGTTTTGAATGTCGCCAGAGTAGAAACTCCTCACCTTCGACGATAATGGGAGCCGGCTTGTGATGCCTAACCCGGGGGGTGGCGCTGACTCGAGAGTCTCCGCCGCTTTTTTCGGGTCTTGCCACTCCCGCCTCGCTTGTCGCTGCCCTCTCGCTGGGTCGAGCTCAACATCGCTTCCTCCTCCTCGATTCCTCGCTCATCCGAAGTCTTTTCCTTCCCTTCCCCGCCCCCCTGCTCATACCGTGTGAGGAGCCGCTGTTCTCCGCCAAGCACGCTAATGGATCCACGCCCATGGGGAATAGAGGTTTCCCCACAATGTTCTCGCACGGTGGGTGAGAAAGATTGCCGTGGCAAAGTTGAAAGAGAAGTACTTGGTCCCGCTGACGCTAGGACCATTGGCTCAAAAGGTGCGCTTTGTTTGTGAGGGTATTTGGCGATGTTCGACATCGCCTAATGCCGCCGCAGGGACCGCCTAGGAACAAAATATCCTATACAAGGAGGGAGTTGCACTAGCTGGTTCTACCCTAGCTTGGAACTCAGTCAAGACTCTACTATAAGCCGGGTCGCGGCAAGGTTGCTTGGACGCCTACCTCCTTCCCGAAAAACTGAAGATTTGGTCGACGCCGGCCTCCAAGAAGATGAGAGCCACCGGCGCCTGCACCATCTCCGAAATCAGAAGTTGCCATTGATTAATTGCGTAAGAAGGTAACAAATGGTTGCAAGAGCTCTCAGTGGAGTTAGGAAATCGGCTAGAAGGGCAGGAGCAGATTTGTAGGGTGCTATGTGAGAAGTGACGGGTCTATTTATAGAAAAGGGGGAAACCCTAATTTTGGATGACTTGGAAATTTCCTAGGATTGGGTAATTTAACTTATCCGAGGTCAAAATAGGAGTTTGAGGACTATAGGAGATGCTTGAACAAGGCTAGGTTACCTAAAAGATGCTATGCAAGAGGGTTGAAGGTGACTTTGACAAGTCCCGGTGAAGAATTGGTAAGAGGTCTCACGCCTTTTCATGCCGCCAATCCTAACTTTTTGTTTTGGCGACGAGGGCGCCGAAATGTGAGACATCAGTCCCATTTCGATTAAAGGTGTCCAATTTGGGTAAACTAATGGTGTAAGGGTGATGGGCTCACCAAATTAGGGGCAGAATCGACCCCTTTATTTGGTCAATTTGGAGCTGTTTTGGTCAAGTTTAGGCAGGTCTCACACAGCCTTGCCGCTCAATCCTAACTTTTTGTTTTATGACGAGGCGCGCCGAGCCGTGAGACATCATGTCTCTCGCCCCAAATGTCCTATTTCACTGAAATAAAAGCTAAAACTTATTAATTTGCTCTAATTACTCAAGTTTATGTCATCAAGGTACACAAAATTGCTCTATATTACAAAATTTTTAATTATTTACAACAAAGTTTTATATGCTTCTCCCTTATCGCGGTCGCAAGACTCATGTCTTGTCGCATTAAGGTTACCCGCCATGGGGATAGTGCAGGCGTTGAATCTTCAAAATGTTGCACTATCTTTGCCTCTCAGCCGCTTTTTGCATTGCCGCCAAGCAGCCGCCTCGGGACTCTAAAGTCCGTTTCTATAGGCCTCAGATAACTTCACGCACCAACCGAGCGAAGGGGGCACGGGATTAGAGACCGAAGTCGCTACTGAAGTGTCTAATCTCCCTTAACGCTTCTTCTCTCCACCTCCTTCCTATCCGCTTTCCCCGGGTGGCGGCTTGGGAACCTTTGGGCTTCGGTGGTGGCGCCTTAGGGTTTGCCGCCGCTGGTCGCCTCCCTCGATGAACTTAACCCCGCTTTCCTCATAATATTTGTTATAGGCCTCCCATTTCTTCATGTAGGCCTCGCGGTGTCTCATCTTCCTCTCATAAATCTTCACCCCCGTTTGGTGACGAGGGCTTCCCCGCAGGTCGTCGGTTGCTTTTTCTATCCCATGCCGGTATTCGTGGGGCTTCAGACTTGGTCTTGGTGGGTTGCTCAAAAGCCTACCGCCAGTACTTCCCCGCCGTCGCCTGGTGCTTGGAAGAGCTTCCACCAGCAGCTGCTAGGGCTGAAGTCTTCATCAAGAGTCGCTTGGCGGGTTTGGGGTTCGCCAGTTGCCGCCCTCCCAATGATAATATTTGGGTTTGGCCTCTTTCCTCTACAAGGGCCCTTCGCTTCCCCCTATGCCGCCACTTAACTCCCTTTTGCTTTTCTTTCTTTTCTTCTCGCTGCCTTTTGTTCCTTCCTCCTCCTTTTTCCTCTTTTTGTCTTCCTTCTCTCGGGCCCGGGCCAGATTTCCCGATGAATCTTCTATAATCCGGCACTACTGGCTCCAGACCGGGTCACTTGCTCATCCCCGCCGAGATTTCGCTGCTCAATGGTCTCGCTGTTCCTGCCGGATCTTCCCCTCTATCTCCTCACACCTCCCCTCGCCTCGCCGCCCATGGAGTTTGGAGATGGCCTCGCCCTCTCCTCCCACCTCGCCGGTTGAAGACATCGACAAACCTGAGGTGTCTTGCTTTCGTCCCGGCTTAACGACTTCCTTGGCAGCCCCTCACCAAGCATCTTCCTAATGATCTCCGGCCTCTGCCATACCGGTGGTTTCGGTCAAGCGACGCTTCCTCAAGGGTCTGCTTGGTTCGGGCCATGTTTTACTTGATCGCCAATCGGATAAAAGCCCAAAGATCGCCTAAATTGGGAGAGCGGATTTCTAGGGCTTGGACTAAAAAAAAATGAGGGGGTTCTATATCTATTTATAGCTTGGGGAATTTTAGGTCAAAACTCAAGTTGCTCGCTTAACATGCTAAGGCACCAATTTATCTAAAACTTATACTTATTTCAGACTTTTTTCTTTTATTGTTCACAGCCATTTCATACTGCTCCAATACTAATGTTTAGTTTTATACACCAAAGGCGCCGAAATGTGAGATCTCATACATTTCTAGGGTTTTAGGTAATTAAAACATGCTATTCTAACTAATTCCTACCTTAGAATTAGCCTTACCACATTATTTATCTCAAATTCATCATGTTTTGTGTTCTTGGCTCGATGTTCATAGCTTGCCCGCTCAAAACAAAAAAGTTAGTTTTATGACGAGGCGCGAAATGCGAGACCACCTCACTTGGAAAATTTTGGCTCGCTCTTTTAATCTTGTTAAATTCCAATTCACTTAATTGTTACTAGCTTAGCATAACTACAAAGGTGAGAAAAAAAATTTTTCCCACTTTTCGAGGCTTGAGGATCCTATCAAGTTAGTACTACCGGGAACATGGTCGCTTTGCTCTTGGTCTCCAAGAACATTGCTCGATACCACCGCGGACGCCCTCTACTGTGATACCTGCACTCACCGTGATACAAACAGAGTTCTTCCCCACACCAGCTCCATGCCGATACAGGGCCCTCCACATATCACCGCACCTGCAACGAAGTCTCAAAGTGGGGAGAGTGAAGGTGTCATTCTACCCCGCCTCCCCTCGGGCCTACCTAGTCATGAAGCGCAAACATACATGTCGCAAGAAGCACATACATCAACATCCCGCGGACCATCTCAAGGATGGTCCCCATATATCTCAGATAGACAAAGATCAAGACATCACATAGGGGATCCTACCCAAGGCTCGACTCAAAGGATGACTCGACGGCTTGGGTCTCCGAGTTCGCTGCATGTAATTCATGGCAATGGATTTGGCCGGCATAAGAACATGGCATAGGGTTGTCCACTCCATCCGCCTCTTCCCCGCACACTTTTGCGTAGTAGGCTGAAAAGTGTTGGGACCTCGATCAGAGTCTCACCGGATGCATAGCCGGCGGGGCTATTCCCGGGTCTCATCCTCCCAGCCCGATGGGGGGGGTAGGGATCACTCCTCCCGAGATCCGCATGCTAACTCAAGGTGACTAGAGGGCCACCGCCTCATTCGACCAACCCACCGGAAAGTGTACACCACTTCACGGGTGTCGAGCCCATGCCTTACCCGCACTCGGTAAGCCATTAGACCTAGTCACAATGATCCCCTAGGCTTTTACACACCGTGGGGATCGCTCAAGAGTCGACATGAACCTCCTTTTTAGCCGGGCCTCGCCCCTTCACCCACAACCCTGTGGCTCTTGTACACAAACAGTGCCTAATCTACAAGGTGCTAGAGAGGCTACTCTAGGAGCATCAACTACAAGCTTTAGGGCCTCTACCCCCTTCCCAATACAAGGAGTTCACGTAAATACATCATCCAAATATATCACGTAAGAACTAAAGAACTAGATCCAATCATAGAGTTAGGTTCTTTAGTTAGTGTCCCAGATCTAAGATCTAGATAATTAGCTATGGGCAATTTAATAGTCTAAACCTACCGATTCTATGACTAGAAGACGGCTTTAAGCTATTAAATTGACCAAATACCTGATCCTTGAGTGGTTCCTCCCGACCGAAGTTCAACCATCCCGCCGAAATGATCAATTCGTGGAAACCGATGGCTAATTCGCCAAGGGCAAATGCTCGGGAGGCTGGTTTTGGCTCCCGGGCAGCCAAAACCGAGCTCTAAAACCCTAAGGATCTAAAAAACTAGCAAGCTAGGGTTTTCCTACCCTAAATAGACATGGGGTTTAGGCTAGGGTTTCCACCACCCAATTTGGATAATTGAAAGGCCCCACTTGCCTTTAGTGGCTAGGTGGCAAAATATGCCAACATGGAAAGGTGTGTTCTCATTAATAAATTTGCTTTGTATGGGCAGTTGATGCCACGCGATGCATAGCACCGCTTCTTGACCATATACCTTCAAGAAAAATGGTCCGACTAAATTCGGGAACAATGCATCCACTATATCCCGTATTGGCAGAGAAGCACCTGCATGCACTGACAAGATACCTTCCGAATGCTACTAGATGTGCATGGTCTGCTGTTTCCGCGTACTTAATGCCTTTGGCTGCATGGTTCGACTTTGCGGTGGAACAAAGAAATAAGTGAGCCCATTCTCCTCTGAATGTGCATTGAAGCGGCAATTTCACCATTTAACATCGTGGGTTGATCACTTCAAAAGAGTAGAACCCATCCTCAACGCGAGCAAATCAATGAGGATGGGAGTTGGGATCGCTGCAAGGTTATTGCTTTGAATCCCTCCTCGACGTGACCCTCTCCCCAAGGCCGAAATGCTATCCAACCTGTAGGACCCCTGCTGATCACGACATGATCTGGCCACCGCTTTTAGGCTTTAGCACAATATGGAGACGCCGAGAAGCATAGTTAGATACATCCGTATTAGTATCTCCCCGCCTCCAATGTATGGGTGTTTCCCGCTATCAAGAATCTCTTTGCAGTGGCCTCCGTGTTTTTATCGCTTCTCATTCACGATCTGCCTTTGTTCTCCTGCATGCAAGGATGTGCTCCACTTACTAACCGGAATTTGTAGAGAATACATTATCTCCGAATATAACAGATTGCACTTTATATGTAATAGGTTGTTTTTGGCACTTTGGTTTCTTCATTATCCGTGGGGTTCTCTCACTATCTTCATCTTCAGATTCACTAAGTACCACTTCCTGATGCCTTCTCCTTCTCAGAGGCAAATGCATACTGATCCCTAGGTTGAAACTCCAAACAAATTTTTACAAGGACACAATGGGGAAAAATAAATATATTATGGTATTGAACAAAACCTTTTAACCTGCTTGCTTTGGCAAGTCTTGTGCACGAAATTGGGCCCGAAACAAGTATGGGGAAAATTACATTAGATTTGGGGGTTTTTTTCCTAGTGCATCCTATAGGCACTCCATTCCATCAACAATCATCCGACTCCTCCCTCACCTTTGGTTCTGTAATATTTTTGGTCCTAACCTTGAACCTAATGATTCGGATCACAACCTTGTTGACTGGCTTCTCCACATCTTCAACATCCTTTGTCTGCCCTCGCATCAACAGAGTTAGAGAGGAGGCCTTGTAGAGGCTGCTGCAGAATTTGGAATTATAGTGTAATTGTCAACATCGCCGCATCCACTGACCGCTGGACCGTTGGTGTTTTAGCACCGTGCTTTCGTGTGCCGCATTGCGTCGCCGACGCTGCACCTTTGCCGGTAATCGCTTACGTAGCTTCTAATGTTCCCAATTCAAAACAAGCGTACCTTTTCTCGCTGTTCTTGCTTGTGGAGTTCGAAGTCCTTGTAGACTTGTGTCCGGGGTCCTTTTACTAAGAGGTGTTTTTAACATGCTTCCTTTTCCTTGTCTGCCCGAGTTGTAGCTACCACCTCATCCATGCGTCAATTGTCTCAACTATGTGTTTTGTGTAAGCCCTGTAAGGGTTCCCGCTTGACTTGTTTTCCCAATTCCTCCACTAAGCTCGGCTGAACTGCTTCGAGCATTCGAGGCAAGGTGTCTTCCCATAAGCAAACTCGTGCACCGACATGATATACGCGGGCACATTTCAAATTTTCGCACCGAGGGTGTAATCATCCTCGAAATGCGCAGCCCGCATGTGGAGCATCTCTCCTCATCTCCAATTGGAAACCCCAATGGCATAGATAGATGTCACAAGTCGCCGCCTCTTTGTGTAAGTTCCCTAAGCCCGCTGACATTCCAGAATGCCGCTAGCTTTTGCAAGTCGCGACTTCATTGTTTGTAACCTCAAGAACTACAAGTGGCCACATGTTGAACTATCCCACATTCATCGGGCCACCCCCCATTTCAACAAGGGCTTTGAGCATGTACTCATGTCTTTCTCTCTCTAAGCTCTCTCAAGAGAGTCACAGAGGCAGGTGCATCGTGACCGCCGTGGCTTGGAAGACGGAGATGTTGTCTTTTATTGTTCGCAATTTTCTGTGGAAGCCGAAGAAAGTTCCCTTTAGCCCGACTGGACAACTAGCCCCTTCTTGGAGACTAAATCAGCCCGGCCGCGTATAGGGTTTCCCCGCAGCTTTGCAATGACTTCTGTGCATATGTTCTCCCCATAAGTCGTAAGCTTGGCACATTGCAACGCCCTAATGGATGGATCCCTTCTAATTTAATACCGCTGCCTCCGAAATCCTGCCTCTTCGCTATGCTTTCAAAAGCAGTAGTTTGTCGAGATTTACCGGTCTCGCCTACTTGTGGAGCACCGCTGGGTGGGTTCACTTTAACCTTGCTGCTGTAGGGCTCTACTCTTTTGCCGTGAATCGCCGCCCAATTAACCTTTGAACTTCTCTCTCGATCCCGCCTGCCTCCCTCGCGCTTATTGAATGCAAATAGGTATGACACCGTTTAACTTCTCCGTTCTTCAATCACCGGGTATATTTTGTCGGTTCAATTAAAGCTTTTCGTTCGCCTTACCTTTTATCAATAGAAGTTTTGCCGTGAATGACCCCGCTGATATCCCAAACTTCATTGTACTCGCCGCGTATATGACATCCGGCTCAAATTGAGAGGGATGAACGCCTCGCTTTTGGCGTACCCGGATAATGCGCATGGAAGTCTTCTTCGGTTCTAAGAATCAGCCGTCCTGGTCTAAGGGAACATTTTCCCCGCCCGAAGAATGCAAGAAAATTGAATTAATCAGGGACCCTAAACCCATAGAAATTTTGTTTGGTTGTTTTGCTTACCCCGCCAAGATGGCCTCCTGGAATTACCGCTGAGCCGGGCGGATCAATCACCTTTTTACCATGGTTGATCCTCGTTTGGTTTAAATGTGGAAATCTAAGAGCACAATTCGCGGGTTGCTTGGCCTGAGTAGAGAAAGTTGGGGAAGAGAGATTTGAAAACACAAATTCGAAGTTAGTTTGTTCAATCGGTTCCAGATTGCACGGGTCACATTCATTATCGCGGGCAAAAACAGTAATGATTGTATAAAACGTGCACCTAAGCAACGGCGAGATCGCGTAAAATAGGTGGTACTATATAGGTGAAGGGTGGGAAAAATGTATAAAGGTGGAAAAAAAATGTATTTTGATGTCGGGCCGGTGTCGGGCTCGCTTATTTGCTACCCACCAAAGATACTTTTGCCCATTGGTTTCTTTTGTTAATTTGGCTTAACTTCATCAAATTCACTGGGCCTAGTGCCTTTCACGGAATCTATTTCCCCATTGATTTTCACATCCTTGTATTCTTTTTGTCTTCCAAGGAACTCTCTCTCCCAAATCTAGATATTTTCACTTACTAGGGTCCCCCTCCCTTGCTTTGAAAGATGAAACAATTCTAATTGATCAAAAAGTATATATTATAAAATTTCCCTACTTTATTTAGCTATACAAGAAATTTCTTTCTCCAACCCGCTGCAAAAGAAATTTTGTGCTAAGTCAATAGATCTCAATTCGACATCCTTGAAATGCTAAAGAACTTAAGGAGTTGAACTTTGGGATTCATCCGCAAAATCTTTAGCCAAAAAGATCCGATACTAAGTTTGCAAATAGAAAATTCTTTTGATAACTAGTTAAGGTGCCCATTGTTGATGGGTTGGGTTTGCTAGATTTATGGGGTTAGCTATCCGACTGCTGTTAGCTTCTTCCCTACCAAATGGATCGGATCTCAGAAGAGGTAGCGGTAATTCCTACTTGCTCCTAGAGTTCCTTAGGGCCTGCTCAAAACAAAACTTGCCAAGACGACCGCCGTAAAGCTCCTTACACCTATGAGAACATCTTATCTGCCCTAAAGTATGAGGCATTGTTTGTACTAACTTCATGCATCTAAATGCATTTTATTCTTTATACTCTGGTTCAGGTAAGTCATATTCCTTTGAATTTAAAGAGCCAATAAGGGCATTGTAATTTTGTACTATTTCTATTTGACATTGTTTAATATGTTTAGTTTGATTTTTCATCTATACATGGTTCTTACTCTAAGCTTCAAGTTGGTTAGGCCTACTCGCATGAAGTTGGCGCAACATTTTCTAGCAATACACAACCTTTTTCCCTTCCATTGCCATGAGGGCATGTTGAATTCAAACAAATCATATCATAATGCATGGCAAAACTTTTACCTAAAAGAGCACCTTAAGCCCGCCTTTATTTCTAGTAGGTAAAGAGCACCCTTTAAGTCCTGGCTTTTATTTCTAGTCGAATTCACAAATTCTACGCACAAACATTTACAACCATTGTAGATTAGATCAAGTTCATCTAAATCACAATCATAGTCAAATTCACAAGTTCGCTCATCTTAGTTGTTTTTTCAAACACTTGTTTAACCCCTCGTTAAAATTATTCTATTGTCATTACAAAATTCCTATCCATAATGCTGTGAAGGGATGCTTTATTATATCGCAATAACACTTTTGTGGCCAATCAAATGACATTGTTATGGCTGTGCATTTTGATATTTTTCCGTAAAAAGGGAAATGTTTTAAAATACTACAATGACGATGGGCTATAAAGGGCAAATAAGAAATACATTTCCCTTTGCTAATCCTAAACACGAGGGAAGAATTATACAAAACCATCTCGCAACAATAAAACTACAATTTAAATCTAAATAAGAGCTTCAAGACCAACGCCATCGCTTGATCTGGGACAAAACGCATATGAATGATCACAAAGGATTGAAGGTGGATTAACTGAAGAGCCGACACTCTTCCAATTTTGTGCCAAAGAGAGCTCCAGAAAGGTAGCCGCATTGCGCAGCCAAAGTGCTAGTGGGATGAACAACCGGATAATGAGCACTGCTCTCATATTGAGGGGTCAAGCTGGTACTTATGGCACCAGCATGAGCAGCAAGATCAAGGCCTTGCATCCGCCGAAAAGTGGAGCTATTTAGCGCCAGATCATTAGAAGACTAAATAGTTGCACTATTGTCGTAAAACGTCCCATGTTTTCATGCCAAGTAGTCACTTCCTTTTGTTCCCTCGCAATGAACACATTGCTTTCAGACCGACCTTGCATTGGCCCTGCTCCAAATTGCATAATCCCCCAATTGGTATATAAATTGTTGATCACATGACAAGATCCCCATCCGCAAGATCAAACTTTATCAAATGCAAAAGGGCGAGAAGACTATGCTACACAAATGCAAATTGCAAGCAAATAATGCTAGATCTAAAAACCAAAATGGCTAGAAGATACCACACATGCAAAATGACAACCGAACGCTTGATATTTTTTACAGCACAAAGGGCTTTAGCCATGTTGGTCCGCGAAAAGCCACTTTAGCCATGTTGGTCTTCCATGTTGAACATAGGCTCCTATCCTTTTGAATTCCGTGGATACCGCATCCTTTTCTCGCATCTTACCAAAACCTCACGAATATCCATGCTTCCAGATCGAAAGTATATCCCGCCAACATGATCGGCCCATGAAAATACATTATGATGCGATCCTCTCAAATACAAATCTAGCATCATCAAGAGAACTACACTTGCCATACATGTCCATCGAGGTTCCCAAAGTACATATCCGGCCAATGCCTTGTCTTAAGTAATGGGCATGGATTCTTCACCGGGAAAGCACGTAGATCGCATTGCCACTTTGTCTCAAAAAATGAGTGCATGCATTAAATTCCAGCTTATTACCAACAAAACCTATTTCATCTAATGAATCCCGCAGCTTGATTCACAACCGATTTTGAATGCCCGGCAGAAACCGCCGCCTTGATGCCATCCTTGTTGAAGTAAGTACCCTAATCAATCTATGAAGCATAACCAAGGAAACGGTATAATTCTATTAATATCGATGGTACACCATAGAAAAAAAATAGCAAAAACAAAACCCAAATCAAAATAAACGGATTCAAGCTCTACCTTTCTCGTGGTTCCGTTCCTCCTCCACTACTCAAGAATACCCAGCAAATTTGAAACCCCTAGTGCATGCCGCCATAGAAGAGCGCCCGATGATGTTGGCATAGAAAGAGTTTTATTGTTCAACTGCCGAAGCTGGGCCGTGAGCTAAACAAAGACATGCTTTAGCCGCTAACCGGATCGCCATAGTGCGGTATAAATACATGACAGTTACAGTGAGAAAGCAAGAAGCTTGAGAGGATTTGATCGAGCGGATTCCCTCGGGTTTTAAAAGGACAAAAACGGGCATCGCTGATACGGTCATAAAATTTTGAATAGAAGTGTTAAAAATTACACAGAATCGCCCCTCCAATAATTATATATGTTAAGATAAGCACAAGAAAATGTTTCGAAATATGAGTTGGAAACTCAATACCCAATCCAAATATAGTCCCTCATTTTTGCTCAAGGAGGAAGACATATAAGCCATCAAGCATTTTAGCATGGGCTACAACAATAACACCACAAAGTGATGAGCAAATGCCTTGAAAATGTAGAGTCTCGACACAAATTGACCATATCTAGCCAACCGCAGCCTAGCTAACAAATTTTGGCCTCCGGATGCTAAAAATCCCTCCAATTTTGGTTTATTCTCGACTCAATTAGAATTTTCTCGTGAATGAGTTGCCTTCTTCAAATTCATGCAAAGATCCATTGCCAATTCTAATCTACTTTTTGATAGTCCTTCTAGAAGGACATCTCATTTTGAACCCTTAGTCGTCAATGGGCATATTTGCCCCTTATTCCAAGATCCGGACCGCATATACGATCCTCTTGTGGGTATGCATGTACAAGTTTCTATATAATCGTATATTGACATTTGCTTTATACTATAAGGTTTGAGAGAATGTACTTAATGGTCTTAATTTTGTACATGTATTGTAAATATATTTTGAGGCTCTCACGCCTCTAATGTAACACCCCGGTGAATATGCACCCAAACCAAAGGGGGTTTAAGGGGATTTTAATTTAAATGTGTTAAATGCAATGGTTTGTGTTAATAATGTTAATGGTAGTTGTGTTTTTATTGTTATATTAAAAAAAAATTTGGGCTAACTAAAAGCAAACATAGGGAAAACTTTTTTATGGGCCTAAATATTAATTACTAAAAGCATAATAACAAGACAAACAAATTATTTCCATTGCAAACAACTATGAGTACATTTTGTAACCTCAATTCCTACATCACAATGGATCACCTTAACATCACGATGAATATGTCCATGTCAATGAAGGTACTCCAAAGCTTTTAAAGCTTTTTAAAAATGTGGCAATAATAGTCTCCTCAAAACGATCCGGGTATGCCGCTTCATTATAAAGTGCACATGAGCCTCCGGGCCATATATATATGGCATAACCACCCAAAGGTTACAAATTTCACAACAAATGAACAATAATGACTTTACAACATTGGGATGATTAATGAGGCTGATGATTGATGAGGCTCATTGTTTGATGATGAGTGTCGGAGCTCAAACGCACATCCTGCAAGTCAAGGATCCCATCTCCTACCAATGCCATCGGGCCAATACCGCCCTTTCTCAAGAACAAGAAGGCCGATACCTTGCGCAGCATCAGCAACAGATGTTTGGTCTCCTGACCGGGCACCCCCAGACATTCTCGAGAAGGGTCTTGAGCAAGCCCCGCATTGTTCCCACGTGAACATCACCCTCGAGCAATGGTACAGCATTTGCAATACCGGCATTTACTACCGGGGCTCTGCACCACCCTCCACGATAGGCATGGCTCGTTATCACGTAGGATGTTATCATGGGCCTACAAATAAGCTAATGGAAGGCAGCAGATTAGATGGCATGCAGCGTAACTTCTGAAATGGGCCGGGCCTCCACTGGTGCCCGGCCCCTCACCAGATTATTCAATAAAGCATTACAGAAGGCTTCCCACGCATGGACCACTAGCGTAGTAGTTCCCATCTACAAAGCAGGGGACCCTCAATGCCCTACCAACCACCGTATTTCATATATTATGGTCAGCTCTCTTTGCAAACTGCTATCGGCATCCTTGAGCAATGGGTCGACAATATGGGCGAGGAAACGAAAAGCGAAGCCTACACAAAGGGTGTTTTCGCCCGACATTCCACCATTGATCATATCTTCACTCAAGCATTACTGATTGAGGATAGCAGAATCACGCAGAACCTCGCATCGCTACTCGCTGATTTTGCAAAAGCCGCCGACACGTGCGACTCTCAACAAGCTCGGGACGATTGGCATACCGGGACCCCCGACTTGCAAAATGCGATATAGGTCGCACGAGGCATGCTCAGCCGCATCACATCAGCATAACAACCGTAATCGCGAGCATTGAGTGCGCCGTGGTTGCCCCCTCTCCCCTACACTTTGGCCTATACATTGATCGCCAAAGATTGGCTCGAAAGCATGGGAGGTGCGGGCGCATCTCATGCATCACATAATCCCAAACAACTCATATATGCCGACGATGTCAACCTCATGGCCTACACCCGCAGGACATGCACACACCGGATGTTTTGACACTTTTTGCCAATTCACCGGGCATGCGAAAGTGAACTTTGGCCAAAACTAGGGTGCCGCTAGTTGCGTCGTCCCCGCAGCCAAGGCTTCCCACCTTCACTTACCGTGGGCAAGAGGTAGAGGTGGCTCCAACCTACAAGTACTTGGGGATTGAGTTCAACTACCACCATTGGGATGTGGCTAAAAAGTGCGGTCACCGGTTGGAAAGCACTATATGCCATGCGTAACAAATGTAAGGGCACAAGTTGTATGCCCGGGGCCACCAAATACATTTGTTTCTCGGCCTTGGTTGAGCCGGTCCTGTTGTATAAGGCAGAAGTGTGGGTCCTGGCCATCTCCCTCAACACATGGAATGACCTCGAAAGCAGTGTAGAAGGCCTTGAACGGGCCCCCGGGTGAAGTCCACAGCCCGCACAGATCCTACTCCAGAGACGTGCTTTCTACCCTTCAATCGGCCGCATTGGAACGCCATATCAAGCTTATTTCCAAAAGGTGGTCGCTATGGCTGATACACGCGCCCCATCTTTGTTTTGACCACTCGCGATGGGTCCCCAACGCCGAAACTCGGCCGAAAGACAAGCAAGCTCGCTGGTTCTCACGCCGCCATGCAGCAAACGACAGCGCGCCCGTGTCGTGACAAAGAAAGATCGCAGGCACTTAAACCGTACCTAGATGCTACTTTCCTTCGCAAGCTCGGGATGCGAGGCTCGATGCACTAAGCCGGGTGACACTATCGCCAGCGAAGTCAATCCTGGCTCACAAGAGGTCTCGGGTGACCAAAGAGCATTCTGTACACCCAAATGAAGAAGGCAGATTTATAGCTTCCATTCGCGGGTGCACATCAGCCCAAGATTGAAACAGGCTGGGCCGGAAGCACGAGCAAAGGTTTTGCTGCTGTTGCACCAGTGGCTGATTGAGGATACGAATGTCATACCCTCCAGATTCGGCCTCGACATTTGCCCATATCCGAGAGGTGTTCCGATCGCTAGTGCCTCGGCCAGCAAGCATCGCTTATTGACTACGCGCATCGTTGGTTTGTTGGGTCATACCTCCGAGGTTATGGATGCACGGGACGCTGTCCTACTGATCCGCCTTTGAACTGTCCTATGCAATTGTACAGGTGCCAAAGATGCTTATTAATGCTAAGGTTTTTCTCTCAAAACCCTTCTCAAGGGGGGTTTTAATCCTCGGCTGCAGAATATGCTTGCTCGCTCTCTTTTTGTTTGGGTCCCATAGGCCATCGTCTCCGTGGACGCTTAAAAACCTATTCTATTCTATTCTATTCTATTCTATTCTATTCTATTCTATTCTATTCTATTGTTTGAGCCTCCTTCTGATGTCATCCCAAGAAATCAAGAAATGACTTCTTACATAATTATTGGCCATCAATGCATTATCCATAAAACCATATATGTTGCACGAGATTTTAGTGCCTAGTTTATAATTAAGAAGAAAAATCTTCCAACACCTATAAGTTATCATGTATTTTAAAACAAATGTTCTTACAAACAAAATGTAACTAACTTGCCATACATGGGCGGAGCAACTATGACAATGGTTAGAAGATTATGAATGTGTAAGGAGATACTTTTTGCTGTGCATTTTCATTCCTTAACATAATAATGCATGCCTATAAAGTCGTGAAAACATCCAAAGCCCCATCCATCGAAATTACAACCGCAAAATTTAGCATCTTAGTTATTTATTATTATTAGAGGAAGGTTACCGTGAGGCAAGACATTCACAAAGCTCTATAACCGTGATCTCGCGATAAAATATCATTTTGTCGCACACATGAGCAGCTTTCTCCAACCTATCTACACCTGCCGAACGCAGCTCCAAGATGTTGGCAAAGATATTTTCATCGGCTGCCGCATAGACGGTCAACCACTCTCATCTTCACTATCCATATCATAAAGAATCCAACCGCTTTGAACCCATATTCCAATCCGCCGCTTTCATCTAATATATTCAGAGGGCAGGTCTTGCAAAAGTAGATAGCATCCTTGTAAAATAATCTTCAACGGCTGAAAACAAGGAACAGTATATGTGAATACATGTAATATAGCATTCCTCCTCGAGCATTCCTCATGCATCATTTTGAAACACACCCAATGTTTCCTATCTTCAAATTCTAAAACCATCCATGAATATCAATAAGCAAAGAGATGCAACCACCATCGAATTAACTTCGTGATGTACCGTGGCACCGCCACGCTTTGTCAGTCCTTCATAACAAGAACATTAATCGGTGACATAGCATCAACATCTATGAGTTTTCGATTAGCAATTTCTAGCTTTGCTAGATAATGCGCAGAGAAAATTGATTACACAAGCCCTAAAACATAGTTACTATCTATCATTGCATAAACCTTCAAGCATCATGGAGCAAATCGCCTAGCTCCCATCGCAAATCGCCAGCTCCAATGGTTTCAAACTTCTAATCATGTTTACCGGTCATGACAGCATTTCACCGAAGGTTCTGCGGGCACCGATGTTTGGATGTGATTCCTCGCCGAACTTCTGCTAACTTAGACTATGATGATTGCGGTTGAAAATCGAATTGATATTACACGATGCGTAAAACCTAAGCCCCCTTGCAATCGCATTATCCATTACTTTGATAGCCTAAAACAAACCCTAAAAATAATAAAGACTATATTTGCATGGTAAGCTTTAGCACACCATACTCTATCGCCCTACAGCCTTTCCTCGAATTCTAGCCTATCCACGCGGTAATTCCACGTCATCGAAAACTGATTTAGCATTATGTTGCACCATTAGATCTTGGTTTTTGCATTATCGACGGTTGCGAAAAATTAGAAAGTCCAAGAAAAACAGCCACGGAGATGGAGAAGGTCACGACTTATCGGTGTTTCCTAAGCATCCGTTTCTGGATTGCATGGAAAGCCATTGCAAGGCCCCCTTCATATTTCCGGTTATGATAATGCCTCCTTCAATCCGGTTCTGGTGGTGAATCCTCCAGCGTTTTGGTGCCCCCTAAATCCGTGCCCTAGGTTATTGTGGCCATGGCAGATGGCGAAATGTAAGGCATCAAATCCGGCTCGTCTTTTCTTTTCGAAGAAGCAAAAACGGAGTTGGCATTTGAGGGAAATATGGTATTAAGGCGCTGTGGAGGTCGGTATATGAGCGAAGGGAAGCCAATTTTCCCCATCTATCTATCTGACCACCATCGGTCAATTTTTTTCCAATTTAATGCCCTTCTGCTGCATTATGGCTTAGTGGAATCCTCTCGATCTTCCTTTTGTTCCCCTGTCCATCGTCTTACATTTTTTTCTCCTCATCAATTTCGCTCAAATTTGGTTATAAATCTCCTCTTCCAAACTGCTCCAAAATTTGTCTCAGTATTGTAGCTTTTGCACACTGTATGATGCAGAAAAATCTGTCCAGTTTAATAATCTTGCAGTAAACTAGTAAAACTTCCATACGGCTCTAAACTAGGACCCTGTGGTTTCATACGGCTCTAAACTAGACTCTGTGTTTCCTTACTTCAGGCTTTGATTTGCCACGGTCATTTCTTTTTCTGTGATTCTGGTTGCCCCTTTGTTGCATTTCTTTTCCGAACTTTTGTTAAGAGGTCTCTTTACTTCGACTCCATGTCTTTGTAAAGTACCAGATTTGAAAGGTTTTGGTCATCTCTAGTTGCGGCTAACACAAAGTGGATAAGCAGATGCTCATTAGACCCGGATGTAGCAGCTTAAGGCAGATTTGTTCCTTTTGGATCTTTCCTGCAAGCCTGTTGCAAATCAAAAGCTCTCAAACATCTGTTGTATTCGGTTACAGGCATTGATGATTGGTGCAAAAACCAATTTCGCAGGATGCGTATATGAAGGCTGTGTTAGATCCATAAAAAAGGTGCTGATATGTGGAGTGAAACTTCATTCAGGTTTGCCAGGCGCAGTCTTGAGTTTTAAAAGTTTGAATGTTTACCGTCAGGTTTGTTTCCAAAGGCCCCGCAGGTGATAAAATATAGCAAGATCGATTTTGAACATATATGTTTATATGTTTTCAAATGTACACCATCGTGCATTTAGCATAATTTATGCAGTAGGAAAACTTGTGCAAACGGTCTGGGCACCTTTTATTACAACATTGCATGGTCAGTAGTTATTCTTTAAATTTACTAAGCCTTTAGGATTAAAAAAATGGCTTCCCATTTTCCTGTATAAAGCAAAGCAACCAATTGCCATGGTCTGTTTTGTGCTTTTACATTACCGTTTCCTTTGATACCGTTGTTTCTAGTCTATCCCCATCTAAAGCATCAGGTATACTGGGTGCTTCAATTTTAGGCTTGTGAAACTTCCTCCTGTTTCCGTGATTAATCTCCATTCTGGCAGCAAGAAGTTGCATTGGACAAAAACACCATTGTTATATAAGGAGTTATGCTGAATGTGAGGCATGTCTCAGAATTTTGCGCTGCAATTTATTTAAGGGATGCTTCAATATTCCGTGCCAACACCGCAATCAGAAATTTAGTTATATCTCCTGTTCTTCCGTAGCTAAAATATATGCTAGGCCGCCTATATGCATTCGTCAAATTTGAATTTTGTATCTATTTCATCTAGTCGCTTTCATTATTCGCCGCCAATTATTCCGTAAAAGCTTCATTATTGTTCACATTAGATTTCATTTAGATAGAGCTAAAAGTTGGATCTATAAGATGAACTAAGACCTTTAAGGTATTGTATACGAATCACAAGGACTTTGTATAGCAGGACATGCTGCTCTTCGTCGCTGTTGGAGAAAAATTTATAGCAAAAATGCTAACATGGCCATTGCTGCTGTAGTTCCTAAGCCGCTTATTAGAAGCAGAGGTCTTCGACCTAATCGGTCCGGGCAAAGATTGTGGGCTAATGAAAATGAAGACAGTCTTGTATATCTGTTGACTACGGGATTTCTAAGAGGTAGTCTTTGTTGCTTATTCCGGCTTGCTTTAAAGTTTTCTGGAGTATAGTAAAACCAATGCATCGATCCCACTGAATTGTTGAAAGAAATGCACGCCTAATGCCCTTAGTAATATTTTTCTTCCTGCCGGTTAGGCACAGCAGCTCCTTCCATGCTTTGTGACCTTTCTTGAGGTCTGTTTTTGAAGTAACTGAACATGTTTTGTAGGCTCGGTCAGAATCCGGCAGCGGTCTTTATTGCAGATAATCTTAAATCTACCTCTTGTTCATCTGCAAAATATCAAGAAGCATTGCTAGCTTTCAAGCTGGTTTATTTTTCCTTCCATAACCAGCTATCTAGGGATTCTGGCATGAAAAGGGCAGAGAGCAGGCTATAGTAATGCTGGAGGTGCACCAACAAAGAACAATGCATCTCCCAGTTTTGCCTAAGGGCAGATCCAATTGTATAATAGAAGCTTTGCATTTTGCAGTTTGGGACATATACTAGTTCATGATTTAGGAAATAACTGCCATGACAAGCAGCTGCTTAGTTCTAGTGTTGTTTATAAGAGCTAATATTCCGTCAAAAGGCAGTTGAAGATCTCTGGAAACAAACAATTTTGCCTGTAAGGTTTTTGGCCGAATTCATAGCATTCATTCATGTGTTTCTGGGTATTAAACTATTAACGAATGCAGGTATGGCCTTTTGAAACGTATCTTGTCTAAGATCTTACCGTTGGGTCTACGAAATACATAGATATTGCTGTTTGTCAAGTTGATGAAATGCATGCTGCATATCCAAACCATGCAATAGGCCTAATATTTTGAAACTATATCACGCTTATGCATTTGATTGAAAAATTTGTCCTGCACTTTCAAGACAACCAGATTCTTGGCATACAAGTTAATAACAGTATTTCAAATATTTATGTCCTCGACCCAAATCCACTTTTTGTGATTTTGTACTTTTAAAGTTATCTTTCCTTTGACTTGTATTTCACTTAATGCACCCAGAGTGATAAGTTTAGGATTGATCTCAACAATTTTTTTTATAATGGAGAGGTAATTTGGATTTGATAAATTATTTTATGCTAGCATGTTCTTGTCCTTAACATAAGCTTCGCCACTTCTCGGGTTGTTAGAACGATTAGCATAATGCGGATCCACAATGGCCGGGTCTTGATAATCATTTAGATTTCAAAGTCCCAAAGGACAACATAGAAATAGCCCTGCATAAAATGCCAAGGAACCAAATAGGCCAACATGGGCTTTACATTTTTCGGATTTTATATTTAGTAGAGCTATAAATGCTACGTAAAATTATCATACGCTTCCTCGCTTCATTGATTATTCATGGCTCGTGGGTCCATGTTCTAGACCTTTTGTCGCTATTGTATACATTTGTGCAACCCTGAAAGCCTAGAACAAGGCATGTCATCCACAACTTGGGCTTCAAAGGAGGCAACTTAGAAATGTTGTGATGGCTTTGCATGTCCCCGAATTCATCCAATTTGAAGATACTCCTTCCGGAAAGTGTAGCTCACTTTGGTACCGAATGTCATCGGCAAACTTGTTCCATGAGTTTATTTTTGCTTCATAAAACAATGCTCTTTTTTGCCTTTGCTAACTCTTCTTCAAATTGTTACTTAATCTTTGTTCTTCCAGATCGTAGAACTGTAATAAAGACTAGTTTGTTAAATGCTTTGAGTTGCTTGGTCGTCTAGTTTCTATAAGCCCATTTTTGTAGATGCTATTTTGCATGTGTTTTGTGGACTTACATACTTTTAACCAAGGGCAAAGTGGCATACCTCTTTATATCATCCCATTTGCTTTATTCCAAACCTCCCTAATTTTATCATCACAAAACTAATATTTATAGTTTGTAATAACAAAACAACGTTAGTACATGGTTTTTCTTATTATCTACGTTTTTTTTCGAGATAGGGCCACCAAATCCAAGTTTCTTTTTACTTTGAAGTCCCTTGCTTTTACCATCTCATGCACTTATTATAAGTAGTTATTGTAATGAAGAGAACCAACCTCCTTTTAAAAACAAGTTTGAAGCTTCCATTGCACTTCAAACAAGGGGATGAATCCGGGTCTTGCACATCCATCACATATCTTAAAAGGGTCTTTTTAATGAATGCCATCTCGAACTTAACTAGCTTGCCTTCATGTAGTTTAGCAACCTCTCAATGTGGTTAATAAACAAACCTCTAGGAAATCGCATCCTTCACTGGGCCTCAAATTTGAACGATAGACACTCTTTTCATCTAAACCACTAAAATCCTAGGAATGCATATTATTGCAAATATTGAATGTTTCCGTCCATTGTAGGCTATTAGTGGTATAGAGCATTACCGCATTCTCACCTCCAAAGCAACCAAAGGTTATTATATCCTCTATTTTGCTTTCCTAATTAATAGGGATACCTTGGAAAAGATATATTTTTAGCAAACTACAATCATCGCCAGAGAGAGCAACCACGAAATAACATTATTTTCAGCCTAAATCCATCTTTGAAAGACCACAAATGCAATGGCCATTTGGCAATCAATTTGATAGAAGGAACCGTGAAGGGAGAAGAAGACATCAATGATTATGCAAGTAAGATGCAAGTTGTGATTACATCTCAGAAGAAGGTACTTAGATGGTTGGGTGTTTTCCTAAGTACTTATTTATCCGGGCCTCTACTTTTCTTAGTAAGTACAACTCGATTCGTGAATAGATAGCCGCTACAATTGATAATCTGTCAGCGGCATTGAAGCTGTATTGTTGTCAAATAAACTTTAAAAAAGAGATAGTATGTGAAAAATACAAGACATGATGTTTTTGTGCTCGAACTTATTCACCATATCCTGATAGTTTACCTTTGGTGTTGCTTTTAAAATCACAACACTATTTTTATGATGTCTCCCATCTAATAGCTCCTGATATATACGCATCATAGAGGCAGACGCTTTTATAGCTTACGCGATGGAGGAACAAAGAGTCCGCATGTAAATGATAAAACCATTGTTCGGGCTTGAAATGCTCAATCAAGTTTGCTACGTTGTTTTCTCAAGAATAACATTTTTACGCTTATTTGATCACTCATAGGCTTCATATCAATTTGCAAAAGTGGTTATACGCTTAAAAACTTGGCATTGAAAGCTTAGTTAAAACTACAAATAATTGAAGTGTGATTCACATGTTTTGTTCATAACGATATAAACGCTTTAAGCCATTTGATAAAATCGCGGTGATAAAGCTCCGAAATAAGGCTCAAAATGATGTCGGAACCCATCCTGCAAATAGTACACATAAAGAGTGAAATCACGTTTTATCTTAATCCAATTAACCCACCGTCCTTATAGCAAATCCCATTTTATGGCTACATAATAATGCACACATCTTATTTTAAACATATAATTAACAAAATGGATACTTCCAAAAATGAAGGTAGTTTCTATAACGTTTCGGCGAAAGTTTGTAATAATAGCATTGTTTGGTACTAGCATTGGTGCCTTTATGCGCCCAATTAGATGAGGCTTTGTTTTGTAGGTAAAAAGTCTAATCTTGTGTATATCACAAGAGTTAATAGCACAAAAAAATAGTGGACCTTCCAAAATCTTTGCTCTTGACGCTTATTAAAGATTTCAAACAAATCAACAGAAAGTTTTTTAGGTGTGGCCCTCAAAGGGCCGCTTGCCCATACATTCACATTATTTCTTGAAAAAATAGTTGGCCACGGTGGAGTAGGGATGCATTCACAATTCATGACCAAAAGTGCAATTCAAAACACCAACTTATTAAATCTCACACCATACCTTGTTTCTTTGATGGCCTTTTAGCTTGGCCTTGTTCGACCAATAAACCCTGCATGCCTTTTAGCGAAGCCTTACCTTTGCTAAAGTCTTCGTGTGCTTCTTTGCTTTTTTTTTATTAAGGCAAGAAGGAGCCTCTACCACACGATTTTTCCCTTCTAAAATCTAATGGTCAATAAGAGTGCACTCTAAACACTATTTAGTATGTCCCAATGAATATGTAGCATAACAATCGTGGGTTGTTTTTGTATTTTTGCAGCATTTTCCCTATGGTTTTTATATGATTTGGTGGTCGATTCTCAAGGTGTACTCAATGCGACATCTAGAGTGACCGTATTTTCACTTTCTAATTTCATATTTGTAATGGTTTAGGACCCATGTTTGTGCTGCTATATGTTATAAGTGTTAATGGCCGATGGAGTCACCGGAGTCCTTAATCAAGGGTTTCAATAAACACCCTATTTCCATAGCCCATGTAATTGTTTTTAAAACGCAACCGCGCCTAAACATGCATGACGAAGCTATGTATTCTTAGGGTTTCCACTTCTGCTCTTCGCATTGGCCGATTCCGGTGACTTCCGCCAACACAGAGCAACAGCCCCCAGCGCATTTGGTTAAGGGGAAACAAGAGTCGTACTTTGGTTCAGGGCCTGGCTCGATGATAAATCCGTATGCACCTCTTTTCTTTTGTTGCTTGGTCTGTAGTAAAGTTTTGGGAACTGGTATGAGAGCATGGCCATATTGTGGCAGGTAAATCTCGACTGGCCAAGAAGTAGTGTTCGAATGAATTCATTAATGCAGAAAATCTGCATTCAAGTGGATATGGCTTCCCCAGCCTTAGGTCCAGACAACCCTCGTAAGTCCTGTAAATTTTCTCAAACAAGCCTTTAATTTGATTCTTTCGTCAGCTTTAACATTGTGCAATGCAAAGATGTCCTGATATTATAAAATTGGATGAATTATCTCCACAAAATGGTACCCCATTTTCGCCTCCATCATAGCTCTTCGCTTCAAATTCTTCTACCAAAATGTTGAATAATTCTTTTAAGCGCTGTGTATACCTTCCATCGCTTTGATTTGGTCAGTAAAATGTGGCATC